>OY755235.1:105212332-106412332 GCA_963576725.1 Azorinus chamasolen | reverse complement strand
ATAGGTTTATGTGACCTTTACATTGGGCTTTATTTACAAAACACTTATATACCTCCTATACGGAATCAGAATCAGCTAGGAACACCAAATATGGTGTGAGAGTTCATCTTGGGATGGCGGATGGTGCATACTATTTTAAGGTCAATGTGACTTTGACCTTTGACCTCAGTTACAAAAAAGCTTGTCCTCAGCATATCTCCTACACTACTTCAGCTAGGATCACCAAATATGGTGTGTGAGTACATCTTGGGACGGCGGAATGTCACATACTTTATATAGGTCAAGTGTCTGCTTACGAAAAAAGCTTGTCCGGAAAATGTCTCCTACATTACTTCAACCATGATCACCAAATATGGTGTGTGAGTACATCTTGGGATGGCAGAGTGTCACATACTATTTATAGGTCAATGTGACTTTGACCTTGGGCTTTATTTACAAAAGAAATTTCGTCCGAAGCATACCTCCTATACCGAATCAGCTAGGATCGCCAAATATGGCATGTGAGTTCGTCTCGGGATGGCGGAGTGTTGCATACTAATTTTAGATTAATGTGACCGTGACCTCATTTACAAAACAAAAGCTTGTCCGGAGCATATCTCCTACACTACTTCAGCTAAGATCACCAAATATGGTGTGTGTGAGTACATCTTAGGATGACAGAGTGTCGCATACTATTTATAGGTCAATGTGACCTTGACCTTGGGCTTCATTTACCAAAAAAATGTCTTGAGCTTACCTCCTACACTGAATCAGCTAGGTTCAATAAATGTGGTATGTGAGTTCGTCTTGGGACCACATACTAGTTATAGGTTAATGTGACCATGACCTTGACCTTTGATCTCATTTTAAAAAAAGGCTTGTCCGGAGCATATATTCTACACTACTTCAGCTAGGATCACCAAATATGGTGTATGGGTAGATCCTGGGATAGCAGAGTGTCGCATACTATTAATAGATCAGTGTGACCATGACCTTTGACTTCATTTACAAAAAAGCTTGTCATCCCTACACCGAATCAGCTAGGATCACTGAATATGGTGTATGAGTTCATCTTCGGATGGTGGAATGTTGCATATTTTTTGTAGGTCATGTGGCCAGAACCTTGACATTTGACCTCAAATATGATAAAAAATTGTCATTTGGGGTAACTTGAGTTCAAATTGTGGTCTTACTATGCAATCTTTACTTTCATTTTGCAATTGCATATTGCAGTCCTGCTTACAAAACGCATACTGTCAGTGCTTTGCTTTGGGGGCATTTGTCACGTACTGTGACACATTTCTTGTTCTGTGAGTTATGCCCCTTTGAACTTAGAAATCACCAGTTAATAGTGAAGGAAACCCCGGTTTGATGTCGTGTCGACATTTCTTGTTATAACTTAATCCTTAAAATGTGTTATAGAAAGTGAAACAGGCTATAGCTGACGACTGTTTTGGCAAATGTTTACAAACGGCATGGTAATGCAACAGTCTATGCACATGGAGTGAATCGGCCATGCATCGCTACGATTGGCTAACGATTAAATGCGCCATGCATTGGTTCCACGTATTCTCTTTAAGATTGATTATCAGTCGGATTCAAATTGCTATTTCCGCGGTTTACGGGACTAGCTTTCGGCACTCCCACGCCGCAGGTTATGTGATAACTGTAGTTCATAATGCGTGTTTGCTTCTTAGTTTTCTACCATAGCGCTAAATATAGTAAAACCTCGATAACTCGAGCTCCACAACAAATATAATTACTGATCTTTATGAGAGGTGGCTGCTTAATGCAATGGAGTTTTCTGCATAACATGTCATCCTTCATGAGAAACCACCTCCCTAAAACGTTCTCAGTACTTATTTATGCATGATTCAAATTGACAACGTTTAACTGTGTGTACAGTTTTGCGTGATTGTTTTGAACATATTTTCTGAGTGTCTGTTTTGGAGAGAGATTACTGTCATTGGTTGTTGTCACAGTGTAAAATATTTTGTCAGTTGATGTCAAAACACAGTGCCGACTAATTAAACAGAAAACAAAATGTTTGCTTGAAGTGATTTTAATTCTAATAATTAACAGAACATACACCATAACTTAAGCACACTTTGAAGGTTTCAACGATATTTTGTCATATTCGTATATTGATAATAAATCACTTGCAACATGGGCTCCTGTTGTAGATAGTGCTCAAAATACAAGAAGTACGAACTTCGATATAACTCGAGTTACAATTCGGTCCCTTCCAATATTTGTAATGTAGAGTTATTTTAAAGTTTACTACAGTGCATATCTATATAAAGACATGCAGCAGTTTGATGCAGATCGCACGTAATGCTGAAACCTCCTACTTGCAATGATCCGCCACATCGAGAGTCTCCGATTTAGAAATAGGCTGAACTCAAAATATCTCTAAGTAATTTGTATTGTCTCTTTAAATTCGAAATGTCGAGCATAGGTCTAGATAAGATGTGTAAATTATTTTTGTTTTTAAAAATTAACTTCTTTATTTCTCCACCGAACCCTATGCAGTGATTACTCTTTAGGATCGTCTCTTCGATTCTAAAGAGTGGTCATAATATAGGGTTTGGTGAAGAAAGGACGATTTTGGTATTTGAGTACGTATCTGTATGTTTTGTGTTGTCACGGTTCCATTATTTCTAGAAAAAAAGTAGGAAAATGCTTCTATATTTCTCCGCGAAATCAAATCTTGTTGGTAGGCCTACTCATTAGAATTGCATCATTCATGCGATTCTATTAGATATATATAATATTAATTCAATAATATATAGTATATATTATATACATTCAGATTTTGGCCGTGGCGGAATGTTGAGAAGAAATCATATCTGTCATATGGTATGGGCAAACAAAGCATATCCGAATCAAAAAACTCCTAAAGGAGATGTTTGATCTGGATCTACTAGGTACTAAATCCCAACGTTATAAGGGATATGGTAAAATATATTTAGATAAAAAAATAAAACCGTAAAACAATACCAGTGTTTCTGCAATCAGGCACTAGCAGAACTGCAGATAAAGGTGGGTACCCAATTACTAAAATCGTCATTTTCCACCAAACCCTGTACTGTGACCACTGTTTAGGATCGTCACGAAGAGTAAAAGACATTATAGAGTTTCGTCGCAACATAAAGGCGATATTCTTGAAAATATTTATATTGACGATATTCTTGAAAATATTTATATTGACGCATCTGATGTGGACCTCTGACTAGTACATGTAGATACTGGTGCATTTACGTTTCTAAGGTTTTGTTAATCTGTCTATCGGTAATGTCAAGAATACCAGTAAGTTCATTCAGGTCCACTATCATGTCGCCTCTAGAACCAGGGATAGGAGTAGGACACATCCGCCAGTATATCTGGCCAAGTAAATCAGCTTGAGCCCAAATAATCGTTTTCGACGCTGCCATCATTGTTCCGTCGGGGCGGGTTGGCATGAATTCAATGACAGTCGTATTGACCGGGGCAGAGTTGATATTGTACATACCACCCCCATGAGAACCAATGATCAGGCGAGATTTTCCAAAGAGAGCTATAGTGTCTTTGAGATTCATACCTCCATGAAATATGTCGACAATATCCTGACCATAACGCGTCTCTAACAGTGAGATTACCTCCTTTTCGTTGCGCACAATTCTTCCACAATTGTGACACCATTTCCTCGTTATAAAAACAACATATGCATCTTTTAAAAGTTTTGTATCCAACATTTCTGGTACTCCTAAAAGTCTTCTAGCACTTTGCCAAAGCACTGGATGTATTGGCGGGGCAATGCACGTAAAATAGAGATAATCCGCACCAAACTCTTTCGTTGACAGAAATTTGATTTGATCTGGTGATATTTTTAACACATCAAGCATTTCTAAAATGATTTTGTCTTTTGGCGTACTTTGAAACAACAATTTTACACTGGGGTCCTTTAAAATGTGCAGCACTTGAATAATCTTTGGCATAGCGCTGTCCAGGAAATGTTGAAATGCCCAAGCTTCTGGCGTGTACATTGGCACGACTTTGTGGAACCAGAACTGTCTACCAATACTTCTCTTTCTAAGCACATGAGACACGTTACTTTTGTATCCACAGTCGTAAGATGTAGAGTATGTGCCGTTGCGAACTAGATGTACCTCGCCCTTGATGGTCTCTCTTTGTCTTGAACCAACGAATGCTGCATTTTCTGCGTTTTTAAAGAAGAGTTCTCGGCTACGTTCGCTGAAAAATAGCGGAGCCGGCATTTTAAAATTGTCATACTTAATTGTCCAAACACTAGATCTGTTGTCTGTCACTTGATACTCATACTCCACTGGCATTCCCTTATAAACTGACAAATGTTCAAGTCGCCGTGCCAGTTCGTTCGCAATAGTGTTATTAACTACATAATTTCTAGTCGAAATTCTCTTGTCTTTAATTAACTTAAGGACACCCGCCTTTTTTCTAAAATGCACTAAAAGAAATAGTAAAACGTACGACAGTAGAGCTATTCCAAGAATTCCCTTCAGCAATATCGAAATTGTTTTTAGAACTTTTTTCTGCATGGTTATTACAGATCGCTTGTGTTTTTATTTGGCAGTTTTTACTATCGGTCTCCAGGTGGATTACGCTATGAGTTAAGCCACACCGGATTGATTATAAACTTAAACCGATGATCATGTTGCGTGTCAATGCTCAGACAAACCAACGTTAGGCGACTTTCAGTCACATAAAAACATCGTCTGCTTCATTTGTCATTTGTACAGATGTCTTCCATTCATTTTTAAAACCAGTTTCCAAATGACATACTGATTGAATAGGTTACATAAAATCAAATTTAATGTGGAAATGATTAAATATATGGAGCATTTCAGTCAATTTTATTAGTAATACGCATATAAACTTCCGAGCGAATCGTCTGTTTCATTCTTAAAGTTTCAAAATTTATTCAGTATGAAACATGACGATTCCATAAACCCGGTGACCAAGCTGACTAAAATCTAATTAAAACAGATTCAAGATGTCAATGGCTTAACCTTAACCCTTCGCTTGCTATTCACGTCAATATACGTGCCTGTAAATAGTGAAGACCCAGATGAGACAGCTCCTGCAGGAGCTGTCTCATCAGGGTCTGCACTATTGACAAGTTGATTGTGCAACCAGTGCACTCCACAGCAGTGATTGCACAGCGAAATACTTGTACACAGTGAAGATATATGTAATTAGACGACAGGGCATGGGTAAAGAAGGAGAAACGTATTTTAAAATTCAGCAAGCGAAGGGTTAAGTAATATTTCTGCAATGCGTCTTAGGCCACAGTTCTAGATTGCTCATTTACCCGCTTATACATACTTGACACGCATTTACAAACAGATTTAGGCCTAGATAATACGCTGTTTAACTCGGTGTCTCATGGATCAGGATCCAAGCTGTTTGACACTCGGCCAATACTTTAACTTGATCGATCTGCTTTTTAAAAAAAATGATCAAATTGGAAATAGGCAAAAATTGTATCAGTTTAACCCTTCGCTTGCTATTCACGTCAATATGCCTACCTGTAAATAGTGAAGACCCAGATGAGACAGCTCCTGCAGGAGCTGTCTCATCAGGGTCTGCACTATTTACAAGTTGATTGTGCAACCAGTGCACTCCACAGCAGTGATTGCACAGCGAAATACGTGTACACGGTGAAGATATATATAATTATACAACAGGGCATGGATAAAGAAGGAGAAATGTATTTTAAAATTCAGCAAGCGAAGGGTTAAATTACAGTGGCGTAGGGCTGTACCCTTTCCTTCATATAAGCACCTTTTTAAGGCATTTGCAAACAGGATAGACATAGATAAGACGGCTCCTGTAGGATCCGCCTGATCAAGGCCTGCTCTGTTTGCTTTTGACATGATTTAGATCTGATTCTATATTTTTTGTCAAAACAAAATGTTTCCTTGAAATTTCACGTTATAACAATTCAGCTTACAAATATTCATAACATTATTATTTCTTACACGAATACTGAACAGGCAAATGCTTAAACATTTTCTTTATATAAACGTGTTACCACGCCATTGAAAACTGTAAGATGCGTCTGATCAGGATCTTTCCCATTTCCTTACGATATTTTATAGATCTGATTTTGCACCATAGTGAAAAATCCATTTCCACGTTCCATTTTATTGCTCCTGGCCATGAATACAAAAAAGTCATGTATTAATGAGGTGATAAAATGCAAAACAGGGAAAGAGTAAATTATCAAATAGGTCCCAGCAAACAGTTCATAGCGGCCCGATGTTGGCCCGATATCAAACACCACATCGACCCAACATCGGAAACAATCTCGGACAAATATCGGATGTGCTACATGTTTCAATATCGGGCCGATGTCGGCTGAACATCATGTGGCCACACTCAGCCGATATATAGCCAACATAGTAAAAATGTGGTGATGTTTAGGATGATTCTAATGGCTCAGGATCAAGAAGCAAGAAACATAGTTTTACAGACGTATGTATAGTCAATGGTAACTTGTCTAACCCTTGTATATTCAATGTTAACTTTTCATCCCATAAATATATTCAAGAAATATCACACTGTCTATGGTTGTTTAATAAGGAGCATTTAATTAGGTATTTTAATAGTTTTAAAGGTTTTAATAGTTTTAATAGTCAGTAGAAAATGTTTAAATCATCTAAACACTTCAATATACGAACAGAGAAGACCCTGGTCAGACAGCTCCTATTGGATTTGCCAGATCTGTGTCAACTCTGTTTGCAGTCATTAGAAGGTATCATTAGGAGATACCATAATTGACCATAATGGTTTTCTATGCAATTTCGCAGATCAAATATTAGTCTTTGCTACGTCAATACCCATATGCATAGATAGATGCATGTAGATAGAGTTCATACAAAGGTAATTCTGCCTATCAGTACAATACAACAAAACATATTTCATCGTCAGATCAGAAACAAGATTGAACAATGCATAACCCAACGTTTAAAAGAACCTAACAATTTGTTCACAGTGTAAGGTAACACATTATGCAGGTTAAGATCTGATAATCGTATACAATTTGAATTGCGTATAACATTTTCAATTGTTCTATGCAATTGTTATAACAATGGATTAATACTAGCTGCGATTTCAAATGCCTAACTGGTAATATTGATATTAACACAGTTTTTATAACTGTCACAGTGTGTAGGTTTATGATCACTTGTACGGCATTGATGTACAAGTGCGCTTTTATGGCGACATGATAGAATGCTTGACTGCGAAACTGGCGACCCAGGTTCGAATCCGGGTCTGATCGGGTATTTTTCTTTATAAGAACACCCGGTTACATTTGGCGCCCAAAGTGGGACTGTGATTGTATGAGCTCCGAGTTCGAATCCCAGTCGTTCTCATGCCCATAGAAATTCGGGACGAATTTCAACTTGCTGGGGACTGTGCCACAGTCAGTAGGTTTATCATCAATTGTACGACTTTACTGTACTTGTGCGCTTTTATGGCGACGTGGTAGAGTACACCAATGCGAACCTGGTTACCCGGGTTCGATCCCAGGTCTGAGCGGGTATGTTTCCTTATAAGAACACCCGGTTACATAAATCATTGGGTGAAATTCAAGATCGATGTATAAGTTTTGAAAATTTAATACTGCTTAACCCTTTACCCAATAGCCTATTTCTAGTTTTGAAGACATATGACCACTTAAAGCAGGTTGAAAGTAAAGCAGAATGCGCCTTAAGGCGCATTCTGCTTTACTTTCAGCCTGCTTTAAGCTACCACCTACTAGGATATAGAAAATATTTATTATGCAATATGTTCATGACTGTATGAATTTGAACTATTTTCTTCGGCGGAGGAATAAATCAAACACGCTAAAAGCCGCTTCTATCAGGTAAAGGGTTAAGCCGGTGCTAGGGAGTGTAAGTAATGTTGCAATTTTAATTACTACTCATGGACAGACTCAATAAAACCGAGTCTGCAATGTTCTCTTTTTGCATTGCTACTTTTTTTTTCGAAGGATCACCCACACTCAGAATATATTCATAGGACTTTAGTCTCGGGCTATCTGTTGTCACTGTTCGACTATGCTCGGACTGCCCCAGATATCGTATAACACGGCAAAATAAAGATACGATTAAATGTGTTAAGCCCCGTTCCCACTGTCACGGTGCTGGTCCCGGTACCCCAGGGTACTTCCCGGCGAAGAAATAGCCGGCGTCCGGGATGAAACGGGGCCTTATTTCTTAAAAAGAATAAATGTACATTCCCATATTCCCGACGTTGCCCCGGTGTTCCCCCGAATTAGAACCAGGATCTTCCAGTTTGACCCCGGACTATCCCGGTTAGTTTCCGGTTTGGCACGGTGTATTTACGGCGTAGGGCCGGCGTTTTCCCGGTTGAACACCACACAATCCGGTGTGACCCCGGTCGTCGCCGGTAGCGCAGCGGTGGCCACCGGTATCACCCCGGTGACAAGCCGGCGTTATCCGGGTATAAACGGGGGTTGACCGGCAGATAAACCGGCTCATACCTTGCCAATCCATAACTTCACCGGTACAAAACGAGACTATACCGTCGTACACCGGAGCTATACCGGCCCAATGCCGGGTGTTCACCAAAGGTATATAGTGAATGAGGTGCTCGCCAACATCCCGGATTACTAGGGACTATCACGGTAAATCCAGGGTAGAGACTCTGACCTGCACCGGCGTTGTCCCGGAATTGCCAGGATTAAGCCGGTTTTTGATATCTTTCCCGGTGACTCACGGTGACCCCCGGTTGTTTTAAACATTTTAAAACATCCGGGGTTGTCTGCCGGATTAAGCCGGATCAATACGGTTCATCAGGGATCTTCCCGGATGTTAACGGTGCCGCCAGAGATGTACTCCCGGTTTGACACGGTTTGACACGGTTTCCCCCGGACCACACATCCGGGACGTACCGGGGGGCCAATCCGTGACAGTGGGAACGGGGCTTTAGGTGGTTAACTATGCGGGCTAGCCGTACGGTACATACTTACGGGACTTTCATTCAAAGTTCATAGTACTAAATAATAAGTCAGATCTCAAAGCAGTTAATGCATTTTACTACTATTGATACAAAAAAGTAATACATGGCGAGGAGTTCCTAAATTACTAATACCTCGTTTGTGTTACAAAACGGGCGCTCTTTCATATTTTTCAAATGAATATTCATAATTATCAAGTTTTTTATTTAAATAATCATAGATTAACGGGTTGTGAAGAGAACAAACCGCGTACCAAATCTAGAGTACTAACACGTATGAAATATAAAGAATCACACATTCAAATTTGCAATTATTTACTGCATATCAATTAATGAAACAAAACAATGGATGTCCACATACACTGGTCAGTTGATTTGGTAAGTTGTATCTCTTATTAACACGCTTTTATCATCAACTGTTAACCATTCGCTTGCTATTCACGTCAATATACCTACCTGTAAATAGTGAAGACCCAGATGAGACAGCTCCTGCATGAGATGTCTCATCAGGGTCTGCACTATTTACAAGTTGATTGTGCAACCAGTGCACTCCACAGCAGTGATTGCACAGCGAAATACTTGTACACAGTGAATATATATGTAATTATACAACAGGGCATGGGTATAGAAGGAGACATGTATCTTAAAATTCAGCAAGCGAAGGGTTAATAGACACCTGCTGCAGGTGGCGGTAGTCTAGTGGTAACGCGCTTGACTATCAGTCCGGAGGTCCGGGGTTCAAATCCCGTTCCCTCCCGGAAATTTCAGAGACACTTTTCCGTGTCTCCCACACGCACATCCTCTTCATCCAGGGGTTAAAATGGGTACCTGTGAGGGTCACTCGCCGTTATTGCGGCTGCATGATTGCGCCATATATTAGCAGTGCTTAATATTGTAGGCCACTGACTCAATGACCAGGGGAGTAAATGTACAGTCGGCTGAGCGGTCATTCGGACTGAAAGTAGACTATAACTAGGTATTTTACTTTTGTTTATTTACTTTAATGCGTTTTCGGCATGTTTTGCTTGATGTTATTATAATAGTATGTGAACAAGTTAAGTGTGAACGACTTATAGATTTAAGCAAGAGCCCCGCGTGCTGCGACCAACACTCGGCTGTAATTTTCTTAGTCCATAAAGGGGCATAACAAAAAGTAAAGAAAAAGATGTTAAGAGTAATGTCGCTTGGTCAGAATGTAGCCATTGTAGTGTTGAATAAGAGTGTGAAGTTTCATTAGATGTTCTTGAATCGTAAAGAACTTATGACCAAGGTTAAAGTTTTATTTTCACGACGACGACTAGAACTACGCAGATGACACCAAAGTGTTGACAATACCTTGACAGATTTCTTTGAAACAAACCCCAACAGAATTAAAGAAAAATAACACCATAACCGCTTTCAAATGTGTATTGGTTGTACTAGAACATTGCAAACAGTTTGGATTATGGTAAGACGCCGTGTTACTCGGCGTCCCACTAAAATATAAACTACTCATGACGCTTATTGTACAAATGTATTACACAATCGAGTAGTTACAATGTATACGCGCATTGTTTTATAAACCGGAAGCAAAAATAACTCCACCTGAATCAGAAGGGTTGCAAATACAATAACTAATGTTCACTACCGTTATTAGGATCACAATGTTTTTAAACTATAATACTTTCAAGTCTCCAGAGAGTAAAAAGGGCTTGCTAAACTTCTGCCGTTATGTTTGTACATGTACCAGTTATACTGGATGGCGGGTTCACTTCTCGTGTAGTGCTGCATGACTCTTGTAAAGATGTCGACCCTTGTTTTGTCAGTAAAAAAACTGGCACATAATTAACCTGAAATTGAAGGCATGATTATGTTACAGTAGACATTGGGATTCAGGACTCGACGACTTTACAAGGACAAACTCTGATCGCAATCTGTCCTAGGACAATCGACGATTCTACTACGACAACCGTCAATTCTATCAGTAAATATTCCGGTCATCATCTATTCTAGGACACTTAGTGATTCTACTAGTAATGACCTAATATGGAGGAAACAAGATAATTATTCCTA
This sequence comes from Azorinus chamasolen, assembly GCA_963576725.1. Taxonomy (NCBI): domain Eukaryota; kingdom Metazoa; phylum Mollusca; class Bivalvia; order Cardiida; family Solecurtidae; genus Azorinus; species Azorinus chamasolen. The sequence continues at coordinate 106,401,295 of OY755235.1, read as the reverse complement.
CAAACCACACTTTTATTCAGAATTCCACAAAAACAAAAGCAGCAAGACATAGGATACACAGAAAACATTCAAAGAATACATTGAAAACAAACAAATGAGCATAACACTTCTGGGTCCATGCTTATAAAGCTTTTAGTTGAGTCTGAGATCGTTCTCAAGCTTTTGATTGGTCAGATTTGAGCCTTTGGCTCAAATCTGACCAATCAAAAGCTTGAGAACTCAAATCTGACCAATCAAAAGCCTGAGAACGAAACTCAGACTCAACTAAAAGCTTTATAAGCATGGACCCAGGTTTCAAAATAGATAATGCGTTTAACTCATTAACCCATTCCCTAATAGACAATCATGAAATAATTTATAATATTGTGAATATTCAGTGGCAGAAGAGTAGACTCAATACCATATACCGGTAATTCAATCAGCAAACAGAGCAGACCCTGGTCATTGTATGAGCTGTCTGGCCTGGGTCTGCAAAGGCGACAATAGGGCATCAATATGAGTGCAATAAGTCCACATCATGGGTTTTAATCCCGATTAAGGGGGGGGGGGGGCACATCGTTTTGACCTGTCTGTTTGTTGGTTTTTGGACAACTTTCACGTTGGTGATAACTTTGTAGCCATTGCACATACATTACCTCAAACCTGGCATGCATGTGCAACTTATGGAGGCAAACATGTTTTGGGTGACTTATTAAGGTCAAGGTCATATATCAAGGTCAAAGGTCGAACTACAGGTCATATTTATATTGGCAATAATCGCGGGCATATTGTTTCACAAACGTATTTTGTTTACTTTAGACCTTAAACCATAGAAAAAATGCACTCGCACGTTTTTCCTGTTTCGAAATCCAACTCATAGTCTAGAAATTTAATCTGAATTTTGCAAATGAATATGGACACGTTCAAGCCCTTACCAAGCACAATCATATGGCCTTATGCAAACTGCTTGGATCCCGGTGTGACTCAGCGTTTCATCTATGTCTTAGCTGTTTGACACTCTATCATTTTCACCAATTTTAACCATTCTCTAGCTGAATTTTAAAATACATTCCTCCTTCTTTACCCAAGCCCTGTTGTATAATAACATATATCTTCACTGTGTACACGTATTTCGCTATGCAATCACTGCTGTAGAGTGCGCTGGTTGCACAATCAACTTGTAAATAGTGCAGACCCTGATGAGACAGCTCCTGCAGGAGCTGTCTCATCTGGGTCTTCACTATTTACAGGTAGGTATATTGACGCGAATAGCAAGCGAAGGGTTAAAACTGAAGCAGACAACAATTATAGCAGATGACAATGTTTCTGGTGGGTTTCATGTTTTTAAGTATTTAACATCGAAAACTTTCGCCTTCATAGATAAATTTTACAGACTAATGTAAGAAAATGAGGTCATACTTCAAATATGATTAAATGTCCCAAACGTCAAATAGTTTTTTATCTAATCACATCGCACGATTACGAAATATTCGGCCAAGTCAAACTCTGTCCGAGTAATCTTCACATTCACTTTGGCGAATCAGTCTAGCCTTACTTTGAACTTTATTCATACGTGCTGCATGTGATTCTCTCAATTGGTATGTTTTTGGATAAAATCGTTGTTTTGAAAATCGATGAGTAAATGTGTACTTTGTGAGACAGAACGCGAACCCACTATCATTTTTCACACGATTCTGCGAGGATTTGTATACCTGTTATACCGGCAGGCGTGGTCGAGTGGTTTAGTCGCTCGACTACAGTACCAGGGGTCAATGGCTCGGCCCCCACCGGACTTAGTCTTTTAGATGAGACTTAATAAACCGAGGTCCGATATATCAGTGCTTCACATTGGGCATCTTATAGAACCATATGTAACTGTATATAAGAGTAGGGCATCGCGCCCGGGTTCTCTGTATCTTATCCCCTCTCTTGAGCGTGCAAGTAGGAAACGGCACTTAGTTATAACATAACTAACCATACCTTTCACTCTGGCAACTATTAATAGTTTATATACAAAGGGAAACCATCAATGTGGTGATTTTTAATGGTTATCTATTATAAATTACGCCGGCCACATTTGTTCCATGTCACGTCATTCATTGACAGAAATACCATTTGACGTAACCTTAATTGTTTGTTTTGACAGTGCGGAGGAACACGTTATCCCGCTTATTTGTATGTTTAACAACTAGTTATTTACGCAAAAATATCACATTGTGTTATATCACTCTTAGACCGCGGGTTATGTTATAAATTTACCTAATATGTTTAATGCATAGCACCTGACAATAGGTAAACATTTTCTATACACTTGCAAACAATGTTACATGTATGATAAATGTAGGAGTTGTCTGAAGGTTTCTTAAGCAGCTTTCTGCATCATTTTCACCATGTATTAAGCAATCATCTGCCTGAAATATCAAATTTATTCTTCATTTAAATTCCGGTATAGAGTTTTTTTTTCTGTATTCCGTTTATATCTAATACTATATGTAAAACCAACTTATAGCATACCGATATAGCGGCGGTTCCTTGTGCCGCCGCTCAACTTGCAAATACAGTAAAAACCCTATAATCCTATCCCTGTTGAATATTCATGTAAGAAATAGTGACATCATGAATATGTTTTAGCTAACATTTTATAAAAGCCATGTACATATAATAGGGTGGTATTGGTAGGAACTGCAGAGTTAATAAGTAAACAGAGCAGGCTCGAATTAAACGGATCCTATGGGACACGTTTGATCTGGGTCTACTCTGTTTGCACATACGTGTGAAAAAGAATACATGTATTAGATTAAGTATTAACTTTATTTTTACTCTTTATGAAGTCAAAGGAATTTAACTACATTGTGTATCTTGTGTATTTTGGGTAGTAAGTTGAAACAGTGGTAAAACAGGGCAAAACAAGGGTGAAAACAAGTGTGGAACAGGATGTTTTACAACACTGAATGACTTGCCAGAGTTGTCTTTCTTTAAACGTTTATAAACCGTAAAATGCCAAACCGGCGTCTGGTACTCGGCTGTGTTGACTGTAAGTGGAAATGCTAGCTGGTTCTTCTACGAAGACGATGTTGATTTCATAACCGAGTAACATAGTTTATTACTCAGCAACCCGCTATCCCCGGCTTGTATTTTGTATTTAAAACAGTTTGCATTCAGATGAGACGACGAGTAAGTAAGTCGGCGTCTAACCAGGGTCCTAGCTGTTTGACACCCGGGCCTTAACCCTTCGCTTGCTATTCACGTCAATATACCTACCTGTAAATAGTGAAGAACCAGATGAGACAGCTCCTGCAGGAGCTGTCTCATCAGGGTCTGCACTATTTACAAATTGATTGTGCAACCAATGCATTCCACAGCAATGATTGCACAGCGAAATATTTGTACACAGTGAAGATATATGTTATTATACAACAAGGCATGGGTAAGGAAGGAGAAATGTGTTTTAAAATTCAGCAAGCGAAGGGTTAACAAATCGAAAGTTGTCAAAATGACATCAGACCTACATTTGAGCTGACGTTATTTTTTCATAGCGAGATAACTTCAGATACATGTAAGAGAGTTAATATTCATTACAACTTCATACATTCCCAGACTATTTTAGACCAAACATCTTTGAATAAATCTACCGAAAAGGAGCATTAACTATAGAAAAGGAGAAATTTAGAACTGTGTAGTTTTGAAACCATTGTAATAAGTAGAGCAGTTGCTCCTATGGGGCAAATGCTCTATTCATCACAATGGTTTCAATATGTGACTTTTTTACAATGACCACCCACAATAAAGCTAATTCTGGGTCGTTAAGACGGGTGATTGTTTAATGCAATAACGGTAGCTAAATGCAATAAAGACTCGCTTATACGACCACTCAAATGAAGTCGAATTCTGCATTTTAAATCAGGATGTACCTTAATTCATGACAAAGGTGATATAGAAAGCTACTATAGGAAATTTCTGTATCACCTTTATCCTGCATTATCACCCAGAATTCTATGGTGATGTCATCTACAAATTTTAGGAAAGTTCGGGGTCATATCCTTTTTCATGATTTGTTTAATAAAGAGAGAGAGAGGGGGAAGAGAGAGGGGAGAGAGAGAGAGAGAAAGAGAGAGAGAGAGAGAGAGAGAGAGACACACACACACACACGCACGCACGCACACACGCACACACGCACGCACGCACACACACACACACACACACACACACAGAAAGAAAGACTGATAGATTGAATGGTTGAATAATGGGAGAGAGAAAGATAGAGCGGAGAGAGAGAAAAAGAGAGGAGGTCGGGAAAACGAGAGGAAATTGACGGAGGAAAGAGAGAGAAAGAGAGAGAGGAAAAGAGAAAGCTGTATTGGTTGATAAGTGGATCATGGATAGAGAGAGATGGAGGGATATGAAAGTGAGGGAGCGGGAAGTGAAAGTAAGAGAGTTAGATAGGAGCCATGTCATCAGAGTCTGCTCTGTTTGCTAAAGAATTAGAAAGATCTGTTTCTTTACTTTCTAAAATGGTTACAATGTTTCACCTTCCGTATTTCGCTAAAACTATTTTGTCCATGACTATTGAGTAGGTAATAAATTTGTAATAAACATACGAGAACAGTTCTCGTATAAACATACGAGAAATGTTCTCGTAGAACAGGGAAAGGGTTAATTTACCTTGTGAAAACAAAAAGAGAATATAACTACAGCTACATATTGGTAGTTTTCACATAAGATCTGCATATCAATGTGCGTATCGTATAAGTACTTCTTATGGTTGACACATGGGCGAATACGTTGACATTCATTCACGTTTCATAGTTGCAATTTTTCATAAGCATAAGGAAATGTGAGTATACAGTAAAATCCCGCTAATGCGACCACTTAATGATTTAACATGGGTGTCCTTATAAGCAGGTGGTTGCTTAATGCAGGACAAAAGTAATGCAGAAAGCTCCTCTAGGAGCTTTCTGCATTACTTTTGTCCTGCATTAAGCTACCACCTGCATCTAGCACCCAGAATTATACCTCTTTTAGGTGGTCGCATTAGCGGAACTTTATTATATTAAATCATACTATCTAATCTGCCTGGTAAGCCTACATTAAGACATTTTTTATACATTATGGATATATCTAATATATTATATCTGGGGCATATATGTAATAGATAAATCTGGGGCATATCTTTAATATTAATAACTATATATGGGACATATATTTAACAAATAAATCCTGGGTCATATATTTGATCAATAAATATGGGGCATATATTTAAAATAATTCTGAGGCATATATCTAAAGGATAATTCTGGAGTATATCATATATACAAATTATACATGTATGATGTATGCCGCACATGTGGGTTTAAAAGCTGTCCCACATAACTTGGTTTTACACAGACACCCCACATTGTCGGGGATATCAATATGTATTATATCCTTGATCTATTCACACAAAAATATGCCCGCATGTAGATCTGTAGATACAGTAAAACCTCTCTAAAGCAACCACAAAAACGAGACCAATAATTCTGGGTCTTACAGCCAGATGTTTGTCTAATGCTGGACAAAAGTAATGCAGAAAGCTCCCATAGAAGCATTCATCTGATTTCAGCATACATCTGGTTTTAAAACATCAGTCTTTATGTATTAAGTTTTCCCTTTAGACGGGTTCAAAATCATCTTTTTAATGTCATCCCTTTCCTTAACGCATTTCTTTCCATATTACGTATTTAACCCTTTCCCTCATATAAACGTGTTTTTACGCATTTGCAAACAGAGTAGACCCCGATCAGATGGCTCCTAGAGGAGCCATCTGATCAGGGTCTACTCTGTTTGCTAGTGGAATTTGAAAGATCCGTTTCTTTTCTTTCTAAACTGGCTACAATGTTCCACCTTCCATATATCATTATAACTATTTTGTCCATGAATATTCAGTAGGTATTGAAATTTGGAATAAACATAGAACAGGGAAAGGGTTAAGGAATATCCATTCAGATCTTACTTTGGATCCGATCCAGTAATCAACGTGAGGGGTCTTAACACTGTACTCCATAAATACGCCTTTTTATGCCTCTGCAAACAGAATAGACTCACATTAGAGGCTCCAATACATCTGCTTGTTTATGCTATAATAAATATTAAGGCAATTGATATTCATACATACTTGATTTATTTCATAAATATTCATGGAGTAAAATATTAAAGAAAACGGTACATCGGTACCTAACCCCACATGTACCAACAATAAAATCAAATGTAGCCCGCTTGAGCATCAGGGAAAACTGCAGACACATGTAGGGCAGCTCTAGAACTACCCATGTTACTACAAAACGGGTTGGGAGGGTTAACACTAGTATTGTTCTATGGTTTTTTGTTGGTTTTTTGTTGGTTTTTTAAATTTCAATGCCTACTGAATATTCATGGTCAAACTAGTAATAATGAAATACCGAGGGTGTAACATTGTAGCCATTTAAGAAAGTCAAGAAATAGACCTTTCAAATCCATTAGCAAAAAAGAGCTGACCCTGATCAGACGGCTCCTATAGGAGCCGTCTGATCTGTGTCTACTCTGTTTGCAGATGCGTGAAAGCACGTGTATATGAAGGAAAATTTGTAACACAAAGTTTAGTAACCATTTTGTAGTAATAACTACAATTTGCAACGTTATTACAAAAACTGGGTCGTGCCACAGCTCCTTTAGGACGGTCTTATGAGGGTCTGCAGTGCTCTGCACTATTTGCAAATGAAGACATGCACGCTACAGTTTTTAGGAAATCAAGTTTCAAGTTTATTTGATACAAAGTATATAAGACCATGGCCCATAATACACAAAATAGTAATACCATTTTAAATGACATCCCCAATTAAAATGGTACAGTGAAAATATACATGAATACATGCAATATCATGTCATCTAGCCAAATTAGATAATTATTGCATATAATATATTATATTATATACATATATATATGTATATATATATATCAATCAATCTTGCTCAATAAGTGACGTTCTCATTGCAAATGCTTTATATATGTAAATCGATGTTTTACGAATAATCAGATCATCTCTACTTGACATAATTTGGTTAAACATTCCAACTGTTCTACACTGTATCCAACGATCAATAAATATGTTTTGTCTTAAGTCTTCAAAAGTCTGGCACTCAAAGAAAAAGTGAAATTCTGTTTCTATGGCATATACATTTCGTATTAAACACAATGGGCAAATTCTGTATTGTCTGTCAATATTTCTATGTCGGCCCTTTTCAATCATCAAAATATGAGTTGAACATCTAAAATTAGCTAATGCACGTCTATATTGTTCTTGTGTGTCCGTATAAAGATATCTTTCAACATCAAGCATGGTTTTAAAACCTCGATAAGTGTCAGCTTTGCTCGACTCAGCTAGTTTTGAGTTCCATCGTTGTACACAACAATCTGTAAGTCTTTGTTTAAAATCTCTCAAAAACATATTTACATTGCCTACTTCTTGTGACAACCAAACAACCCCAAACCCATTTGATTCTAACAAATATCGTAACTTGCTAACCCAGTTACTACGCCCAGCAGCATCTAATCTATACAACATATTATAACAATGTCTTGGATATCTAAGCTGACCCATTGTTATCAACCGCAACCAATAACGTACACAGTCTGTAAAATAGGTTACACATAAAGGTAAACGACCACATTCGCCAAGTACAAAAACGTCAGCTGCATTTTGAGGCAGATTTAAATAGCGTTTGCAAAAGGTTACATGCACTCTTTCTATTTTTTCAACATACTGGTAACCCCATATTTGAGAACCATAAAACAAAATAGGGCGTATCATAGAGTCAAATAACTTAAATACATCATCTGGATGAAAATGTCCAAAGGATTGTTGGTACTTAAAGATATTAGAGGAAACTTTCATAGCTTGTTTCGCTGCACATTCGTGTGTCTTTGTCCATATCAGTTTTGGTGTCATATACATACCTAAATACTTATAATAATTAACAACTTCAATTTGTTCCCTGTCAATAAACCATTTCTCATAGTTGCGCAGTGCACCTCCATTTCGAAAGACAATAGTTTTGGTCTTATTAAGATTTAGTGTCATATTTGTAAGTTTACAAAAGTTTCCAATTATGTCTATTTGCCTTTGAAGTCTAACAGCGGTCTCACTAAAACTAGAAACATCATCAGCATACAAAAGTGCTAAAAGATCTGGAATATCATTAGACACAAACACTCCCGGGTCACATTCTTTTCTTAGATAGGTAACAAGGTCGTTTACGAAAATTGAAAATATCAGAGGACTACTAATACAACCCTGCCTGGTACCAATTGTACATTCAAAGAGATCAGTTAATCCCATTCCGGTTTTTACACACGCCTTTAGTTTACTGTACATAGATTGAAATGTCCTCAAAATTTTACCTTCAATTCTATTCCTCACTAATGCATTCCACAGTTTTTCATGATTTATACAGTCAAACGCCTTTCTAAAGTCAATATATATACAATAGAATCTACCTCCAGATCTAGAGATGTATTTCTGGATTAACGAGCTTAATGTAAAGACGTTGTCCACGGTACAATATCCCTTACGGAAGCCTGCCTGAGACTCATCAATAATTACATTTCTGTCACAAAACCTTTGTAGTCTGATATTTAAAACATGGATATATATTTTACCAAGTGAGTTGATCAAAGATATTCCTCTATAATTATTTGGATCTGACATACTTCCACTTTTATGTACAGGAGTAATAATACTTTCACACCACATGGCAGGAACATTTCCTGTGTCAAATATCTCATGAAATAATTGGCATAAATATGGTAAGATCAATTCTACACTACATTTATAAACCTCAGCACAAATGCCATCTGGCCCAGGAGATTTATTAGTGTGTATTAATTCAACACTATTTCTGATTTCTTCTGCAGTTATCTCTGAATTCAGATTTACATTGTCAACCCCTCTATCAATTTCACCAACAAAATCATCATTTTGTTGAGCGTTTACATCCGTTTGTTGGTTCAAAAGATCTTTAAAATAGTTAAACCAGGTAACACTTGGTATACTAGTATCGCATTTTCCATGTGTAAAATTTGTCTTTGCTTGATTGTATTCCAGAACGTTTTCGGGCATTTTCTAGCTTCAATAAGTTTCTTTCTACAATTCAAATGAAATTCAGCCTTTCTAGCAGCGACGTATTTGCGGAACTCTCGTTTAGCAACATGATATTGTTCTAGATCGTGGGCGGAGTTCGTAGTTCGAAAATATCTAAGACGACTGTATTTAACGTGTTTCAATCTTGAGCATTCACTGTTCCACCACGGCGGTTGTCTCAATGCTCTCTTAGTACTTCGTTTAACGCCTGTTGTCAACATTTCACTTGCTACGCGCTTTATCATATCCGTGAAACTCTCTAAAGTGTCAATAAACGTGTCTGAATCGCTAATGTTCTCTTGAAAGGCTTTGAGTCCTTCATCCAAATTTGTCAAGAAGTGTTCTTTACAGTTTTCTTTCCATTTAATCTTGTCATAAGTTCTTGTGTTTATGTCATCACTAAGTTCATCATTTGCCAATTCATTATCATTTATCCTGAACCTTAAGGTACAGTACAGAGGACAATGAACTGAAAATGCATGATCAGATACGCCAAAATCAATTACGTTTTCAAACAATTCTGACGAGGCAATCATATAGTCCACCACGCTGGCACCATTATTAGCAAAACAAGTAAATTCACCATTAGTGTCTTGGAACAATCTACCATTCATAATGTGAACATCAAAAATACAGCAGAGTTCTATCAAAGAAAGACCAAATGCATTATGAAATTCACAATCTTTGTTATTTCTACGCATTGAAAAAGTGTCACTAGGGTATTGCGTATCATTACCAAACACATGATCAATTTCATCGTGTGGTATGTAGTCTTGCATAGTTTTTGTTCTTGCATTTAAGTCTCCATCGATAAATACACTTGCATTTGGGAATTCAGCGGTAATATTCAGAAGTTTATCCTGAAGCAGTGTTATACCATCTGGGTTTAATTCTGTATATATGGTGGAATATTGTGGTGAAACGTACGTAAAAATCATAACAACATCATTTTTATAACCGACTTTCTTGCCATCTAATAACAGTATGACACACTCGCTTATCCCCCCACAAATGCGTTTTATAGTACCGTTCGATATCAAATCATTTCGTATGTAGACTGTAACACCACCCGAATTTCTATACGCGTTCCTCGGTTTCGGACGGATATAATCAAAGTGAGTATAACCTTTTAAACAGTTATCGAAATCAGAAGAATCGTTTCCCCAGGTTTCACACATTCCAAATATATCAAACTGTTGCGAATAAGCAATAAAATGTGTGTCTTGCCGATACTTATAAAAACCTTCAATGTTTACGCAACACATTTTAAGAGTATACTCGATGGTGCTCTCAGAGTTCACAGGTGTATCATTTCGAGGGAACTTGCGATCAAATGGGACAGATGGGCCATGGCCCCTGTCCTACTTATCAACAGGTACAATATGACAGCTTAATGCAGACTGAAAGCCATGCAGAAAGCTCCTAGAGGAGCTATTTGCATGTCTTTCATCATACAAATAATTTTTATACATTAACCCTGTACTCCATAGATATGTCTTTCTGCGCCTTTGCAAACAGAGTAGACCCAGATCAGACGGCTCCTCTAGAAGCCGTGTGATCAGGGTCTGCTCTGTTTGCTTATAATATAATATAGATCTGATTCTACAGTTTCTACCATTGCTAAAATTTCCTATGTTCACATGCAATTATAAAAATTAATCTTATTAATATTTATGTTGTTATTATTTCTTGCATGAATAATCAATGGAGAAAAGGGTTACTTTCACCTTGTTTTAAGTAGCCACCTGCCTTTAACACAAAATACTTGAGGTAATTTAGTGGCCGTTATAGATAGGTTTTACTGTAATACCAAATTAAACGTCCGGTTTATAGAGGTTTTACTGTGCTAGCGTGAGAGTAGTTAAACTGTCATATCTGAAAAAAAATATTGCTTTGATGTTCAAAATGTAATACATTCGTGGAGTAGATATCATGGCACAGTTCAATAACATGCTTATAGGGTGATTTCGATTTTTCCATTATTTTGCCAGACTGACATGCGCTGTTTCATTTAAAATGTGTGCATGACGTCGAATCGATAACCTACGGTGCATGGACACTTTATTGAACCGCTGGCGTTTGCGGATATTAACCCTTTCACCGCCGCAGTCGCATAAATGCACCACGACAAATAGTGCAGTCCCAGATCAGACTTTTCAAGGCGGCGTCTGATCAGGGACTTCACTATTTGTCTCAATCTCTATTTCTATATATGTGTTTTATTCCTTTGAAATTTGCATTTATATTTATCTTATTTCCTTATTTTACTGAATGATTTAACAAACTTGGATTGCAGACGACAATTAGAAATTTGGCGCCGAAAGGGTTAATTGGTTTTATAGTTTTGTTACATGAAAACATGTCTAGATCAATTAACCATTTCTCTCATACAGATGATTTTGACACCTTTGCAAAATTTTTAGACCCAGATCAGACTGTTCCCGTAGGAAATGTTAGATAAAGGTCTACTCTGTTTGCTAATGAAATAATACAGATCGGTATCCATGCTTATAAAACTTTTTAGTTGAGTCTGAATTCGTTTTCAAGTTTTTGACCAATCAAAAACTTGAGAACAAACCCAGACTCAACTAAAAAACTTTATACATGTAAGCATGGACCCTGATTCTGAATGTTCTGCCATAACCAAATATGTTCTTGTCAATGTGTAATTACAGGGTGTCCCAAAAAAACGGAACCCAGTATTAAGATATGCAAGTTATCCCATTTCTGTCAATATTGCTAACTTAAAAGTATATACATGTAGCTTAGTAGAGACAACATTTCGCCATATATTGTCTAAAGTTTGTCTAAACATATTCATTTAGTTTTTTAGATATCAGCATTTAAAAAAAGCATCCAAAACTCCGTTTTCAACTTGATATAGGCATAGACTATGCAGTGTACATATACCATGTTAAAACAGAATTTAGGTTCATTCAACGAAATGCTCCTATCTTTAAAACCATTGCATATTTTTAAGAGAAATTTGGCGGAAATATTCACATATGATTATTCTACAAAAGTAAAATATTCATATTTTAAAGTGTCCGGTTACATTGGTTCAAATACACATTTGATTCAGGGTTCCATTCTTTTTGGGACACCCTGCATAAAAAAATCCAGTCCATGAACACTAACGCATTTCCTCCAAGTGACACCTCTTGACGCCTCTGTAATAGACATGTTTTGAAACCATTGCGATAAACAGAACATTTGCTCCAGAGAAGCAAATGCTGTATTTATCACAATGCTTTCAAAAGTACAAAATCATATTCTATTTTTCCTTTCCTGTAGTAAATGCTCCCTTTCGGTAGATTCATTCAAAGAGGTTGGGTCTGTTTGTTTGCGTATCTGTCACTACCCAACTAACTCGGCTAATACGATCAGACCTACCCCACACTGTTAAAATACAGTAAACCCTCTCTATAACGGCCACTAAATTACATCAAGTGTTTTGTGTTAAAGGCAGGTGGCTACATAAAGCAATGTGAAAGTAAAACAGAACGCTCCTATAGGAGCGTTCTGTTTTACTTTAACCTTGCTTTAAGCAGCCACCTGCCCTAAATACCAACTAATTAACACAATTTAGTGGCCGTTATACAGTGCTCCCTCTCTACAACGACACCATTTGGGATACGAAGATTGTATGTGTTGTTCAGAGGGAGTTGTTATAGGGAGGGAAATCAAACATAATTAGCTTGTTTGCAGATCCCCAGATAAGGTGTATTTCGAGAACTAAAACCGATATGCCTCCATCAAACCCTATGTTGTGACCAATCTTTAGAATCGTCACTTTGTGACGATTCTAAAGAGTGGTCACAACATAGGGTTTGATGGAGGCATAAAGAAAATACGATGGAAAAAAGTTGTTTCTGGAGCCTTGTTGTTTCGGAAACAGTGGCATGCGTTGTTGTAAGGAGGGAATCGTTATTGAGAGGGCCGTTGTAGGGAGGGAGCACTGTAGAAAGGTTTTACTGTACAGAAACAAACCTCTAAATCGGACGTTAAAATTAATATATGTGCTGGTCTTTCCGACATTTGGCAGCTTAACGCAGATTGGAAGTCTCGCAGAAGGCTTGTTAATAAAAGGAGTTTTCTGCATCATTTTCATCCTGCATTAAGCAGTCATCAGTCTGCATAAAAAGATCAGATTTATTCTTCAATTATTTCTTAAAATTCCGGTTTAGAGTTTTTTCTGTATTCCGTTTATATCTAATACTGTACGTCAAACCATCTCTTAGCATACCGATATAGCGGGGGTTCCTTGTGCCGTGGCTATGATGTTGTACCGCTCAGTTTGCAAATGCAAATATAGAGGATCTTACACGTGTGTTCTTGATTATTGGATTTATTAAAATGAGTCTTATTAAAACGATAAAAAAACGAGCTTAAGCGAGTTTTTTCATCGTTTTAAAAAGACGAATTTAATAAATCCAATAATCATGAACACGAATGCAAGATTCTATTTATAACATAACAAACACAAATGTTTTTTTGCAGCCAATATTTCAGCAGTACTTAGCGTGGATTGCTATAAATTTTCCTTACATATAGAAATGATGAATGAAAGGTGTTATTAGGTTCGCTAAGTAACTGGGACAAAGTAGGTCCATAATTTCCAACTGTTTTTTTACTTACTGCCATATCAACTAGGATCTAATTTAGACCTCTCTGGTATTCAGTTTAACTCTGATAGTTTGATATGATAACAATAACCTACAGAAACACGTCAAAATCAATTTTGAGTTACAGTTTCGACATACAAACACGTCACATTATGACGTCTCTGTACACAACATTTGTCTGTGTAAAGTGTGTCATTTGTTCATAGTTTAAATGAAGACCCACATCACATACAGTTCGCCTACACGTCAGACACTCACTGTCAATATGATTCAAAATGCGCCTTCGTGCTGGTATATTAAACCCTTCACCAGTGTTTTATACACATGGGCATTGACATGTCCACCGAGAAAAAAAAATCTCGATTCAAATTCAGTGAAAAAGTTTATTGAAATGGACAAAAGATTCAGTACGAACTGCTGCATAAAATGTGTTGGAACAGGAGGAAGATTTTCGCGATCAGCTGATTTGGAGTATAACATATTTGAAATATGTTTGTGCTGTGTTGGATTCAGATGACTATAGTTGTTGATTGACGAGGTATTTTTATGAGTAGAAATCTGCATTTTATAAATAAAAGGGCATGCGGTGAAGAACATTTAAAGTTGTGGAGGCATTTTTATGTAGAATGGGTGGTTTGGGTCAGAGTAGCTGGCAGGTCTATTTTTTGCATACATTTTGTAGATATTTACTGACAGCGATTATAAGGTGTAGATGTATTATTTTATCGAAATTAAGGCACAAATGCCAACAGTCCTTTGCCATCTATCGTGACTCAGTCGTTGACAGGTAGGTCACCGTCCCCTGTTTGTTTGTTTTGACAGCGCGTATGAATACAATTAGGTCGTTCGAATGTTACTTACTAGTGAATATATGCCCGTAAATATAACAATATATATGATGGTGATACGTCTCGCTAAAGCCACGAGTTATGTTATAACTACTTTTATCATAATTATCCCTGTTGAATATTTATGTAAGAAATATAATAGCCATGTACATTTAATATTATTGTATTGGTAGAAACTGTAGAGCCATGTTTACTCTAATTTCATAAGTAAACAGAGCAGGTCCGAATCAAAGGGATCTATGGGATCCGTTTGATCTGGGTCTGCTCTGTTAAATAATAGGCCAACATGCATACGATTTAATATTTACTTTATTTATTATATAATCTGAAATCTATATCAAGGAAATTTAACTACAGTGTGTATTTTGAGAAGTAAGTTAATTCGGTGGTAAATCAGTGCAAAACAAGAGGGAAAACAAGTGTGGATCAGGGTGAAACATGGGCGGTAAGCTATTTTTGGTGAAACAAGCGTTGTAGATTATATTTAGAACACTGACTGACGTACCAGAGTTGTCTTTCTTTGTTTTGTTTTTATAAACCGTAAAATGCCAAACGCCGTCTGGTATTAACTTTAAATGTTGTACTTATATGTAAACCCTGTACTCGGCTGTGTTGACTGTATGTGGAAATGCAAGCTGGTTCGTCTGCGAAGATAATGGTGGCGATGGTCTAGTGGTAACGCGCTTGACTATCAGTCCGCAGGTCCGGGGTTCAAATCCCGGTCTCTCCCGGAAATTTCAGAAACGCTTTTCCGTGTCTCCCACCCGCACATCCTCTCCACCCAGGGGTTAAAATGGGTACCTGTGAGGGTCACTCGCCGGTACTGCGGCTGCATGATTGCGCCATATGTTAGCAGTGCTCAATATTGTAGGCCAATGACTCAATGACCAGGGGAGTAAATGTACAGTCGGCTGAGCGGTCATTCGGACTGAAAGTAGACTATAACTAGGTACTTTACTTTAATCTTCATAACAGAGTGGCGTGCCTTTTTTTATAATTTAGTAACCCGTTATTAGCGGCTTGAGACGTGCATTGTACAGTAAAACCTCTCTAGTGCGACCACCAAAAATATATATAATTCATCGTCTTAAATGCAGGTGATAGCTTAATGCAGGTCAAAGAGTTATGCAGAAAGCTCCTGCAGGAGCTTTCTGCATAACTTTCGACCTTCATTAAGCAACCACCTGCTTTAAATGCATTCATTTCCATTCATAAAGTGGTCGCATTAGAGGGGTTTTACTGTATTTACAAACAGTTTGCATCCAGATGAGTAACTCGGCGTCTAACCAGGATCCAAGCTGTTTGACACCCGGTCTATTGTAACCAGTATCCAAGCTTTTTGACACCCGGTCTATTGTTCTAACACGGATACAAGCTTTGCCACCCGGTCTATTGTTGTAACCAGGATGCAAGCTGTTTGACACCCAGTCAATTGTTTCTCAAAACCCTGAACTAATCGGCAGTTGTCAAAATTTTGCCAGATTTACATTTGAGCTGACAATATTTTTTGTCATAGCGAGATAATTTCAGATAAGAGAGTTAATATGCCAAAAGTGAATTGTATCTGTGTAGAACATCATCTGAAATACAACAAAATCTGTCTACAATGAAAACCAAAAATAAGACTAATTCTGGGTCGTTAAGGCGGGTGGTAGCTTAACGCAGTAAAGTCTCGCTAATACGATCACTCAAATGAAGTCTAATTATGCATTTTTAACACAGGCGGTACCTTAATGCAGGACAAATGTGATACAGAAGGCTCCTATAGGATATATATTCTGATTCGTTCAGGCTCCTATAGGATATGTATTCTGATTCGTTCAGGCTCCTATAGGATATATATTCTGATTCGTTCAGGCTCCTATAGGATAAATATTCTGATTCGTTCAGGCTCCTATAGGATATATACATTCTGATTCGTTGAGGCTCCTATAGGAGCTTTTTGTATCACATTTATCCTGCATTATGCAATCACCTGCTTTTACAGTCTCCTGTGTTAACCATTTCCTTCATACAAACGCATTTTCATGCATTTGCAAACAGAATAGATCCTGATCAGACGGCTACAAGAAGAGCCGTCTAATGAGGGTCTGCTCTGTTTGCTTATAATTATATAAATTATAATGTAAATATGACTCTATAGTTTCTACTAATACCAAAATTCCATGGGTACATAATTATGCCAATATAACAATTCAACTAATAAATATGCATGATTTCATTATTTCCTTACCGAATACTGATCAGGGAAAGGGTTAATGAAGCATGTAATGGCGTTAGCAGGACACTTCTGTGTTGGACAATTTGATTCTGTTTTACAGAAGGCAATCACACTTTGTGCAAGGTGATATGTGTGGCAATTGGTTTATTGAATACATCTGCGGACGTAAATAGTTCTTTTATTCTAATAAAGCATGATTCTGGTCTGATGCATTGCTTATATCGATCACCATTCAAACAAAGTTATAAGTGTTCAATACGAGCGAAACTCCACCTGCAAAACAGTTCATATAGACTTTGAAGTACTGCAGAACCTATCTGAAGCGGCCATTCATTTAATAAGCGTATGAGTCTTAACCCTTCGCTTGCTATACGCGTCAATATACCTACCTGTAAATAGTGAAGACCCAGATGAGACAGTTCCTGCAGGAGCTGTCTCATCAGGGTCTGCACTATTTACAAGTTGATTGTGCAACCAGTGCACTCCACAGCAGTGATTGCACAGCGAAATTCTTGTACACAGTGAAGATATACATGTATATGTAATAATACAGCAGGGCATGGGTAAAGAAGGAGAAATGTTTTTCAAAATGCAGCAAGAGAAGGGTTAAAAAGCAGACGGTTGCTTAATTCAAGACAAAAGCATTACTTTTGATATGCATTAAGCTTCCACCAACCTTACAGACCCATGCTTAGATCTCTTCTTAATGGTCGCTAAAGACAGGTTGTATTGTAGATCTGGTTCAATATGGCCAAACTTCCTGTGGTGCATGTCATTTAAATTCAGCTAATGTATACCAATTACATGTATATCGTTATTACTTACAGGTATAGGGATGGAGAGTTTGTTCATTAACGGAAATTACTTCTCTTATCAATAGCTTTTAAACTTTCATTTGTTGTGTTTTTTCTGTTTTGCGTATACCAGTAAGCAGAACTACGATTGTTACCTCAAGAGTTATATATCGAACTAAAGTACAATTTGTCTTAACCCATTACCTCATATACTATATATAGAATCAACTTCTGTGGATAACTCTACCAAAAATGAACATTTACTGGCAAAAAGGGAAATTTTTAGAATTGTGTAGATTTTAAACCATTGTGATAAATGCTCTATTTATCACAATGGTTTCATAAAGTGACTTTTACAAAGGCGTCAATTTGAGGGAATAGGTTAAGCGGCCACCAAACTGAGGTATAATTATGGGTCTGTAAGGCATGTAGTAGTTTAATGCAGTTAAAACATAATGCAGAAAGTTCCTTTCGGAGAGTGCTGTATTACTTTTGCCCTGCATTAAGTAACTGCATGTACCTGCTTTTTAAGACTCACGTGTTCAATAAATGGATGGTTGCTAATGCCCCTATTCCAGACAGACCACGAATCCCACGAATCGCCGCGAATTGACAAATTTTAGGGTTCGTAGTGGAATCGTAATCAGTTCGTGCAGGTCTTACCTGATTCGTATATATTCGTAATCAGTTCGTGCAATTCTTAAGCAATCGGGAATTCGTGACAAAAGTTTTGAGCTGTTCAAAATTTTGGCCACGAACTCCCGAATAAAAAAGATCGAAGTAATCGCAATTGAATCGTAATTGTATCGTAGATACTCGTAGATGTTCTAAACTCATTAACTCTTAACCCTTCGCTTTCTGAATTTTAAAATACATTTCTCCTTCTTTACCCATGCCCTGTGGTATAATTACATATGTCTTCAATGTGTACAATTATTTCGCTGTGCAATCCCTGCTGTGGAGTGCACTGGTTGCACAATCAACTTGTAAATATTGCAGACCCTGATGAGACAGCTCCTGCAGGAGCTGTCTCATCTGGGTCTTCACTATTTACAGCTAGGTATATTGACGTGAATAGCAAGCGAAGGGTTAACTGTTAGTTTAATTCGTAGTGCTTTCTTAGGAATCGTAATTGAATCTTCCACCCTCAGCTCCTGCATCAGTCTGTTGTAGTGACTGTATTCTAGACTTCTATAGGTGGTGTCAGCCACGGTCTAAACCAATAACCTGGGGCAGTCTCCTAGCTATCAGCAGTCAAGTCCATGGCTAAACACTACATCTGCTGTACGATTAACATCCATTATAGAACTGATGCCTTGCAAGCAGGGCTGAGGGCCTTTTTATACCTATACAAACGGGAAAATCAAACGAATTGTCAATAATAGTCAAGAATTCATTATTATTCGTACCTCATTCGTATATGCATTCGGCGTATTCTGAACTGATTCGTAACTGATTCCTAACGTTCGTGTAGTATTCGTAGTAGATTCTGGTAGATCGTAGTGAATTCTTTACAATATTCGTACGATTCCAGCCGAATCCCACGAATATTCGTAACACTATCGTACCTATATTGTAACCAAATCGTAGAGCGTCACTAATTGGACCAGAACATTTACAAAATTCCACGAATCGTCACGAATCCTAAAATGTATCAATTCTTGGCGATTCGTTGAATTCGTAGTCTGTGTTGAATAGGGGTAATAGGACACGTTTTACTGGATTGCATAGGAACACTCGCACTGTGTCACAAGACAAATGAGTAATAGCATGTAGAGCTAAAAACATGAAGGATTAGTCTTGGGTTTTTTAGCTCCACTTTTTCAAAAAGTGGAGCTATTGTCATGACTCTCTCGTCGGCGTCGGCGTTGGTTAACCTTTTTGTTAAGGTCCTTTTCTCAGAAACCATAAAATATATTTGGATCATATTTGGTATGTATGTTTACTATCACAAGGGGAACCCATTTTACAAGGGCAGGTAACCCTAAAATTAATTTTGCCATAGTTATGCCCCTTTTTCGACTTAGAGTTTTCATTGTTGGTTAAGTTTTATGTTCAGGTCCATGTCTCAGAAACTGTCCAAGATATTTGGTTCAAATTTGGTATGCATGTTAACTATTACAAGGGGGCCCATTCCACTAGGGAAGGTAACCCTAAAATTAATTTTGCTATAGTATCTGCCCTTTCTGACTTAGACTTCCACTACACTATCCAGCACTAAAGAAAGTGGTGCGCGCTGTCTGCGGACAGCTCTTGTTTAATCCGGGATCTGCTGAAAAACGATATCGGTTTAAACTGTGATTCGGGTTGTTTTTTTCAGTATCGCCTGACATACATTAGGCAAAAACTAAATATTGAAAAACAGCGATCATTTATGACTTCCTGCCAATATTACATGAATGTAGAATCTCTAATACGCCCAACTAAAATGTTTAGTTCTGAGTTAAGGCGGTTTGTAGCTTATAATAACAAGTTCTGCATAAGCTCCCAGCTTTCTACATATCTTTTGTTCTGTTTTAAGCGGCCACTTGCTTTTAACTACCTACATATTTGTAAATTTACTGGTCATATTAGATAAGTCATACTGTACAGAATTCTGAGTTTAAATAATCAAATTCACAAGAGTGCATAAAGGATCTTATATGAGTGTTCATTACAAACTGTTATTATGAAACGAGTGAACTATTAGTAAATATCACAGTTGCTTTAAATAGCGAGTGTAATATTCATTATAGTAAACGAGTTTCATAAAAACAATTTGTAATAAACACGAATGTAGGTTTTTTTTATCACATAACCCTTAAAAAGTGTCATAGACAGTGAAACAGGCTATAGCTGACGACTGCTTTAGCAAATTTGGTTAACGATTCATCGATTAAATGCGTCATGCACTGGTTCCACGTATTCTCTTTAGGGTTCGTTATCAGTAGGATTCAAATTGCTACGCTGACTAAAAAGTGCAATAGTGCATTTCCGCGGTTTACGGCACTCTCTTTCGGCACCCCACACCGGAGGTTATGTGATAAATGTAATTCCATAATGCGTGTTTGCTGCTTACAATGTAGCTCTCTACCAGAATGCTATGATTATATGGTACAGTAAAACCTCTCTATAACGGCCACTAATTTGTGTTGATTAATTGGTATTTAGGGCAGGTGGCTGCTTAAAGCAAGATGAAAGTAAAACAGAACGCTCCAATAGGAGCGTTCTGTTTTACTTTCACCTTGCTTTAAGCAACCACCTGCCTTTAACATATTTGATGTAATTTAGTGGTCGTTATAGAGAGGTTTTACTGTAAAACCTCGATAACAAGTACAAGTACCATTACTGATCTTTAAGACAGGTGGCAGCTTAATGCAGAGGAGCTTTCTTATGAAAATGTCATCATGCATGAAACAGACACCTGCCGAAAACGTTCTCAGTTCTTCTTTACTAATAATTCGAATATACAAAGTTTAACTATGTGTACAGTAGCAACTCTTTTGTGTGGTTGTTTTGAAAAGATTTTCTGAGTGGCTGTACTGTTATTGTTTGTTGTTAAAGAGTAAAATGCGTGTCAGGTGATGTCAAAACACAGTACCGACTAATTAGACAGAAAACAAAATGTTTGCTTAAAGTTATTTTAATACTAACAATTAACAGAACATACACCATAACTTAGCACACTTTGAAGGTTTCAACGATATTTTACCATATTCGTATATTGATAATAACTCACTTGCAACAAGGGTTCCTACTGTAAGTAGTGCCCAAGATACAAGGAGTACAGAGGAACTTCGATTACTCGAACTCGGTAAGAACGAACTTCGGTATAACTCGAGTGACAAATTCGGTCCCTTCCAAAATTTGTAATATAGAATTGGTCTAAATGTCACTACTGTACATATCCATAAAGACATGCAGCATTGATGCAGATCGCAAGTAATGCTGAAACACCCTACTTGCACCAATCCGTCACAACGAGAGAGTCTCCAAGTCAGAAATAGGCTGAACTCCAATTATCTCGAAGTAAGTAAGTTCCGTTAAAATTCGAAATATCGAGCAGAGGTACAGAAAAGATGCGTAAATTAAAATAGTTTCAAGAACAACTTCTTAATTTCTCAACCAAACTCTATGATATGGCCACTATCTTCGAGGCGAGTCTAAAGAGTGGTTACAACATAGGGTTTGGTGGAGAAAGGACGATACAGTAAAATCCCGCTAATGCGACCACCTAAAAGGGGTATAATTATGGGTGCTAGATGCAGGTGGTAGCTTAATGCAGGACAAAAGTAATGCAGAAAGCTCCTGGAGGAGCTTTCTGCATTACTTTTGCCCTGTATTAAGCTACCACCTGCTTATAAAGACACCCATGTCGATTCATTAAGTAGTCGCATTAGATGGGTTCTACTGTATTACTATTTTAGTAAGCACCTTTGTCTGTTGCCCTGTCAAAGTTCCACTGTTTCTAGAAAATGTGGGTAAAATATTTTCTATATTTCTCCGCCAAATCGTATCTTGTTGGTACTATTTAGAATTGTCTCATCCTTGCGATTTCAATAAGTACGAAGACGATACAACATATTAGTTTGGTCAGTATTCTTCCTATCTGCAAATTTGTAGCAATACTAAATGATGGTAGTAATAGACAGAGGGGAACATGTGTTCACAAACAAAGCAGTTCAATATAATAAGCAGCGATGGCACGGGGCACCCGATGATGTACAAACAGTTTGTATATCCGTTATTCACCAAGTACTTCTTCAAACTTTGCATGACCTGGCAATATATCATGTTTGAAGATGGTGGCTGATCTAGGTCTAAACTATTTGTAATTGTCAGAGATATAGTTCTCCTTTGCTACCGGTCAATACTTCTATGGCTTTAATTTTTTAGGTTTATTAATTCAATAATATATAAATGCATGTTTAGGCCGTGGTGGAAACTTCAAAAAATATATAATATAGTTTATAAGCAAATAGAGCAGATCCGGATCAGACAACTCTTATAGGAGATATTTGATCTGAAACTATTATGTACCAAAACCCAACTTTATAAGGGAAATGGTAAAACATATTTTGATAAAATAAAAACGAAAAACAATATCAATGTCTCTGCAATCAGACACTAGCAGAGCTACATATAAGGTGCGTACCCAAATACTTAAATCGTCATTTCTCCACCAAACCCTATACTGTGACCCTCTAAAGAGTAGTCACAGTATAGAGTTTGGTGGAGAAAAAATGAGATATTCTTGAAAATGTTTAATTTTACGCATCTTATGTGGACCTCTGACCAGTACACGTAGATACATTTACGTTTCTAAGGTTTTGTTCATCTGCCTATCGGTAATGTCAAGAATATCAGTAAGTTCATTCAGGTCCACAATCATGTCGCCTTTAGAGCCGGGGATAGGAGTCGGACACATCCGCCAGTATTTCTGGCCAAGTAAATTGGCTTGAGACCAAATAATCTTTTTCGACGCTGCCATCATTGTTCCGTCGGGGCGGGTTGGCATGAATTCAATGACAGTCGTATTGACCGGGGCATAGTTGATATTGTACATACCACCCCCATGAGAACCAATGATCAGGCGAGATTTTCCAAATAGGGCTATAGTGTCTTTGAGATTCATCCCTCCATGAAATATTTTGACAATATCCTGACCATAACGCGTTTCTAACAGTGAGATTACCTCCTTTTCGTTGCGCACAATTCGTCCACAATTGTGACACCCTTTCCGTGTTATAAAAACAACATATGTATCTTTTAAATGTTTTGTATCCAACATTTCCGGTACCCCTAAAAGTCGTCTAGCACTTTGCCAAAGCACTGGGTGTATAGGCGGGGCAATGCACGTGAAATATAAATAATCCGCACCAAACTCTTTCGTTGGCAGGAATTTAATTTGATCAGATGAGATATTTAACGCTTCAAGAATATCTAAGATGATTTTGTCTCTTGGCGTACGTGGAAGCAACAATTTTACACTGGAATCCTTTAATATGTGCAGCACTTGAATAATCTTTGGCAGAGCGCTGTCCAGGAAATGTTGAAATGTCCAAACTTCTGGTGTGTACATTGGCACGACTTTGTGGAACCAGAACTGTCCACCAATACTTCTCTTTCTAAGCACATGAGAGACGTTACTTTTGTATCCACAGTCGTAAGATGTAGAGTATGTGCCGTTTCGGACTAGATGTATCTCACCCTTGATGTTCTCTACTGGTCTTGAACCGATGAATGCTGCATTTTCTGAGTTTTTAAAGAAGAGTTCTCTGCTATGTTCGCTGGAAAACAGCGGAGCTGGCATTTTAAAATTGTCATATTTAATTGTCCAAACACTAGATCTGTTGTCTGTCACTTGATACTCATACTCCACTGGCATTCCCTTATAAACTGACAAATGTTCAAGTCTGCGTGTCAGTTCGTTCGCTATAGCGTTATTAACTACATAATTTCTAATCGAGATTTTCTTGTCTTTAATAAAAGTCTGAACATCCGCCTGTTTTCTAAAATGCACTAAAAGAAATAGTAAAACATACGATAGTACAGCTATCCCAAGTATTCCTTTCAGTAATATCCGAATTGTTTTGAGAACTTTTTTCTGCATGATTGTTCCACTCTTAACAGATCGCTTGTGTTTTTATTTAACAGTTTTTACTATCGACCTCCATGTGGATTACACCACGAGCTAAGCCGTACCGGATTGATTATAAACTTAAACCGATGTTGTGTGTCACTGCTCGGCCAAACCAAGACTAGGTGGCTTTCATTCGCACAAAAACATCATCTGCTTCATTTTTCAAAGTACAGATGTCTTCAATTTATTTTCAAAACCAATGTCCAAATGATAAATAGTGTGTGTACAAACTGATTGAATAGGTTACATAAATTCACTCTCAGTGTGGAAATAATTAAATATAAGGGCACAGTTCACTCAATTTTATTAGTAGTAAGCATATATCCTTTAGAGCGTAACGCTGTCTGTTTCATACTAAGATATGGCTATTTCATAAACCCGGCGGCCAAACTGGCTAAAGTCTAATTAAAACAGAGTCCAGCTGTCAATGGCTTAACCTTTAGTAAGCCCTGTAATACAATTCTACAATTCTTCACCAATCAGTGGCCCGCTAACACAGACGTGACACACATTTACAAACAAGTTTGGACCTAGATAAGACGGTGGGTAACTCGGCGTCTCACTGATCAGGGTCCAAGCTGTTTGACACACAGCCAAAAGCTAACTTGATTGAACTTTTCAACAATTTGATCATATCGGAAGTAGTGGCAAAAATTGTACCAGTTTAGACTAAGAGTGGTCATTATATATTTACATAGGGGTAAGTTCATATAAAGACCTTTAACGCATTTGCAAATAGGGTACACAGATCAGACGGCCCCCATAGGATCCGCCTGATCAGGATCTACTCTGTTTGCTTTTGACATGATTTAGATCTGATTCTGTAGTTTTTGTCAAAGCAAAATATTTCCTCGAAATTTCATTATATAACAATCCAGCTTATAAATATTCATGATAGTATTATTTCTTACACGAATACTGAACTAGGAAATGTTTAACACATTCCCTCATACTGACGCCTTTTGACGCCTCTGCAATAGTCATCTACCGCCATTGCTCTATTTATCACAATGGTTTCTACAAAATTCTAAACATTTCCTTTTCTCTAGTTAATGCTCCTTTTCGGTAGATTTATGCAAAGAGGATTGATCTAAAAATAGCCCATGGGGTAATGGGTTAAACCTTCCCTTCATATAAATGCGTTTGCACGCATTTGCAAACAAACTAGACCCAGATCAGACGGCTCCTATAGGAGCTGCTTTATCAGGGTCTGCCCTGTTTACTTATGAACGTTTATAGATCTGAGTTGGCAGTTTCTACCATAGTGAAAAAATCCCTTTCCATATTCTATTTTATTGTTTCTGGCCATGAAATGAAGTGATAAAATCTTGAATAAACACAAAACAGGCAAAGGGTTATTCTAATAGATATCGCCCATCTGAGATTCATGCAAACAGTACCGATGTTTGTACCTTTGCAAACAGAGTAGACTCAGATCCTACCGATTTGTTTGATCAGGATTTGCTTCTTTTTGCTATTGGAATAATTTAAATATGATTTTCAGGATTAGTTCCTGTCGCAGCCATAAGTTTAATTGTTACTGTGATAATGCATACAGAACAGAACAGAACATGTCCTTTTTTTGTCACAGTTTACATAAAAGTAAAAACATGTGAGCTTATAGAGGAGAACCAACCAAATAAATCGTACAAATCAATAATACCGAAATTTTAACCCATTCCCTCATATTGACGACTTTTGACGACTCTGTAAAAGTCACTTTGTAGAACCATTGCGATAAATAGAGCATTTGCTCCTATAGGAGCAAATGCTCTATTTATCACAATGGTTTCAAACTACAACATTCTAAACAAATCCTTTTCTCCAATGCAATGTACGATGGATAGCCTAGATAGTCTCTTATAATTCAATTATGAATTACTTTGTACATATATGTAAAAATGTGATAAAACTGTAACTGTAAAAATGCTGTTCATGAAAATCTCGCACAGCAAACTGCAAGTCATCAAAGCTTTTTAAAGTTTATGTACCAAGTATTAGTTTTAAGAATGTATATGTAGTCTCTTATAACTCTACTGATGAGTGACAGTGTGCAAATTGTATGTTTTCTATGTGTATGATTCTGTCATTGTACACTGAAGAGTAATAGATAAAATAAATAAATATAGCAATTGTCATGAACAACACGATTTACGTCTCATCAGGATCCCAAGCTGTTTGTATTGGTTTGTCACAGCCTCTTCTGTTGCGTGGTAGTCCAGTACCTGTTCAGTATTCGTGTAAAAAATAATCATGAATACTCTTTAGCTGATTGTTTATAATGTTAAATGCACATAGTATGTTTTTACCTTGGCAGAAACTGTAGAATCATATTTATATGATGCCAAAAACAAACAGAGCAGACCCTGATCAGACGGCTACACAAGGAGCCACCTGGTCTGGGTTTATTTTGTTTGCACATACTAGTACATGCGTGTCACGGACTGAAAGGGTTAAAGGGGATGTCCCTACATTTGACGCGTTTTATAAACACTTAAAATGCACAAAACTCATTTGTTTATATGCTGAAAAGTAGTATATCGCAAAAAGCCCCATCGAATTACCGTTTATAATGACAAAACATCCATGTGTTTGATATCGCCGATCCCGGTTTTACTCCCCGATGTTTCAGTTTCATTCGGGTTGGGTTTTAGTTTCGTAACTGTTCGCCCTATTCACGATTCTCCGACCACTTCCGAGAAAGCTATTACGTAAACAATGGAAGGATCGGGTGATCATCGGTAAAACACGGAAGAATTTAACGGAAAAAGCCGATAATATTGTGTTGTAGAACAAAAATTATCAGTATTGATGAAATCGGTTTATTTGTATCACAGGGGCATTTTTCGATATAATTTCAATTTGGGAACCTTCATAATAATGATAGAGCATAACAAATACCAAGTTTTATGATATTATTGAAAATATGCGATCAATGTAGGGACTTCTTCTTTAATGTCCCGCTTTTAGAAAAAAAAATGACCATTTGAATGTGGGAAACAAGTGGCCTGATATTTACAAAAGTGTAGATCTCGACCAGAAGGCACTTTGGGTGACAGCTCTGATCAGATCTGCAGTGTTTGTCATTCAGAACATCTAGTAAGTTTATAATGATTTCCCACTAATATTTTATAAGCAAATAGAGCAGATCCGGATCAAACAATTCATATAGGAGACATTTGATCTGAAACTACTACGCACCAAAACCCAACTTTATAAGAGAAATGGTAAAACATATCTAGACAAAATAAAAACGAAAAACAATATCAATGTCTCTGCATTTAGACACTAGCAGAACTAGAGATAAAGGTGCGTACCCAAATACTAAAATCGTCATTTCTCCACTAAACCCTATAATGTGACCCTCTTTAGAATCGTCGCGAAGAGAGGCGAATCTAAAGAATAGTCACAGTATTTACAATACAGCTTTGCAAGGCACTTACAGTAAAACCCCACTAATGCGACCACCAAAAAAGGGCATAATTCTGAGTTGCAGAGGCAGGTGGTTGCTTAATGCAGTACGAATGTTATGCAGAAAGCTCCTATAGGAGCTTTCTGCATAACTTTCGTGCTGCATTAAGCAACCACCTGCTTTAAACGACACCAGTGGCTGTTTATTAAGTGGTCGCATTAGCGGGGTTTCACTGTATATGAAGAAAAGAGTTAACCATTTGGATGCCGAATATTCAAAGAGAAATGGTCCCTTATTAAATAAAGGCAGTGTCCATTTAGTGGGAAATCATTATAAACTTACTTCATGATTCTGAATGACAAACACTGCAGATCTGATCAGAGCTGTCACCCAAAGTGCCTTCTGGTCGAGATCTACAATGTTTGTAAATATCAGGCCACTTGTTTTCCACATTCAAATGGTCATTTTTTCTTAAAGCGGGGCATTAACCCTTTCAGTCCGTGACACGCATGTACTAGTATGTGCAAACAGTGTAGACCCAGATCAGAGGGCTCCTTGTGGAGCCCTCTGATCAGGGTCTGCACTGTTTATGACAAAAACTTATACACATTGTAGCAAGTTTAACCCTTTCATGCTGAGTAGATTGTTTAGTTAAAGACCGAACGGCTATTTAATTCTAAAGAAATCAGTGTAGGCTATTTTTCCTTTTTTATTTGCCTGTCGCGTATTGTCGTCTGGCAAACATAACGTCTGCTACAGGTCTCAAATTCTATCGTTCTGCATTTCTGTTAAATGGTTCAGATCCTGGCGAGACGCGTCTTTCGGATCGAATCTGTCACAGATTCGTCAATGACATCGAATGACTAGATCATTTCCTTCACATTAACGCCTTTCACGCATTTAGAATCAGAGTAGACCCAGATTAGACGGCCCGTGAAGGAGCCGTCTCATCAGGGTCTGTTCTGTTAGCTCATGGTACAATATAAATCTGATTCTACAGTTTCTGACTGAGCTTAAACATGACGTCATAAAAGTAGCTATTAAATATTCATAATGTCATTATTCCTTCTATGTAAATTTAACAGGTAAAGCGTTTCCCCTTTACCTGTTAACCCTTCTCTTGCTGATTTTTAAAATACAGTTCTCCTTCTTTACCCATGCCCTGTTGTATAATTACATATATCTTCACTGTGTACACGTATTTCGCTGTGCAATCACTGCTGTGGAGTGCACTGGTTGCACAATCAACTTGTAAATGGTGCAGACCCTGATGAGACAGCTCCTGCGGGAGCTGTCTCATCTGGGTCTTCACTATTTACAGGTGGGTATATTGACGTGAATAGCAAGCGAAGGGTTAAATAATCACGTAAGGAATAATGAAACCATTGATATTGTACCAGCAAACGTTTTATAATACATACATACATACACTCAACAATGCTTTTATCGCATTGACAAAACCCCGTAGAATCCAATCTATACAATTCTACATGTATAAGCAAGCAAAGCAAACAGACAGAAAACTGGTACATTGTTGAGTGAGCGTATATTTCCATTTTGTATGCATTCTTTTCTTATTCATTGGCTATTATCCATTTACTCGATCTGATATTTTATTAACCCTTTTCCTCATATAAGCGTGTTTTCACGCATTTGCAAACAGAGTAGACCCAGATCAGACGGTTCCTAGAGGAGCGGTCTGATCAGGATCTACTCTGTTTGTTAATAGAACGGACTAATTTTAAAATGATTATACATATACATGCTGTTCTGTTCTATTCTGTATAATGCTGTGGAAAAAATGTACTTCATAACAAGCCGATGTGCAGACAGCATGATTCAGGCACATTGGTTTAAAGTCAAGGTCACAATTCAATATCAAATGTTTTAATTTTTCACACTTTCTTGTCCGGACGATAACTTCTGTATTGCTCGTGCCATTGGATTGAAACTTTTTCCATGGATAGAGCATGGTGGGAGGAAGTGCCAAGTATAAAGGCCATAACTTTTAGAGTTATTGCCTGTTCTTACATTTTTGTCCGATCAGTAAGTCCTGTTCTACTGATGCTATTGGAATGGCATTTCATTTATGGAAAAAGCATGATGGACGGAAGTGTCATACACAATTTCCATAACTCTGGCTTCAATAATATTGGAGTTATTGCACCCGATTTTCTGCAGTTATGGGACTTTGAAATTTTACAAAGAAAATTTGGTCCGCGCGGTTTCTCCAAAAGCTTTCATTGGATATCCATTAAATTTTATAGGATTGATAAGAATCATCCCTAGTTGAGCATACATATCTTATTCCTGTTCCGGTTTGATGAGTTTCTGCAGAGTTATGGGACTTTAAGTTTTCACATGGAAAAGTTTGACCGCACGGTTTCTCCAACTCTTTGGTCGAATTTTCATGAAACTTCACAGGATTGATCAGTAAATTAAAAAGAGTAAACCAGCCATCTGCTTCTCGAGACTGCAGTGCTAATTTCAGGTGCGGATCCAGGATTTCAGATTAAGGGGGGGGGGGGCGTAGAAGTTTTTTTGGAGGGTGGGGGGGGGCGTAGATTTTTATGTTTGATGACGTAAATAAATAGTATGTTTGTGATACATATTGAAAAGGAGTAGTGTTAAAGGCAGGTGGCTGCTTAAAGCAAGGTGAAAGTAAAACAGAACGATCCTACGGGAGCGTTCTGTTTTACTTTCACCTTGCTTTAAGCAGCCAGCTGCTCTAAATACCAACTAATTAACACAATTTAGTGGTCGTTATAAAGAGGTTTTACTGTATATAGATCTAAAATATTACAAAAAAAATGTTTTGACAATTTTAGGGGGTGGGGGCGTACGCCGGCTCCGCCCCCTCTAAATCCGCGCCTGAATTTAGAAAGTGGCCAGTCATACCTGTCGTAACCCATTTCATCCTACATGTACTGACACCTTGTGGCGCCTCTGTAAACGTCATTTGTGAAACGATTGTGATAAACAGAGCATTTACTCCATAGGAGAAAATGCTCTATTTATCACAATGGTTTCAAAACTATACAATTCTAAACAAATCATTTCCTTTAGTAAATGCCCCATTTCGGTAGATTTATTCACAGAGGTTGGGTCTAAAACTAGTGTAGGATAGAATGGGCTAAGCGGCCATAAAACATGTCTAATTAGGGGTCTGTAAGGCAGGTGGAAACTTAATGCAGGTCAAAAGTAATGCAGAAAGCTCCTACAGGAGCTTTCTGTATTACTTTTCCCCTGCATTAGGCAACCGCAATCTATGCAAGCCACACTTCCGCTATATGAGCAGTAAATGTTAACCCTTTAAATGTTAAAGTTTTCACAGTAGAATTATGTCTTAATTTAATGACAGATTGCGTTCATCGTGACAGTTTATTATTTAGAATTACATATAACAGCAACCCTGATCAGGGGGATCCAAGAGGATCCTCTAGGCTCCCTTTGATGGTGGTCTACACTGTTAGCGCATTTCCGTACACTCGTTTCCTATTTTAAAGGGTTAAAGTAACACCTGTCAAGGTTAATGGTGATATTGACACGTTTATTAATCTATTCCGTCTCGTCTGTATACATTACGCTTCCGTGTAGAATATGTACACAGAGCATAACCACTCTGAACAGAATTATATGAGACTAAACAATATTACATTAAATGTCGCTTAGACACTGATGTCATCACAACGCATAAAAAATATAGTAAACTGAAGTGCTGTATAAACAAATGATATCCTCCATGAATATTCATGCAAGAAACGATGGCATAATGAATATTAATTAGCCCTTTCCCTCATATAAACGTGTTCACGCGTGAGCAAACAGTGTAGACCCAGATCAGATGGTTCCTATTGGAGTCGCCTGATCAGGGTCTGCCCTGTTTGCTAATGGAATTTGAAAGATTTGTTTCTCAACTTTCTAAAATAGCTACAACGTTCCACTTTCCATGTTTCATTATAACTATTTTGGCAATGAATATTCAGTAGGTATTGAAATTTGGAATACATGTAAGTATAAAACAAGGACAGGGTTAAATGATTGTTTATAATGTGGGATAAACACTTGCCGCCCTGACCATGACAGACACAGCAGAGTCCGATCTATATTATTTTATATGAAAACAGATCAGACCCCGATCAAAATCAAAGTCAAGTCAAAGTCAAAATCATTTTATTCGGCATAACATGATACATGTTACACATAAAAAGAGCATTAAGAAGAGAGTGAACATTGCTTTCAAATAACAGGGAGGGTATCACTGTTAGTAGAAGAGTCTAGATAAACCAATTTGTTACGTGGCCGCGCATCAGTATTGATATCTATTTTGGTTACAAACCTGGTTTTGTATTGTTCTTTTCATTTGAGATTTTTTTTTATTAAATATTCATGTCTTAATCTGAAAGCAAACTATGATTCAAATATACTGGACTTTAATCGGTGTTCTTAACAACATCGGATCAAGCTCCGGTATAAATGCATCCCGCTCCTAATAAGATATACCGGAACATTATGCAAGGGAAGTGACCCCTTCTAAATACAGACTATTTAGCAAGAATATTCTCTCATACTGACAACAGGGACAAAGAGAAACAGAGAGAGATAGAAAGATTGCTTAACTTAATTACATAAGACGGCTCCTCTAGGCGTATGTATGGACTTAAGGGTTAAAAGTAACTTAAAACCTCCAATCTTCTACATGTACATGTTTTACCTACATGTATTTCGTTTTAGAGACTGTTGGTCGAGGGTAAACAAATGTCACTGACACACATGTTAAAATACAAACAAAATGTCAGAAGAACATGTCCTGTTGAGAATCTTAACCCTTATTAGGATGGAAAAGTAAAGTTCGATAAAACTTTTGAAAAACGACTGACTGAGTTCAAACAGTTTGGGTCCTGATGAGATGCCGAGTGACTCGGCGTATCATCTGGATCTAAGCTGTTTGTAAATGCGATTCTGATCGTGAATAGCTTGATGGGGTTGGCATGTTTAGTTGTGACATCATTAACCCATTTGTTCCCACGATCCCATATAAGTATGGGACATAGGCAAACAGTATAGACTGATCAGACGCCGAATAATGCTGCGTCTGATCAGTCTACACTGTTTGCTAATAGGATTTCAATATAAAACAAAACGAAATTGAAAATTTAGGTCAATCACCCATTAGATAAAAATGGACTAATTCAATATATAATCATGGAAGAATCCACTGGGCGCAAAAGGGTTAAAGCTATTTTAATGTAGATATAGCATTTATCAAAATAGTCAACTGCTTCGTTTTTAAAAGTGGACACACAGTAAAAACCTTTTAAACCGGACGTTCAAATAAGCATCAGTGCTGATTTGTAAGGACGGTGAATGCTTAAATCAGGATTATTAAAGTCATGCAGAAAACTCCCAGAAGAGGCGTCTGATTTGAGTATACTCTGTTTGAAAAAGCGTAGGAAGGCGTATTTATGGAGTAAAGGGTTAAAACTGACAGACGGGCCTTCACAGCAAAAACAACTTAAACACGAAAACGTTTTCTTTCAACCATCGGAATAAAAAATACAACATTAACCCTTTCGATTTCACTGTTGAATATTCTTGTAAGAAATAGTTGAATCATTAAAATATTTATTAGCTGATATTTTCTAGCGGCATTGGTACATTTTGGCTTTGTCAGAAAATATAGAGGCAAATATATTGTAATAAGCAAACATAGCAGACCATGATTTTGGTCTTCTCTGTTTACAAACGCATGGAAATGTGTTTATATGAAGGAGAGGGTTACAGAAGGAGTTTTATAAATATGCTCGTATAACCTATAAAATTGGTTATACTCGTACTCGCTATTTCTTTAAATCATTTACCAGCACCTGTTTTACTTTTGAAATATTAAGAATGGTTCAATACATTGGAAAATCATTCATCGTATTTCAACCCTATAGAGACTATTAGAGTAGACTCAGATCAGATGGCTCCTTTATAGTCAGGGAGCCAGTAGTGCCTACCGTGCACCCCCCCTAGACTTTTTTTCATGGGTACCAAAATGTTCAGAAAAGTGTCCTGAATCAGAATCGCGAATGTACTCAAACTTAAATTCTTTTAGGCTATGTGTATTTTAACCGTTTCCATGGCAACCCCCCAGTTTTCGTAATGATGACCCATACCTACAAATTCGCCCATATCACAGCCAGTTTTTGTCCTAAAACTATAAAACTGGTACCAAATGGAAGATAAGACATTGTGCTTTTATTTCTAACTTGTTTTTTTTAAATTACCTTATTTGCATACTCATGAATATTAATGAGAACATTAAAAATAGTAAAAAAGTATAGAAATAACCTAAACCTTTCATTTTTTTATCCTACAAATATCAGAAAATAACTTCAAATGCAGTTTAACATGATGACGAAACCCCCAGGAAACAAAATATCCAATTTGAGGACCATAGCATTAATTTTAAGCACCATTTTCACCGTTTCCATGGCAACACCCTAGTTTTCGTAATGATGGTCCGTACCTGCAAAATCGTCCATATCACAGCCAGTTTTTGTCCAAAACCCCAAAAACTGGTACCAAATTGGAGATAGGACATTGTGCTTTTATTCCCAGTTTGTTTTTTAAATTACCTTATTTGCATACTCATGAATATTAATGAGAACATTACAAATAGTAAAAACAATATAGAAATAACGTAAATAATGTAAACTATTCACTTTTTATCCTACAAATATCAGAAAACAATTTCAAATGCAGTTTAACCTGATGACAAAATCCTCAGAAATCAAAATATCAAATTTGAGGACCAAATATTTAACTCTAAGTAACTTTTTAACTGTTTCCATAGTAACCATTCATTTCACTCTGTTCACACAGTTTTGTTAGTCGACACCTACCTGCAAACATCTTCCATATCACAGGAAGTATTTGTGCTAACTGCATAAAACTGGTACCAAATTAAAGCTAAGACAGTGTGCTTTGGTTTAAAAGCTATAATTAGGAATTACCTTATTTGCATACACATGAATATTAATGAGAATAATTAAAAAATAGCAAAAAAATACAGAAATAACGTAAAACTCTCAATTTTTATCCTACCAATATCAGAAAACAACCTCAAATGTAGTTTAAAATGATGACAAAATACTCAGAAAGCTAATCATCTTAATTGATACCCGAACAATGAACTGTAAGTAAGATTGTAACGGTTTCCATGGTAACCGATCCTTTCACAAATTTTGGAAATTTGACATCCAACTGTAATACTCCGCTAGATCTCGGTTATTTTTGATGAATCATGAAATCAATTGTTACAAACATAGATATGAGGCATTGCTTTAATAGTAAATATTACTTTTCTGATATAAACTAATTTGCATATGTATGAATATTTATGAGAACAGTAATAGATGTTGAAATTTTCGACAGACACCAGTCTTTCTCTTATAAAGCAAACAAATATGGAAAATGGTTAGCTAAAGTTTACTATGATCACTAAATATCACCAAGATTGTTAGATAAATAAATTTGGGACACATTATATAGCACTGATGGTGATATATCTGTTTCCTAGGCAACCATTCTAACCTCATTGTTCATATTACAGAGTGTTTACATACCTGCAACATACACAGATATTGCTGCCTTCTTGGGCGATAATTATAAATGATATAAACATATACCCGGTAGTTGATGTATGAATCTTAATGTTAGGTTCACGTTGTGCAAATTACTTTATTTGCATCCTCATGAATATTAATTAGTGATCAGAAAACAAAGAGAAACAATATTGAAAATAACATGTTTCGCAGTATGCCGAGCACAACATTACACCATGCTCCAAGTATAGCTTGCAATAATAAATGTACCTTTTGATGATGAATAAATAAATTTTATGTCTAAAACTGTTACCAAAATGACCATGTACTGCTTCCATGGTAACTGTTGAAAGCCAAGTACTTATGATACCCCAAACAATCTTCTGTTATTGTTTTTAAAGGGTCAGTGATTTTAAAGCCCATAAAGCCTGTGTTGAATTCAGGGTTTCAAGACTGTTTCGACTTTTGATATACCATCATCTGTCGAGAACTGGTAATCCTGTTTTAAGACCCTTTGATTTGTCTGTCTCACCTGTATCAATCTGCATATTGGGTCTTTGTGAACCACTAATAATTCCTACAATTCCTTGATTCCTTACGATTAGAAGCTGCAAGGCAGAAATATTTTTTTCACATCTATGACGGTGAGCCTAACCAGTTCTCGCCAGATTATGGTATATCAACAGTGAGAAACAGTCTTGATGCCCTGAATTCAACACAGGAAGAAACTGAAACAAGGATCGTTATTTACACCACGCATGCAAAAGAACAAGGCTACAAAACTGTTCATCTTCGAACTCCAGACAGTGATATATTCTTCATTCTTCTGTATTACATTAAATGGTTTGAAGGTGTTACTGTCTTGTTTGATACTGGCTCAGGCAATCATCAAAAAATAATAAACATGTGAGAAGTTGCCCAAGCATACACAGAAGATTACCGATCAGCACTTCTGGGTCTCCATTTGTACTGTGGCTGTGATTCTACAAGTGCATTCAATGGCTGAGAACATTTGACACCCACTAAGACCATTGAAAAGAAACCAATGTTTATAAAACCATTAGCAGGTTTGGGCAACTCTTGGGATGTGTCTGGAGATCTTGTGCAAGACTTGGATGAATTTACGTGTGCAATGTATGGCAACCTAAGATTTCACACTGTGAATGAATTGATATTGTTTAAGATTAAGGAGAAGTGTGAAGATAAGCCAACAGATGCACTTCGCAATGCTGATATGGGAACATTACCCCCTTGTAGGGCCTTCTTAATACAGCACATCTGAAGAATTATTTACCAGTTGATACTTTGGAAGAGATCTCTTTCCCGACCCAGACATTCCCCTTGTTTTAGAGAAGAATGGTTGTCAACATGTAACTCTGACAGTCAATCAACAGAGATGATTACATTATGGCCTGTAATAAGGGTATGCTCCACAGACATTCAACAGCAATGTTATCATCTTGACCTAGCTCTTATCAGAGTATTACCTGAGAAGATCCAATATAAACTGTTCCATTTTAGCCTCTAATTAAGGTATGCTCTGAGAGTCAGACCTTCAATTTATAAATTAGCTGATAAATACCCATGATGTCATTATTTCTAACATAAATATTCAGCTGGTAAAGGGTTAAGTGAGATATCATTAATCTATTTTTGTTGAGTCGGCATACTCAAAGAAGCTTTCTGTAAAGGTGTTTTAAAGCAGAGAGTGGGATTAACCCTTTACTAGATGTATACATGCCCTTTAACATCTTTTAGACAGTTTTAGAATTGAAATTCATTTATTTATCACCAAAAGGTACATCTATCATTGCAAGCTATATTTGGAGAATGGTGTAATGTTGTGCTCGGCATACTGCAAAACATGTTATTTTCAATAGTGTTTCTCTTTGTTTTCTGATCACTAATTAATATTCATGAGGATGCAAATAAGGTAATTTGCATAAAGTGAACCTAACATTAAGATTCATACATCAACTACCGGGTATATGTTTATATCATTTATAATTATCGCCCAAGAAGGCAGCAATATCTTTGTATGTTGCAGGTATGTAAACACTCTGTAATATGAACAATGAGGTTAGAATGGTTGCCTAGGAAACAGATACAATATAATGTATATCACCATCAGTGCTATATAATGTGTCTCAAATTTATTTATCTAATAATCTTGGTGATATTCAGTGATCATAGTAAACTTTAGCTAACCATTTTCCATATTTGTTTGCTTTATAAGAGAAAGACTGGTGTCTGTCGAAAATTTCAACATCTATTACTGTTCTCATAAATATTCATACATATGCAAATTAGTTTATATCAGAAAAGTAATATTTACTATTAAAGCAATGCCTCATATCTATGTTTGTAACAATTGATTTCATGATTCATAAAAAATAACCGAGATCTAGCGGAGTATTACAGTTGGATGTCAAATTTCCAAAATTTGTGAAAGGATCGGTTACCATGGAAACCGTTACAATCTTACTTACAGTTCATTGTTTGGGTATCAGTTAAGATGATTAGCTTTCTGAGTATTTTGTCATCATTTTAAACTACATTTGAAGTTGTTTTCTGATATTGGTAGGATAAAAATTGAGAGTTTTACGTTATTTCTGTATTTGTTTGCTATTTTTTAATTATTCTCATTAATATTCATGTGTATGCAAATAAGGTAATTCCTAATTATAGCTTTTAAACCAATGCACACTGTCTTAGCTTTAATTTGGTACCAGTTTTATGCAGTTAGCACAAATACTTCCTGTGATATGGAAGATTTTTGCAGGTAGGTGTCGACTAACAAAACTGTGTGAACAGAGTGAAATGAATGGTTACTATGGAAACAGTTAAAAAGTTACTTAGAGTTAAATTTTTGGTCCTCAAATTTGATATTTTGTTTTCTGAGGATTTTGTCATCAGGTTAAACTGCATTTGAAATTGTTTTCTGATATTTGTAGGATAAAAAGTGAATAGTTTACATTATTTACGTTATTTCTATATTGTTTTTACTATTTGTAATGTTCTCATTAATATTCATGAGTATGCAAATAAGGTAATTTAAAAAAAAAACTGGGAATAAAAGTACAATGTCCTATCTCCAATTTGGTACCAGTTTGGGGGGGTTTTGGACAAAAACTGGCTGTGATATGGACGATTTTGAAGGTACGGACCATCATTACGAAAACTAGGTGTTGCCATGGAAACGGTGAAAATGGTGCTTAAAATTAATGCTATGGTCCTCAAATTGGATATTTTGTTTCCTGGGGGTTTCGTCATCATGTTAAACTGCATTTGAAGTTATTTTCTGATATTTGTAGGATAAAAAAATGAAAGGTTTAGGTTATTTCTATACTTTTTTACTATTTTTAATGTTCTCATTAATATTCATGAGTATGCAAATAAGGTAATTAAAAAAAACAGTTAGAAATAAAAGCACAATGTCTTATCTTCCATTTGGTACCAGTTTTATAGTTTTAGGACAAAAACTGGCTGTGATATGGGCGAATTTGTAGGTATGGGTCATCATTACGAAAACTGGGGGGTTGCCATGGAAACGGTTAAAATACACATAGCCTAAAAGAATTTAAGTTTGAGTACATTCGCGATTCTGATTCAGGACACTTTTCTGAACATTTTGGTACCCATGAAAAAAAGTCTAGGGGGGGGGGTGCACGGTAGGCACTACTGGCTCCCTGAGTATGTTTTGTCCATGAATATTCAGTAGGTAATGAAATTGGGGGTGTGGGGTGTGTGTGTGGGGGGGGGGGGCGGGTCAGAACAGGGAAAGGTTAATCATAATCAGTATGCGTTTGTCCGCAAAACATGTGTTTAAAACGGTCGTTATACATATGTCTACATGTACTTTTATATTGGTCACTTGCTTGAATTCACTGATAAGACAAATTCCCCCAGGCAATAATAAATTGCCATTTTCAATTGAAATCTCCCGATTTATTGTTATTTTAAAATAATACACACAGTAGTGTATTTCCCTAAGGCTGCAGTATCTATCATTCGCATATTGTTGATGACCTGGTCGCCATTCCGCCTGTGTAAAGATTGTTTGATTATATCGGCGTTTTTACATCGTTTTAACCCATTCCCTCATAGGTTATTTTTAACCCATTCCCTCATAGGTTATTTTTAACCAATTCCCTCATAGACTATTTTAACCCATTCCCTCATAGGCTAATTTTTAGATCCATTCACTTTGAATAAATCTACCGAAAAGGAGCATTAACTAGAGAAAAGGATTTTGTTTAGAATTTTGTAGTTTTAAACCATTGTGATAAATAGAGCATTTGCTCCTATAGGAGCACATGCTCTATTTATCACAATAGTTTTAATATGTGAATTTTACAGAGGCGTAGAAAGACGTATTTATGGAGGAAAGAGTTAAACACTTCGGATATATTTACTCAAAAGGAGCATTTACCAGAAAACTGGGGAGAATTATGTAGTTTTGAAACCATAGTGATCGATAAGGAGAATTATGTAGTTTCTATCACCATAGTGATAGATAGAGCATTTGCTCCATAGGAGTGACTTTTGTGGAGGCGTACAAAATAATAAAATTCGTCAGTACGAGGGAATGGGCTAAAGTGACTACATGTATATATTTTTATGTGAAGCCAATTCCAGTGAAAAAAAAATATTTTGACAAAACTTAGATCTTTTCGATTTTCACATGGAAAAATGATGTTAAAATATAATGCGACTTAAACACGCGACGTCCAGCAAATTACAAGTGAGAAAATGCGCAAGAGGCTTAAATTCCGGGCATGCAACAAATTGGATTGTTTCGTGCACAGAATACCACTGACGTACGGCAAGACATCTGAAAGGTTTTCCTAATATGGAAAATCCAACTTCCCAGACCTGTATAACGTGGCCACTAACAAAATAAAAAACTGCTGTCTTATAACCATTTATCAGATGACTACAGTACAAGCCCTCTTAACCGGAATTCTATAATTCCGGAGTATAATTTAGAAACTTTTAGGCAGATGGAGCTTTCTGCAAGACTTTCACCCTGCATTAAGCTGCTACCTCTCTCCAAGACCGATATTTATACTAAATTCAAGGTTCAGTTTAGAGGGGTTTAACTGGATATAACATAAATGCATTATTCAATCCTTTACTCCACGAATATCCTAATTCAATATCCGGATTAGAATGTTTTTACTGTACATAGTAACTTGTAACATTTTATCAGATGACTGCAGTAGGCTACAAGCCCTCTTAACCGGAATTCTTGTAGAGTATAATTTAGATACTTTTAGGCAGATAGCTGCTTAATGCAGGATGAAAGTCATACAGAAAGCTCCTATAGGAGCTTTCTGCATGACTTCCATCCTGCATTTAGCTGCCACCTCTCTCCAAGACCGACCTTTATACAAATGATACGTTCGGTTTAGAGAGGTTTTACTGGATATAACATATGCATTGTCTAAACCTTTACTCCATGAATATTCTAATTCAATTTTGGATTGGAGTGGTTTTACTGTACTTAGTAAGAACGAATAACTACAGGAACATAAACTTTTTTTTCACAATGACTTTACAAACAAGAGAATATCTTATAATGGCAGTAACTGTAGAATTATATCTAGCGAGCATATCCAGATCAAGCAACTCCTGTGTATGCATATGCTATCTGATCAGGGTCTGCTCTGTTTGCTTATGAAACTATATAGATCTGGTTCTGCATTTTGTTTTGCAAAAGTCAAAATTCCGAGTGTTCATAAATACGTTATTATAAAAATTATAGCATTACTATTCATAAAGTTATGACTTCTTAGATGGACATAAATGGATTATAGGGTTATATGCTGGGGTAGGGGTTTAGGGATATTGCTCACTAGTGGGGTAGGGGTTCATGTATATTGCTCACTAGTGGGGTAGGCGTTCAGGGGTATTTATCACTAGTGGGGAATGGGTTCAGGGGTATTGCTCACTAGTGGGGTAGGAGTTCATGGGTATTGCTCACTAGTGGGGTCGGGAGTCAGGGGATATTGCTCACTAGTGGGGTAGGGGTTCAGGGATATTGCTCACTAGTGCGGTAGGGATTCATGTATATTGCTCACTAGTGGGGTAGGCGTTCAGGAGTATTTTTCACTAGTGGGGAAATGGGTTCAGGGGTATTGCTCACTAGTGGGGTAGGGTTCACGGGGTATTGCTCACTAGTGTGGGTAGGCGTTCAGGTGTATTGCTCACTAGTGGGGTAAGGATTCAGGGGATATTGCTCACTAGTGGGGTAGGGTTCAGGGGGTATTGCTCATTAGTGGAGTAGGTATCCATGTATATTGCTCACAAGTGGGGTAGGCGTTAAGGGTATTGCTCACTAGTGGTGGAATGGGTCAGGGGTATTGTTCACTAGTGGGATAGGGGTTCATGGGTATTTCTTAGTAGTGGGGTAGGGGTTCAAGGGTATTGCTCTCTAGTGCGGTAGGGGTTCAGGGGTATTGCTCACTAATGGGGTAGGGGTTCAGGGGTATTGCTCACTGATGGGGTAGGGGTTCAGAGGTATTTCTCACTAGTGTTTAAACGCTTTTCTTCACAAAAAGAGTAGAAACAGATCAGACGGCCCCAATAGGATTCGTTTGGTCATGATATGCTCTGTTTTCTAATGCAGTTATATAGATCTGATCCTACAGTTTATGTCTAAGCCAACAATTTCTGTATAACTGTTCACCTCGTAAAATTAAGTTAACACATTCCCTCCTAGTGACGCGTGTTGGTGCCTCTTTAAAAGTCACATTTTGAAACCATTGTGATAAATAGAGCATTTGCTCCATAGGAGCAAATGCTCTGTTTATCACAATGGTTTCAAAACTAAACAATTCTAAAAATTCTCATTTTCTCTAGTAGTTCGTGCTCCCTTTCGGTAGATTTATTCAAATAGGTTGGGTCTAAAATAGCCATGGGGAATGAGTTAATCAATGCTAATAAAGCGACCAACACACGCAAAAAAATTTATTAGGGAAAGGATTGACTATTGAGTCCAGCATAAACAGATTAAACTTGCTAGAGTATTCTGTATGGCAAACAGCGGAGACCCTGACCGGATGACTCCTATAAGAGCCCTCTGATCTGGGGGGGGTCTACCCTGTTTGCAATGGACAGTGCATGCAATGGACGGTGCATTAAAGGGTTAGCCATGCGTTTAACTCTTTCCTCTATCAATACGCCTTTCTACGCCTCTGTAAAAGTCATCTATTGAAACCATTGTGATAAATAGAGCATTTGCTCCTATAGGAGCAAATTCTCTTATCTATCAAAATGGTTTCAAACTACAAAATTCTATTCTTCCTTTTCTCTAGTTAATGCTCCTTTTCGGTTGATTTAATCAAAGTGGTTGGATCTAAAAATAGCCTTTTAGGGAATGGGTTAACTTATTGCATGGCGGACGTGTGATTTTCATCCTGAGATAAGATACCACATGTCCGTAAGAATCGGTATTAGAACCATTTTTGGTAGTTGTTATTGAATAGGA
This sequence comes from Azorinus chamasolen, assembly GCA_963576725.1. Lineage (NCBI taxonomy): Eukaryota > Metazoa > Mollusca > Bivalvia > Cardiida > Solecurtidae > Azorinus > Azorinus chamasolen. The sequence continues at coordinate 106,358,558 of OY755235.1, read as the reverse complement.
AATCGTGTTGGTCCTTTGTTCATCGGTAACCTAACGACAGTATTGAATATAGGCCACAAGTAAACCAGTTTTTTTGTTTGTACACCACAGCAGTGTCTCATCGGTAACCTAACGACAGTATTGAATATAGGCCACAAGTAAAACAGTTTTTTTGTTTGTACACCACAGCAGTGTCTCATCGGTAACCTAACGACAGTATTGAATATAGGCCACAAGTAAAACAGTTTTTTTGTTTGTACACCACAGCAGTGTCTCATCGGTAACCTAACGACAGTATTGAATATAGGCCACAAGTAAAACAGTGTTTTTGTTCGTACACCACAGCAGTGTCTCATCGGTAACCTAACGACAGTATTGAATATAGGCCACAAGTAAAACAGTTTTTTTGTTTGTACACCACAGCAGTGTCTCATCGGTAACCTAACGACAGTATTGAATATAGGTCACAACTAAAACAGTTTTTTTGTTTGTACACCACAGCAGTGTCTCATCGGTAACCTAACGACAGTATTGAATATAGGTCACAACTAAAACAGTTTTTTTGTTTGTACACCACAGCAGTGTCTTTCGCACTTTAACCCTTACAACGCTGAATTTTCAAATGGAATATTCCAAAATTCAAATATGTCAAGCTTATAGTGAATATTTAGGGATGTTTTCTAAACAAAAGTGTAACATGAAAAACAGTGCAGACCCTGATGAGAGGGCTCCCATAGGAGCCCTCTCATCTGGGTCTACACTGTTTGCAAATGACATTAGTGACTCGGTCCCACACTGTAAGGGTTAACCCTTTCCCTGTTCAGTAATCATATTAGAAACCATGTCAAGAATATTTATCTGTTGCAGTTTTATAAATGCATATGAACACAGGCTATGAACACAGGGAGACAGTGCAGATTCAACTCTATTTTATACCATAAGCGATCTGAGCAGACCCTGGTCCGACGGGTTCTATAGGAGCCGTCAGATCTAGGTGTACTGTGTTAACAAAAGCGTGAAAATGCGATTATGTGAAGTAAAGTGCTATGTAATACAGAAATTTGTTCAAATAATCGTTGTTGTCGCTATTATATATGCATGAACAAATGCAAGTCCCATTCCACCCTTTTCCTAGAGTAAAAATGATGTAAAATTCTCATCTGAAACAATTCTACTTACTTCCGATGGATTTAAGGTTTTGATGAACCACAGAGCGAACATCAAACAGGTTGGCATTTGATCGGACGACTAGTTACACGACATCTGATCTGGATCCAGTATGTGTGTACATGTAACAGCAAGTCAAGTCGAACCACTGAAGGATAAAGATTGCATTCAAACTTCTAGTCCTTAGTTCAATAAGAATGCTTTCTATAAGGTATAACAAGTTAGACATAATAAGAAAATAATAGACCTATGCAATGAATAAAAGCTTCTCTTATGCAGCAATACCTCGGCGATTAATTAACAGATCATTATCAATCTTCGCAAATATTCGACTTAGCCCTATCCTTCATATAAACTTCTATTCTCAAGCATTTGCAAACAGGGTAGTCCCAGATCAGATGGCTCCTACAGGAGCCGTCTGATCAAGGTCTGCTCTGTTTGCTAATGGAATTTGATATTTCTTTGATGTTTCTTTACTTTCTAAAATGGCTACAATGTTCCACCGTCCCTGTTTCATTATTACTATTTTGTCCATGAATATTCAGTAGCTATTGAACTTTGGAATAAACATAGAACAGTGAAAGGGTTAACCCATTCCCTCATAGGCTATATTTCGATCCAACCTCCTTCAATAAATCTACCGAAAGGAGCATTTACTAGAGAAAAGGAAAATTGTAGAATTGTGTAATTTTGAAACCATTGTGATAAATAGAGCATTTGCTCCATGGGACAAATGCTTTATTTGTCACAATGATTTCACTAAGTTACTTTTAAAGGGGCGTCAAAAGGGGTTAATATGAGGGAATGGGTTAATACAGTCTAACCCTCACTCTTCCATCCACAGCCTGATTTTGCATTTGCAAACTGTTTAGATCCAGTTCAGACGTTGAGCAACTCGTCGTCTCATCAGGATCCAAACTGTTTGACAATCGGTCAGCAGTTTCTCAAAAGTTAACCCTTCTCTTGCTGAATTTTAAAATACATTTCTCCTACTTTACACATGTCCTGTTGTATACTTACATATATCTTCACTATGTACACGTATTTTGCTGTGCATTCACTGATGTGGAGTGCACTGGTTGCACAATCAACTTGTAAATAGTGCAGACCCTGATGAGACAGCTCCTGCAGGAGCTGTCTCATCTGGGTCTTCACTATTTACAGGTAGGTATATTGATGTGAATAGCAAGCGAAGGGTTAAAATAGAATCGGACGTAGACAAAATTGGCAAGATCCAATAATTTTGAGCAGACATTTTGCAGTTAAAAACTAGTGCTCTGAATTTTAGTGTAGACAAACGATCAAAGGACTCGATAAGCCATCGGGTCAATACTGTCTTATCTGGGTTCATCTGTCTGTAATACGGTAAAGCCTCGCTAATGCGTCAATATACAGTGCTCACTCTCTACAACGACACCCTTTGGGATACGAAGATTGTATGTGTTGTTCAGAGGGAGTTTTTATTGGGAGGGAAAATTAAACATAATAAGCTTGTTTGCAGATCCCCAGATAAGGTGTATTTCGAGAACTAAAACCGTTATGCCTTAATCAAACCCTATGTTGTAACCCCTCTTTAGAATCGTCACAAAGTGACGATTCTAAAGAGTGGTCTCAACAAAGGGTTTGATGGAGGCATTAAGAAAATACGATGGAAAAAAGTTGTTTCTGGAGCCTTGTTGTTTCGGAAACAGTGACATGCGTTGTTGTAAGGAGGGAATCGTTATTGAGAGGGCCGTTGTAGGGAGGGAGCACTGTAATTCATTAACATTGGGATCTGTAAAGGCAAATGGTTGCTTAATTAATGCAGCGTCTCGCCTGGTTCCGATTTGTTTTGTAAAGGGTATAGATACACAGGTGAGGATCCATGATTTCAGATACATGTAAGTGTGTGGGGGAGGTCATAGATTTTTTTGCCGGGGGGAGGGGGGGGGGGGCGTAGAATGTTGTTAATGTTGATGATATCACTATTGTGTGCTTGTAATACATGTTGAAAAAGAGCGTAATTGGGTGAGGGAAATAAAACTCTAATAAAATCATTGTTTTGTTGATTTGTTTTATTAGATTTAGATCTAAAACAAATACTCAAAAAAAGTTTATTTTGGCAATTTTAGGGGCGGGGCGGTCGTACCCCAGCTCCGCCCCTCTAAACCCGCGCCTGATACACATTCACCCACAGCGTGGTACCGATACTACATGTGTAGTAAACCTCTCTAAACCGGATGTTAAACTTGTAAATAGCGATCTTGGAGGCAAGTGGCAACTTAATGCACGGTGAAAGTCACACTGAATGCTCTAGGAGTTTTCTGTATGCATTTCACCATGCATTAAGTAACCACCACCATAAAATCATCTTCTATAATAGAGTTTCGGCTTAGAGGGGTTTTACTGTACATGGGTCGCTTTGAAATAAAACCCAAAATACCCGAGATCATTAGGCAAAGGTAGACGAAACGAGTGGTGCATTTGCAAGATCAATAAAACCCATTACTCTATAGATAGATATGTATGAATGGGTATACATTTATTCTTTTACAATGGCTCTTGACCACAGGAAAGAATCCTATTTATGTAACCTCATAAGCAAATAGAGCAGACACATCACTGTTTGAATACCCCTATCCTTGATGCAAACGCTTTTTCACGCCTTTGCAAACAGTCTAGACCCAGGTCAGATGACTCCTGCAGGATCTGCCATGTTTGCTTATGAAATCACAATAGATTCTACAATTTCTACTAGTACCAACCATGTGCTGTTACAAAAATCAGCTAATACTATTTATGCTGTTATAATCTCTTACATAAATATCAAACATTGAAAGTGATACTCCCATACCGTGCTATACATATATACTGCATATACATGTACATAGTATGTACAACATAAACACATTACATGTACTTACTCTTTCGCTGCCTATTTTTGTCGTCTGCCAACTTTTTCCGCTGTTACACTTTTATTTGTTTTTATTTTTCTTCATCGTTGTTTCAAAAACAGTCACAGTAGCAAACAGTTTGGATCCAGATGAGACGCCGAGTTACTCGGCGTCTCATCTGGATCCAAACTGTTTGCATAGGTTATCATATAGATCTAGACGACACTAGTAGCGAAAGAATTAAACCTTTACTCCATGAATATTCATTTAAGAGATAATACCATTAAATAGATTCATTTGTATTCTGTCACATGAACACAGGAATGTTTAGCCATGACAGAAACTGTAGAAACATATCTATATTATTTCAAAAGCAAACAGAGCAGACCCTGATTCTACAAGAGCCGTCTGATCAGGTATTGTTCAATTTTAAAGGCGTAGAAGCGCGTATGTATGGAGTAGAGAGTCAAAGGCGTTACAGAACACCATTTTTATTGAGGATCTGTGTCAAAACTCTGTTTGCAAAGGGTTTAAAAGGCTTTTATATGGATCAAAGGATTAAACGGCTTAACCCTTTCCTTCATATAAAACACCCTTTCATATACATGTATTTGCAAACAGAGTAGACCCAAATCAGACGGCTCCTATATATAGAGCTCCTCCAGAGTTACGCCATTTCTACGGCTTTACAAACAAAGTACATGTAGGAGCCGTTTGCTCAAGGTCTGCCTGCTCTGTTAGCTTATGAACATGCCTCCATAAAAATTAGTCATTTAATACAGTATAACCTGTCTTAAACGGCCATTCATATTTTGAACCTAGGGGCTGAAAAGCATGCAAATGGCTGCATAATGTAGGACATAAGTATTGCTGAAAGTTCCTATATAGGAGCTTTCTAAATTACGTTTGACCTGCATTAAGCTACCATCTGTGTTACCAACTCATCGTTAGACATGTGTTTATGGCGGTGTATCCCTTTTCTCCATAAATACGCCTTTCTACGCCTCTGTAAAAGTCACCTGTTGAAACCATTGTGATAAATAGAGCATTTGCTCCTATAGGAGCAAATGCCCTATTTATCACAATGGTTTCAAACTACACAATTCTAAAATATGCCCTTTTCTCTAGTTAATGCTCCTTTTCGGTAGATTTATTCAAAGTGGATGGATCTAAAATTAGCCTTTGAGGGAATGGGTTAAGACAGTCTTTATTTCTTTCATTAATATTCAAAGAGTACAGGATTGAAGACCCGGAAGTAAGTGGCGTGAGCTTAACCCTTTCGCTGCCATATTTTGTCGTCTGCAAACTTTGTCGTCTGCTACAAATTTCATTTCTTTAGTTTTCTTATATTTTGTTTTTTAAAACACTGTAACAGTAACAAACAGTTTGGATCCTGATGAGACGCCGAATTACTCGGCGTCTCATCTGGACCCAGGCTGTTAGTATAGGTAATCACAGATGCGACATTGGCAGCGAAACAGATAACTCTTTCCTTCATATGAATGTTTTTTCACTGTAGACCCAGACCAGACGGTTACTGTAGGCACCGATGATCAGGGTCTGCTCTGTTTGCTTATGACAAGATACATATCTGATTTCCCAGTTTTTGTCAATGCAAAACATTCCTTGCTTACATTATAAAAACACGGCTAATTAATATTCATTATGTCATTATTGCTTACATGAATAATGAACACGCCGTCATTGTTGTACAGGAGGACCAGTGCAACTGAATGACAAGCAGTGCATATCCTGTTCAGAGGACTCATCTAGGAACCTCTGATCTGGGTCTACAATGTTTGCAAATGGCAGTGCAAGGCTATCCATGGTTGAAAGAGTTAACTTCAATAAAAGCAATACTGTCCCAAGATAACTGATTTATTTACTACCCAGCATTAACCCTTCGCTTGCTGAATTTTAAAATACATTTCTCCTTCTTTACCCATGCCGTGTTGTATAATTACATATATCTTCACTGTGCACAAGTATTTCGCTGTGCAATCACTGCTGCGGAGTGCACTGGTTGCACAATCAACTTGTAAATAGTGCAGACCCTGATGAGACAGCTCCTGCAGGAGCTGTCTCATCTGGGTCTTCACTATTTACAGGTAGGTATATTGACGCGAATAGCAAGCGAAAGGTTAAATTAAGACCGATAATGAAACTTTTTTTAGTGTTGGAACTTTCGGGGATTTACTATTGGTTCCTTATAGCAGCTGAGTAGATCTGAATTCCTTCCGTCTGAAATGTGGTTAGGTCTATAAATCGTCTGCATGATACCCCCGTTTCTGGTTTTTTGACAGCCGGGTTTAGGAAATAAAATGTAATTTCAAATCAAACCTATAAGTTGCCCTAATGACCTACACTATTCGGATAAGACAACTGTAAGCAAATAGTGCAGACCCAGATCAAACGGCTCTGTTTGATCATATTTGATCAAATGTCAGTCTACTTTATAATCCTTTACTCCATGAAAATTAATATAAGAAATAATGAGATCATGACTATCAATTAGATCAATTGTTATAATAGGACACGGACACATGTACGTTGGGTCATGTCAGAAACTGCAGAATGATGTATATTATATCATTAGCAAACAGAACAGACTCTGGCCAGACGGCTCCTACTGGAGCCATCTGATTTGAGTTTACTTTGTTTGCAAAAAGGCATAGACGAACGTATTAACCCTTCGCTTGCTAGATTTTAAAATACATTTCTCCTTCTTTACCCATGTCGTGTTGTATATTCACATATATCTTTACTATGTACAAGAATTTCGCTGTGCAATCACTGCTGTGGAGTGCACTGGTTGAACAATCAACTTGTAAATAGTGCAGACCCTGATGAGACAGCTCCTGAAGGAGCTGTCTCACCTGGGTCTTCACTATTTACAGGTAGATATATTGACGTGAATAGCAAACGAAGGGTTAATGGACTAATGGGTTAAAGAACCAAACTGATGCCACATTGAATGTTCTAGTTTTACAAAACTGTAGACGTGGAAAGTGAATGTCTTTACACATAAGGTAACTCTGCTATGCCAATGTCTATTCCAGGCGCTAACTCTGAGCAACTCTGCCAAGAAAAGTTCCACGGTCGGGGAGATAGTAAATTTGATGTCTGTGGACTGCCAGAGGATTCAAGATGGCTTCCTGTTCTCTCACTATATCATTTCTCTTCCATTCATGGTGACAGGTACGAACCTAAAACAATTATCTACATTATGCAGTGGAATTATTGACTCTATTTGCAAAAAACACCCTTGATCTAGGTGCGACTTTAACACTTTGATAATGCTGTTGAATATACATACAATATATAACTTTATTTATAATATTAGCAGACGACAGCTTTGTAGACGAAGATACGACGCGCTTCATTGTTCGGTGTCAAATAAGGTACAGTTGAACTTCGATAACTCGAACTCGGATAACTCGAAATTCCGGATTACTCGAACTAAAAGTTCAGTCCTTCCAAAACTTACAATACAGAATTGCTCTAAAATGTATAACTAGGCATATCTAGAAGCACGTGTGACAGCTTAATGCATGTCTAAAGTAATGCTGAAAGCTCCTTCGGGAGCTTTCAGCATTATTTTAGACATGCATTAAGCTAAACACTTAAGAAATCAGAAATCGGATAACTCGAACTTCTGTTATCTCGAACTAATCTGTATGGTCCCTTGAAGTTCGAGATATCGAGGTTCAACTGTATATACATGTACGTCTATTTGACCAAGTAACGTGCGGGAAACAAAGGTCTCATGCAGGCAAGCAGAGTTTAAAATGTTTACCGTACGAACAATACTCTGCAGTTAACCCTTACAACGCTCAATTTCCAAATGGACTATTCCAAAATTCAAATAGGTCAAGCTTATGGGGGCTATTTAGGGTTTTTTTCTAAAGAAAGGTGTAACATGAAAAACAGTGCAGCCCCTGGTGAGAGGGCTCCACAAGGAGCCCTCTCATCTGGGTTTACACTGTTGTTTGCAAAGGACATTAGTGACTCGTGTCCCACACAGGAAGGGTTTGTCAGCTATTTTAATGGAGTATACAAAGGCTTACATTAGCTTTCAGGATGAAAATACATTTTTTTGTCAAAGTCTGAAATAAATGGTACACAGTGAACACATGTTCTAGAATAACCGTTTACCTAATGAATATTCACGTTAAAATAATGAACACGTGACTGTTTTAACCATTTACTCCATGATTATTCATGTAAGAAATAATGACATCAAGAATAACAATTAGATTGTTTTTATGCTGAAAAGAATTATATCTCAAAAACCATTGAAAATGATAAAACGTCCATGTGTTTTATATCGAAGACTCCGATGTTATTGGCCGATGTTTGACTTCAGTTTTATTCGGGTTTGGTTTTAGTTTCGTATCTGTTGGCGCTACTTCGCGTCTTTCCTACGTAAACCATGGAGTGATCATCATCAAAACGCGGCAAATTTGAAACGGAAAAGGCAGATAATCCTTTGTTGTAGAACAACTATTATAACTTATAAGTATTGATGGAATCGGTTTATTTTTACCGCAAGGTCATTTTTCGATATACGTTCTTCATAATAACGAGTGAACATAACAAATAGACGATATAGATTATTATAAGTAGACAATGCTAAAAGTCTCGTGAAAATTCCCCGTGACACAATCCATATATTTTATCGCGTAGCCAGTTTTGTGTTGACGGCATAATAAATTTATGTAAGATCATCGAAATCGTCCTCCTTTTTAAATGGACAATTCCAAAATTCAAGCAGATCGAGCTGATGATGATTATTTAGGATTTTTTAACGAAAAGTGTAACATGACAAACAGTGTAGACCCAGGTGAGAGTGCTTTTCTGGGAGCCCTCTCATATGGGTCTACACTTTTTGCAAAGGGCATATGTGACTCGTGTCCCACCCTGTATGGGTTAAACTTCAACTTAAATTCTAAAATCAAAGACGTAATATTTCTGAAAAAATTACTTCTTGTTTGTTTTTTCGATGACACCGGATCTGGATCCAAACATCATAGATGTAACATGTTTTCACTTCAAAGCAGATTCAAGTTGAAATTCGATCCAATTTACATGTAACTGTTTTGCCTAAATGGGCGAATCCGTGTTAATCTATGCAAACAGTTTGGATACCGAGGAGATGCCGAGTAAGCTAACGTCTCCCCGTGATCCAAACTGTTTGACATTGTGATTACATGTATGTTTTCTAAAGAAATAGAAGATAAAGAAGAAAGTACAGAGAACCATCGTTACAACGGAGGTGTTTATTTCCAGACACTTTGCTGGTATAACGAGGTTGCCGTTATAACGAGTTAAGATGTGAAAGGAACCATATGGCCAGTTTTAAACTAGAACCAACAGGTGAATGCTTAATGCAGAACGCAAGAAGTGCAAAAAGCTCCCTTTGGGAGCTTTTTGCTCTTCTTAAGTTCTGCATTAAGCGATCACCTGTCTTATTGGTATTGTACATATTTATTCAGTGGTTGTTTCAAAGACGTAACGCTAATTTTATTTCACGATATACTGCCGGTAGAACGAAGGCGCCATTGTAGCGATTGCCGGTATAATGAGGGTTCACTGTACCACTTTGAAACTTGAAGCAGACGAGTATATCAACAGACGAATTTAATTTTTTATGCCCCCACCTTTAGGCGACGGGGGCATTGAGTTTTACCCTTGTCCGTCTGTCTCTCCGTACGTACGTCCGAAATTTTCGTCAAGGATTTCCTGGCTTGTGTAAGGTTGAATAATTTGATATTTGGTCTGAAGCATTATCATAGTGAGTTGTAACGTGTCTCCCCTTTTCAGGTCCAAGGTTCATCTACTTCCTGTTTGCTGACACTTTGATTGAATTTTGGTGATTGTGTAATGACAAAAATTTTCGTAAAAGATTTTTTCGCTTGTGTAAGCTGCAATGGTTTGATATTTGGTCTGAAGCATAGTCATAGTGAGTTGTACCGTGTCTCCCCCTTTCAGGTCTGTCGTTCATCTACTTCCTGTTTGCCAGCGGGGACATCCGTGTCCCATGGACATATTTTCTTTTATTCAAAATGCAACTGTGCAACTGTACAAGGGCACATTGAAATAATTGCAATGTGATACAGTGTACATGTATTTAAGTCCGCTTGGGACGACTGGCTATCAAGTTATTCTCTTGACTTTAACCCTTTCGGCTCCAAATTTCTAATTGTCGTCTGCAATACAAGTGTGTTGAATTATTATTATTTTGAGCGTGAATGCATGCGCACTAGGAGTATAAATACAGTCATATACATGCAATTGAATTTCTTATCTATATATTGGTCCCATTATAAAGCTACAATACTTTGTCCTTGAAGAGCAAATATAGTAGAACCCCTCTAATGCGACCACTTAATGAATATACATTGGTGTCGTTTTAAGCAGGTGGTTGCCTAATGCAGGGCAAAAGTAATGCAGAAATCGAATCTAGGAGCTTTCTGCTTCACTTTGTCATGCGTTAAGCTACCACCTGCATATAGCATAAAAAATTCTGCCTCTTTTAGGTGGTCGCATTAGCAGGGTTTACTATATACGCGTAATAAGAAACCCGTATCTCAAATTACGCTTGTTTGCCTCATTGGGCGAATCCGTTGCAAACAGTTTGGATCCTGAACAGACAGCAAGTCACCAGACATCTCCAAAGGATCCAAACTGTTTGACATTGTTTGGCAATTTTCTAATGAAATAGAAGATAAAGAAGAAAATGCCACTTTGAAACTTGAAGCAGACGATGATATCAGCAGACGAATTTAATTTGGCGCCGAAAGGGTTAATCAAATTCGAAGGTCAATGTTTTGTGCAGTTGTGCAAGGACACATTGAGATCGTTGCAATATGAGGTGCAATATTTATCACATAATCTGGCGTGTGGGAGTGCCGAAACAGAGTGCCGTAAATCGCGGAAATGCACTAGTGCTTTTTTATGCAAATGAGCAGTTTAAATCCCGCTGTACTACGCTGTTAACAATGGCCGAAACAGCAGTAATATATAGTCCGTTTCATTTTCTATAGGACTTTGTAAAGGTTATGTGATAAAAATAATCTTACATTCGTGTTCATTACACATTGTTTTCATGAAACGCGATAACTGTAACGAATATTACACTCGCTATATAGCTTGTGTCATATTATTATAGTAAAATCGTTTCATAAAACAATGTGTAATGAACACTCATGTACGATCCTCTATCTACACTCCGCATGGGACGACTGGCTATCACGTAATGAATTTCTTGTCTCTTTATTGGTCTCATTGTAAACGTACACAACTTTGTCCTGGAATAGCAAAACACGAATAGGAAACATTATCTCAAAGTACGCTTGTATCGATCGTATTAACCTTTTCGCTGCCAGATGCGAATCTACCTTTACCTATCCAGTTTGGATCCAGATAAGATGCTGAGTATCTAAGCGTCTCACCAGAATCAATGTGTTTATGCTGTGATTACGCGTCTTGAAAGTAAACAGAAGAAATTTACAAATCAAAATTGTAGCAGACAAACAATTTTGCCGATGACCTACCGTAGTAGCGAAATTATTAATTATTACTAATGTTCGCATTTTATCATATAGTTATAGGAGATAATGTCTTAAGCGGCCATCACAAACAGATGTAATTAAGAGTCTGTAAGGCAAGGTGTAGTTTTAAAGGAGGTCAAAAGTATTGCTGAAAAACTCCTACAGGAGCTTTCTACATTACACTTGTCCTGCTTTAACCCATTCCCTCATATTGACGACTTTTGACGACTCTGCAAAAGTCACTTTGTGAAACCATTGTGAGAAATAGAGCATTTGCTCCTATAGGAGCAAATGCTCTATTTATCACAATGCTTTCAAACAACAACATTCTAAAGTTTTCCTTTTCTCTAGTTAATGCTCCTTTTCGGTAGACTTATTCAAAGCGTTTGTATCTAAAAATAGCCTATGAGGTAATGGGTTAAACAACCACACGGTTTTTAGACGTCCATGTCCAATAAATGAATGGTCGAATAGGATATTTCTGCTGTGAAAACACCGCAGAATAAACAAATACCAACACAGTTTGAGCAAATATCAATATAATATGTTATGAAAAAAGCATTAACGAATGGCCAAAGTTCGTTCTAGATGTGCTTCGTCGTTTCTAACAATTTATTAGAAATAACGGAATAACCTTAAACACATATCGACGAAATTGTCATTAAACGGCAGTTTTTATAACAATACACTTTAAATCATAGAGTTTACTTTCATTCTTTTGTCATGTATATGTCTGTAAGTCAGTAGGCTACCAAATGACGCTGCTACGCACGGATACAGTAAGGTGCACGTGCGGGCACGCCATAAACCACGTCATACTACTCTAACACCACGTCATTACCATTACAATCACAACGCTGAGTACCAAAGATGGTAAATCACAAGTATCACTGTTATGATCGATGTGACTGCAACAAATTCTAGACCTGAAGCATAATGATATTCTAACATCCAATAAGATCGTCCTTGAACAGATACAACCATCTTGATGCTGACAGTAGATCTGAGTCAGGCTTCACGTCTTTAAAATAATGATGGCGGCTGATCTGGAAGCTACACTGTTTGCAAAACACCATAGCGAAATCAATGTTATCGACCACTAAATTATGTTCATTAGTTGGTATTTAGGGCAGGAGGCTGCTCAAGCAAGTTGAGAGTAATACAGAACGCTCCTATAGGAGCGTTCTGTTTTACTTTCACCTTGCTTTAAGTAGCCACCTGCCTTTAACACAAAATACTTGATGTAATTTAGTGGCCGTTAGAGGGAGGTTTCACTATACTTCGATATTTGATTGTGAAGCTACGTATATGATGCAAAGGGACTAAATTGTATGCGTTAGTGTATCAATTAGAATGTCAACTCGCAGCGTCGTATGTGTGACTTGACTGGACACGCCTATAACATAACCAAAGACTCCAGCAAAAGCAAAATGTACATGTATAGTGCTGGTGTCATTTTGCTTAGCCACAATACAGCGAGACAGACTTTGCCCACTGTTTACAGGTGGTATATCAACTACAGTAAATACCACTTAAACCGGACATTCAATTCATTATAAATATCGATCTTGGAGACAGGTGGAAGCTTATTGCAGGATGCAAGTCATGCAGAACGCTCCTCTAGACTTTCACCCTGCATTAAACAGTAACCTACTTAAAATTGTCCCAATTAGGCTAGGTCCTAATTATGATTACCGTAGCATCCCCTAGACATTTTTTCATGGGTACCAAATTGTTTGTTGGGTTAGTCAGAACACATTCTGAACATGCCCCCTAAAATAGTTTTATCCAAGCTATGTTTTATTTAACGACTTTCATGGTAACCCCTGAGTATTTTCGAAACTACATGGGTTAAGAAAATGCGAACAAGTAGAAGCTTTCTGCATGACTTTCATCCTGCATTAGGCTTCTACCTGTCTTCAAGGCCGATATTTATACTACATTTTACGTTCGGTTTAGAGGGGTTCACTGTATATAACATAAATGCATCATTTAACCTTTTACTTCGTGAATATTCATGTAAGAAATAATAATTACATCGTGAATATTAATTAGATTTAGTCTTTGCATATGAACACAGAAATGTTTGACCAGGACAGACTCTGTATGATATTAAAATCTTTATTATTTCATAAGCAAAAAAGCAGACCCTTGTCAGATGGCTTCTACAGGAGCCATCTGATCTGATCTACTCTGTTTGAAAAGGTGTAGGAATGCGTACAGTACAACCTCTCTATAACGACCACTGAATTGTGTTAATTAGTAGGTATTTTGGGCAGATGGTTGCTTTAAGCAAGGCGAAAGTAAAACCGAACGCTCCTATAGGAGCGTTCTGTTTTACTTTCACATTGCTTTAAGCAACCACCTGCCTTTAACACAAGATACTTGATGTAAATTAGTGGTCGTTATAGAGAGGTTTTACTGTATTATGGAGTAAATGGGTAACACTACGTCACAAGCATGACCAATCGGATGTTTTTACTTCCAGTTTCCATGGTGCAGCTGTGGTATCTAATGGGCGTGGCAATGTTTGGGGGTCTAGCGGTGGTTACCATAGCTACATTGATTAACGGTTACTTGGGCAGAATTCAGCAGAGGTTGCAGAAACAGATACTGACGTTCAAGGGCAAACGAATCAAAGTATTAAACGAAATACTGAACGGCATTAAGGTATGTCCCTTATTATACCTGTATCCAGCAGTATATAAACGCATGATTACATACGTATGCTAAGGCTTGAGGCCCCTTGAGCCGGCTTTACAAAAGGGCATATGGCTGAAAGTTTTGTACTTTCTAACATACGACAACCGGACAGTAAAACCTCTCTAATGCGACCATCAAAAACAGGTGCAATTCTTAAAGTCTTAAAGGCAGGTGATAGCTTAATGCAGGACGAAAGTAATGCCGAAAGCTCCTTTCAGGAGCTTTCTGCACAACTTTTGTCCTGCATTAAGCAAACACCTGTTTTTAAAGGCAGTTTTTGTTTCTTCATAAAGTGGTCGCATTAGAGGGGTTTTACTGTAACTCGCAGCTGCGATCGTCGTATGTTGGAACTTACGATGATATCTGTTGTACTGCGCCCAGTGGATTCTTCCATGTTTATATATTGGATTAGTCCATTTTTATCTAAGGGGTGCCTGGCCTAAATGTTCAATTTCGTTTTGTTTTATATTGAAAGTCCTATCAGCAAACAGTGTAGACTCTGATCAGACGCCGCATTACGCGGCGTCTGATCAGAGTCTACACTGTTTGCCTACGTCCCATATATGGGATCGTTTGAGCAAATGGGTTGACCGGACTTGTTGCAGGATAGAATGTATGATAGTTTCGGCTATGGGAATAGTCATGACTATCAGAAAGAAGGATTTACGATAAGTTCGATACAGTAGAACCTATCATACGCAGTCATTCATATATTGGACGTAGGGGTCTTAAACACAGGTGGGTGGGTGGTCAATGCAGGGTTGGTTAGTCATGAATATATAACTCTATAACCCTGTATATATCCTATGGTTGCTATGTTGGTTTGCGACATATTATAGATCTGATTCTACAGTTTCTGTAATGATAAAAAGAACCTTGTTAATAGTATCATTATAATATCTATCAATTAATATTCATGATGTCATTGAATATTCATAGTGTAAAGGGTTAAATATCGAGCACACAGCGCACTGTGTAAGAAAGAACGTGCATTGCAGGTACTGAAGATGTATACGTGGGAAGAGCCGTTTCAGAAGCGCGTTCTCGCCATGCGACAGGAGGAGATCAACAGACTGTGGAAGTTTGCCTTGTTGACAGCAACAGCCATTATGATATCCGTTCACAGCCCATTCATGGTATGTACACAACTATGATAGGCCATTCATGCTTTCATATGAAGTACCTACCCCCTTGACCAGCAACATTTCTTTTCATAGCTACATGTATTTCATTTTCAGCACATATCACCATGCTACCTGGTGTTATGGTTAGAACACAATCCCATTTACAACTAAACATGTTGGTATCTTGTTCTTGACATGTCGTTGTGGTGAAAAATACATATAAAATGCGAAGCAAAAAGTGTTTTGAAAAAACTATTTATATTTACATTAAACATAGCTCAAAGGCTACTCTATGAAAATCTACTGAAAAGGAGTATTAATTTTACTAGTGAAAAAGAAACGTTTAGAAGGGTGCAGTTTTTAAACCATTGTGATAAGTAGAACATTTGCTCCTATGGAGCAAATGCTCCATTTATCATAATTATTTCGAAACGTGACTTTTACAGAGGTGTCAAAAGGTGGCAATATGACAGAATGGATTAACAAACATCGTGCCAGAGTCTGCTTAATTGTGAATGTATGGTACTAATACCTTTTTAATGAAGAACAAGACAATCGACTGCCTTGTAAAAGCTATTTTGCATCGCATATCTCTTCTTAAAGACAACATTTGTTATTAAATATATTTAATGTTTTTTATGCCATTAGGTAAACTACGTGCTGGTTCTAATATACACGTTCAGCAGTCCTATCCACTACCTTGACACACAGACCGCCTTTGTGACCCTCTCCCTGGTCAATATACTGCGAGGACCCATCACAATCACGCCATTTGTCATCACTGGCTTCATACAGGGCGTGGTGTCCGTGGGCCGAATACAGGCTTTTCTGTGGAAAGAAGACATTAAAGAGGATAACATAGCAATCACGGAGAAGAGCAGTAAGTGAACATGTGACATTTCATCAATGGCCCAACGCTACTATCAGATAATATAGAATTAAATGACCACAACAAAACATACATGTGCGATGTTCTTGCATGATTGTAACAACACCATCATACAACGAAGTAATGGCTGATTGCAACGGTAAATGATGTGCAATATTGTAGTCAGTCTACACTACTGACACCATACGATGTCACAACAATAACTTATCAAGGTAGTAAGTGCACGGGTGATAATATAGTATTAGTACATGGAATATTAGTACATGTATATCGAAGCAATAAGATAACATAGCAATAACTGACCACAACACTAAGAACACGTGCGATAATGATCAAAGCAGTAAGTGCATTTGCGATATTGTAGTAGTAGTAGTAGTAGTAGTAGTAGTAGTAGTAGTAGTAGTAGTAGTAGTAGTAGTAGTAGTAGAGTAGTAGTAGCAGTAGTAGTAGTAGTAGTAGTAGTATAACAACACCATACGATAACATGAATAACAGATCACAAGGGTAAGTGTAAGTGCGATCTTTATGGGTTTTACGTCGCGATGTACTAGTTGCAAGTGGAGGAAAACCCCAGAGATTATTCCGTGGATTGAACAAATTACACTGTCCCGTGTACAGAGCATCTGATTAGAATTACCGACCTACCAACAGCTGGACGGCTTCCTGTAAGTGCATGTGCGATATTGTAATAATAGTATAACGGCACCAGAATATAGCACAGCAAAAATGGATCACAGCAGTGAGTGTATGTGTCATATTATAGTAATAGTATAACGACTCCAGAAGATAACAACAAAAACTGATCACAGCAGTGAGTGTATGTGTCATATTGTAGTAATAGTATAACGACTCCAAAAGATAACACAGCAATAACAACAATAAGATCATGTGTGATATTGTAACTATAGTACAACGACTCCATAAGATAACACACACGAGGCTAAATACAGGATGAAAGTTATGCAGAGAGCGTCAAAGGGATATTTCTGCATGACTTTCATCCAGTATTAAGCAGCTACTTGCCCAAAAAGACTTAGATCTTACTGTAAACATTTTCATAATATATCTAATTCATGTCATTATAACATATTTTCAGAATATGCTATCCATATTGAGAACGGGTCTTTCACTTGGAACAGAGCTGTCTCCATTCCAACACTCAGAAAGTGAGACCTTTTATATATTTATATGTTTATTCTTAATACTTAGCAAGCTATTAGCAAAAGTTGTATTAGCATTTTGCTTGTGACTGATCAAAATTTAAACTGTTTGACGATATGAAAAAAACAGTTTTCAAAAATATCTAGTTGAACGGCCACTGGAAACAAGGCTTATTCCAGACGCAACATTACTGAATATCTGAACATTGATTTCTAGTGTATATAGATCTGTTTTACTGTTTTGTATTTTATATGAAATGCTTGTTTTGAAGGCCTCAAGGTAGATTAGTCATTATAACTAATTGAGCTACCCTCGTTAAATAAAGTCTTTCATTCATTCATTCATTCTGTATTTAAATCAGGTGGTGTCTTAACCCATTCCCGCATATTGACGCCTTTTGACGCTTCTGTAAAAGTCACTATGTGAAACCGTTGTGATAAATAGAGCATTTGCTCCTATGGAGCAAATGCTCTATTTATCACAATGGTTTCAACACTACACAATTCTAAAATTTTCCATTTTAGTAGTAAATGCTCCTTTTCGGTAGATTTGTTCAAAGAGGTTGGGTCTAAAAATAGCCTATACGGTAATGGGCTAATGCAGGGCACCAGCGATACAAAAAGCTCTTATACATGTACGACCTTTCCGTACAATTTTTGCCCTGCATTAACCACCTGCTTTTACAGTCTCCTATGTTAACCATTTCCTTATATCAACGCATGTTCACGCATTTGCAAACGGAGTAGACCCAGATCAGACGGCTCCTATGGAGCCGTCTGATCAGGGTCTGCTCTGTTTGCTAATGGCATTTTGGTAAGATCTGTTTCTTTACTTTCTAGAATAGCTATGTACAATGTTCCACCTTCCATATTTCATTATAACTATGTTGTCCATGAATATTCGGTAGATATTGAAATTTGTAATAAACTTAGCAACAGAGATTCGGTTAATAAATCACGTGGTTGCACTAGTTAGCAAGACTGCACTGTAATAACCCTTCTCTTGCTGAATTTTAAAAGATATTTCTCCTTCTTTACCCATGCCCTGTTTTATAATTACATATATCTCCACTTTGTACAAGTATTTCGCTGTGCAATCACTGCTGTGGAGTGCACTGGTTGCACATTCAACTTGTAAATAGTGCAGACCCTGATGAGACAGCTCCAGCAGGAGCTGTCTCATCTGGGTCTTCACTATTTACAGGTAGGTATATTGACGTGAATAGCAAGCGAAGGGTTAACACTTTGCAGTATTGTATAGAAATATGATTAGGATGCGTTGTACATGTACTGTATGGATCTAGAATAGTTTTCAGTTTTCTTTGCGTCCAATTAAGATTTAAGCTGACAGAGAATCTTACGTTGTGGTCTGTATGTTTTATTTATATTTGGTTGTTGTTGTCGTTGTTGTTGCTGTTATAATTGTCTGAAGCAATGGAGGATATATACAGATTAAGATTTGAAATAGAATAAATAGTTTGCAGATACTATCTATATACTGTTTATAGGATTAAGCTGTTGGTCAACGGGTTAACCCTTGTTCATGCAGTATGGATGTGATGTAGATAACTCGTATATGAACTTATATATCTCTTTATTTCCTCCAGTCATGGAGAGCATTACATACACTAAACATACATATACATTGTACAAGAATACAAATACATATAGACAGAGAAGAAAAATTATAAACCCCCTGCATATTCAAATGAACTTCATCATATGACAATATAAGTCCAAACAATAGAACATACCCTAACTTATGTTGTACATACCTAGTAATCAGTATAACCTTTTCAAAAGGTACAGTAAAACCCCTCTAATCCGGACATTCAATTTAGTACAAACATCGGTCTTGGAGACAAGCGGCAGCTCAATGTAGTGTGAAAGTCATGCAGAAAGATCCTCTAGGAGCTCTCTGCATGACCCCCATCACCCATTAAGCAGCCGCCTACCTAAATGTATCTAAATTCTCCTTCACTATTCACAGAATAACTGATTCAGATTTGAAGTAGAATATATATAGTTTGCAGATACTATCTATATAATGTTTATAGGATTTTAAAGCTGTTGATCAATAGGTTAACCCCTGTTCATACAGTATAGATGTGATGTAGATGACTCGTACATGAACTTTCTGCTTAACTTTTGTCCTGTATTAAGCTATCACCTGTCCATGAAGACCAATGGCTACAGTAGCACCTGTACTAAGCGGTCATTCATTTATTGAACACAGGAACCTTTAAAAGCATGTGGTTACTTAATACAGGGCGAAAGTACAGTAAAACCTCTCTATAACGGCCACTAAATTTA
Source organism: Azorinus chamasolen (assembly GCA_963576725.1). Taxonomy (NCBI): domain Eukaryota; kingdom Metazoa; phylum Mollusca; class Bivalvia; order Cardiida; family Solecurtidae; genus Azorinus; species Azorinus chamasolen. The sequence continues at coordinate 106,338,797 of OY755235.1, read as the reverse complement.
GTTAATTAGTTGGTATTTAGGGCAGGTGGCTGCTTAAAGCAAAGTGGAAATAAAACAGAACGCTCCTATTGGAGCGTTCTTTTTTACTTTCACCTTGCTTTATGCATCCAACTGTCAATGCACACAATGCTTGATGTAATTTAGTTGCCGTTATAGAGAGGTTTTACTTTAACACCGAAAGGCATGCATACCACCTGTCTTTCACATACCCATAATTAGAGTCTCTTTTCAATGGTCGCTTAAGACAGGTTCTACTGTATACCTATTTTATTGTTTGACAGAATTGATTTGAAGATCAAAGAGAAGCAGATATATGCTGTCGTCGGTCAGGTTGGCTGTGGAAAGACATCGTTGATCTCCGCCGTACTTGGGGAAATGGAAAAGATCGAAGGTTCTGTGTCCATCAAGGTGAGCGATTTGTGTGTTATGTCAATTGCCCAATGCATTCACATTGTTCATATAGTGTAAACTCTTCCTGACCCGAGCATTCAAATAAGTACAATTTTCGGTTTTAAAAAGCAGACGGGTTGCTAGATACAAGATACAAGAAGTTTTATTAGTCCCCCACCGGTTACCGGTTGGGGGACTATAGGTTTGCTCGATTCCGTATGTCCGTCCGTCCGTCCGTCTGTCACGCTTCATGTCCAGGCCATATCTCCTACAAAGTTATGCCAAATTCATTATAACTTCACACATTGAAGAAGCATGATGAGGGGTAGTGTCATACACAAGGGCCATAACTCTAGCTCAATATTTTTGGAGTTATTCCCCTTTTACATAGTTTTTGTCTGGACAATAACTCTTTATCTACTGGTTCAATTGATTTGAAACTTCACATATGGAACAATCATGATGAGGGGTAGTGTCATGCACAAGGGCCATAACTCTAGCATCAATATGTTTGGAGTTCTTCCCCTTTTTCATATTTTCTTGTCAGTCCGTCTGTCACGCTTCGTGTCCGGGCCATATCTCCTACAAAGTTAGGCCAAATTCATATTTTCTTGTCGGGACAATAACTTTTTATTTACTGATTCAATGTATGAAAGTAGGTACTAATACCATTCAGGTGGTCATGTATATACCATGGTCAACCACACCATGGGTGGGTGGGGTGGGGGAGAGTGGAGTTTTTTTTCAGCCCGGTGGGGGACTCATGTCTTGCTTAGCAATACAACATGCCCTTGTTTAGAGTCGGTCATGTAGAACATAATAACATTAGCTTTATAGCTATTTTCCGACAAACAGAGCAAATAAAACAAACAATTAATCAGCAAATAAAAGAACAACACATATATTACATGCTGAAACTTTGAAGAAAATTGATGATATAGTCTCAATATTTGAAGTATAATTTTGTTTAGTGAAAAATTGTATTATGGGAAAACAATCTTTTCCAAAAATTTCTAAAAAATAAAAGTAGCGAAACACTTTACGAACAGTGGCCTCACACATACAGTATATATAAAAATGATGTAAACAGCTAAAACATAATACGTTATCACAGACACTGATTATTTTGTAGTCTGTGTCTGTTGTTTGATTTTTTTTTTCGATAATCTAGCATATTTGAGATATACAATGAATAGGAAAAAGTTATGCTTAATGCAGGAAAAACGTAATGCAGAAAGCTGCTTAATTTCTAATAATCTAATTGCTATTACAGCATAATTTCTTACATGAATATTTATAGGGGTAAAGAGTTAAGGGGCTGTGGGCACTAATTGGTTAATTCTGGGTCTTTCAGGAAGTTTGGGGCATAATGCAGAGGGTTAAATATACAGAAATATCCGTGCAGCCTAACTCTTTACTCCATAAATACACATTTCTACGCCTACTGGAACCGTCTGATCTGGGTCTACTCTGTTTGCTCGTGAAATATTAAAGATATGGGTATGCAGTTTCTGCCAAGGCCAAACATACAACTTAATATACATTTGTAATTGATATTCCTGGTGCCATTATTTCTTACATGAATATTCATGGTGTAAAGGGAAAATACCCATATTTATTCACTAAGTAGCACCTTTAGAGACATTATATTATACTGTATACATACTTTTGCACAGGGAAAAGTAGCGTATGTACCCCAGGAAGCATGGATCCAGAACTTAACAGTGCGAGACAATATCTTATTTGGGAAACCTATGGACAGTGACCGGTACAATAAGGTACTGTCTGGCTGTGCTATGCTGCCTGACCTGGAAATACTCTCGGCCGGAGATATGACGGAAATAGGCGAAAAGGTACGAAAGACAAGTACATTGACCACAACCAACATTCAGCTGAATACCTTACCATACAGAGTGTCTCAAAAAAAGGAACCCTAGATCAAATGTGTATATTAACCAATGTAACCAGACACATTAAAATATAAATATTTACTGTTGTATACAAGTTATTTGTGCATGTGTCTGCCAAATTTCTCATAAAAATATACATTGGTTTTAAAGATACGAGATTTTTAATGAATGTACCTAAAATCTATTTTAACATGATATTCGTACATTGCATAGGATTATATCACGTTTAAAACGGAGTTTTGGGTGCTTTCATTTAAATGCTGATATCTTAAAAACCAATGGATATGTTTAGACAAAATTTAGAGAACATATGGCAAAATGTTGTCTCTACTAAGCTACATGCGTATACTTTTAATTTAAGTTAGCAATGTTGACAGAAATGGGATAACTTGCAGATCTTAATCCCGGGTTCCGGTTTTTTGGACACCCTGTATAGCTAGGCCTTTTAATGCCGTTACAGAATAGAACCAGATCAGATAGCTCCTGCTGGAGCCGTCTGATCATGGTCTTATCCGATTGCTTAGAGAATAATGCAGATATAATTCCACAGTTTCTGCTTTGGTCAAACTATCCTGTTAAAATAAACAATATCTATATACACATAATAACCATGATGTTATTATTTCTTATATGGATATTTGATAGCTAAATGATTGCATGTTATCTGCAAAACAATTATAAATGAAACTAGTAAGTGAACAATGAACTAAAATCTTAAAATTGAAAGACAAAATTTGAATTGACTGATGTTCACACGGTCCACCAAACAAGGGAAAATATTGGCCTGAACAGCAAGCGGGAACTTAAATCATTTATATTAAAGTACATGATTAGATAACCCTATTATAATGCACTTTTAGAAAAGAAGACGTTCGATGATTTTGGGCAGATGGCTGCTTAATGTATGATGAAAGTCATACAGAAAGCTCCTTTGGGAGCTTTCTGTATTTTTTTTACCCTGCATTAAGCTGCCACCTGTCTTATAGACTAGTATTTATACTAATTTTATGGTCAGGTTTAGAATGTTTTACTGTATTGTACAGGGAATTAACATCAGCGGTGGACAGAAGCAGCGCGTGAGTCTCGCACGTGCAGTGTACAATGATGCTGATGTATACTTATTGGACGACCCTCTTAGTGCCGTGGACTCGCACGTGGGCAAGCACCTGTTCAAGAATGTCATCGGACCTCAGGGACTTCTTAAGCACAAGGTAAAACTTACTTGATAGGTCGGTTTTCAGATATTAGATCAACGTTTTGTTGATATATACAATACATTGTCTTAAATATGACAATGCGAGGTAATTTGTCTTAAAGATGACAATACGACGTATTTTCCGTTATAAATACAAACCTTAACCCTTTACTCCAAAAAATACGCTTTCCGACGGCTTTGCAAACTTCCACCTTTTATGAACAAATAGAGCAAAATCCCTCTAATGCGACCACCTAAAAGAGGTATAATTCTGGGCGGTAGAGGACGGTTGTAGCTTAATGCAGGACAAAAGTACTGCAGAAAGCTCATCTAGGAGCTTTCTGCATTACTTTTGTCCTGTATTAAGCAACAACCTGCCTATAACGACACCCATGTTTATTCATTAAGTGATCACTTTCGAGCGGTTCTGCTGTATAGACTAATATATTAATCTACAGCTTCGTCAATGACTAAACACGTCTGTGTTCATTTAGCGTAATAAAACTTAATCCAAGTATAACTCATTATGTCTTTGAATATTCATGGAGTAAATGGTTAAGAAAAAAGGAGAGGAAACAAAGTCTGCATGTGTGTCCATTACACAAATTTTAGAATAGTTTACTTCATCTTGCACCCTTTACCTGAAAGAAAAGAAATTTGAAGTATTTGCAAACAGTAGACATGGATCTGACATACCATACAGCCTGTGTTAAGCGGCCATCAACAACTGGTCCAATTATGGGTCTGTAGGACAGGTAGTAGCTTAATGAAGGTCGAATATAATGCAGAAAGCTTGTATAGGAGCTTTCTGCATTACTTTTGTCCTGCATTATACAACCACCTGCTCATGAAAATAAACTGTCATGTTCAATAAATGTATGGCCACATTGGCCAGGTTCTACTGTTAATCTGCTTTTACAGTTTCTAGCTTTGCAAAAACATTATGTGTTCATGTAATTATAGAAATACTGTTTAACTTCGATATCTCGAACCCGGATAACTCGAGCTTCGGATAAATCGAACTAAAAGTTTCGACCCTTCTAGAATCTTATAATGCAGAATTGCTCTAAAATGTATCACTACGCATATATATAAACACATTTCACAGCTTGATGCAGGTCTACAGTAATGCTGAAAGCTTCTATAGGAGCTTTCAGCATTATTGTAGACCTGCATTAAGCTGTGAACTTGAGAATTTTTCCAGATTGCAAATCGGATAACTCGAACTTATGCTATCCCGAACTTATTTATATAGACATTTGAAGTACGAGATATCGAAGCTCATCTGTAGCTTATAAAAATTCATGATGTTATCATTTCTTACATGAATATAATCGGATAAACGGTTAAGCTAGTAACCTCAAACAATAGTGCTTATTTTAGCTGAGTCTGGAAACTGCTATGCTGCAAATATGTGTTTTAATTAGGAATGAAAACTTTAACCCTTTGCTCCATGAGTATTCATGTAAGAAATTATGACATCATAAATATTAATTAGATTATTTTTAAAATGGCATATTAACACACGGAAGTGTTGCCAAAGTAGAAATTATGGAATCAGATTTATATCACCCCATAAGCAAACAGAGCAGACCTATATAAGACTGCTCCTATAGGATTCGTCTGATTTGGGTCTACTCTGTTTGCAAATGCGTAGAAAAGCGTATTTATGGAGTAAAGGGTTAAATAACGAAATTTAGGTTTCCATTTACTTGCTATGTTTCAGACTCGTATACTTGTCACACACGGTATCCATTGGTTACCAATGGTGGACAAGATTCTCGTCTTGGTGAATGGACAGGTCTCGGAGTCAGGCACGTATGAGGAGCTAATCTCAAAGAACGGGGCATTCGCAAAGTTCCTACAGACCTACCTAGAGCAGGAAGGCGATGAAGCAGAGGACGCGGAAGGTTGTCAAGGAAACAATATATCTAGTTTTTACTAGTATCAAGATGAGCCAAGTATCGCCATCTAAATATTTAACCCATTTGCGCCCAGTGGATTCTTCCATGTTTATATATTGGATTAGTCCATTTTTTATTTAAGGGGTGCCTGGAATAAATTTTCAATTTCGTTTTGTTTTATATTGAAATTCCTATCAGCAAACATTGTAGATTCTGAACAGACGCCGCATGATGCGGCGTCTGATCAGAGTCTACACTGATTGCCCACGTCCCGTATATGGGATCGTAGGAACAAATGGGTTAATCTTATTTATTGTTATGTTTCAATACTGTATAAAGTTAACCCTTTCCTTCATATAAACCTGTTTTCATGCATCTGCAAAAAGAGCAGACCCAGATCAGATGATTGCTACTGGAGCCGTCTGATCAGGGTCTGCTCTGTTTGCTAGTGGAATTTAATATACATGTATCTGTTTAAAATGGCTACAATATTCCCCTTTTCATGTTTCAATACAACTATTAAGTCCATCAATATATTATATTCAGTAGATATTGACATTGGAATAAACATAGAACAAGGAAAGGGTTAATATAGTGTTCCTATAGGAGCCGTCTGATCAGGGTCTGCTCTGTTTGCTTATGGTGTAATATAGATCTGATTATATAGCTAGTGCCTGAGCCAAAATGTCCTGTGTTCATATGTCGTTATAAAAAATAATCTTATTAGTATTCATGATGTCCTTATTTCCTACATGAATATTCATCAGGGAAAGGGTTAAGCAGTCATCAAAAAGGTCTAATTATGGGTCTGGAAGGCACGCGGTAGATTTCTGCACTACCTTTGCACTCCTTTAACCCATTCCTTCGTGTAAGCGCGTTTTCACGCATTGAAATCAAGAGTAGAGCCACATCAGACGGCTCCTATAGGAGCCGTCCGATTTGGATCTGCTCTGTTTGCTACCGGAATTTGAAAGATATGCTTCTTTTCTTTCAAAAAGTGCTATAACGTCCCACCTTCCATATTTCGTTTAACCTATTTTGTCCAAGAATATTCAGTAGATATTGAAATTTGGAGTAGATGTAGAACAGGGAACCAACCGCCTGCTTTTTAACCCTTTCCCCATAGGCTATGTTTAGACCTAACCTCTTTGAATAAATCTACCGAAAAGGAGCATTAACTAGAGAAAAGAAAAATGTTAGAATTGTGTAGTATTGAAACCATTGTGATAAATAGAGCATTTGCTCATAAGGAGCAAATGCTGTATTTATCACAATGGTTTCAAGAAGTGACTATTACAGAAGCGTAGAAAGGCGTATCTATGGAGGAAAGGGTTAAGACTTATACATTCACTAACTGAATGGCTGCTTATGACAAGTTTTGCTGTTGTTAGAGGTTAAAGAAAATATGACATTTGTTAAATTACTCATGTGTGTATTCAATTATTAGAATGCTAACCCCGTCTATTTCCACAGTTCGTGAAATCCGTAACAAAATTGTGAGTGACGTCGAGAGCGTGACGGGCATGACGTCAGACGATGGAGAACACTCGGACACTACAACACGGTAATGCCCCATTGTGATCAAAATTTGGATCCGTTGCAATTTTGACTAACTCCATTGGTGTCAAGCTATTGAGAACCTATTGACCCAGTGTCAAATAGCATGACTTCTGCCTTACCAAGCTGTTTGTAAATTATTAGCCGGAGAAGGAATCTGTCTTTAAATGTTGAACGCTCACGTGGAATGGTCAATCATTGTTTAAAGATAACATCCATTCATAACGATATGGTATACCACGCGAGCGGATGCTGAATGACGAACAGTGCAGATTGATCAGCGGACTCCTCTAGGATTCTTCTGATCTGGATCTACGCTGTTTAAGCCCCACATTCAAATGGTTAAGTTTGCTTAACCCTCAGCCCGCCACATAGGCCTATTGTTTATCAATCTACCCGCTTTGAATATTAACTAGGCAAAACATTACAAAAATACAGGATATTTTAAAATGATTTTCATAGGCAAAGGCATAGGGCATGCAGGCATGGGTTTTCCATGGCAAACAGTGCAGACCCAGATGAGAGAGCTCCTATAGGAGCTCTCTCATCTGGGTCTACACTGTCTGCAAATGCAGCTATAGATGTAACTAGCAGGCTATTGGTTGATCCTTTTTATCCTTTTTGTCACTAACGTCCTTTGCAAACAGTTTAGATTCAGATGAGATTGCACATTTATGATACGTTTAGAAAAAGGACCCTTGGTGTTTTATCAACAAAAATGATCCAGATTATTCACAGTCCAATCAGACTATATGTTCTACGCGTTATTGGAATATGGACAATTCCAGAATTGTTCTGCGCGTTTTAGGAATTCCAATAACGGTGGACAATATTGGAATTCCTAAAGCGCGCAGTGCGATTCTAGAATAGTTTTTGCGCGATTTTGGAAGAGTGGACAAAGTTGGAATTCCCCATTTACATGCATTTATAGATTATGAGTTATAGTCTATTTTATCTATCACCTAAATAAATTGGATTATTCGTTACAAATCATTGGGATTTGAGGACTTTGTTTGTTGTTGGTTTCTGTTGTGTTTTTTCCGTGTGATTATTACAAATTATGACTCCAACTAAGTTATGTCGATTAATATCTAACAGAAACATTGTTTTTCACAAATTACACCAACAAAACAAAGTGTACCCGCATCCAACTCTTTTTCTTGCCAATTAATCATTAATAATAAGGAAATTATAACAACACTCAGCAAAGTATGATGCCGTGATAATCACATACTGTAATGTAACTTTACCATGCGCGATTCTAAAATCGCGCACCGCAATTCTAGAATGGTCGGACATTATTGGAATTCCTAAAACGCGCACGACAATGCTGGAATAGTCCATATTCCAATAATGCACAGAACATACATACGTTTGGAAGTCTTAACACTTATCGGGCTAAGAGTGAGCATTGCTGACTTGCATTTGCAAACAGCTTTGATACAGATTGGACGTCATGTAACTTGGTTCTTATCAGGACTGTTTGACGCTAGGTCAATCAATAGTTTAACCCACTTCCAACCCATTTCCTCATATTGACGCCTTTTTACGCTTCTGTAGAAGTTACGTTTTGAAACCATTGTGATAAATAGTAACTATTGCTTCAAAACTACACAATTCTAAGCGTTTTCTTTTTGTAGTAAATGTTCCTTATCAGTAAATTTATTCAAAGAGGTTAGGCGACTGTAAGGAACCATTATAACATGTCAGGGTCTCAGCAGACTTTATGTATTCAGCATGAGAGAATGGTTAAGATTAATTTAGTTCTCAGCAGCTGAAAGTGTACAGTCGAACCCCTCTATAATGCGACCACTTAATGGATAACCATAGTTGTCTTTATAAGCAAGTGGCTGCTTAATGCAGGATGAAAGTACTGCAGAAAGCTCCTATAAGAGCTTTCTGCATAACTTTCGTCCAGCATTAAACTGCCACCTGCCTCTGGCACCTAGAATTATGCCCCTTTTAGGTGGTCGCATTAGAGGGGGTTTACTGTATATCTAACTTGACGCCGCTTTTTAAACAAGGCGCTTGATCTAGGCCTACACTATTGACCTTTCTGGGACGATTCTAATGAGCACTTACTATATACGGTAAGATTGAGAAATGCAATGCAGTTGAACTTCGTTATATCGAACTTGAAGGGCCCATACAGAGTACGAGGTAACAGAGGTTTGAATCATCCTATTTCTAATTTAAATAATTTCTCAAGCTCACAGCTTAACGCAGATCGAAAGTAATGCTGACAGCTTCTGTTTGAGTTTTCAACATTACTTTAGAACCGCTTTAAACTGTCACATATGTTTCACTATAACTATTCGTATTGATACATTTTAGAACAATTCTGTATTGTATTTTTTAATTCGAATTATCACGACTTCGCGTTATCCGAGTTAGAGATATCGAAGTTCAGCTGCAAGTTTATAGAACAATGCACTTCTTATTCCAAAACCTTTGATAAAGAAGTCAATGTCTGCATTCCACAGGCGCAGGAGACGGGAGAGTAGCGAGAGGGAGAAGTCGTTTGGTATGTCCTTTTCTAAACATGGAGGTACAAAAGACTTAGCCGCAATCAAGGAACAGACCTTTGGTAGACTTATCCAGGAGGAGGAGTCACAAAAAGGCGCGGTCAGTATTTAACCGAATTGCGCCCAGTGGATTCTTTCATGATTATATATCGGAGTAATCCATTCTTCATCTAAGGTGTGCCTAAATTTTCATATTTGTTTTGTTTTATATTAAAATTCCTATCAGCAAACAGTGTAGACTCTGATCAGACGATGCATTATGCGGCGTCTGATCAGAATCTACACTATTTGCCTGCGTCCAATATATGGGATCGTGGGAGCAAATGGGTTAAAACATGATACGTTTTTATTGTTCTATATATTGTTTCTTGTTTTATACTTACGATAATATACATTTCTGTGTAAGCCGTCTCTTTAATTTTGAAGCAGTCGGGCGTGGGTTATAGTTATTTACACTGTTCGTCTGATTAGGTGAAGACGGAATTAGTATGATGTTGGACGACGCGTCACCTAATTATTGTTTACCACTGACCGTTCCAAGGCGGTGTTATTTTTGTGTTTCTATCGTGTCCAGCACTTTATTGTTTTATTTTGAGTGACATTGCGGTATGACTTCTATTTCAAAACACATTACGCTATTGAAAGTATCTCGTAAACAAATAATTTGGCCATCTAATCATCATTTTGCTATTTGATTGTAATTACAATGTAGTGCTAGATTTCATAGATTAAAAGTAGATCTACTTTGGAATAAATAATAGAACGAAGGATAGTGGTGATTTTTGTCATTTGTAATATTATATTATCAAGTTTCGATGCCAGTTATCTAACTTGATATCTGACATTAGATAAAGCTTTATAAACACTGTCTGTGTTTTAAGGAGCACATGGCGATAAAATTCATTGTATGAAACCTGTTAATCTGCAGGTGAAGTTCAGTGTGTTTAAGGCATACGCAAGGGCGATGGGAATGTGGTCAGTACCTCTGGTGATGTTGTTCATGGTGGCTTTCCAGAGCCTGAACGTCTTCTCTAACTATTGGATAACTTACTGGACGGAAGACCCACTGCTCAAGAACGTCTCTCAGGGCCACACCCAGGCATATGAAGATGCATTTGTATACTACCTGGTGTGGTACACTATCATAGGGGTGATACAAGGTAACACTTTTGCGGGTTAGAGTAAAGTATAATCTGTCTTAAGCGACCAATTATTGCTTCAATATAGGAGTTATAAAGAGTGGGTAGTATTATAATGTAAGGCAACAGTAATTTAGAAAACATTAACGTTGACCTGCATTAAACCACTCCCTGTCTCATAGATACATAATTAGACTAGATTTAATGGTCACTTAAGACATGATGTACTTCTTATTCTGGTACACTCCATTTTGTGTTATACAAAACATTTATGTGTAACACTTAATATCTTGTCGATCAGACACATTCTATAAGACAGGTTTTGTTTGAAAGGCAGAAAATCCCAAATAGAAGAGAGTCGGACAATGAGGCGCATCCATCAACCACGCCCATACTTTACACCATTTCCGACCCTCTTCCCTTCGTGCAAAGGGAGAGTTTACCTCTAACCTTTGGCTTTGGTGCAAACCTGGTGTAAGTCACTATCAGGCCAAAAAGTGTAGACTTATACCGCTCTAGTTAATAAACCATCAAAATAAAATTGGAACCTGTATTATGACGACCCCTTCAGATCTACAGATACACTGTAGCAGATGTTACATGTACACGGCAAAAATCTTTTTGCACATGTTATACACGACAATAATGTATTTGTTGTCACAACATTGCACTGGTTAGACACGTCAAGAATGAATGTCTTTTCGTCATCAACGTTGCACTGGCTATGCACGACGAGAATATTTTTGCGCCCACAACATTGCACTGGTTAGATACGTCAAGAATGAATATGTTTTTGTTTCATCAAGATTGCACTGGCTATTCACGTCAAGACTGTCTTTGAGTACACAACGTTGCACTGGTCATACACCACAAGAATGTCTTTGTGTTCACAACATTTCACTGGCTATACACGGCAAGAATGGCTTTTTGTCATCAACATTGCACTGGTTATACACTACAAGAATGGCATTTGTCATCAACATTGCACTGGTTATACACGACAAGCATGGCGTTTTGTCATCAACATTGCACTGGTTATACACTACAAGAATGGCATTTGTCATCAACATTGCACTGGTTATACACGACAAGCATGGCGTTTTGTCATCAACATTGCACTGGTTATACACGACAAGCATGACTTTTTGTCATTAACATTGCACTGGTTATACACCACAATAATGGCCTTTTGTCATCAACATTGCACTGGTTGTTATACCCCACAAGAATGCCTCTTTGTCATATACATTGCACTGGTTATACACGACAATCATGTCTTTAAATTGTGTCCACACCCTTGCCCTGGCTATACACAAGCATGTCTTTAAATTGTGCCCGCAACCTTGCACTAGCTATACATGTACACGGCAATAATGGTTTTTTGTCATCAACATTTCACTGGCCATACACGACAAGCATGACCTTAAATTGTGTCCACAATGTTGCACTGGTTATACACGACAATAATGGCTTTATGTCCAAACCATGACACATAACTATACCTAAGTTTAGTGGTCGGTTTAGACAGATTGTACTGCGTATATGACTTGCAAGTCATTTTCAGCTAACTTACATGTTAATCTATTATCATATTAATAATAAAAGATTCGGAATATCGCTTGAAACAGTGATATATTTGTCTTTTGAATCATACAATTAACCAGTTACTCTACAGAGACACTCTTGTGCCTTTGCTAATAGAGTAGGCCCAGATAGGCGGCTCCTACAGGAGCCGTCTGATCAGGGTCGACTCAGTTTGCTTATACATATTTGATCTTACAGTTTTTACCAACGCCTAAACCTTTCTTGGTCGTATGGCATTATAGATATTAAGCTAATTAATATTCGTACATACATTATTTATTATGTAAATATTCATTGAGTAAAGGTTTAATCTAAGGCCTTTACTCCATAAATACGCCCCTCTACGCCTTTGCAAACAGAGTAGGCCCAGATCGGCCGGCTCCTACAGTAGCCGTTTGATCAGGTTATGCGCTGTATGCTTATATAATAATATAGTAAGATCTTATTCTACAAATTCCGCTTTGGCTAAATGTTCATGTGATAACAATGTTCAGTTCAAAAATTAAACAAGTTATTAATCATGATGTCAGCATTGCTGTCATAGAATGGTTAACCTTAAATGGATTCTGACCAGATGCAAGACGATGAGATATTCCATACTTGATTTTGCTGATAAATGTTTGTAAACACTTGTCCACTCTTTACCCAAATGAGCAATCATGTAAGAAATTATGACAGCATACATGTAAATAAAATTAATGTTTATAAAGACACGTGCACACCGGAATGTTTTGCCATGACAGAAACTGTAGAATCATATCTATATCGTTTCATAAGAAATCAGAGCATGCCTTGAACAGGAACCTACAGGAACCTACAGGAACCACCTGATCTAACTTTGGTTTGTTTGCAAAGGCATAGATAGGCGTTTCTATAGAGAAAAACTTAAAGCTCCGTTGAACACTTTACCTCATGTATACACCTATGCAAACATAGTAGACCCAGCCCAGACGGCTTCTGTAGGAGCTGTCTGATTAGGTTCTGCACTATTTGCTTATGCAATGATATAGATGAGTCTATAGATATAATATCCATAAGGTTCTTTATTCGCTGGTCATTATGCAATTTTCATAAATTAATGCATTCTAGTCGGTGCATCTTGTATGAATATTCATGACGTAAGGGTTAATATTACAATGGTCCATGTATTATTCCTTACCATTTGAACACAGGCTGTGCTATCATGGCGTTTGGAGCTCTAGCACTGACTCGGATGGTTCGAGCTTCTGGAAAGCTTCATGGCGAAATGCTTCGCTGTATCCTCAGATCACCGATGTCATTTTTTGACACGACCCCTATTGGCAGAATCATGAACAGGTAAGTGTTGTTTCTGTTGTATCATCAGTCGTTTACCTCCATCTTTTTAACCATTCATTTCATAGACAAACATTCTAGTACATTTGCAAACAGAGTAAACCCAGATCAGACGGCTCCTATAGGAACCGTCTGATCAGGGTCTGCTCTGTTTGCTTGTGAAATAATATAGATATGATTCTACTTTCTGCCAGTACCCAAACTTTCTGAGCGCGTATATCATTATAAAAATGCATATAATCAATATTGATGATGTCTGTTCCTGACATGAATATACACGGAGTAATGGTTAAACATACACAGGCTACGTAACTTTGTTCGGCAGAGCATGTCCTTGTTTATCTTTTTTCAAACCTTTCATTGAATTAAACAGTTCAAATTCTAGACGTCTGACCTATTTGCATTTGATCTGTGTCTGGCATGTTTGCGTTTGATCTGTGTCTGATCTGTTTGTGTCTTATCTGTTTGCATCTGATCTGTTTACGGTCAATTTGTTATCACGACCGATAGAGTGCAACAATTAAACCTAACAAGAGAGTCCGACGGAACAAGTGTGCCACCTTCCGGCAGACGTGTAATGCAAAATGTGTGACGAAAACAACGAGCAAAACAGACAGAAATACTAACGAACGGATATTGTAGATACGAACAGCCATATATTGTTGGTTGTTTGTTGTAGGTTTTCGAGTGACGTAGACGTCATGGATGACCGACTTCCTCTCAACTTTCGACTGTGGAGTATCCAGATTTTTATGATGCTGGCCACCATAGTTGTTGTGTCCATCAACACCCCACCATTCTTGATCGTCATAGCACCCACACTGGTCATATACATTATGCTTCTGGTAATGAAAAATGCGTTTGCAAACAGAGTAGATCCAGATCCTATAGGAGCCTGTAGGAGCCGTCTGAACAGGATCTGCACTGTTTGCTTATGAACTTAAATAGAACCGATCATATAGTGCATCTCTAAGCCCCCCCCCCCCCCCCCCACACACACACACTTCCTTTTAATGTTTACCTTATAAAAATAAATAAGTTAATGAATATTCATGAAGTGACAAATTCATGCATAAATGTTCAATAGGGAAAGAGTTAATGCATGTTTAGGCTTAATACAGAATAGAAGTCATATAGGAAGCCTAATACATGGCATTTGACCTACATTTACCCATTCCCTGGTGAATATTCATATAGGAAATAATGACGTCATACATGTAAGATTATTGTTTATTATGGCTTATGAATACAGGACATTCTGGCTCAGGCAGAAGCTGTAGAATCAGAACTATATTACACCACAAGCAAACAGAGCAGACCCTGATCAGACGGCTCCTACAGGAGCCGTCTGATCTGGGTCTACTCCGTTTGCAGATACGTCAAAATACGCTTACATAAGGGAAAGGGTTAACCCTACATTAAGCGGAACATCCCATCAGCGTTTAACTACATTTGTAGGGTCCACACATTATTAAAGACTAACACTTGCTAGAGGGGGGGGGGGGTATGAAGTCGGTAACAATTCTGCAAATCAGTGACTGAGTAGAAATTATTTTTGTCAGGGTGAGAAGGGTTATATTGTTTGTGAACAGACACTAAACATATACAGTGGAACCTCTATACCTCGAACTCGGATAACTCGAACTTCGATATAAACGGTTACTTCGAGTTAAAAATCGGTAATTTCCAAACATATGTAATACATGTACAATATGTCGTTGTTCTAAAATTCACCATTGCACATATATTCATAACGACATGCGACAGCTTGATGCAGGTTCGAAAGTAATGCTGAAAGCTCCCACTTTCGACCTGCATCAAGCTGTCATATCTAGAAAGTTGCCAAATTAGAAATAGGGTGACTTGAAATCCCGTTTACTCGAAGTAATTTGTATGGTACATGTACCTTAATGCTCGAAATATCGAGGTTCCAAGGTCATATTGCAGTTACATCAGATATATGTATTGTTGGTCCTGTTCTAATACTCGGTATAATTTCCACATACATGTAATGTACAATATAACTTCTATAGATAATGTATGCTTGGAAAAAGTACTGACAAACGAGGGATCTTTTATCTACACTGGTAACACATAGTATGACCAATACGGAGGGAACCAGGACCGAAACGAAAATACTGTTACAGCTTAGATCAAGATGATACGCTGATTAACTCGACGTCTCATCACGGTTTTTGCTATTTAACCCTTTCGCTGTTGCGTATTCATGTACGAAATAATGACGTCATGACTATTAATTAGATTATTTTTTATAATGGCATATGAACACAAGCAATTTTGACTCAGGCAGAAGCTGTAGAATCAGATCTATATTACACCTTAAGCAAACAGAGCAGACCCTGATCAGACGGCTCCATTAGGAGCCGTCTGATCTGGATCTACTCTGTTTGCAGATGCGTCAAAATACGCTTACATAAGGGAAAGGAGTTAACATAGTCTGAAAGTAGGGGATATAGTTTCCCAAAAACTTCGGCTAATCGGAAATAAATAAATCGTTCAGCAGAGAAGAACATAATAGTTTATCCCACAGAGATGTTAGTTGGCACATTTGCAAAAAGAGTAGACCCAAACCAGGCAGCTCTTGTAGGAGTCGTCTGATCACGATCTACTCTGTTTATCTGCTATTTATCCCTATTCTTTTTATATCCGATAGCGATTCTTCCTGCCAACGGCCCGCCAGGTTAAACGTCTGGAGTCAGTGCTTCGGTCTCCCATCTACAACCACTTCAGCGAGACGATCACGGGTGCACCTGTTATCCGTGCATACAGGTGTGCGGAGAGGTTCACGCAGGATTCCCAGTCACGTGTTGACAGAAATGTTAAATTCTTCTTTGCGGCCATGTCAGCGTCAAGGTATGTCAAAATTCCACTCGTAATGAGAAAACAAATCAGAACTACGCAGTAGAACCCTTTACTCCATGAATATGCATGCAAAAAGTAATGATATCATGCATTCTACTTATTTGTTATAAAAGCACAGGGACACATGGATATTTGGTTATGGCAGAAACTGTAGAATCACATCTAAAATATACTATAAGCAAACAGGGCAGACCCAGTTTGGACAGCTCCTATAGGAGCCGTCTGATATGGGTCGTCTCTGTTTGCAAAGGCGTAGAAGTGCGTATTTATGGAGTAAAGGGTTAACCCTTTCTCTCATATAAACGTGTTTTCACGCATTTGCAAGCAGAGAAGACCCAGATCAGATGGCTCCTAGAGGAGCCATCTGATCAGGGTCTGCTCTGTTTGCTAATGTAATTTGATAGATGTGTTTCTTTAGTTTCTAAAATGGCTACAATGCTCAACCTTCCATATTTCATTTAAACTATTTTGTCCAAGAACATTTAGTATGTATTGAAAAGTGGACTAAATATAGAACAGGGAAAGTGTTAAGCGGTCATCAAAAAGAGGTGTAATTATGAGTGTGTAAGGCAGATGATAGCTTAATGCAGGTCGAAAGTAAGGCAGAACACTACAACAGGAGCTGTTAAACAACAAAGTCAATATTAGTTTTACAAATTGCCATTAATATCATAGGACAAATAAATTTACTACATATAAAACCCCTCTAATGCGACCACCTGAAAGAGGTATAATTCTGGGTTGTAGAGGCAGGTGTTAGCTTAATGCAGGACAAAAGTAATGCACATAGAGGAGCTTTCTGCATTATTTTTGCCCTGCATTAATCAATCACCTGCTTATAAAGACAGGTATTTTTATTCATTAAGTGGTCGCATTAGAGGGGTTCTACTGTATTGCAAAACGCGTATCCAGTGTAAAATTTACATCTGATATTAACCCTTTCAAAGCTGAATTTTCAGAGTGGCATAGCCCATCATTTTTTATTGATAGAGTTCATACAGTATGAATTGGTAAACTCTGCAAGAGGATTTTGATCAGAGAGCTCATCTAGGAGGTCTACACTGTTTTAGCCCTTCGCTTGCTGTTCACGTCAATATACCTACCTGTAAATAGTGAAGACTCAGATGAGACAGCTCCTGCAGGAGCTGTCTAATCAGGGTATGCACTATTTACAAGTTGTTTGTGCAACCAGTGCACTCCACAGCAGCGATTGCACAGCGAAATACTTGTACACAGTGCAGATATATGTAATTATACAACAGTGCATAGGTAAAGAAGGAGAAATGTATTTTAAAATTCAGCAAGAGAAGGGTTAAAAAATGAAAAACGGTTTCCCGCATTCAGAACGTGTAAACAATTGCCATAATGCAAGAATGGTATAGGTTAGCTGGGACAAATTCGTACTACTGTCAGTTAATATTTATTACAATTATGACTAAAATATAAACCTGTTACATGTATGTTTATTATGGTATATCTGGATATGCATAACTGATATGTTTGTTTCAGATGGATCGGGATACGTCTGGAGTTGCTAGGCAATCTTCTTGTGCTAGCCGCCACCATCTTTGCGCTGTTGGCAACCGGTCTGAACGGGGCACAAGTCGGCCTGTCAATCACGTACGCCTTACAGGTACGAAGAGGCATGAGCACGTGAATGAATATAAATATACAGTAGAACCTGTCTTAAAGGGCCATAAAAAGAGGTCCAATTAATAGTCTAAAAGGCAGATGGTAGCTTAATGCAGGTCAAAAATAATGCAGAAACCTCCTATATGAGCTGTCTGCATTGTTTTGCCACGCATTAAACGACCACCTGCTTTTTAAGACCCCTATGTCCGATAAATGACTGACCACTTAGGACAGGTTCTGCTATATGATACCTTTAGATAATTATCGGTGATTTACCAACATAGTGTATAGTTCGACTTTGACCCGTGAGTTGTGACCTTTAGGACCAGTCCACCCGTAGAGGTAAAACACGTCACAAACCATGTATTTATTCCGGAGTTACCTGTGGTAATACAGACAAAAAATAAGCATATACAGTAAAACCTCTCTATAACGGCCACTAAAGTGTGTTAATTAGTTGGTGTTTAGGGCAGGTGGCTGCTTAAAGCAAGGTGAAAGCAAAACAGCACGCTCCTATAGGAGCGTTCTGTTTTACTTTCACCTTGCTTTAAACAGCCACCTGCCTTTAGCACAATGCTTGACGTAAGTTATTGGCCGTTATAGAGAGGTTTTACTGTATATACTAATTCTGCACTATTACTACGAGCTTCTTGTGACAACCATTGTCCACTTACCCATAAATTAGAATGGTTGCAACTTCTATAAACAGAAAAGTTCAGTCACGGCTCAGCAGAGGCCTCATATTGACGCCTTTTGACGCCTCTGCAAAAGTAACTTTATGAAACCATTCTGATAAATAGAGCATTTGCTCCATAGGAGCAAATGCTCTATTTATCACAATGTTTTCAGAACTACACAATTCTAAAATTTTCCTTTTCTCTAGTAAAATTAATGCTTCTTTTTTGTAGATTTATTCAAAGAGGTTGGATCTGAAAATAGCCTATAAGGTAATGGATTACGGTCAAATACATTGTCACTAATTTAGGGCATTGTGTGACTGTCGGGTAACTTTAGAGACCACTGAGTATGGCAGATGTGTACTTGCTATAGGATTTTATATGACAAACAGTACAGACCCCCTCTAGAAGCCCTTCTGATCTAGGTTTAAACTATTTGCAAATACCAGTGCGTGCTTGTCTCTCATTCAAAGGGTTCTGTTTATTCTTTACTTCAAGATAACATTGAGTTTGAACCTGGTCATACAGGCGATTAGTGAACTGGAGATGAGCATTGTATCCGCTGAAAGAGTGAAAGAGTATACAGACCTAGCTGCAGAGGTACGGTAACGTGTCTTAACCCATTACTCCATAAATACGCCTTTCTATGCCATTACGCCTTTGCAAACAAAGTAGACACAGATCAGACGGCTCTTATAGGAGCCGTCTGATCAGGGTCTGCTCTGTTTGCTTATTGAATACTATAGATGTGATTATGTAGTTTATGTTTTGGCAACGATTGAATCATGTGTTGATATGCTATTTTAAAAATAATAATCTTATTAATATGCATGACGTCATTATTTCTTACATAAATATTCATGGAGTAAAGTGTCTAAATGTTCTTCACTACATTTTCTATCATTAATCTATCAATCAGACTACATTTACATTAACCCTTCTCTTGCTGAATTTAAAAATACATTTCTCTTTCTTTACCTATGCCCTGTTGTATAATTGTATATATCTTCACAGTGTACAAGTATTTCGCTGTGCATTCACTGCTGATGAGTGCACTGGTTGCACAATCAACTTGTAAATAATGCAGACCCTGATGAGACAGCTCCTGCAGGAGCTGTCTCATCTGAGTCTTCACTATTTACAGGTAAGTATATTGACGTGAATAGCAAGCGAAGAGTTAAAGCGGAAGTCCCTACAATAAACGAATGCAGTAAAAACTCGATAATTCGAAATATTCGAAATATTAGTATAGAAGAATTAAAACCTTTTTTTTTACAGATGGCTGCTTAATGCATGGTGGAAGTTTTGCCCAGAGAAGCTTTCTGCATGACTTTCACCCTGCATTAAGCTGCAACCTGTGTTAAATATCATTAATGCTGCATATTTAAATGTTTGAATCACAGGGGGCCAGAGCGTAGGGCATAAATTGACCAAAAACCCCAAAAAAATGACCACCGAAAAAAAAAATATATATGAGTATATATTATAGACAAGGGTTCGAACTGTCAACAATGCCATTTCACTACCTCCCGTAATAAACACGTCATATTTTTTTCTCGTATTGATCAAATCGACTAGATCCAACCTTTCCAAATACCTAAATAGTCACACTAATGATAACCATTAACACTTATCGTGTATTTTTTCTTGATCTCGAAAACGAAATAAAAATCCGAGCAAAATGTTGCTCATTTTACTAGGTCGTCAAAGTTCGTGCAATCGTCAATTTCAAGACTGAACAGCAACATAACGCCATGCAGGGGAGAAACGGCAGCATGCAACCAATAAACGAACATATAATATGTAACTTGCCAGCATTAATCACCCGCGAATCGCTCTCGGGTCCACCGATTTCGCAATCTTTCTGTTCAAACCGTCAAATTTCAAGCTGGCTTTCCATGTTGAATCACGTGACTGCAGATGTAAGAGAGCCAATGAAATGACAGCTTACATATGTAGTCACGTGATTCAAAATGGAAAGCCAGCTTGAAATTTGAAGGTTTGAACAGAATGATTGCGAAATCGGTGGACCCAAGAGCGATTCGCGGGTGATTAATGCTGGCAAGTTACATATTATATGTTCGTTTATTGGTTGCATGCTGCCGTTTCTCCCCTGCATGGCGTTATGTTGCTGTTCAGTCTTGGAATTGACGATTGCACGAACTTTGACGACCTAGTAAAATGAGCAACATTTTGCTCGGATTTTTATTCGTTTTCGAGATCAAGAAAAAATACACGATAAGTGTTAATGGTTATCATTAGTGTGACTATTTAGGTATTTGGAAAAGTTGGATCTAGTCGATTTGATCAATACGTGAAAAAAATATGACGTGTTTATTACGGGAGGTAGTGAAATGGCATTGTTGACAGTTCGAACCCTTGTCTATAATATATACTCATATATATTTTTTTTTTCGGGGTTCATTTTTTTGGGTTTTTTGGTCAATTTATGCCCTACGCTCTGGCCCCCTGTGGTTTGAATGCTAGAGGTTTTACTGTATTTTCATAGCATCTTAAAACTTGGTATTGGTTATGATTTATCATTATAGGAACATTGTCAATTTAAAGTTATATCGAACAATGTCCCTGTGATACGTTTTCGTGGATACGTATAATATTTTGTTGTACAGTAAAGTCCCGCTAATGCGACCACCTAAAAGAGGTATAATTATGGGTGCTAGATGCAGGTGGTAGCTTAAAGCAGGACAAAATTAATGCAGAAAGCTCCTAGAGGAGCTTTCTGCATTACTTTTGCCCTGCATTAAGCAACCACCTGCTTATAAAAACACCCATGTTTATTCATTAAGTGGTCGCATTAGAGGGGTTCTACTGTATAACAAAATAGTATGGGCCTGTGTGTAATATCTGTGTGGATCAGTTACGAGACTAAAACGCAACCGGAATAAATACTAAAACATTGACAGATAACATCGGGTTAAACACATGAAAGTTTAGTCTTCTTCATCGTTCATTAGATTAGTTTTCTTGTGATATATTTGTTATCACCACATAACTTTTCGATACAAAATGTTGCGTCTTCCATAGTTTTTACATTCGATAGAATTACATTTCTTTTCAAAATTAATCAGTTTGGATAATGATGAGACACTGAGTCATTGGTCGTCAATTGGTTTATGATAAGGCGTCGGGTTACTTTGCGTCTCATCTTGATTCAAACTGTTCTGAAATGTAGTTACGGATTCGCTGGTAACGTGGTTAAGGCTGAAAGGTGTCCGATTGCCTGTCTGTTCTTGAAATTGCAAACGGTGTAGAACAAATTTAGTTTTACTTCTAGGTGGCAAATTTCTGTAAATGTTTACAAGTAATCTGGATCCAGTTGACGCTTCACATCAACTGTTTAGAAATATGTTGGTATTTATGAATATAAAAGGAGAACTATTGAAAAAGGGGGACAACCTTTTTGAAATTGTAAAACATGTAAAACTGCTTTTTGTTGAACTCTTGAATTTCCAGGCACCTTGGAAAATTCCTGGGAGACGGCCGAGTGAGGACTGGCCTCGATCTGGAGCAGTCGAGTTCCGGTCGTATAGGACCCGCTACAGGGAGGGTCTTGACTTGGTCCTTAAAGGAATCAGCTGCCATATCAAATCAGGAGAAAAGGTATGAAGGATCAGTGTTTTGTATGAGTGCATGGACAAAATTTCTTAACCATTAACATATTTGCAAATGGATTTCATCTAGATTAGGTTTCGGGTAAATCATTTCGTGTATTTATGGAATAACATATTACACTGAGAACTGGTTTAACGATTGGCTCCATAAATACACCTTCACATTTTTTTCAAACAGAGTAGATTCAAATCAGACGGCTTCTGTAGAAGCCGTTTGATCAGGGTCTGCTCCGTTTACTTATGTTATGATAAAGATATATTTATAAAGTTTCTGTCATGGCCAAAACTTTGTGTCCATGTGCTATTATAACAATTAATCTAAATGATATTCATGATACCCGTATTTCCTACATGAGTTTATGAATATTCATGGAGTAAAGGGTTAGAAAGATATTTTTGCTGACAGCAGTTAATTCAGTCTGGCAAAAATTAACGCTCAAGCAGCCCATAGTAAAGTCGAGCTGCAAGAGTGATACGTTTGGGCGCTTTGGGCTTGCACACCCGTCAGAAACGGGATCTGTGATCACAACTTAAGTCTTTGTTAAACATAATATGCTGAATAATCAAAACTGGCTCCTCCTTCAAAAAACTGTATAAAATTAACATTGAAAATAATGGTTTTTATGACAAACAGTGCAGACCCTGATCAAAGGGCTCCCTTAGGAGCCCTTTGATCTGGGTCTACACTGTTTACAAAAATCTTATGTATACTCGGTGTCCGCGCATTAAGGGTTAAATGTGGTAATAAAAATGCTCTAAATGTTTTTATGAGTCTATTCTGGTTCAACAGTGATTTAAAACTCTTTGAAGGACTTTTTTCTCACGATGAGACTGATATATTTCAGGTGTACACATACAGTAAAAACATGCCTTACACTATTCCCTCCTAGACTATTTTTAGATCCAACTTCTTTTGAATAAATCTACCGAAAAGGAGCATTTACTAGATAAAAGGGAAATCTTAGGTTTGTGTAGTTTTGAAACCATTGTGATAAGTAGAGCATTTGCTCCTATGGAGTAAATGCTCTATTTATCACAATGGTTTCATTAAGTAAATTTTACAGAGGGTTAAAAGGCGTCAATATGAGTGAATGGGTTAATCCTTACCCTCATATTTATATAAACGCCTTTTCACGCATTTTCAAACAGAGTAGACCTAGATCAAGCGGCTGCTATAAGAGCCGCCTGATCAGGATCGGCTGTGTTTTCTTAAGAAATTGTAATAGATGTTACGCTACAGTATCTAATACATGTAATACCAAAACTTCATATGTACATATACCATTATAAAAAAAAATCAGCTACTACAATTCATGATGTAATTAATTCTTAAATGAATATATTCAACAGGGGAACATGTTCTACTTTATTTGCAGTTCCCATATTGCATACGGTGTTTGACTATTTCAGCTGGGTATTGTTGGACGAACAGGAGCAGGGAAATCCTCGATGACACTCTCACTGTTCAGACTGATAGAGGCAGCTGGGGGCCAGATCCATATAGATGGCAGGAATGTAGCGGACATGGGACTCCATGATCTGAGGTCAAAGTTAACAATATTACCCCAGGTACATATGTTGCAATCAGTTCAAAATTACAGAAGGCATAGACTGTTGTTGACTGCTGCACACAATCGTTGTAACTTGACCATTTATCCCATGAATATTTATGTAAGAAATACTGACTGTATGAGCGTTCATTAGCTGACTTCAATGAACACAGGAATGTTTTGTCATAGCATATTTTCATAAGCAAACAGAGTAGACGCTGATAGGATGGCTTCTACAGTAAATTTATTACCGGAAAAGAAATGATATATACGAAAATTCTTGAAGATCCAGATCATATTACTCCATCCGAAGCCCTTTGTATCTGGGTCAACACTGTTAACAAATGTTTTATATACTCGGATATATACCCGCGCATTTTAACACTTCGCTTGCTATTCACGTCAATATACCTACCTGTAAATAGTGAAGACCCAGATGAGACAGCTCCTGTATGAGCTGTCTCATCAGGGTCTGCATTATTTACAAGTTGATTGTGCAACCAGTGCATTCCACAGCAGTGAATGCACAGCGAAATACTTGTACACAGTGAAGCTATATGTAATTATACAACAGGGCATGGGTAAAGAAGGAGAAATGTATTTTAAAATTCAGCAAGCGAAGGGTTAACAGTTAACCCATTCCGCCCTGGGGATATTTCATACACCATATCATTGCCTAGTTTTACTTTCTACAACGGTATTATTACTCTAATGTCATTTAAGAAACTATATCCGAGTTCCAAGCACTTCGGAATGTGATTAGACATTGATTTTATATGGCTTAAGTACTTTCCACTTAATACTACATGGAAGCCGGTTTCTCGTTTCAGGACCCGGTACTGTTTTCCGGCAGTCTCCGCTCTAACCTGGACCCATTTTCTCGGTTTGACGATGATGCGATCTGGAAGGCTATAGAATGTGCTCATCTGAAGAAGGCTGTACAAAATATGCCCGGACAACTGGATTATGAATGTGGAGAAGGGGGAAATAATCTCAGGTTAGTTCTATCAACAGACCAGACAGCGTTGTCTTTCTTCGTATAATGTCGTTGTGTTGGTAGTCGATAGTACCACAGTTAAATGTTGATATTATCATACATATACAGTAAAACCTCTCTAAACCGGACATTTAAACTGGTATCAGTGCCAGTCATTTAGACAGGTGGCTGCTTAATGCAGGTTGAAAGGAGGTTTCTGAATGAGTTTCACCTTGTATTGAGCAGTCACCAATAAAAGGACCTAAATTGTTCATATTAAAATTCCGGGTTTTAGTGGTTTTAATGTATAGCAAAACCCTTTGAAACAGAAGTCTAATTATGGCTGATGCAGATCGGTATGATAGCAGTCACCAGTAAAAAGGACTTAAATTGTTTTTTGATTAAAATTCCGGTTTTGCGTGGTTTTAATGTACAGCAAAACCATTTAAACTAACAGAAGTCTAAGTATGTTTGATGCAGATCGGTATGGTTGTGCAAAATGAAAGTTATACTCAGAGCTTTTATTAATGTATTAATAAACATATGTATCAATAAAGTATTGCACTCTGGGCGAATACTTTAGCAGGTGTATCATGCAAAAACTGGTTTTATGATGTCAAAGTAAAACTTACAACATATTACCTCCAACATTTTCCGGATATTTATAATTTCATTCCAAAGGAAAGTTGTGTTAAAGTAGTTGTTGAAAAGCAATGCATAAGTTTGAAACAGATTGTTTGAAAACTGCTTAAAGTATTATTCTAACGCAATCTGTCAATTTTCTGCAATCTGATTGGCTCATGTGACTAAATTTGCGGCATATAAAAACTGTTTTATATGTCGCAAATTCAACCAATCGAAAACGGCCGAATAACAGCATTAGCCTGTAAATATATTAATGCGCTTTGTTTATCAAACACTTAGATCTACTGATAAATTCGTATGCATACACTGACATATATTCAAGTTCAGTCCGGTATTTTGAAAAATATTAATTTCCATTCTTTGTCACGACTTGACCGGTCTTTTATATGTCATGTGGAGAATTATTGATATACTCAAAGCGTTGTGATTCGGATTCAATCTTATTTATCATACTATTCAAACATAACGTCATAACGTGACGTCATTGTTACAGACGACGTTTTTGCGTACGGCGCCAAAGACTAAGATAACGTTACTTTTCCTGACATGTGTATTGAAAGTGTATTGAAATGTAAAATAGCTGTCGCGTAATGATTCATGACAAATGTAATAGTGAACTAAGAACTGGGCCGGTGTTTTGACTGTGTAAACCAGGGTGAAAAAAAATCCAGTTATTTTAAGAAATCTGAGAGAAACTGGGCACTATTTCTCGCTTCATCACTCATTCAATCACCTGCGCGCATATGATATAACAACAATTTGGCATTTTTCGTGTTAAGATTGCGTTAGAATAGGGTTAATCCTACTGTAATTTGAAATTTGCGACGGTATATGAGGTTTTTAACGGTCTTAAATTATTTTAACGGCTCCGCCTTCGGCGTCGCCATTAAAATAATTTGCGACCGTTAAAAACCTCATATACCGTCGCAAATTTCAAATTACAGTAGGATTAACCCTATACTGGAACTTCAGGTAGTGGTCAAAATAAGCTGAGAACATATAGACTTTTTAAGAACAATGGGTTAATATGGTCATATATTATGATGTAGTACTGTTGAAATCAGATGACCAACTAATTCCCTTCCATAATTTCAATCAGTTACGCATACATACAAAACACTTGTTTGAATATATAGTTGTTTTGGAGACAAATCATTTTGTTTACGATATCTAAGTCTCAATGTAGTAATGTTAAAAATAAAACCTTTTTAATCTAATGGTTTTATGTAGATAATTCCGAGCGTCAAACAAAAACTTTTTTCTTTTAAATATGTATAATCTTATAAGATATCTCAACTTAGCACCGCGTGATCAGTACTGTTCTACTGTGCTGTAAAATTAAACCAGGTTCCATGTTTTAACCCTCACCCAGCTCTATCTGTCCAAATTTAAATACCTACTGAACATTCATAGATAAACTAGCTATAATGGAATGAGGAAGGTGGTAGCCATTTTAGAAAGTAAAGAAACAGATCTATCAATTTCCATTAGCAAACAGAGCAGACCATGATCAGACGGCTCCTATAGGAACTGTCTGGTCTACGTGAAAAAGACTTTATATGAAAGAAATAGTCAATCTATAAGGTGAAATTTATTGATCAAGACAAACTGTTGCTATGGGACATTGGTGCTTATGTTAAGGTTTGAAGTAGATGCTAACTTAGCAGTTTTTTATGTTTAATTAATCCATTCTCTGTTGAATATTCATGGAAGACATTATGACTGCATTAGCTGAATATTTACAGTGGTATTATTTACATGGTATGTTTGTAATGGTAAAAACTGTAGAGTGAGATCTATTATAATTCCATAGGCAAGTGGATTCGTCTGATCTGTGTTTATTCCGTTTGTATGAAGGAAAGGCTTAGTCATATAAAATTAACATTTTAAGCATGGGTCAACGACAGCTCGTTTGCCTGGCTAGAACTCTGCTTCACAAGACCCGAGTGTTGATACTGGATGAGGCCACAGCTGCTGTGGATCTTGAAACAGACGAGCTCATACAGAACACGATCAGGACAGAGTTCAGTGACTGCACCATACTCACTATAGCACACAGGCTAAATACGATACTCGACTATGACAGGTAGGTAATACTAATTACAGCACACATATTTAACATGAGTCTCGACTTTGACAAGTAGGTAATACTCTTTATAGGCTAAATATTATAGCGACTATGACGGATATAACGCTCTATAGCACGAAGGCTGAATATAATTCTTGATAATGTCAGGTTGGTAAAAGTCACTTTAGCATACGGGCTATGATAACCGACAATAACAAGTGAACAATACTCACTATAAAATTAACATTTTAAGCATGGGTCAATTGCACACAGGCTAAATACGACCCGGCTATGACAAGCACACAAGCTGGTATATATGATATCCGATTATGACAGGTAGGTGATACTCACTACAGCACACAGGTTAAATGTGACACCCGACTATGACACGTGGGTAATACTCGTTACAACAATTCTCTACTATGACAGGTAAGTAATACCCGTTATGGCACACAGGCAAAATATTATACCCGACGGTAACATATAGGCCGCACACGTTATATTGCACACAGGCTAAATACGACCCGGCTATGACAAGTCACACTCTTTATATCACATAGGCTAAATATGATCCTTGGGTATGACAGGTAGGTAACTGTATATATCATCTACATTTACTTTAATTCCATCATGTCAAGACAAAATATTTCCACTCCGTTACTTTTGTAAAATTTGAAGTTTCATTACAAATATTAAATACGAGTTCTTACAAAGGTAGTTGCATACCGATATTTTTCAGTTCGTTACTTTTCTAAAAGCTGTTGAAATTTATAACAAATATTAAAACGAATACTTATGTTTAATAAGTATTAAGAAATAATAAACAAGAAATAACCAATGAGTATAAACGAAAAATGGGAAATCAGAGCTTCAATACACGGCTGTATACCAATTCAATACTATAAACTAGAATCAGTTATAATAACTGAAACGAGACTTTCATTTACATATAGTGCTTGTAAGACGTAGTATGTAACTACAGATGAGCCTCGCTAATTGGACCAACTATTTATTAA
Organism: Azorinus chamasolen; assembly: GCA_963576725.1. Lineage (NCBI taxonomy): Eukaryota > Metazoa > Mollusca > Bivalvia > Cardiida > Solecurtidae > Azorinus > Azorinus chamasolen. The sequence goes on along the minus strand of OY755235.1, from coordinate 106,310,200 downwards.
CATAGCAGCCTGTCAATGCAGGTGTTTGATTAACCTTTTCCCTGTTGTATATTAATGTAAGAAATAATGACGTCATGAATATTAATAAGATTATTTTTTATAATGGCATATGAACACAAGACATTTTGCCTCAAGCAGAAGCTGTAGAGTCGGATCTACATTACCCCATAAGCAAACAGAGCAGACCCTGATCAATCGGCTCCTATAGGAGCCATCTAATCTTGGACTACCCTATTTGCAGATGCGCCAATATGCGCTTACATAAGGGAAAGGGTTAATGCAGGATTCTTAAGTAAGGCAAAAATCTCATATAGGAACTTTCTGCATAGATTTTGGCCTGCATGAAGTTAACACCGGTTTTAAAATCAAATCTAGAACTATACGTTTTGGAGTGGTCGTATTAGCCTATATAAAGATTGTAGAAACTGACTTCATTTGTCTGATATGTTGTCTGAATTCGGTTTACGCTTTTTGCAAGAAATCAAAGATCCATGCTCTACAGTTAATGCTCGTGTACATGTTGTATCTTCAGGGTGTTGGTTCTGTCGGACGGACAGATAAAGGAATTAGGCGAGCCTAGCCGGCTTCTTCAGGACGAGAGATCTGCATTCTACAAAATGGCAAAGGATGCTGGCATTGTGAATTAGTATATATGAATTGCTTAGGATTACACAATGAACAAATGTGAACAAGATTTATAAACAGTAAACCCCCTCTAACGTGACAACCACAACCATGTCTAATTATGGGGCGTAGAGGTAGATAGTAGCTTAATGCATGACGAAAATTATGCAGAAACCGCCTACAGGAACTGCATCCCCCCACCCTGCATTAAGAGACCAACAGCCTTATAAGATGTCAATGTCTATTTATTAAAGTCGCTTTAGATGGGCTCTTCTGTACAGACTCGAAGCAATAGATCTATAAGCGTACAGAACAATAAGAACATGTAGGTTTTATGTAATATTTCAGTTGTATGCAATATAGAGATACAATTATTGTACTTTACCTTTATTTCTCTGTTTAATATTCATATAAGAATTAATGACATCATAAATACCCATTAGCTGATTTTTGTTTTATAATAGCATATGTTCACATGATTGTTTTTATAAACTGTAGGAACTAATCTGTTTTAATTTCATGAGCAAACAGAGCAGAACTTGATGGGCCATATGCTCTGGGTCTACTTTTTTGCAAAGGCGTGAAAAGGTTTGTAAAAAGTAAACCATGAACACAGTAAACGATAAATATATTCTACTGATCGGTCGTTAACCCTTTCGCTGCCAAACTCTGTCGTCTGTTAATTTTGTCGTCTGCTACAAATTTTTATTCTTTTGATTTTCTTCATTTTTGTTTCAAAAACATAGTAACAGTAACAAACAGTTTGGATCCTGTTACTCGGCGTCTCATCTGGATCCAAACTGTTTGCATAGGTAATCACAGATCCGCATTGACAGCGAAAGGGTTAAGACTGTGTAGCGATACAGGTAATTCCCATATGAGTTGTCTACCTTACTTGCGTTGTACACGAACTTCACAAATTAGTGGGTTTTTTTCCTTTAAACCTTTCCTCCATAAATACGTCACTTTTTGAAACCACTGTGATAAATAGAGCATTTGCTCCATAGGAGCAAATGTTCTATTTACCACAATGGTTTCAATACTACACAATTCTAAACTTTTCCTTTTCGCTAGGAAATGCTCCTTTTCGGTAGATTTATTCAAAAAGGTTGGGTCTAGAAATAGCCTATGGGGGAATGAGTTAATGCTTACTCCATAAATACGCCTTTCTACGCCTTTGTAAACAGAGTAGACCAAAATCAGATGGCTATTATAGGAGCAATCTGATCAGGGTCTGCAAAACATTAATCTGTCCATATGCTATTATAGCAATACATCTTATTAATATTCATGATGTCATTATTTCTTATATTGAGATTCATGGCGAAAAGGGTCAAGCAGTCATCCGCTTGAAAATATGCATGCCTTAATGAGTCACCATTGTTAATAAACTGACAATAGAACAATTAAACATCCTGTATTGTGCTGATAAGGTTAAACCCCCAGCCCACCCCATCTAAGCATGACAGTCAAATCAATAGCAATTCCGGTCTTTTTGATAGATGGTAGCAAGTGGTAGCTTAATGCAGTGGGAATGCCATGCAGACAGGTACAAAAAGAGCTTTCTTCATAACTGGCAACCTGCATCATACAGTCGTCTCCCGAAAAGATCGACATTTCTTCATTTCTAAATGTCAACTTTTCAGGAGTTTTACTGTAACTGGTCTGAATAACTCAAATGATAGAAAAGTTCTACATGAATAGCATTTTCACACCTTTTGCATAGCATCAATCAACCCTTCTTCCCCTATCCGAAACCTGGGTCCATGCTTATAAAACTTTTAGTTGAGTCTGAGTTCGTTCTCAAGTTTTTGATTGACCAATCAAAAGCTTGAGAACTCAAATCTGACCAATCAAAAGCTTGAGAACGAAACTCAGACACAACTAAAAGCTTTATAAGCATGGACCCAGACTCGCATTTACATGCAAACTGGATCCAGATAAGACAACGGGTACCTCAGCGCCTCTCACAAAACTGTTTGACATTCGGTCAGTGTGATTGAATCAATAGTAATTAAATGTGCACTACACTGAGCAGTTATTCATTTATTTAACAGTAACCAGTAGAACTTGTAACAGAAAAAAAGTACCTAGTTATAGTCCGCTTTCAGTCCGCATGGCCGCGCAGCTGACTTTACATTACTCCCCTGGTCATCGAGTCATTGGCCTACAATATTGACCACTGCTAACATATGGCACAATCATGCAGCCGCAGTACCGGCGAGTGACCCTCACACCCATTTTAACCCCTGGGTGGAGAGGATGTGTGGGTGGGAGACACGGAAAAGCGTCTCTGAAATTTCCGGGTGGGACGGGATTTGAACCCCGGACATCCGGACTGATAATCAAGCGTGTTACCACTAGACCACCATCATCTGGTTGTCTTAAACGGCCATCAAAAAGAGACCTAATTACAGGTATGTAAGTCAGGTGGTAGCTTAGTACAGGTCAAAGGTAATACAGAAAGCTCTTATAGGAGCTTTCTGCATTAGCTTTGACCTACAAAAAGCAACCACCTGACTTGAGGACCCATAATTAGACCTTTTTGTGATTGCTTAACCCATTTGTTCCCACGATCCCATATATGGGACATAGGCAAACAGGGTAGACTCTGATCAGACGCCGCATAATGCGGCGTCTGATCAGAGTCTACACTGTTTGCTGATAGGAACTTCAATATAAAACAAAACGAAATTGAAAATTCAGGCCATGCACCCCTTAGATAAAAATGGACTAATCCAATATATAATCATGGAAGAATCCACTGGGTGCAAGTGGGTAAGACAGGTTCTACTGCACTGTAGATCAAAGTTCGGACAGATATTTTACAGTTGGATAAAGACAGAGATACAGACAAGGGTGGGTAGGTACCCAAATACTAAACTCGCTATTTCTCCACCAAACCCTATACTGTGACCACTCGTCAGAATCGTCTCTTCGAGACGACTCTAAAGAGAGGTCACAGTATTGGGTTTGGAATAGAAATAAAGAAGCCATTCTTGAAAATGTTGCAATTGACACATCTTATCTGGACCTCTGGAGTATAGTGAACACCGGGATCGTTATAACCTGTGTCTTCGAGCAACAATAGCAACCGGGAAGTAACGCAGAAAGCTCCAATAGGAGCGTAACTTTCGTCCAGCATTAAGGAACCATCTGAATTTAAAGACAGGCATACATGTAGTGGTACATGTATATACATATAAGTGAGGCTATACATGTACAGTGTACGTTCATAACTTCCTTGTATAAAGAAATCTTGTTAAGCGGAAACACCACTACCACCCTCTTACCAACGCGAAAGTGATACTTTAAACTATACAGCAGAACCCGTCTTAAGCGACCGTTAAATATAGGTCTAATTATGTGTTTGTAAGGCAGGCGGTAGCATAATACAGGTCAAAAGTAATGCAGAAATTTCCTATATGAGCTTTCTCCATTACTTTTGCCCCGCATTAAGCAACCACCTGCTCTTTAAGACTCCTATGTTCAATTAATGAAGAGCCGCTTAAGATAGGTTCTATAGTATATCATAATAAACAAGATATTTTAACCCTTTTCTTGCTGAATTTTAAAATCCATTTCTCCTTCTTTGCTCATGCCCTGTTGTATAATTACATATACATGTACATGTATATTCACTGTGTACAGGTATTTCGCTGTGCAGTCACTGCAGTGGAGTGCACAGGTTGCGCAATCAACTTGTAAATAGTGCAGACCCTGATGAGACAGCTCCTGCAGGAGCTGTCTCATCTGGGTCTTCACTATTTACAGGTAGATATATTGACGCGAATAGCAAGCGAAGGGTTAAGTTGATTTAGACTATACACATGTTTGTGAAAAGGGACTCTGTCAGGTACAGTCACAACATGACAAAAGCAATTGTCTGTAGATGTTGGTCACGCTTGATCTGCCCCTAGTCCCTATGTCATTTAACATTTACCTCATGAATATTCATGTAAGAAATAATGATGTCATGATTATTAATTAGATTACCTTTTATAATAGCACATAGGCACATGCATTTTTGGCAATGGCAGAAACTGTAGAATCAAATCTATATGCTATATCCTAAGCAATCAGAGCAAACCCGTATCAGACGGCCCCTACAGTAGCCGTCTGATCTGGATCTACTCTATTTGCTAAGGCGTATTTATGGAGTGAAGGGTTAATGGGCTCTGGAGTTATGTCTGACCCAAAGCTTTATTTCAAGATCAAATTGAAACCAAAAGATTTCCCCCGCACACAGACGCCGAGTTTTAATGCCTTTGAAACCAGAGTAGACCCAGATTATGGTTTAATCTGCTAACTTATGAAATAATATAGATCTTATGGATTACTTAGTAAGGAAGAGCACCGACTTCTTTTAACTCATCACGCGCTAGTAGCGACAAATTCGTGAAACCCATGCAATTAGTTTGGATCCAAATTAACAGAGCAACTCGGCACCTCATCATGATCCAAGCTGTTTGTCAATCTATATTTGAAGACGACCGGAAGAAAAACTATTTATTAGAATTGTGAAAGACTACGGTTTTTACAGACAAACATAACTTAACCCTTCTCTTGCTGAATTTTAAAATACGTTTCTCCTTCTTTACCCATGCCCTGTTGTATAATTACATATATCTTTACGGTGTACAAGTATTTCGCTGTGCAATCACTGATGTGGAGTGCACTGGTTGCACAATCAACTTGTAAATAGTGCAGACCCTGATGAGACAGCTCCTGCATCTGGGTCTTCACTATTTACAGGTAGGTATATTGACGTGAATAGCAAGCGAAGGGTTAACATTTAAATAGTTAAACAGTTGATGTCCTGTAGCTGATGGTGTAAACAGGAAAATAATCTGAGAATATAATTATACTCTTTCTAGTTTCGACTTTTGATAGCATACAAAACGACATTCAAGCTACTGTATAACATGTTACAAGCGGCCATTTATTTTTGAACATAGGGGTCTTAAAAAACAGGTAGATGCTTAATGCAGGACAAAAGTAATGCATAAAGCTCCTGTAAGAGCTTTCTGCATTACTCTTGACCTGCATTAAGCTACCACCTACCTTACAGACGCATAATTTTTGTGGATGGCAGCTTAACCTCATATTGACGCCTTTTGACGCCCCTGAAAAGTCACCTGTTGAAATCATTGTGATTAAAAGAGCATTTGCTCCTGTAGGAGCACATGCTCTATTCGTCACAATTGTTTCAAAGTACAAAATTCTCTAGTAAATGCTCCTTTTCGGTAGATTTTATTCAAAGAGGTTGGATCTAAAAATAGCCTATGATATAACGGGTTAAGACAAGTTCTACTGCATTTACTCTTTAGTAATTCCATAAGCAAACAGAGCAAACCCTGATCAGACGGCTCCTCTAGGAACCGTCTGATCTGGGTCTACTCTGTTTGCAAATGCGTCAAAACACGTTTCTATGAGGGAAAGGGTTAGATTACGAAAAGGGAGATCATGCACTCAAAACCTTTATCGCAGGTGCAGAACTGCAGATGGTGTTCAACAAAACTGCTAAATTTAAAAAAAAAGGTATGACAGAAAAGCTGCAGAAAAAAAATCATTAATTAAAACAAGTCAGATTTTGACAAAAATAACAAAGGCAATAACTCCAAAAATATTGAAGACAGAGTTATGGACATTGTGCACTGCACTTGAAGTGAATGCGTTCTATCTGTATACGAAGTTTGAAGTCAATAGCTTTTAAACTTTGAAGGTTATGATCCAGACAAACCAGATTCTGAGAAAATAGCAAAGGGCAATAACTCCAGAAATACTGAAGACAGAGTTATTGACCTTGTGTACTGCACTTGTGGTCAATGTGATCTATCTGTATGTGAAGTTTGAAGTCAATAACTTTTATACTTTGAAAGTTATGATCCGGACAAGCCCGATTTTGAGAAAAATAACAAAGGTTAATAACTCCAAACATACTGAGGACAGAGTTATGGACCTTGTGCACTGCTGCACTTGTGGTCAATGTGTTCTATCTGTATATGAAGTTTGAAGTCAATAGCTTTCATACTTTGAAAGTTATGACCCGGACAAGCTCGATTTTGAGAAAAACAACAAAGGGCAATAACTCCAAAAATACTGAAGGCAGAGTTATCAAACTTGTGCAATGCACTTGCGGTCAATGTGATCTATCTGTATATGAAGTTTAAAGTTTGAAGTCGATAGCTTTTATACTTTGGAAGTTATGATCCGGATGGACGGACGGACGAACGGACGGACATGGTGACTCCAGTATACCCCACAAAACTTCGTTTGTCGGGGTATGATAACACCATGGACACAGTTGTTTTAAACATATAAAGTTCTAGAGTATTACGCATGTACCGTCAGCATTATGGGTTTATCTAACATGTCGGCTGGGGATAACTCTTATTCGACTGTACAATAACTGTTGTCAGCTCAAAACAAGATTTTTGAATATTCTAACTGTTCCCAATCCGACCAACCGTTCGATAAATAATTGGGCGAATGTCAAACAGATTCGATCCTGATAAGACGCTGAAGTTTTCGGCTTCTCATCTGGATCCAAACTGTTTGCAGATGCGTGCCAGGTAACGAATAACAGGACAAAGGTAAAATGGCAACCAGTTGGATCCAAACTGTTTGCAAATGCAAAGTCAGTTTAGGGGACAAGGGTTGAAAGTTTTGTAGATCTATATCTCGTCCTACTCTAGTCCTACAGCGCATGCAAATAATAACGTTCAATGATTTATCTAAAGATAAAACGGTTCAAATAAATACATAAATATCATCCAAGAACGATCTCTACTTTTAAAATGGTTTATAGCTAAACTAAACATGGTTTATATACATTTACCTATTATGCATTTCTAGATTCTATGGTCAATAGCTTGGCAAAATTCATATGCACACGTAAAACCGCATGATTTAGCACTTGACTTTGTGGATATATGTAAACAACATTTTGATAATGGCCAAAAATCAAGATAATGCTTAGCAATTTCAGAAACTGTAAAATCAGGCCTGTATCATTGCATGAGCAAACTAAGTAGACCCTGATCAGACGTTTGGATATACTTTTTTTGCAAAGACGCCTTTATCAGGTAAATGATTCATGAAAGTCCTAATACACGTAAAGTCTGCAATATAAAGCTATAAAAACAATAAAATAAAACATTCGTTCCCACAGGTCCGATAAAATATAACACAGCAACTTTTGTGAAAGTGATTGCCATTTTCCTGTTTTAACTTTTAACAAGAGAGTCGTCACGGGTGACAAATGCCCCCAAAGTGTTTGACACCAAAATGCATTTTGGCGGAAAAAATACAATGTAATGCAGGTGTAACATAAAATTTTGATGCTGTTAAAAATGACACAGGAGTCAGTTCTTAACATTAAAAACAGAACCTTTGACGAATATGATAGCTAAGAAAAGAGCCAGGGGTCGAAACTTAGTTAAAAAGGACCCTAGGTAATTCTCAACGTTAAAAAGGACCCTGGGTTGATTGTCAACGTTAAAAACAGATTCTGAGTAAATTCTCAACGTTTTGAAAAAAGACACATGGTCAAATTTCAAACATGCTGTGTTGATTGTTACTGTTCAGTTTATTCTTAACGTTTAAGAAATACCCTATGTTGATCCTTAACGTTAAAAACATACGCTCGGTCAATTCTAAACGCATGGTCAAAGTTTCATAAAACACTGGCTCTTAGACAGCTGCAACAGAAGTTACCTAATATGGATCTACATTCTTTGAATAAGCATGTATAGCATCTGATTTAGGTAGTGTTGTAAGCAAGCAATGAAGACCCAATAGCTCCTACAGGAGCTGTCTGATATGGGTCTATATTGTTATAGTGCTGTAAATCAACTGAAAGTTCTGACACTGCAAGTATTTGAACAACATTGCCTACCCATGTACGAATAGTATTTAGAGCTCTTTATAATGTCTGATTCATGCTAATGTAGTAGCAAACAGTGTAGACCCTGTAGTTTGTTTTGGGTCCACACTGTTTGCCTAAGCATACCTGTCCAATACTTACAGACAAATTACAAATTTGGAATCCGTAACTGATAAGGTATAGGAGATATGCTCCAGACAAGCTTTTAGTAAAATCAAGGTCAAAGGTCAAGGGCACATTGACCTGAAAATGGTACACGACACTCCGCCATCCCAAGATGAACTCACACACCAAATTTGGAATCCGTAGCTGGTAAGGTATAGGAGATATGCTCTGGACAAGCTTTTTGTATCTGGTAAGGTATAGGAGATATGCTCCGGACTGTAAAATTGAGGTCAAAGGCCAAGGTCAGTGATCTAAAAATGGTACATGACTTTCCGCCATCCCAAGATGAACTCACAAACCAAATTTGGAATCCGTAGCTGGTCAGGTAAAGGAGATATGCTCCGGACAAGCTTTTTGTGAAATCGAGGTCAAAGGTCAAGGTCACATTGACCTAAAAATGGTCGCGACACTCCGCCATCCCAAGATGAACTCACGCACCAAATTTGGTATCCGTAGCTGTTAAGGTATATGAGATATGCTCAGGACAACCTTCTTGTAAAATCGAGGTCAAAGGTCAAGGTCACAGTGACCTGAAAATGGTACGCGACACTCCTCCACCCAAAAATAAACTCACAGACCAAATTTGGAATCCGTAGCTGGTAAGGAGATATGCTCCGGACAAGTTTTTGTAAAATCGAGGTCAAAGGTCAAGGTCACAGTGAACTGAAAATGGTACGTGACACTCCGCAATCCCAAGATAAACTCAAACACCAAATTTTCAAACCTTAGCTGGTAAGGTATAGGATATATACTCCGGACAAGCTTTTTGTAGCTTGTAAGGTATAAGCTTTTTGTAAAATCGAGGTCAAAGGTCAAGGTCACAGTGACTTGAAAATGGTACGCGACACTCAGCCATCCCAAGATGAACTCACACACCAAATTTGGATTTCGTAACTGGTAAGGTATAGGAGATATGCTCCGGACAAGCTTTTTGTAAAATCAAGATCAAAGGTCAAGGGCACATTGACCTGAAAATGGTACGCGACACTCCGCCAATACTTACAGACAAATTACAAATTACAAATTTGGAATCCGTAACTGATAAGGTATAGGAGATATGCTCCAGACAAGCTTTTAGTAAAATCAAGGTCAAAGGTCAAGGGCACATTGACCTGAAAATGGTACGCGACACTCCACCATCCCAAGATGAACTCACACACCAAATTTGGAATCCGTATCTGGTAAGGTATAGGAGATATGCTCCGGACTGTAAAATTGAGGTCAAAGGTCAAGGTCAAGGTCAGTGATCTGAAAATGGTACACGACTCTCCACCAACCGAAGATGAACTCACAAACCAAATTTGGAATCCGTAGCTGGTAAGATAAAGGAGATATGCTCCGGACAAGCTTTTTGTTAAATCGAGGTCAAAGGTCAAGGTCAAGGTCACAGTGACCTGAAAATGGTACGTGACACTCCGCCATCCCAAGATGAACTAACACACCAACATTGGAATCCGTAGCTGGTAAGGTATAGGAGATATGCTCCGAACAAGCTTTTTGTAAAATCGAGGCCAAAGGTCAAGGTCATAGTGACCTGAAAATGGTACGCGACACTCCTCCATCCCAAGATAAACTCACACACCAAATTTGGAATCCGTAGCTGGTAAGGAGCTCCAGACAATATTTTTTGTAAAATCGAGGTCAAAGGTTGCTGGTAAGGTATAAGCATTTTGTAAAATCGAGGTCAAAGGTCAAGGTCACAGTGACCTGAAAATGGTACCCATCACTCCGCCATCCCAAGATGCTTTTTGTAAAATCGAGGTCAAAGATCAAGGTCACAGTGACCTGAAAATGGTACGCGACAATCAGCCATCCCAAGATGAACTCACACACCAAATTTGGATTTCGTAACTGGTAAGGTATAGGAGATATGCTCCGGACATGCTTTTTGTAAAATCAAGGTCAAAGGTCAAGGGCACATTGACCTGAAAATGGTACGCGACACTCCGCCATCCCAAGATGAACTCACACACCAAATTTGGAATCCGTAGCTGGTAAGGTATAGGAGATATGCTCTGGACAAGCTTTTTGTATCTGGTAAGGTATAGGAGATATGCTCCGGACTGTAAAATTGAGGTCAAAGGCCAAGGTAAGTGATCTGAAAATGGTACTTGACTTTCCGCCATCCCAAGATGAACTCACAAACCAAATTTGGAATCCGTAGCTGGTCAGGTAAAGGAGATATGCTCCGGACAAGCTTTCTGTAAAATCAAGGTCAAGGTCAAGGTCACAGTGACATGAAAATGGTACGCGACACTCAGCCATCCCAAGATGATCCGTAGCTGATGTGACAAAGGAAATATACTCCGGACAAAATGTACACACACCCACACACCCACGCACGGTGCGATTACTATATGCCACCAAAGCCTAGCTTTGGGGGCATAAAAACGTCTACAACAAGGTAAAATGAATAATTTTCACACACATCACTCATTCCCACATACAGTACAGTAACACATCTCTAAGGCGATCGTCAAAATAGGTCTAATTCTGGGCTCTTGGGGCACAGGCGGCAACTTAATGCTGGACGCAGAAATCTCCTATAGGACGTTCGTCTTGTATTAATCCAGCGCCCGTTTGTGAAGACACCTTTGGTACTTTGAGTGATCTAGATCACTTGTGATTTTGTAAATATAAAGTATACGATATACCTTCTCAATAACGTCCACTTCAAACAGATCTACTTCTGGATAATAAAGGAAAGTGGTAGCTTACAGTTAGGCGTGAGTAATGCAGGAAGATTCCATGAGAGCTTATTGTATTACTTTCGACCTGCAATAGCAAAGCATGAGTTTCAAGACAGTCTATCAAGTGGTCGATGTAAGAAACGTATACAGTAAATTAAATTGTATATATTATGATATGGCTTGTGAAAGGCTACACGTTGACAATGACTTTTATACACGCACTATTTCCTCTGAATAAACCACATATCATATTCCCTATCAGCGCACTGCACATTTTACCCATAGCCTAACATAACGCATTACACAATACATGTACGAAATTGATATAGGGTTACAGTCCAGTAAATACTAGTTTGCACACTGTTTTGCTCGTAAATTATGTGTTCATATTTCTTAACATACAGCATGTCTCTATTGACCTTTTGAACAACTTTGTAATTTTGTCTATATGTCAGCATTTGTTTTCACGAAGCAATATTTGAGGTTTAACCAATCAATTTCAGAAATAAAGTGGAACCCCTCTATAGCGATGACTAAATGGATAACTTTTGTGGTCCTTAAAAGCTGGTGGTTGTTTAATGCAAGGCGAACGTAATACAAAAAGCTCATACAGGAGTTATTCCTTAACTTTTACCCAGCATTAAGCTACAACATACAAAGTACAAAGTCGAATAGGCTCTGGTGTGTTTCAAACAGTGTAGAACCAGATCAGTAGCTTCGTTTAAAATGCGCCACTGGTATGGATACATGTCTGGTTACTGAGAATAACTTATTGATAAACACATGTTTTTTTAAAACATCAAATTTATACCATTTACAATCACTAAAAACCGTACTTTGTGTGAAATAAAATACTTAGATAAAATATGAAAATATCAAGATTTACTCGTACATTTAGATTGAGGTTATAAGTAATGCACACAAAAAGTTATTTAGACATAGTTTACGACGGCGAAACCTTCGACCTTACACGAATCACACTCTGGAGTACTTTCGCACAATTAATGTCAGTTTTGTTCAAAACATACACAACGTTGACTCATACATGTGCTTTTATTTCCTATAGCTAATGATATATTAAAACACATAGAATAAATACAGTAAAACCTCTCTATAACGGCCACTAAATTACATCAAGTATTTTGTGTTAAAGACGGGTGGCTGATTTTCTTTCACCTTGCTTTATGCAGCCACCTGCCCTAAATACCAATCAATTAACACAATTTTGTGGCTGTTATAGACAGGTTTTACTGTAATGTCCAAACAGTCAGTTACAGGTCGTAAGACGGAATTATGTACATGACAACGCGCGGTTTTGAAGCCTTCAACGCACATTACCATGCTAAAAATTAAACAAATAATAAACAGATTAGCACATTGATTGTCCAAGGATGTATAAACATGTCAAACATATATTTATGGATACACAATCAAACCCATATGCATTACATCAAAATAATTCATAGGTACACTTTAGTTATTTAGGCACTCCCACAATATGGGTATATTATGAGTATATCCCATTTTATGAGTATATTGTACATATATGAGTGTGCCCTATAAAATATGTATACAAACTCATACTTCCAATCAATATCTTTTGACGCTACATATTATTTTCTTTGCAATCCATGTCCTCCGTTTCAAGTTACTGGGTGGATTTTCCTTAAATTTCTTCTCTAAAACATCTGTCAAATTTGTGGGTAAAACAGTTTGGATCCTGATGAGACACCTGGTAACACGTCGTCTCATCTGGAACCAAATTGATTACAAAGGAAATCACCTATTTGCCCATTGCAACAACAGTCTGTATGAGTAGAATTTTCCAACGACTTCGGCTATGAAAGAATTAAACAACAAAATTACTTGTTACATATGCAGCAATATTTTCATGAAACTAGAATTTTGATATGGGTGCATCGTCTTTAATATTTGCCACTACACAACTGTACATCTCATTTGTCATATACAGGTGGAAATCTAATTTGCCATATATGATTCTGAATCTTTACAAAACACTGGAACTACCAGTCTGATATAAAATCCAACCCATAGGTTCACACATTTTGTGTGAAGATTGGAGGCTCTTGGTCAATTAGTAAAGAAGCAAGCTGGGCGAAAGGATGGACGGACACGGGTGAATATAAATCCATAAGAAAATTAAATTGATTTCATAATATACAACATAAACATATTTATATAATTTATAATTATGTGCAAACACAGTAATAAAACATACATAATTTGTCAAGTCGAATGAGACCATGATGTTAATTTGTTCCTACCCAGGAAGGCTTCAACGATACTAAAAAACTAAAGATACAGGCGTGGTCATCTTGATAAAAACATTCTATATCAAAATAATACAAATGGACATAGCAAACAATATTTACACATTCAGTCAATTAATCACTTAACCCATTCTCTCACACTGACCCGTTTTGGCGCATTCGTAAAACTCGCGATTGGAAATCATTGTGATAAAAGGAGCATTTGCTTCTATGGATTTTCAAAACTACACAATTCAAAATGTCCATGTTTGCTAATAAATGCTCCTTTTCAGTAGATTTATTCAAATAAATTGGGTCTAGAAATAGCCTATGCGGAAATGGGTTAAATATTAAGTAGAATATTGTATTTTCAGTTTTGTTAATGCATTTGCAAGGTCACACAGTGTTAATAATTTGTATACTTTAATTATGATCAGGTGGACTAAAAGGTAAAACTGAAAGATACTATTGTAGGCATTGTTGCTGATAGCAAGACTAAATATACCTATAGATATTAGTAATCTTGATAACAGCTTAAAATGTCTTGGTCTGTATGTCGCCTTGCCTTTTATAACCCCAATTCGTTGTCTGGATCATAACGTTTCAATGAAAGATCACAATGCATTCAAATAATATTTGAATGAAAGTGTGACTATTGAAAGAAACTCACTAGTCCGAACCTTTAATAGAAAAAGATAGATTTAAGCTGACACATGTCTTAAAAACAGCTACAGATGCTTATATGAGTATTCGGAGTGGCGAGGCTTTGCTTTATATACATGATGGATTTCTAGTCCACTATCACAAATGATCAGCAGGATGACATCAGTCGTTTCGTTAGTATACCATAGTCCGTGTACAAACATTTCCTCTTCTATAATCTAGAGTCAGTGTGCAAAAGTAATAGATACATATTTATTTTAGTACAACAGATAATTTATGTAAACTTTAATCAGATGCATTAATGAACACTTTTCATAGCAAAAACACCTTTCTCCTCAAATTCGGATATGCTGTATGTCTCATTAACCTCCGATTTCTTAATGGAAAAGTAGTAAAGTCAAGCAGGCATTCTTAATGCATTCAGGAAGTGATTGTCTGAGTGACACCCTGGTGAGGCGTCGAATCTGTCTCATCTGGATGTACAGATAGACCAACTTATTTTGGAACAAAACATGACCTACTCTAATGTAAACAAAACGAAGCGACTACAGCGCTTCTTTATTTTTAAAAGCCTAAGCAAGCCGCAATTTTTTCAACATAGTTGTCTTGGTGCAATGGATATGTATCTGGACTTGCATGTGGCGGTCTTGAGTTCGATTCTTACCAGTGACTAATATTTTTTTTATTAAAATACTGTCCATACAAAACAACAATAACTATTAATAATAACATATAATAATTATTAACAAAATATTAACATATAATTGAAAAAGAATAAAACTTAAAAAGAAAATTACAAATAGCAGATCAGTTTTTAAACAAAAAGTAAACTGCATAGCTTGAGATTCGAACCCACGACCCCCTGTTTGCAAGGCTAGGTACATATCAAATAGACCAAAGCCCAGTACATAATTTGTGTCGAGTTACTAAAGTGTGTTGTCTGGCCCTGTACTTTTGTGCTGTTATGTAAACAACAAAATAACAACAAGTCTCAATATAGCGTGGTTTACCTGTATGCTGTTTGCAAATGTGACAAAGTCGTGTTTTATAGGATAAAGTTAAAACACGACATCCGTCCTTGATATACAAGGTTTGCAGATGCCTAACGTCTCTCATATCATTATGGCGTGCTATTTACTACAACAGTTCAACAGATACTCATCCAAGTTTCATCTTTTTAAAAGTGATCCGATATCTATTTTAACAACAATATGCACTTATAGCAAATGCCAACTGCTGAACTATTGTCTATAAAATTAAATCATCACATTTATATACACTACAAATTGTCAGCAAACACATGCATTCCGCGAGTTTTAAATCTTTGAATATCAATCGGACAACGACAACTCTGTTTACAAAACCGAACTTTGCACGTGAGCTTGCTAGATCAAGCATGGTTCACGAACGTGTCTAATAACATACTTTAATAATTTATACTGTGAATATTCGTGTAAGAAATAATGACACTATAAATTGTGGGTTGGGGGTTGGACATTTATTTCTATAACTTTGCGTGCGAATACCCAAATGGTAATGAAACCACAGCCAGCAGTGAGTTGGACATTCGTTCCCTATAGTGCGAACACACAGCTAGAAGTGCATAGCCGGAAGTAGGTTGGACATTCAAACACATGATCACATGTTAATTCGAATAAACTTCTAGCCGCAAATACCCAGCCAGAAGTGAGTTGGACATTCGTTAAATGCGAACTCACAACTATAAATCGAATGTCTAACTGGCAGTGGGTTGGACATTCAAACAAATGGTCACATGTTAATTCGAATACACTTCTAACCGCGAATACCCAGTCAGAAGTGAGTTGGACATTCGTTAAATGCGAACTCACAACGGAAAATCGAAGGTCGAACTGGTAGTGGGTTGGACATTCAAACGCATGATCACATATTAATTCGAATACACTTCCAGCCGCGAATACCCAGCCAGAAGTGACTTGGACATTCGTTAAATGCGAACCCACAACTTAAAATCAAATGTCTATCTGGCAGTGAGTGGGACATTCAAACACATTATCACATGTTAATTCTAAAACTCTTCTAGCCTCAAATACCCAGCCAGAAGTGGGTTGGATATTCTTTAAATTTGAACCCACAACTGAAAATCTAATGTCTATCTGGCAGTGAGTTGGACATTCAAACACATGATAATATGTTAAGTCGAATACACTTCTAGTCGCGAATAGCCAGCCAGAGGTAGGTTGGACATTCGTTAAATGTGAACCCTCAATTGAAAATAAATTTTTGATCTGGCAGTGAGTTGGACATTCAAACACATTATCACATATTAATTCGAATACACTTCTAGCCGCAAAAAAACCCTCAACTGAAAATCGAATGTCTAACATTTTTCTTGCAGTGAGTTGGGCATTCAAACACATGCTCACATGCTAATTCGAATGCACTTCTAGCCGCGAATACCCTGCCAGAAGTGAGTTGGACATTCGTTAAATGCGAACCTGCAACTAGTGAGTTGGATTTTCTTTAAATGTGAACCATCAACTGAAAATCGAATGTCTAACATTTTTTCTGGCACTGGGTTGAACATTCAGACACATGATCACATGTTAATTCGAATACACTTCTAACCGCGAATACCCTGCCAGGAGTGAGTTTGACATTCGTTAAATGCCAACCCGCAACTATTAATCGAATGTCTAACTGACAGTGGGTTTGACCTTCAAACACTGTCCTTCGCGAGTAGAAGGGTATTCGAATTAACATGTAATCATGGGTTTGAATGTCCAACTCGCTACTAGATAGACATTCAATTTTTAGGTGTGGGATCTCATTTAACGAATGTCCAACTCACTTCTGGCTGGGTATTCGCGGCTGGAAGTGTATTCGAATTAACATGTGATCATGTGTTTGAATGTCCAACCAACTGCCAATTAGACATTCGATTTTCAGTTGTTGGTTCGCATTTAACGAATGTCCAACTCACTTCTGACTGGGTATCCGCGGCTGGAAGTGTATTCGAATTAACATATGATAATGTGTTTGAATGTCCAATCCACTACCAGTTAGACATTCGATCAATAGTTGTTGGTTCACATTTCACGAAAGTCCAATTCACTTCTGGTTGGGTATTCGCGGCTAGAAGTGTATTCGAATTAACATGTGATCATGTGTTTGAATGTCCAAGTTGCTACCAGATAGACATTCGATTTTCAATTGTGGGTTCGCATTTAACGAATGTCCAACTGACTTCTGGCTGGGTATTCGCGGCTAGAAGTTTATTCGAATTAACATGTGCTCATGTGTTTGAATGTCCAACCCACTTCCGGCTATGCACTTCTAGCTGTGTGTTCGCACTATAGGGAACAAATGTCCAACTCACTGCTGGCTGTGGTTTCATTACCATTTGGGTATTCGCACGCAAAGCCCAACCCCAACCCACAACTCACTGCTAACTTCACATAGCTCTATAAATATTAAATATAATCATTGTTTTAACCCTCATGCATATGGAGCGGTATTTGGGTCAAAATTATAGTTATGATTTTACTAAGCGGATACTGTTATCTACATGCTAGTTGTTAATTTAAAATTTAGATACTCATTTCGATGTTGTTAAATACAATTGATCTATTTAAACTTCTAGTTAATTGTCTTTTCCGTTTTCCAAAAATCTTATATTTCATTCGCAATCTCAGAAGCTAGCCGCCTTATTCTACATGCCTCATTCTATATTCTTCATTCTATATTCTTAATTCTTATCGCTAAACGGTAAATGTTTCAACTCAAATTATTACGAAACTAACTCACCAAATACTAGCTCTAGCTACATTACGCGATGACAACGTTAAACGGTATTAGCAAGATTGTAGAAAATCATTGTTAATCATTGAACATAAAATATAAAATATAAAACGTTTATTTTGTTAATAGGGTGCCAAACTATACGAATGCTCCTAGATTCGACATGTCTAAATTTAGATTTATATATAACTAAAATTCCCCAAATGCATACCATATGCGGCCACGGCCGAGTGGGTAAAGCTGCTGGCAGTTAACGGTTTTGGTATTGATGGTTGGTGGTTCAAATCACGGCCGCGACACTTTTTTTCTTTTGGAATGTTAGTTGTTAACGCTTAATGCTTCATGACTAGATTTCTAAAGTCTGAACTGCAAATCTGTAAACGGTAAATGCTTTAACTCAAATTATTACTATTGAAGTTTAATCCTTCCCTGTTGAATATTCATGTAAAAAATAATGCTACCATGAATATGTATTAGCTGATTTTTAACAATGATATATGGTCACAATTTTTTTTTATGTCCCCCAACGGCGGGCATATAGTAATCGTATTGTCCGTCCTTCCGTCTGTCCTTCCATCCGTCTGTCTGTCCGTCCACCCGTCCGTCCCAAATTTCGTGTCCCTTCTGTAACTTTTGTTCTGTGAATTGATTTCAAAATAACCTGTCACAAATGTTCACCACAAAAAGACGATGTTTCGCGTTCAACTCCCTGGTCCATGGGTCAATGTCATCCTTCAGGGTCAAAGGTCGGGGTATAAGTGTTTCACAAACACACTCTTGTTTGGTATTGGATAGAAACTGCAGAATCAGCACTGTTATAATTCCATAAGCAAACAAATTGGACCCTGATCAGACGGCTTTCATAGGAGCCGTCTGATCTGGGTCTACTCTGTTTGCACAGGCATAAAAAACGGTTATATGAGGGGAAGGGATAATAAATACATCCACGCGACCTTATTACATTGGACATATACATGCAGTGTCGACTCAGATCAGAGGACTCCTAAAGGAGCATTCTGATCAGGAGCTGCAGTCTGTCATTCAAAAAGTTCAAGCAGGTCTAAGCCTTTCATACTGCGTGGACTCTATAGTTAAAAAACTGATGTTCCACTGTGAAAATTCAGACTTGAAAGATGGAAGTTAACCCTTTAACTGATAGTCCAGTAAACCCCCTCTAAACCAGAATTCTAGTAGAGAAGAATTTAGATACTTTTAGGCAGGTGGCTGCTTAATACAGGGTGAAAGTCATGCAGACAGCTCCTAGAGGAGCTTTCTGCAATGAATTTCACCCTGCCTTAAGCTGACACCTGTCTCCAAGACTGGTATATATACTGAATTTAACGTCCGGTTTAGACAGGTTTTTACTCTAGATCCTGATTAGAAGGCTGCTGTTTATAACTTTCGTCCTGCATTAATTTTAAACTCAGAATTATCATTATTTGTAGAGATATGCTACTGTGCACCAATTGTACAGGCAATCAAACACCAGTGATAGCTCTCCGATTAACCATGTACCTCATATAGGTATATATATTCATATAGGAATTAATGACGTCATGAAAATCAATTAGAATAGTGTTTAAAATGGCTGATGTGAACACATGGACTTTTAGCCATGGCATAATGGGTAGAATCAGATCTAACCATTTCATAAGTAAACAGAGCAGACCCCGATCAGACATTTTATATTCCTTCTTCACTATACGCAATCGGGGTGTCAAGCAGCTTGAATACTGATGCCGCACTGAACCACCCGGTGTATGATCTAGATCCAAACTGCATGCAAAATCAATCTTGGATTCACTCATACTATGGTAAAGGTTGACACTTTCCCTCATCTATTCATGTAAAAATCATGAATGTAAGAATATGAATTAGATCTAGATCCTAGATGTATTTTATCATGGCATCACGAACAAGTGGTAGAAATATTAGAATCAGATCTACATTGTTTCATGATCAAACAGAGTAGACCCAGGTCAAACGGCTCCTATAGGAGCCGTCTGATATGAGTCTGCTCTGTTTGCAAAGGAGTTAAAAGTCGTTCATATGAGGGAAAGGGTTACAGATACCATTCGTTATCACCATTCCGCATTCATTCATACAAAAAGCATAGCTTCTACATAAACAAACCAAATGTTAGCGTGTTTGCTTTCTCGAAACGCCTAAATGTTATTTGCTAAAATACTGGGTTTGACACCTCTGTTTATATGTAGAGTAAAGGGCCCTTATTTCGACACCTTAAGACACATATTCGTCGTAACGATAAGAGTTTGTTGTACTTCAACATGACTACAAAGAAAGACGTACATTTACCACCGTTTTTGAATTACTATTGCTTATGAACGTGTATGAGTCTGCAGTGCAATACTTTACTAACTTGATCTACTTTGGGTTCCTTATTTCGACAGGGGGGCCCCAAATTCGACACTCAAACAGGATTTAAAAAAAAACATGAAACACATACACTGTTTATCAAAATCGTGAAACGACCAAGAACTGTTAATTTAGAATGATAAAAAGAAAAGAAATCCCCAAAATAAACTTTCCAAAAAAAAAATAATATATAATTTGTGTCACTGTCGTGATTTGAACCGCCAATCATCAATTCCAAAAATGTAAATTACCAGCATCTTTACCCACTCGGCCACGGCCTCACTTGTTATTTATCAGTGAGTTTTAGTTGTATATAAATCTTAATTTAGATATGTCGCATTAAGGAGCATTCGAATATTTTGGCACTCGACATCCCTAAATTGAAGGCCAGCTGTTCAGCTTCAGCAAATATGAGATTTAAACAAAATAAACGCTTTATATTCTGTACATAACAATTATTTTCAATGATTAACAATGTTCTAATACCGTTTAACGTTGTCATCGAGTACTTGTAGCTAGAGCTAGTATTTGGTGAGTTAGTTTCGTAAAAATTTGAGTTGAAACATTTACCGTTTAGCATTAAGAATATAGAATGAAGAATATAGAATGAGGCATGTAGAATAAGGCGGCTAGCTTCTGAGATTGCGAATGAAATATAAGATTTTTGAAAAACGGAAAAGACAATTAAAAAAGAAGTTTAAATGGATAAATTGTATCTAACAACATCGGAATGAGATTTATATCTAAATTAACAACTAGCATATATGTAGATAGAAGTATAAAATTAGTAAAATCATAACTATAATTTTGACCCAAATACCGCTCCATACATGCATACAGGATGTGTTTTGCCATGGCAGAAAATCTAGAATCATATGTATATTATATCATAAGGAAACAGCAGACCCTGGCCAGACGGCTTCTACAGGATACGTCCGACCTGTGTTTTTATGTTTGCAAAGGCGTAGAAATGCTATTTAAAGAACCATTTAACAAAACAAGAAATATTATATTTGAGCAAACCGAAGAAATGTACACTGATTGCTCCTATATGCAAGACAGCGCCATGTTATCCAAACAATTTTCAGTTGTTTGAAAGCAAAGTAAATTGAGCTTGGATTTTTAGATGTCGAAACGGTTTATCAACCCTTCATAAAAGGGAAGAACCGTGCAGACAAGTATATTCACATGTTGATAATTATAAGCCGGGTGCATTTCACTTTACTTAGGCTGCACAGAGAAATGTCTTCTTCTAATGATATCCACACTTTGGACTGCAGTAGAATCACTCTAATGCTGTCACGCGATGAATAAATGTGGGCTTCTTTCAAAGCAGGTGGCTACTTAGTGCAGGACGAATGGATTTTTTATTTGATCGATATACAGAACTTTGTACTAGATTCGAATTTTGCAACCGGATGATTCAGTGAAAAGTAATTATGAATATAGCCAATTCTTCTTCTGATTTAATGTTATGAACGTGAGTGTGAATCAAACGGTAGAGTTACATCTGCTTGATACTTTTTATTAAATGATGTTATGTACTCAACTATTCCAACTCGAATACTCTGATAAAGTTACGTTCCTCGTTACTGGAACTGCTAATGAAGAGCATGTCATCCTCATCACCGTAAGCCATGTTTATGGGTGAACTTGCCAGTCCTTGGTCCTGCCTCAGTATAATCCGCATAAGGTCTCCAGTAGGAGAGAGCTGGTGAACGCTATGGGTTTTATAGCTACACACGTACACGGAACCGTCCTTGCCTACAACTACTCCAAGTGGATATTTTAACATGTCGTGTCTGTACACGGATATGACATGACCGATGGTAGACATAATTGTCACCGTGTTAGTACTCGGGTCAGTTACGAAGATAACATCTTTGTCACGGTCTATTGCAATGCATTCAGGTTTAATAAAAAGCTGCTTTCCATCGCTATCAGAGGTGTATCTGTCCAATATTGTACCAGACATGTCGATGATTTGGACGCATGCTTGCTTCCCACTTGAAATGATAAAGTTTGATCCATCAAAGCAGAACTCTGTAATATCAACGCCGGGTACGTTAATAGTTTGACTCCTGGTCAGGACATCAGATACGATGAGTATGTCTATTTTCTCTTCATATTTTAAAGCTACAGCAACTTTGTTTGGTTTTATTTCTACAATATCGGACGGTACTGAAGACATAGATAGACTGGACATTAGTTTGTTCGCCTTATTGTCGACCAGTTTAACGTTATTGTTTTTATCATCGGCAACAAGTATGCGGTTTCCTGTCAATACAGCTATACCACTTATACCGCATGTTTGTGTATCGGCCACTGACTTTATGTTGACTTTCCGCAGATATCGGGCCGCTGTGGGAGTGTCATCCTGCCACACGGACAGTGACCACATAGTGGATAGTTCAGACATCAACTGTTGACATTTATCGCTCTGTTGCACTGCATATTGGTGCATTTTGCAATTGGCAGTTGTTGCCTCACTCTGCAGTTCATATAGACGCACATTGGTCATTTTTATTTCTATAAAAAGCTGATTCTCCTTGCCAGATGTAGCCTTTTCTTCTAGACTTTGAGTCATAGATTTAACGTCGGTAACTATCGACTGGCATCTTTCCGATTCAATCTTTATTTTCCCTTTATTTTTGCGGTTCAACTCTGAAATTTTATTCGTAATTTCGTTTTCAAGTTTATCGAGCCATTTGTTGACCTGTTTTCTGAAACCTTCGATGTCGGCTAGAGCTTTGGTATGGTATTTCTTGTTAGCGTCAGCCTTGCTGCCGGTATGTTTATATTGATTAGTTACTGTTGAGAGGAGTTGGTGCAAATCTGCCCTCAATCGTTTGTATTCTTGACTGTTTGCAATTCCACTTGATACTTCCGGTACGTAAGACATGTTCAGACAAGGCCGGTGCTGCATGTTTACACAGACACCACAACACAGCTGATTATGAGTATTGCAGAAATATTCCAGAACCTTACCTGGATGTTTTAGACATGTCTCCTTTAGAATATCTGTTGTTTTCAGCTGTATTTTCGATTTCGACATGGCTGACTTATCTAACATTTTATGATGTTTCGTGGCGGACAGTTTACGATGGGCTTTGCAACAATTATCACATACATACTCACAACAGTCCTGGCAGTAACCGACAGCTTCCAGGTGAAGATTTTCTGTTGCACAAGGTTGGCAAAAAAGGTCAAATATTTCCTCTGAACCCGCCATTATAGATGCGCTGAAACCCTTCTGTGTTTTCTTGGTAGCCATATTTAACACTGGTACATAAGGTAATGTTTATAATCCTTTAAAGCTAATTACCCAGTAATATTGATTATCGCTTTTGTTATTTGCGTGTGATAAGACACCGAGGAGATTTCAAATACGCCTGCATCTGAATAAAATTACCAACACAGAATACATATGTTCGAATCCTTATACATGAACACCCCTTTTGCAAGACATTTTAACACACACAAAGTTTTAAGATAACATATCCATATAAGAAAGTCTGTTTTAAGGTCGTCATTGCCGACAACATGCGGATAATTATATCCAAATATTTCGACAACATTACACGTTTAAATGACACGCCACCGCAAACATATAGTTGCTCAAGTACTTCAGAGTGAAATTAGACTGCACTCTGGAGTTTTATAACATCAGGGCCAAACCTAACCAGGTTGTACTACGGGTAGTGGCTTGTCTGGTCAGGTGATAACTGTTTTATCTTGTGTATGCAATGGTGAGACCAGAATAAATGAGATATCAGTTGAAATCAGATCAGATTTTAACACTTAACCCTTATCCTGGCGATACAAAAAGTGTATGCTCGAATTATGATATATTGTTTAATCACGTTCATCCTACATGTACTTAATATTAGGCATTTTGTAAGTGATTGTTTACCAAACAGATTGGGTCTTGATGAGGCGCTGGGTTGCTTTTACGTCTGGATCCAAACTGTTTTGAAATGTGACTAAGTCGCGGTTGGCAAGATAAGAGTTTATGCAATTGATGAGTTTAAGTAATCGCAGCATTTCAGTCTCTACTATTCTAACATTTGCAAAGAACTGGGACGGATACTGTTAGATGAACGCACCAGAGTTGTCTCCTTAGTGTTTTTGAGTGCATCTGCCAAAAGAAACTTATTAGCTGCGTCAGTTTCTACACACCTCATATGTAGTTTTAATAAAACAGGATATTTTGTTAAATTGGATCTATTAAAATGTATCGCCTGTATCAAGAAAGAAATTGATATTAATGATATTTCATACTATGTATTGAGTTTTTTTAATTTGAATCTGACTAAACAAATGCTGGATTTTAAGTTGTTTTCAAACAGTGTATATCCAAGACATCATGTGTGCCAGGGACGCGGTGTTATATAATCTAAACGTTTTACCTTAGCATTTTATTGCCTTTCACTGTACAGTTACTTTGGATAAATGCAAATAACAATTGGTATAGGGATAGACCCATAACATATTATAATTCTTACATAAAAACATCATATCTAAATTATAAACCCAGTACTCCATGAATATCAAATGTAAGAAATAACGAAGACATTAATATTGATGAGATTTTTGCATATGGACACAGGGAATTTTGATCACGCAGAAACTGTAGAATTTGATAAGCGAACAGAGCAGATCCTAATCAGACGGCTCCTATAGGAGCAGCCTGATCTGCGTCTTCTCTGTTAAAATGATAAAATGAGTCTAAGAGTCCTTAACAAAATAGAGTGGTCCCAGGGTACATGTTTCTTTATACTTTATACCAGAACAGCAATGCTAGTACCTCTGCCATGACCTGCGATAGGGGAATCAGGAAATAGTTGAGAGGCTATGAACACTACTGCAGTACGTTTCCAACGCACTGAGTAACCAAATGAAATACTTTATTTAATGAGGGTAACTCAAATAGTCCAACGATTTCTTTCCAAAGATTCCCCCGGACAAGGACATTTTGAATACATAAATAATGAACAAACATTATAAAGGTTTAGATTAAACAAAAGCTCTTTATACAATTGAAATCGAGACTCATTTAAACGCTGACATGAGTATAGGCGTCGTTCGCAAACAGTGTAGACTCAGATGAGAGGGTTGCTGAAATTTCTGATCTGTCGATTTGTCATCAGAATAAATAAATCTTTTTTTTCCACATTGGTCTTGGTCAATAATCTCCCATCGTATACTCTCGCAAACCTGTATGTTCTACTAATTGTATCCTCAGATGTAGACCCTGGTCAAATGTGATAGCTGGTCTGGAACTTCACTGTTTGGGGCGTATCAATAGTGCTATATCTTGTATCAAACTATCAAAATAAATGAAGATTGTTAACCTCAGTCAAACGCATCGTCTGTTTTATTCTACACTGTCTTAACAAGACACTCGTCAGTATTTATAGCATAGACTTGTCCAAGTAAGCATTTTGCTTAATTATGGTAAGCAAGCTTTGTATGGGGGAAGATCCTGTGTGTCGAATGTGTATAACAGTGAATGGGTGTCCCCTTCCTTATTCATTACCT
Source organism: Azorinus chamasolen (assembly GCA_963576725.1). NCBI lineage: Eukaryota > Metazoa > Mollusca > Bivalvia > Cardiida > Solecurtidae > Azorinus > Azorinus chamasolen. Next base: position 106,284,203 of record OY755235.1, on the reverse strand, counting down.
GATAATATTAGGTGTGATACAGGTGTGGCCATAACCAAATTTTAACGACAACGGTTGTCTAATATAGAATGCTATTAAAGTATAGATCTGAACGTTTATTTAGGACCTTTCAGTATACATTTGTCTAGCATTAACTAGACCGATGCCAATTTAAGTCTTCTGCAACCTTTGTCGTCTGCTGCAGGTTTCGTTTGTTACATTTATTCATGTTTTAAAAATGCATAGTCACAGTAACAGACAGTTTGGATCCTAATGAGACGATGAGTTACTCGGCGTCTCATCTGGATTCAAACTGTTTGCGAAGGTAATAACAGATGCGACATTGGCAGTGGCAGAGTTTGTCTTGCAGATTGGCCAAGATGTTAGCTACAGTATTGTGTTGATGCTTCAGACATCACTGGGTTGTGTAATATCATTCGCATTATTACACATATTTCAGAGTATTTCACTTGATTAATAATTAGTGAAAGTGTTCAATTAATTATGAAAACAGCATAAAGTACAACAAAGTATTTATTATCACTTTGTGATAATCGCTTATAACATCATCCTTTACCTAATAGAACGCCTTCAAACAGAGAGAGAGAGACATAGATTAGACGGCCACGTAGGAGCCGTCTGATGATAGGAGTCTGCTTTGTTTGGTTGTGGAATAATATAAGATTCTAAGGTTTCTGACAAAAATTTCTTGCATAAAAGAATATCTGATTAATAGTTATGACGACAATGTAACGTACACAAATGTTTCAAGTAAAGGGTTTACGATGTCGAGAAAATAGCGTCAATCATATCAATAGTGACAATTAATTAGCAATCAATATATCTTTTATTCGTCACATACATACTACACATGCACTCATATAGTGTATACAAGCTATGCACAATACAAACTGTAGAGCTCCTAATAATATGCGTGAAAACATTTTCAAGAATAACTTCTTTATTTCTCCACCGTACCCTGTGATGTGAACACTCTTCTAAAGAGTGGTCACAACCATAGAGTTTGGTGAAGAAATAACGATTTGAGTATTTGAGTTCGCATATTTATTTGTACCTCTTTTTAACGACATAATATATGATTTTTTAGAATACGAACTGATACTTTGTGTACATATTAACCAAATTATTGCATAATTATATGCAATACTGTCCTTCATTATTGCAAATGAGAACTGTGTTAGTGTACCCTTTACTCCATAATTAGGCACTTTAACACATTTAATACAAACAGAGAAGACACAGAACAGAAGATCGGGGTCTACTCTGTTTGCATATAAAATAGGATATACATCTATCAGAAATTGTAGGTCAGATGTGTATGATAAAATTAAAACAGAGCAAAATAGAGCACACCCTGATCATACAAATCCAACAGGAGCCGTCCGATGTGTGTATTCATAGTCCGTAAAGGTGCTTAAATCGTCTTTACGGAGTAAAGGGTTAATATACAGATAGAGCCATGGACGCGATTTTCTAAACTTATTTGTAGTAAATCCTGTAGAATCACGTATGTAACATAGGCGAGTGTAGTCATTTTAAAAACTAAATAACCGATCTTTCAAATTCAGTTAGCAAACAGAGCAGACCCCGTTCAGACGGCTACAATATAAACTGTCTGATCTGGGTCTATACTGTTTGCAAATGCATGAACACTAGTTTATATGAAGGAAAGGGTTAACTCTTATCCGGTTATGCAAAACGAAATGTCTACTCAAAACTAGATTTTGGGGTATTTTAACTGTCCCCAATTCGATCAAGCTTTTGAGAAATAATTGATTGAGTGTCAGACAAACTGGTCAGGTCGCGAAGAAAAGGATAAAAGTTAACTACTGACATATCAAGTAGATCTAAAAGAGGGTATAATAGTACTGTTGTTTCATTCCCTTATTAGCGTATTTATTTGTGCAAGCAGTTTTATGTTTAGGTCATAGCAAACCATTTTTAAACAGTAGGGTTCGTATAAATGCGAGAGACATTCGCACGAAAAACATACGAGGGGTGTTCCATAAATAATGTCATCTGTGCTTTATTTCGCGGAAATCGTGCAATTCATGCACAAAACCACCTCGTGTCGATTGAGTGATCAATGGCTCGTGACACAGGTAAATATCTCGTCCACACGTTCACTTGCCTCGGTACAGTGTGCATCGTTTCATAGCCTATTCGTTAGACTATACACAAAATGACAGGAAAACGAGCTGAAAATATTCTTGAAATTAGGGCCTATATAAAAGGTAGGTCATTACTCGGCATAGAGGCTGTAGATATTCACCGCGAGGTGTGTGACATTTATTGGGAGGACCAAATGTCCAACAGGACTGTTTGTAGGTGGGTAGCTAAATTTAGTGCTGGGCAGCAGCAACTGAAAGATGCTGCTCGCACAGGTCGTCCTGCAACAACTACGACCAAAGGTAACATAGAAAAAATCCGAAATATCCTCAACACTGATGCTCGATTCACCGTAAGACAATTAGCTCGAATGACAAACTTGTCGTTAGCAAGAGTTCATGCAATTTTGAAGAAACACCTAAAAGTTAGAAAGATAACTGCATGATGGATACCCCATTTGTTAACCGATGAGCAAAAGAAGACGCGTGTAACAATGGCAAAAAACTTCTCAAAATGTACCCAAAATATAGTAAAAAGGCTTTTGATAATATAGTCACTGGTGATGAGACCTGGGTGTATTATTTTAAACCAAAGCGGAAGGTTTCCAACCGAATATGGGCCACTAAAAATGCCAGACGCCCAAGTATTGCCAAACGAATACGAACGGTAAAGAAGGTTTTGTATGCTATTTTTTTCACTAATAAGGGTCCAGCTATTCAAATCCCGGTGCCAAAAGGCAGAACGGTCACAGGCAAGTTCTATCAAAACGTTGTTCTGAGAAAATTGAAGAAACTACTACAAAAGTAGCCGCCCCAAAACAGGACTTAAGTATGTCCGACTTTTACATGATAATGCACCCGCTCACAAGGCACGTATTGTGACTGACTTTTTGGAGTCAGAGAAAGTTACCGTCCTTCTGCACCCTCCGTATTCGCCAGACTTGGCCCCCTGCGACTATTTTCTCTTTCCAAAACTTAAATATCATTTATCTGGAAGGAGATACAATTCGAGAAATGCCCTTGGATCTGCTGTTTATCAGTGTCTGATGGGTGTCCCCATTGAAGAGTATGAAAAATGCTTCCAAAAATGGATTGACCGGCTAAAAAGGTGTATTCTGGCTGACGGAGAGTATTTTGAAGGGCAGATCAAATTAAAATGAACAAAAGCACTTCCGCTATATGAGCACCGATGCAAGTGACATTATTTTTGGAACACCCCTCGTATTTACCCTTACCCCACTGTTCAACCACTTACTTAATGAATATTCATGTGAGAAACAATGACATAATGAATATTAATTAGGTACATTCTTATAATAGCACATAGCCACGGGGAATTTCGGCCATGACAGAGATCGCGAGTCATATCTATACCATAAACAAACTGAGAAAACCCTGATCAGACGGCTTACAGGAGCCGTTTGATATATGTCTACTCTGTTTGAAAAGCATAGAAAGGCGTAGATGTGAAGTAAAATGTAAAAAGATAATGCCTGCGCAAATTTGGATCTGGTTTAATTTGTACCATTTCCTATTCGATCAAACTTCAAACATGTGACAAAACAATGATCGATCGTCAAACAGCTTGGATCTGGATGAGACACTGGTGTGTTCTACGTCTCATCTGGATCCGAACTGTTTTCAGGTGCGAGTCAGTTCATGATAAGAGGTATAATGGTTAAACGCTTTGTATATCTAGTCCTACAGTGCATATGAATTATAATCTTCCTACGTAAACATTTAAAGATATGATCTAAAGATAAAATTGTCAGGTCAAACGTACTCCATGTTTCATCTGGATCCAAACTGATTGCAAGCGCGAGTCAGTTCATGATAAGGGGATACGGGTTAAAAGTTCTGTTTATCTAGTTCTACTCAAGTCCTACAATACATGCAAATTATAACCTTCCTTCGTTAACATTCAATGATATGACCTTAAGATAAAACTGTCTGGTCAGATAAATACACACTTATCCTCAAATAACGAACAGCTATATAAAACACTACTTTTAACATGATTTATAGCTAAACTCAACAGAGTGATACCGATATACATTTGCATATGGTGCATTTCTAGATTCTATGGTCAACAGCTTGGCAAATTTCCAATGCACACGTAAAACGGAATAATTTAGCAGAATTTTGATAATGGCCAAGAATCAAGATAATGCTTAGCATTTTCAGAAACTGTAAAATAATGCCTATATCATTACATGGGTATACTAAGTAAACCCTGACCAGACGTTTGGATTGACTTTTATTGCAAAGTCGTCTTTGGGCGTCTCTTTGTGTCTTTGATATACATGTACATTTACTGTTTTTCGTCGTGGTGCTGTTTAGTTGGTTGTGTGTTTTGTATGCGGTGTTTCCTGCATAACTCGTACATGTGCTTTTATCAGGTAAATGAGTCATGATAGTAAAACAGAATCATAATACACGTAATGTCTGCACTATAAAGCAAAACAAAACAATAAAAATACAGCAAACTTCTTTCCGATAGGTCAGATAAAATAAAACACAGCAACGTTTGTGTAAGTGGTCGTCATTTTTACTATTTTAAAAGTACAAAAATGAGTCATGCAGGAAATACCACATACAGAACAAACACTCGCCCGAACAGCAACACAAGGAAACAGCAAATGTACATGGGTAGAAAAAACAAGAGACGCACAAAGACAAAACAAACATACAATAGGAGGAAGATGGAAGTACCGCCTTGGAACGGTCAGTGACAAAAGTCACCGGGGGTTTAAACCGGTTTATGGGCGCCCAACCTCACCCTTATTCCATCCCCATCCTAAAAGACAAACAGTGTAAATAAACGTATCCCCTCTCCGACTAATCTACAACAACCGCGACAGCAAATACAGTGGTAAAGTGCATGTATAACAAAAAAACATTTAATTGAACATACTGTATCCACCTATCGCTAGTGTACTCAATGATTGAGCTGCAAACAGAGTAACTGTAGAAAAGTAATAAAGGGTACGACAAAAATGAAATAGTACAGATATCCGACGTTCTCCTTCCATTTCTGGATTTAAGAGGTCGCCTTCATAGAGTACTAAACTTGAACGTTTAAAACAATGTAAAATGAATAACCATCACACAAATCACCCAATCCCAATGTAGAAAACATGTAGAAACATTCAGTACAGTAACACACCTCTAATATCGACCATAAAATGAGGTCTAATACAGGACTTGAGGCGCAGGCGGTGACTTAATGCTGGACGAAAGTATGCAGAGGTCCGCATAAGGACTTTCGTCTTGCATTAATCCATCACCCATTTATAAAGACACCACTGAGTGGTCGCTTGTGCAAAGTTATAGTGTACTGTCCATTTCAATTTACTTTGTCACTGAATTTGAATCTAGATTTTTTTTTTATTTCGAGTTAGACTGACCTTGAATCTATTTCATTTGATCGCATCGTTTTTCAGGAACTCCCATGCTAAATATCCCTGAATGCCATGCAGTAACAAGGGAGAAAATGCCGAAAATGCATTTTCTACATGCTAATTCGATCAGCTGTTTCTTTGCAAATGGCCGCCGTATGTATGGATAGTTGAACGTATCATTTTTCAACAGGGGTGAATTGCATACTGATGTGAAATAGATGACGTAATTCCGTGTATGACGTCAACTTTTAAAAGCTACAATAACCCTCAGTTAAAAATCGAACGTTCCTTTCGACGTCAATCGTCCGCAATTTGCAATTTGAAATGAACGTGTTAACAATGGGAAAACATTGTTTTTATACCTGAAATCTTTATTTAAAGATGAATTCAAGGGAATCTCGGGCACAGAGTTCCTGAAAAACGATGACACAAGTGGTTTCAATATGATCTCAATCCGGTAAGAAATGAAAACAAATCTCGATTCAAATTCAGTGACACAGTAAATTGAAATGGACAGTAGTTAAACACCATTACACACATAAAGTATACGGAACATACTCTCAATAACGATCACTTCACACAGAAGATCTACTTCTGGGTAATAAATGAATGTGATAGCTTACAGTTAGGCGAGAGTAATGCAGGAAGCTCCCATGTAAGCTTCCTGTAATACTTTGAACCTGTAATAACAAACAAGACATTCAAAGTAATCTATCAAGCGATCTATGTGGAAAACTTATACGCTATAACTTGTTTATACAATGATCTGGGTCCATGCTTATAAAACTTTTAGTTGAGTCTGAGTACGTTCTCAAGCTTTTGATTGGTCAGATTTGAGCCTATGGCTCAAATCTGACCAATCAAAAGCTTGAGAACTCAAATCTGACCAATCAAAAGCTTGAGAACGAAACTCAGACTCAACTAAAAGCTTTATAAGCATGGACCCTGGCTTGTGAAAGACTAAACGTTGATAATGACTCTTATACACGCACTATTTCCTCTGATTAAACTACATATCATATTCCCTGTCAACGCGCTGCACACTTTATATATAGCCTAACATAACACAATACGCAATACATGTACATAAATGATAAAGGATTACTTTGCACACTGTATGGCTCGTATGTTATTTGTTCATGTTTCTTAACTTTACATTCAGCATGTCGATATTGACTTATTGAACAGCCTAGTTATTTTGTCTGTATTTCAGCATTTGTTTTTAACTTGCAACATCAGAGGTTACGCCAGTTAATTTTAAAAATACAGTTGAACCCCTCTTAGGTGATGAATAAGATTAACTTTGTGGTCTTTAAAAGCAGATGGTTGCTTAATGTTGGTCAAAGTAGGGCAAAAAGCTCATACAGGAGCGCTCTCCTTAACTTCCCCTGCATTAAGCTACCATCTGTCTTTATGACCTGGAACTAGACATATGTTATAAATTTTACTTCACTGGCAGTATTTATTGAATACATGCACAGGAATCTATTGAACTGCTCGTTACACACAATCGTGATTTCATGATAACATTTTCAAACAGTTTAGATCCATATCAGATTCTTAGTATCTCGGCAAATTATAAGGGGATTCAAACTGACTGACAATTTAACCCCTTTTATTAATGTGTTGGAAAGTCAAACGAACACTTTAACTTGACAATTCAGAGAGGCATTAACAATTTGCACTGTCGAATGGGTATTTGAGATAATAAATTCCATGAATTTGGTTTCTATGGTGCTGAGTTAGCATTCAAAAGGGTGGGCCCAACATTTATTCTTCTTGGCTGTTTACTATTCCAACTGATACGTCAGGCACATGAGACATGTGCAGGCAGAATACATAAACAAAAGTGTCAATATCCACGAGAGATCGTCTTGCGAACTTAACTTAATCAGCATACGAGTAAGAGAAAACTCACTGCAGCAAGCACTATGCACAATACTATACAGAAATTGCAATTGTGTATTTTTTCTGCCATTGTTTACAGAGTTTATTGTAATAACTCGTTTAGACACAGCTTCACATAACAAATACCTAAGCTTTATACGAAAGCCAATATTTAGGTTTTGAAAACAACGCTGTATTTCATCAGGTTCCAGGCTGTTTGAAACACGTGTCAGCAAAGTCGAATATTCTCTTGTGTTTGTCAAACAGTGTAGAAGCGGATCAATGGCTTCGTTTAAAATGCGGCATTTGATCAGGTTTTATAATATATGTCCCAAGCGTCACTAAAATATTGTAAGATCTGTAGGGTAACAATAGTGCAATGTCGGATTCTGCACTATTTGTAGAAAAAAACTGTCAAAAGCCTAAAGATAGGTTTGTGAACAGCGCCGCTGGTATGGATACATGTCTGCTTACTGCAGATAACTTACTGTTAAACATAAATGTTTAAAAATCAAATGCATGCTATTTACAATCACTTAAAACGGTACATTGTGTGAAATAAAATACTTAGATGAAAGATAACATTATTAAGATTATATATTTAGCTCTAACATAGAAGTAATACACACAAAAAGTAATTTAGACATCAATCATGCATTGGAGTTCAATCGCACAAGTAAAGTCAATTTTGTTCAAAACTTACATAACTTTGACACATACGTGTATTTGTTTTTCTTAAAGCTAATTTTATAATGAAGAAAATATTCCAAAATAGGGAATTAATATAATACATAAATACTTAAACTGCTCTGATCTAATATTTCGACCACTAAGGGCCTTTATCAAAGATTATCATGTCAAAATACACGTCACATTTTTGTTACATGCATTCAGCCATAAAATCAAAGAGAAATCAAAGATTATCATGTCAAGACATGATAATCTTTGATAAAGGCCCTTAGTGGTCGAAATATTAGATCAGAGCAGTTTAAGTATTTATGTATTATGCTAATTTTATAAATAAACGCATAGAATAAAAACCTCTCAGAAAGACAGCTACAAGTCGTAAGATAGAATTATTTACATGACAACGTCCGATTTTGAAAACTTCGACACATCAACAGCACGCAAACACATTAAATAAATTATATAGAGATTAGCACACTCATTATATTGATTGTCCAACGATGTATAAACATATCAAACATATATTTATGGATACAAAATCAAATTTCCATGAATTACATCAACATCATTCATAGATACACTTTGTTCTTTGGGCAATCCCACAATATAGGTATATAATGGGTATATCCCAATGTATGCTTTGACAAAAATAGATATGCAAATATCTATCCAGGAATAGTACAAGTGAATCTACCTTCATACATGTATGATTATACCTATATATATATATATACATGCTCATACTTCCAGTCAGTATCTGTTGACGCTACATAAATTTCGTTTGCAATCCATGTTCTCCGTTTCAAGTTTCTTAATGAGTTTACTTAAAGTTCTTCTCTAAAACGTAATTGGCGGGTCACACAGTTTGGATTATGGTGAGACACCGGCTTACTCGTCGTCTCATCGGGACCAAAATTGTTTACAAAGGAAATCACAAAGTTGCCCATTGTACAGCAAACCCTATGCCTTGTGCTTTCCGACGAATTCTGCTATGAAAGAGCATTAAAATGATTTGTTACATATGCAGCAATTTTTACATGAAATTAAAATTTTGATATGGGTGCCCCATCTTTAATATTTGCCACAACACAAATGTACATATAATTTGCCATATAAAAGTGGAAATCTAATATATAATACGGAATCTTTACAAAACACTGGAACTACCATTCCGATATAAAAACTAAACCCTCGGTTCACACTTTAAAATCTCAAATACATTTTTTTGTGTGACGATTGGGGACTCTTGGTCAAAGAAACTGGACGTAGAGACGGATGTAGAGACGGACAAACACAGGCAACAATAGTCCATAAGAAAATTAAAATATTTCATAATTATACAAAATAAACATAATTATATAATTTATAAATATGTGTAAACACTGTAATAAAACATACATAATTTTTCAAGTAATATTGACACATCTACATCTACTGTTGAATGGCGCCATGATGTTAATTTGTTTCCCACCGAAACTACAAAGCTATTGAAAAAGAACTATTGATAGCAATAATTAAAATATTCAAAATCAAAATGATACAAACAGAAATAGTAAACAATATTTATACATTTAGTCAAGCATTCACCTAACCCATTCCCTTATATTAACGCTTTTTGGCACATAAGTAAGTCACTTTTGGAAAATTATTGTGATAAATAGAGTACTTGCTACTATGGACTTTCAAAACTACACACTTCTAAATGCCCTCTTTGTTGCTAACAAATACTTCGTTTCAGTAGAATTATTCAAATAAGTTGGGTTCTAGAAATAGCCTACGCGGAAATGAGTTAAAATACTAACTAAAATGTATTCTCAGTTTTGTTAATGCATTTGCAAGTTCATGCAATGTTAATATTTTGTTTGAAATATATTTTATTGTGATCAGGTGTACTAAATTCTAAAAGGTAGACTACCGCTATAGAATCGAAAGGTTATATTGTAGGCATTGTTGCTGGTTGCAAGACTAAATATACATATACATTTTAGTAATCCTAATAACAGCTTAAATATGTCTTGATTCTGTATGTCACCTTGAAAGTGCGCTATTACAATTGAAAAAAACTCTTCAATCCAAACCTTTTACTAAAAAAAAGAATTGAGAAGTTTTGAAACAGGTAACTGCTTATTGTGTGACTAGAGAAACGTTGTGAGGTTTCTGTATGACTTTCACCTTACTTTAAGCTGACACCTGCCTTAAATACAGATAATGGTACTTGTATGAGTGCTCGGACTGGTGAGGTTTTGCTGTACATATATATATACATGATGGATTCCTAGTCCATTATCACAAATGATCTGCAACATGACATCCGTCGTTTCGCTAGTACACCTTAATACGTGTAGACAAAAACAAAACAAACATTTCATTCTCTATGTGTCTATGTATAAACACAATAGATAGATATTTGATTTTAGTACAATGAAGAATATATGTAAACTGTAATCAGATGTACAAATAACCCTTTTCCTGCAGAAAACCTATCCTTCTCCTCAATTTGGAAAAATAGTCAAAAAGGGAGAGCCACATACGAAAAGACGACGCACCAAACACAATCAAACAAGAAACAGCACAGCCACAAGAAAAAACATAACGGGACGCATATCAAGACGAAAAACATTAAACATTAAGCATATTAAATAACATATGCTGAAGGCAGGAGTACCGCCTTGGAACGGTCAGTAGCTAAAAATGGCTACTTGGGGCTTAAATTCGGTTTGCGGGTAACCAACCTCGCTCTTATTCCACCTTCACCAAAGTCAAAATGTAAATAAAATCTCCCCTCGAGACAACTTCAACTCTGATATGTTGTATGTCTCATATACTTCCGATTTCTTAATGTATTTTGGAAGTGATTACCTGAGTGACACACAGTTTGGATCCTGATAAGACGTCGAATAACGGCGTTTCATCTGGATCTATGCTGTTTGCAAATGGGACAGGGTCGTGCTTGATAGGATAAGGCTATCACACAATAACTGCCCTGAGCCTACAAGATTGCATATGCCTAAAGTCTCTCATATCAATATGACGTACTATTTGGCTCGGTTCAACAGATATTCACACCAGTTTCATCTTCTTAAAAGTGATCCGATATCTATTTCAACAATAAAAATACACTTGTAGCAGATGCATGTTCAAAACCGACAACATGTTTAAACGTTCAAGCTTTCTTTCAAACTTTAACATGAAGTATAAACAATGTTAGATTTCCATTTTAAAAGGATAAGATTACATGTTTAAACGTTCAAGCTTTCTTTCAAACTTTAACATGAAGTATAAACAATGTTAGATTTCCATTTTAAAAGGATAAGATATTATATTACATATGAAGTTGTACGGACGTGTGTAACAAATGTCATCATATACAATGATACAGATAAAGGTGCGTTCCCAAACACTAAACTCGTCTCTTTTCAACCAAACCCTATACTGTGACTATTCTTTAGACGATTCTAAAGAGTGGTCACAACTTATAGGGTTTGGTGAATACATTAAAGAGTTATTCTTGAAAATGTTTAAAATTACGCATTTTATCTGAACCTCTCCTTATCACTATATATTTCGTATCATAACACAAAAACTGCCAACTCTTGTCTATGGAATTAAATCATCAAATATGATAACACTATAAATTGTCAGAAAATGTATGTAATAGTATGAATACTAATCAGACTATGGACTTCTCCTAGTTTAATCTTGTTACAAACTATTTTGCATGTGAACTCGGTCGTGTTTTACGAACGTATCTACTAACCTGTTATATTTCAGTATATTGTAAGAAACAGAGCAGACCCTTGGGCCGTCTGATCTGGTTCTACTCGGTCTGTAAAGCCGTACGTAGAATTGAGCTTTATGGAGTAAAGGCCTAACAAATTATGGCTAACTTTTGTGAAGAATCGTGCACTGAATGCTCCAATATAAGCGAAAAAGCCGTATAATCCAGTCAAATTTCAGTTCTTTGAAATCAAAGTAGATTGAGTTTGTATGTTTAGATGTTCGAACGGTTAATCATCATCAAAGGGGTGAATCGTGCAGACAAATATATGGTTATGTTCATTTTACAGCCTCGGTTCAGTTCACTTTACTAAGGTTGTATAGGGTATTGTCTACTACTGAAGTCAATATGATAACCCCCACATTGGACTACAGTAGAATCCCTCTAAAACGACTACTCACTGAATAAGAAAGGCGGGCGGTAGCTTAATGCAGGTAGAAAGTTATACAGAAAGCTTCTTGCTTTCTGTGTCACTTTTGGTCCTACATTAAGCTACCATCTGTCTCTACAACTCAAACATCGTATTGGTGATGGGGTTTACTTCAGATTCTTTACTAAATTTGTTTCAATGCCTGGAACACTCTACAATTTCTTTGGAGGCACACAGTAAATGTTCAACCAGAAAGAGTCCCTGTTTTTAAACAAGATCAGTGCCACATAATTTGGAAAAGAGAAATCACATTTGATTCTTTATTCAATCTATATCTATGCCTGAAAACAAATTCTCCATATTTTATTTGTAGGCACACAGCAAAGGTTCACATCAGAAAAATCTAGCGAATTATTTTTTGACCTTATAATTACTGGTACATTACCTAGATATATTCTTATTGTCAAAAATAATTTGAAAATTCCTAAACAATCATTATAACCAAAATATCTGCTGACCATTGAACATTTACGAAGTCTATTCTTGCTATAAAAATGACACTTATTACTGGGCCTACGCTGCTTAAAGCTAAAGTATATGCTCTGCTACTCTAAGAATACATTCGTCTGTGGATGAAGCCATATCATAAAGCTCTGCTGAGAGATTTTTGTCTGTGTTCATTCTGTTTACAGGTACTATTATTACTCATGGGAATTATCTAGATTACCTATCAATAATAATATCGCTTTATATCTTCAAATGCAAACTTAGCATTTAAATTATACATGTATAATAATTAATTCCTTAATAATATTCAGAATTTAACCGTGTGGACACAGTTTCGAATTTCCTTTCTTGCCTGAGCATAAAACGTTTGGGTAAATAAAAGTGATGAATCCTCCCTTAGTTGTAACCGCTTCTCATTCAAGACTATTTAAATAATCGCGGATGAAAATATCTGATTTGGGAAATTATATACATAGTTTGATATTTTGTTGTTTTTCTTGTGCTATTGAAATGGTTATGACTTTTGTCACTGACCGTTCCAATGCGGTACTTCCATCTTCCTCCTATTGTATGTTTGTTTTGTCTTTGTGCGTCTCTTGTTGTTTTTTCTACTTATGTACATTTGCTGTTTCTTTGTGTTGCTGTTCGGGTGAGTGTTTGTTCTGTATGTGGTGTTTCCTGCATGACTCATTTTTGTACTTTTACCGTAATTCTTGCATAGGGCATATTGTTTTTAATATGTTCTCTGTGATTGTTTTCTGTTTATAAATGAATGAAAAGTTACTATATAAGAAGACCTCGGTGACAGATTAACCATTTGACTGACCGAGTTATCCTCTTTAAATAAATCCTTTCATTCATTCTATTCATTCATTCATTAACTTCATATTGTTGCAACACTTCGAAAATGAATAAGGAGGTGTTTTGTTTAATTAAACTCTTCTATGCCTTCAACGGTTTGAATATTTCACAAACGGAATTGGTTAATTCATAAAAAGGCTTTTAAACTGAAGTCGACAGTGGCAAACAATATGCAGTTATAATTTTCTTTTTATAAATCGCCAATTATAAATAAGCATATCAAACATACGAGTAGACATTTCAGCTAACAATCTAGCTCAGATGAAAACAATTTAGTTTCTGCAAGTGAAATTCATTTTATTATGAAACTGACTGGTATATCATCAGCTTAAAAATCATAGCATGTTATTTAGGCACGAAGTTCCATTACAATTGTTATATAACCAAACGTTCGAATACTGAGATCGCAAAACCCCTTATCAATTAAACATATTATTTGATCGATACACTGACTTTATACTAGAACTTTGTGGTCCATAATAAATCCTCATGTGTAAAGGCAAATTTTGAGCTGAACAAATTTATTGAATGTGAATGAGAATACGACATAATTACATCAGCTTGATACCTTTCCTTTAATTATTGATCTGAAAACCTCATATTTCATATTCCAGCTGAAATAGTCTGATATAGTTACATTCCTTAGACTCTCTACTGAAAGTGCCAATATAGAGAATGTCGTCCTCATCACCGTACGCTATATTAGCCGGGAAACTTGCCAGTCCCTGGTCCTGCCTTAGTAAGATGCGCATGGGATCTCCAGTAGGGGAGAGCTGGTGGATAGTGTGGTTGTCTTTGCTGCACACGTATACGGAGCCATCTTTGCCTACAACCACTCCAAATGGACACTTTAACATGTCATGTCTGTACACAGATATCTCGTGACCAGCGGTAGTCATGCTCGTCACCGTATTAGCTTTCAAGTCAGTTACATAGACATTATCCATGTCACGGTCTAATGCAATGCATCCAGTCTGAATAAAAAGTTGTTCGCCATTGCTATCAGTGGTGAATGTTTCCAACGTTCTACCAGACATGTCTATGATTTTGACACACGCTTCTTCCTCATTTAAAACGATAAAGTTTGACCCATCATAACAAAACTCGTCAAAGGCAAAACCGGGTATGTTAATAGTATGACTACTGGTCAGAACATCAGATACGGTAATCATATTAATTTTATTTTCATATTCGAAAGCCACGGCAACTTGGTTTGGATTTATTTTTGCAATAGCGACAGGTGCTGAAGATACAGATAGACAGGACTTAATTTCGTTCTTCTTCGTGTTGATCAGTTTAACGTTAATGTTTCTAGCGTCGGCAACAACTATTTGGTTTTCAGTCAATACAGATATACCACTGATACCGCATTCTTTAGCGTCGGCCACTGACTTTGCATTAATTTCCCGCACATATCGGGCTGTTTTGGGCGTGGCGTCCTGCAACACACTCAAAGACCTTATTGTGGATAGTGCAGACATAATCTGTTGACATATCGTGTCTTGGTGAACAAAATATCCATGAATTATTCCACTGACAGCTTTTGACTCGCTCTCTAGTTCATGTAGACGCACCTTGGCCATTTTCATTTCTATAAAGAGCTGATTATTCTTGCCAGATGTAGCTTTTTCTTCTAAACTTGCACTCATAGACTTCACGTCTGTAACTATCGACTGACATTTTTCCGATTCGATCTTGATTTTCTCTTTGTTTTTTTGGTTCAGCTCAGAAATTTTCATAGTGGTTTCATTTTCAAGTTTATCAAGCAATTTGTTGATATTTTGTCTGAAACCTTCAATATCTGCTAGAGCTTTGGTATAATATTTCCTGTTAGCTTCAGTCTTGTTGTCGGTCTTTCTATGTTGATAAGTTACCGTTGAGATGAGTTGGTCCAAATCTGCCCTCAGTTGTTTGTATTCTTGACTATTGGCAATTCCAATTGATACTTCCGGCACGTAAGACATGTCCAGACAAGGTCTGTGTTGCATATTTACGCAGACACCGCAACACAGCTGACTATGATCATTGCAGAAATATTCTAACACTTTCCCTGTGTGTTTAAGACACGTATCCATCAGAACGTCAGTCGCTTTCGACTGTGGTTTCGATTTCGACATTGCCGACGTATCCAACATTTTATGATGTTTCGTGGCGGAAAGCTTATGATGAGTTCTGCAACAATTATCACATAAATGCTCAAAGCAATCTTGGCAGTAGCCGACCGCTTCCATGTGAAGATTTTCTGTGCTACACGGTTGACAGAAAAAATCAAACATTTCCTCTGAACCGGCGATTATAGACGCGCTTAAACCCTTCTGTGTTTCCTTGGTCGCCATTTTACTCCCTGGTATATAGGTTAGTGTTGGCAAGACTTTAATCCTTTCCACGCTATGAGCGATCTGTCTCGCATTTGCAAACAGCTTGGATCTAGATGAGACGCTGGGTCACTCTGTGTCTAATCAGTAGCCCAGTTGTTTGACAATCAGTTAATAGTTTTTAATACCTTGATAGAATCGAAAGTAGTCAAAATTGCACCAGATCTAATGCTGGGCAGATACATATATGTATTTGTGAAGGGTTTATCTCTCCGTGCAAAGGTAATTGTGACTCAACACCATTTAAATTTCGATTGCAATTAAATATATAATCCATTTGAAATGATTTACACTGTTTACATTTTGTCCGATAAATTCATTCACTGTTACCTGTTCTTAAAACGAGTTTTCAGAATTCTTGACATGCCCTTTGGTCAAACAGCGTAAATATGACTACATGTATAGGACTACATGACCTTTAGGACGAGTCCATCCGTAGAGGTAAAACGCGTCACACCCATGTATTTTGTTCCGGAGTTACCTACCTTTCACGGTATAGTAAGGATGTTGTGCCTTCTGTGTCGAAATTAAATCGATAATCCATTTACCCATTAATTAGAATGGTTGCAACTTCTATAAATAGAAAAGCGCAGTCACGGCTCAGCGCTCGAAATCGAACTATAGTTTTATTTAAAAGGCTGTGCACGTCTGTCGTAAGGCTGTTGACATTGGAGATAAAAATAACTCTCGTTCACGAGAAACGGAAGTTAATTGAATACTGTAAATCAAAGCACCGCAAATGACCATGACAAGGAGACATGACATTACAAATTCAATGTAACATTACTTTCAGGTATAAAAGATGGGCAACAGAATGCCCTTATCTCATCCAATCCCACACATCAAAGTACTTTACAAAGCAAATATAGTTGCCAGAAATAAACCCGTCCCAGCCACACTAGTTAAAAGGATAATTGAGCAATAAGAATATACATGCAGTTTTGACAGGGCTCACTCTTAGGTGATTTAAAAAATTGTTTAGACGGCTCTGTTGTAAGAACATATTACGTTTGAATGTTCAGTCTTAAATCTTATTCATCAATTACACTGAATATTATGCGTTCAAAGTTGCAAGTCGTAAATACAAATAAACATTAGCAAATTGGTGTCTAGTCGGGATCTACATTGTTTAACATTCACACGCATAAGCGGTATATAAGTTGACAAATATTCGAGACCCTAATCAGATGGCGCGTCAACAGTGCTTAGGGTTGTATTCTATACCTCATCTTTGTCATGCCAAACGCAATCTGACTTTTATTTTAAAGCCGTTTGGATCCAGATTATGTACTGATTAAACCAATCATCGTGCATTGAGTCGCCGAGCCGTGTAAATTATTCTGGATCTACACTATGTGGTGCATATCAATATTGTATCCTTGTGACATCGAGCTATCAAAATAGACAAACATTGTAGACCTCCGTTAAGCGCAGCGGTTGGTAGGATCTATGCTGTTTTTATAAGACATCCGTCTGTCTTTAGAGCATATGATATAACAAATTGTTTAATCAACATCACAGGTGACATTTGCCGTAGTGAGCATTCTATGGGACATGATCATGTCTGTCGAATGTAATTAACAGTAAATGGTTATTCCCCTTCCTAGTAAACCCTTCTCGTGTTATCACGAATTATGTATTAGGTAAAATGTCGTGGCAATCATTTGTGTTCATTATTTCACCAAAGGAATGTTCTGCATTGAATAATTAATTTGAAAGTTTGTGTGCCATCATCTGCTAGGTCTTTCAAGAGTCTCTGGTGATGATTACGCCACAGACTACGAGTTAAGTATTTACCTCTTCGTTTATCCAGTTTGCAAACATTTTGAGAAGCTATTGTCCGATTGGCAACCATCTTGGGTCCTGATGAGACACAGTTTACTCAGCGTCTCATCTGGACCCAAGCTGCGCAAATATTCTGACAATGGGTGTTCCTTCGAAAACAAAAGTAGAAATGCAAAAAGAGAAAATTGCAGACTTTGTTTTATTGAGTCTGTTCATGAGCAAAAATTAAAAGTGCAACACTACACACGCCCCTTAAGCAGTATTCAATTTTCAAAACTAATAACACCAAAACTAATGACCCCGAAGGATAACCCCGAAATATAACAACACAGAGCAGTCTAGACTCCCTTCGCATGTGAAGTGTTAAAGTTTTGTTAAATTTATAATATTAATATGAGTTATAGAACGTCCATTTGAGAGCTCTCTCCATAACTTTTTCTGCCATTAAGGTGTTACAGATCGATCATTGGTTGACATTCGTATTGACACTTCAGAATGTTTGAATTTGGGAACATGGTGTTTGTGTAAACTGATTCACTTGTAATAGACATGCATTTATGAATATTTCACTTGCTTTGTAATTAGTTAAATGTATAATGAGTTATACAAATAGCATAAAGTACAGAGAAGCTTTCCTTTCCAGTGTAAATGTCTAAAGACTCATTCTTTTGTACGCTATAGGTTTTGGTATCGGGTTTATGGTGACTGGTTAACTTACAAGGATATCTCTTGTACAGTTCAAGTATTTTTCAAAATATTTTATTTATTATTTCTAGCTCATTATTCTTGTTCCATAACTAACGGCGAATATCACATGATAAGAGCCAAACTATATTTCTTCCCATAGATATACAATCCTAAGTACCAAACTATATTGTTTCTTATGAGACGCTACGTTACTCGGTGTCTTATCAAGATCAGGTTCATGGTAAAGGTAGTCATACTACACATCTCAAATGATACGATTAATTTGGACCCTTATGAGCCCCTGAATTAGTCGGTGTCTCATCTGGATCAGACTCATAGCAGGAGTTCACGAATGGCTTGAACAGGTGATAGCTGAGTCATTTAGCACAATGTCAAGGCAATATCTCCTTTGCGATAACCGCTTACAACTTCATCCTTAACTAATAGGAACACCTTTGGTCTTCTTTGCAAACAGTGTTTACTCAGATCGGACGGTCCCCGTAGGAGAGGGTTGACGATGAGGCTCTGATTATGGAATGCTATAGATATGTAATTACTCTTTCGGTTTGTGGCATGGCCAAAATTGTCTGTGTTAATATACTGTGAGTTAAATTATTTAGTCAATTGCCCGCCCAAAGTCCATTACATATGCAGCACTGCATCATTTAGTGATTTAACCAGAGGCATTAATCCTTTATCTTGTGATTATTTATACAAGAGTGTGTCATGACGTCATGAATATTCCAAATGAACAAGGGGATTTGACAATTTCAAAAACGAAACTTAAAATCACACCTATATTATTCATTAACAAATAGCGCAGACTCTGATCACATGGAGATACCATATATCGTCAAGTTGTTGGTATACCCATGGGTACAAATTGTGCCCCTCTTGTTGCAGATTTGTTTTTGTATTGCTACGAGAGGGATTTTATGCTTAGCTTAAAACCTGATACACAGACCGATATTGTTAATGCTTTTAATAAAACTTCAAGGTATTTAGACGATATTTTGAATTTAGATAATCCTTATTTTGATACTATGGTTTCTTCAATCTACCCAAAAGAACTGTCTTTAAACAAAGCTAATCAATCTGACATTAATGCTTCATTTCTAGATTTGAATCTTTCAATTACAAATGATAAAGTTTCGTCCAAAGTATACGATAAAAGAGAAGATTTTAATTTTAAAATTGTTAATTATCCTTTTCTAGATGGGGATGTGCCACGTTCTACATCTTATGGTGTTTATATTTCTCAACTTATTAGGTTTGCCCGAGCCTGTTCTTTGCTTGAAGATTTTAACAGACGTAATTTAGTTATAACTGATAAACTTCTTAAGCAAGGTTACAGATATCACAAACTTCGGAAAACCTTTTCTAAATTTTATTATCGAAATTTACCTCTCATTAGTAAATATAATTGCAATCTACGGACGTTACTGCGACAAGGCATTTCTCAACCAGTATTTTATGGGGATGTTATCTACAAACTTAGGAAAATTCGGGGTCATATCCATTTTCATGATTTGTTTATAAAACGCATTAAAAAATTTAAAAAGAAAGGTTATGATCCTATTATATTGCAACACACTGCATGTTTGGTTATCGACCCTTTTACAGTCGGTAGCTACGCTTCCCTCTTTGCTTGCGCGATGACAGGCCGAGGGTAGTACTCTATGATGGTATACTCTTAAACTTGGATACAGGAGGAGCTTACCAGACTCATGTATTATTTTTTCCCTGTCGTGCCCTTAACGGCTTACCTGCAGGTGCTCTGACTTCAGCAAAGTCATTGAGTACATATTTGACGGATTGTCACAGTTATTATGCTATGTTTTACATGTTGTCCTGTGTTCACCGTCGTCTATGTTGTGGGTAAGTCCAGCGGGGATACCTTTATTTACAATATTTGTAAAGCTAGGGTGACTTTGAGAGAAGTGTGAGGTTAGGACGTCCGTAAACCGGTTTAAACCCCCAGTGGTGTTTTTGCTGCTGACCGTGCCAAGGCGGTACTCTCTTTGTCACCCTTCCTTTTGTTTGCATTGCGTCTTTGTGCTTGTGGTTTGTTCGTGTTGTGGAGCGTCTGTCCCTGGTTCTTGTGTGTCTTTTGGTGTTTTCTGTATTCATTTCGTGTGTGTGCGTGTGCGTTTGGGTGTGTGGTTGTGTGTGTGTGTGTGTCGTGCTGTCTGTCGGTGTTTTGGTGGTGGTTGCGTCTTGCATGTGGCTTTGCCTGCTTGACTTTACTACTTTTCCATTCTACATGAATCGTTTGATCTGGATCTGCTCCGTTTGCAAATGCGAGATTATCAGGTAAAGGGTTTAGTGAAAGACAATTAATGGCTGTACTATAAAGCAATAAACAGACCCCTGGACAGGTCAGATAAAATGGTAAATAAGTGACTCAAGAATTACTCAATGTCAATGGCACGTGTCAATATACAGTGTATATGAAATTTACCCTACGATGAATCATGATTTATGAATTAATTGCATCAATTGTAAATACATACTTCCTGAAAATATTCAAGGATTGATTTAAAGTTCGTTCCATGAAGCTTAACTAGTTTTTTACTATTAATCAATCTCTGTATTTAACCCTTTTACTCCTATATTGCATACTATGAATTCGTTCAAATTAATGAATGGAACCAATTTATTTTTGTGGGGATTCTTGTAAATGTTAGACAAGAGTTATATACAGAAGCTCCTGTCTCGCGTTGTATTGCATCAGAATGGTATTTGTAGGAACCCGCAGTATAATATGTTTTACTGCATATGTGATCACTTCAAAAGGATTCTTCTGTATGTGATATCATGTGTGAAATAATCCCGTTCTATACGTGATAACAAAGTGTGGAGCTACATGCTGTTTAGTTTATCATGCCAAGACCAATCAGTTTTCTATTCAAAATCAGTTTTTGTTAATATATCCCTTCATATTGATGCCTATTAACGCCTCTGTGAAAGTCACTTTCAGAAACCATTGTGGAGCAAATACTCTATTTATCACAATGGTTTCAAAACTACATAACACCAATCTGTAAGCTGTTGGACACTCGGTCAATGCTTTCACCAGAAGTAAGTAAAAACACATGTGACCGTAGTTTCAACAGGCGATTATTTTACAGCAGGGTTAGTGTTAAGTCTTTGAAGTGAATCATCCGTTGAGATCAGCCAAACATAATTATTGAAGTGAGATGTCTCATAAAAAACTGTTCAAATAGTATACTTACAAGACCAATGCGAGTGTGATCAAGGTCTTGACTTTTCTGATTTTCATGAGCGATTAAGGCATCGTTTCTATCCAAAATTGTGGACTATGATCAAAACGTATGGTTTGTCAGCGTCTTCAATATTAGCTACATTTTTATATCAGTACATTAAGTATGGGATAATTCAAATTGCCATCAATTTAGACACTGGTCAAACGTGATAAGTGGTCTGGACTTTACTGTTTGAGGGATATCGGGTAGTGTTACACGGTGTATAGAACTAACAAAATAAACAAATATTGTTAACCTTAGTCAAACGCGTCATCTGATATGGGTTTGCACTATTTTAGCATAACGCTCGTCAGTATATATAGCATATCTAACGGACCAAGTTAGCAATTTATATAATTAACACGAGCATTGTATGGGGAATGATCCAGTGCGTTGAATGTGTATAACAGTGAATGGTTATTTCCCTTCCTTATGGTAATCTATTGCTTCATTGACTGACAATATTAAGTGTGATACATTGAGTGACCACAATCATATTTAAACCACGGCTGTCTCACATAGAATGACAGTAAAGTATAGATCGTTTGTTTAGGACCTTTCAGTATACCCTTTTCCAGCATTAACTATTTCGCTGCCAACTTTAGTTGTCTGCAATATTTGCCCTCTGCTGCAGTTTTCATTTTTTTTTTACATTTCTTCAATTCTTTTTCAAATTTCATTGTCACAGAAACAAACAGTTTGGATCCTGATGAGACGATGAATTACTCGGCGAGTCATCTGAATTCAAAATGTTTGAATAGGTAATCACAGGTGCGACATTGTCAGCGAAAGAGTTACAATAGCATTTGTCTTGCTGATTTGCCATTAGATACAGTATTGTGTTGATGCGTCAGATATCACTTGATTGTGTAAAATCATTCAGAGTATTTCAGAGTATATCACTTGATTTACTATTTGTTATTTTATAGCGCTCAATTAATTATCAAAATAGCATAAAGTACAGCAAACTTTACTTTCGACTACTAATATCTGAACAATACTACTTTTGTACTAAGTTCGGTAAAATATTCAAGGACGGGGTTTGGTTGAATATAGATATCAGCTGATAGATGAGTCACTTAACGCAAGCCAAGTACAATGTCTATTTTGTGATAATCGCGTACAGCTTCGCCCTTCATCAGGGTACATGCTTATAAAGCGTTTTAGTTGAGTCCGAGTTCGTTCTCAAACTTTCGTTTGTCAGACTTGAGTTCTCAAGCTTTTGATTGGTCAGATTTGAGCCAAAGTCTCAACTCTGACCAATCAAAAACTTGAGAACGAACTCAGACTCAACTAAAAGTTTTATAAGCATGAACCCTGTTTGGGACGCTTTTCACTCCTTTGCAAACACAGTAGGCCTAGATTAAACGGCCCAAAGGAGGGTTTGCTTTGTTTGTTTATGGAATAATAAGTGATTCTACGGTTATTGCCATAGCAAACATTTCTTTGTATCCATATGCAATGATAAAAGGTCTTCTGAGTAATAGTTATGACGGCATTTTAACGTACACAGATATGTTTCAAGTAACAGGTTTAACGAGGTCGAGAAAATGTCGTCCAGCATATCAAGAGAGACAATTTGTTTGCAATCAGTATATCGTTTATTCGTCACACACATACTACAAATGCAAGCATACAGTGTAAACAAGCTACGAACACAGCGCACAGCAAAGTTCCAGATAAGATGCGTAAATTTAAACATTGTCAAGAATAATTTCTTTATTTCTCCACCAAACCACTGTTTAGATTCGTCTCTTCGAGACAAGATTCTAAAGACGATTTTATTATTTGATTTCGCATATTTATCTGTACCTCTTTTTAACTGGGTAAGATATGATATTTTTACCGTGAATAAAAAAACACTAAGACTTTGTTTACCGGTTAATACAATTATTGTATAATTATAAGCAATAATGTTTTTCATTATTGCAAATGAGAACCGTGGTTAGCTTACCTTTTACTCCATAATTTAACATCTTTACATACAGAGAAGTCACATATAAGGTTGTTAATAAAGGAGACGCCAGATCGGGGTCTACTGTATATATATCAGAAATTGTAGATCCGATCTGTGTGATAAAATTAGCAAAAAGAGCACACCCTAATCAGACGAATCCTACAGCAGCCGACAGATCTGATTTAAAACTTCCGAAAAGGTGCCAAAATGTGTTTTTACGTAGTAAAGAGTTAATAGACAAAACCATGGACACAATTTTCTAACCTATACACTTCTTTGAATTATTACGCATACAACGTCAGCATTATCACTTGTACTGATATATCATATCCTACTGTGCAAAAGGTATTGACAGCTCAAACTATATTTTGGGATATTTTAACTACTCCCAATTCGTTCAAGCTTATGAGAAACAATTGACCGAGTGTCAAACAAGTTGGATCCCTGATGGGACGCTGAATTTCTCGGCGTCTCGTCCGGATCCAAGCTGTTTGCAAATGTGTGTCAGGTCGACAATAACGGAGAAAGGTAAACTGCTGATTATCAAATAAATCTAAAAGGGGGTATTTTATAGTATCAGTGTTTCATTCATTTATTAGCGTATTTATTTGACCAAATGGTTTAATGCTTAGGTCATAGCATACCATTTTTATACAGCTGTCTTCATTGTATAGAGACACTCGCACCGAAAAACATATTCCCCTTACCCTACCGTTAACCCTTTACTCTATTTATATTCATATAAGAAATAATGACATCATGAATAATAATAAGGTAAACTGTTATAATAACACATGGACCATGGAATTGTGGTCATGACAAAAACAGTGGAGTCATATGTATATTATATCATAAGGAAACAGAGCACACCCTGATTAGATGACTCCTATAGGAGCCGTCCGATCTCTATCTATCCTGTTTGCAAAGGCAAAAAATGCGTATTTATGACATAAAGAATTAAATAATAATGTCTGCTCAATGTCTGCTCTGTTACAATTTGTACTATTTCCGATTCGATTAAACTTGTGACAAAAACAAATCATCGATCGTCAAACAGCTTGGATCAGGATGAGACACTGGTGTGTTCTACGTCTCATCTGGATCCAAACTGTTTGCAAGTGCGAGTCAGTTCATGATAAGAGGTATAAGAGTTAAACGTTTTGTATATCTAGTCCTACGGTGCATATGAATTATTACCTTCCTACGTAAACACTCAAAGATATGATCTAAAGATAAAATTGTCAGGTCAAATAAATACACTAATACCACTCTGTATATGAATGTTAAAAAAGAAATATAAAATTATAACTTCATGACATTGCATCCATTCTTGTATTTCCGTACTGTTACAGACATATATCAGTGCAAACATTAAAAAGTTTAATTTACAAAATATGGTCAGTGTTACTTCTTCATTGTAGATCTATATCACTCACCATCTTAAAATGCAGCGTGTGATTGGATCTGAGTAAACACTGCCAGTCATTATATTTTCTTAAACACTTCACAGAATCTGATGAAGTACTGTGTTTAATTGTGGCAGTTGATCTGATCTACATGCATTTAGATCCACACGTGTGCAAATGTCTAAGCGTAGATATACAAGCACAAGTTAACACATATGGCAGCTTAATGCAGAGTGAAAGTCATACAGAAAGCTCCTCTATGAGCTTTCTGCACGACTTTCACCCTACATTAAGCAACTAACTACATACACGACATAAATTCCTCTACTAAAATTTCGAGTTTTACCGTATCATTTTTTCTGTCGATGCACTGCACACTCTATAATCTAACATAACACGTTTCACTAACGAATACACATGTACATAATAATGACATACGAGGGGTGTTCCAAAAATAATGTCATCTGTGCTTTATCTCGCGGAAATCGTGCAATTCATGCACAAAACCACCTCGTGTCGATTGAGTGATCACTGGCTCGTGACACAGGTAAATATCTCGTCCACACGTTCACTTGCCTCGGTACAGTGTACATCGTTTCGCAGCCTATTCGTTAGACTATACACAAAATGACAGGAAAAACGAGCTGAAAATGTTCTTGAAATTAGGGCCTATATAAAAGGTAGGTCATTACTCGGCATAAAGGCTGTAGATATTCACCGCGAGGTGTGTGACATTTATGGGGAGGGATTTATGGGGAGGGCCAAATGTCCCACAGGACTGTTTGTAGGTGGGTAGCTAAATCTAGTGCTGGGCAGCAGCAACTGAAAGATGCTGCTCGCCCAGGTCGTCCTGCAACAACTACGACCAAAGGTAACATAGAAAAAATCCGAAATATCCTCAAAACTGATGCTCGATTCACCGTAGGACAATTGGCTCGAATGACAAACTTGTCGTTAGCAAGAGTTCATGCAGTTTTGAAGAAACACCTAAAAGTTAGAAAGATAAATGCAAGATGGATACCCCATTTGTTAACGGATGAGCAAAAGAAGACGCGTGTAACAATGGCAAAAAACTTCTCAAAATGTACCCAAAATATAGTAAAAAGGCTTTTGATAATATAGTCACTGGTGATGAGACCTGGGTGTATTATTTTGAACCAAAGCGGAAGGTTTCCAACCGAATATGGGCCACTAAAAATGCCAGACGCCCAAGTATTGCCAAACAAATACGAACGGTAAAGAAGGTTTTGTATGCTATTTTTTTCACTAATAAGGGTCCAGCTATTCAAATCCCGGTGCCAAAAGGCAGAACGGTCACAGGCAAGTTTTATAAAAACGTTGTTCTGAGAAAATTGAAGAACTACTACAAAAGTAGCCGCCCCAAAACAGGACTTAAGTATGTCCGACTTTTGCATGATAATGCACCCGCTAACAAGGCACGTATTGTGACTGACTTTTTGGAGTCAGAGAAGGTTACCGTCCTTCCGCACCCTCCGTATTCGCCAGACTTGGCCCCCTGCGACTATTTTCTCTTTCCAAAACTTAAATATCATTTATCTGGAAGGAGATACAATTCGAGAAATGCTCTTGGATCTGCTGTTTATCAGTGTCTGATGGGTGTCCCCATTGAAGAGTATGAAAAATGCTTCCAAAAATGGATTGACCGGCTAAAAAGGTGTATTCTGGCTGGCGGAGAGTATTTTGAAGGGCAGAGCAAATTAAAATGAACAAAAGCACTTCCGCTATATGAGCACCGATGCAAGTGACATTATTTTTGGAACACCCCTCGTACAGTTGAACTTCGATATCTCGAACTTCAAGGGACCATACAAATAAGTTCGAGATAACAGAGGTTCGGGTCATCCGATTTCTAATCTGACCAATACCTCAACTTCACATCTTAATGTAGGTCTAAAGCAATGCTGAAAGCTCCTGTAGGAGCTTTCAGCATTACTTTAGACCTACATTAAGTTGTCACATGTGTTTCGAGATATGTGTAGTGATACATTTTAGAACAACTTTGTACTGTAAATTTTGGAAGGACCGAACGTTTAGTTCGAGTTATCCCGAGTTCGAGTTATCCGAGTTCGAGATATCGAAGTTCAACTGTAACATAACGCTCTAGTAAATATTAGTCTGCACATTATACTACTATTAATCAACTTTTTGATTGTCCATCACGTCTTAGGAACAACTATTTTGTCAATATTTCAGCCTTTGTTTTAACCAAACAACATTTAGACTTTGCTAATCAGTTTTAGAAATACAGCAGAACCCCTCGATAGCGACCACTAAAAGCGAAATCAATTTGGCACATGTGCAAAATCGATTAGGATCTAGTTTGTATCAAACTGTGTAGAACCATATCATTCCGTGTTGATATGTAGTGTTGGCCTGTGGCGTTTGAGCATGCTCTACAATATTTGTCACAAACGTCACCAAACAATTATAAGATCTATAGGATAACAAACAGTGTGGAATCAGATTCTACAATATTTGCAAAGCCTATAGATAGGATTGCCACTGGTATGTATACAGACATACAGACAGACAGATAAATAGTTTATTAACGTGTCGTATAGTAATATACATGTATACAATGATTAACAGTGTTATACACCTTTAGCATTAACATCCAGCCGAATCGCGACTTACATGACACCATACAATATACATAAAAACATGTACATACAGTAATAGCTAAAATATATAAAGGCAGAATATAATATAATTTAAGACCTTAAAATCTATAATAAAAACACCACTTTTTTGTTCAAGTAAACGAAATCACATGAATCTGAAAATTTAAAATCAATACATGTTCTTAGCTTTTGTGAGGCATGTGATTTCCTAACATTTCTATACAGAGATTTTTCGGCGTTTAAACATCTTTGCTATCGAAGTTCCAAGTGAGAACTGCATTTCCCTCGACTGCATTAAAAACACTAATTTTCCCTCACTACCAAACGTATTGAACGTAGGGTTTACATCAGAAGCTTTATTAAAAAGGTGTTCTCTTATATAAGAGTACAGATCGCAGTAAGATCAGAAATGAGTTTCATCTTCAACTTTTCCAGCATCACAAAAGGCACAGAGTATTTGTTCTACAGGTATCTTGGGTTTAGAGTATCGGCCAGTTTCAATACATAAAGGTAAAGAGCATCAACGCAATTTAAAAACAATGCGACGATGATCCCTCGGTAAAGGTAAAATGCAATAAAATTCAGGAAACAACTGTGATTTAAACAATCTATATGTTCGAAGTTTATCAATAATTTGTACAGAATTAACCAAATCTTCTGAGTCTTTCAACTTTTAAAACATCCTTAATACTACCAATCAGACGTTTTACAGAGCATATCACATCTGTAGTGTCTAACATGTCTAACCTATTGAGACACCCGTGATTTTTAAAACTGAAATGTACATTTTCAACTTACAGCCATTTACAATAAATAACCTGAGCCGTACGCTGTATGAATGGAACTGAACATTTAGCTCGAGAATATAAGTGATACAGTAAAACCTCTCTATAACCGTCACTAAATTGTGTAAATTAGTTGGTATTTCGGACAGGTGGTTGCTTAACCCATTACCTCATAGGCTATTTTTAGATACAACATCTTTGAATAAACCTACCGAAAAGGAGCATTAACTAGAAAAAAGGAAACTTTTAGAATTTTGTAGTTAGAAACCATTGTGATAAATAGAGCATTTGCTCCTATAGGAGCAAATGCTCTATTTATCACAATGGTTTCACAAAGTGACTTTTACAGAGTCGTCAAAAGTCGTCAATATGAGGGAAAGGGTTAAAGCAAGGTGAAAGTAAAACAGAACGCTCCTATAGGAGCGTTCTGTTTTACTTTCACCTTGCTTTAAGTAGCCACCTGCCTTTCACACAAAATATTTGACGTAATTTAACGGGTTTAGAGAGGTTTTACTTATATACAAACAGTAATTTAGAAATATATATACATGTACTTTGTTTGACGATGGCAACACCTTTGATCTTACATCAATCACGCCCAGGCGTCCTATCGCACATCTAATGTCAACTTGTCCAAAGCTGACAAATTAATGTTTCCTAAAGATAATGATGCGTTTTAACCCATTCCCTTATATTGACGACTTTTGACGACTCTATAAAAGTCACTTTGTGAAACCATTGTGATAAATAGAGCATTTGCCTCTATGGCAGTAAATGCTCGATTTATCGCAATGGTTTCAAACTACAAAATTCGAAAAGTTTCCTTTTCTCTAGTTAATGCTCCTTTTTGGTAGATTTATTTAAAGACTTAAGAGGTATCTAAAACAGCCTATGAGGTAATGGGTTAAGCATAGAAACCAAAGTACAGAGAGACGGCTTCAGGTCTTAACATGGAATTATACACATGACAACGAGCGATTTCGAAACCATCGAAGCACCAACACCATGCAAAAAGGTAAACAAATAGTAAAGCGACTAGGTCAGCACATTCATTTTATCCAGTCACCAGGCTTCTCTAGTGACATAATAAAGGGGATGCAGATAAACTTAGGTTTATTAGGTTACTTCCGGTAGTAGAAGGTTTATTAGGTTAGTAGATAGACGTAATGATTCTATAACCATGGAAATATTTTAATTTTCTGTAAATATGCATAAAAATCATGTTGACGAAATAGATCTAACAGAAAAGTCACCAAAAGAATTATTCAAATGAGAAAAAATAAAAATAATTGGCTATAGCTGGATTCGAACCCGCGCCTGATCCTACAAATCACAATTCTAATCACTCTAGAGACGTCATCTTTACTGATTACGCCACTGAGGCCACATACAAAGTGACGTTGAATTATCAGTTTTATTAATTTAATCCACCGCTGACGAAACGCGTTTTTGATAAAACCAAACCTAGAACCAAAGATTGAAAGATAAATAGTAAATGTTTTCTTTTCACTCTCATGATAATTTGATTGATAAACTCTTACAGGGACGGTGATAGTCATAGACCTAAATATAGCCTGTTCAGTTCCATCGATTTATGAGTGACGTAAGGTCTATCTAAAAATAGAAACTGAGACTACGGAACTCGAATTTGACCAGAGAATATAACCATGTCTGTTTGAAATAACTTACCGACTCTCGATTCAAATCATCTTATTTTTCAAATTTAACCACGTTTTCACCTCTTGTAATGCAAGTATCGAAACTATGTTCCTCTGCGGTAGCTCATTAGATCTATTTACGTCTAAATGGGAATGAAAAGGGAGGGATCCGTTGGTCGAAAAACCGCATTTTCAATGTAAATTATTTCAAGAGTGTTACGTTTTATGAGTATGAAAAAGATATTTAACTAAATTGACTGGATAAATCGAATAATATGTTAGTGCCGTAGATGGGACGCCTTTATCCGACTCGGAGAGACAACAGTTGAGGCTCGGCAAGCCTCGCCTCAACGTTTTCTCCCCTCGTCGGATAAAGGCGTGCCATCTACGACACTAACCTATTATTGTCTATATATGTCTTGATTGTTCAATGATGTACAAATATGTCAAATATTCGATAGTATACCGGTTTACACAGGGTCCGGTTTTCACAGGTTTCACTGTATATATCTATGGGTACAAAATCAAATTCCCATGGAGTAAATCAAAATAGTTAATAGGTAGGCCTACACTTATTAGTTGGGCAAACAAAATATGGGTATATTAAGGATATATTCTAACTTATGCTTTAAAAGCATTGATTTGCAAATATATATCCAGGAAAAGTAAAAACGGGTACCTTCATACATATATGAGTGTACCTACTAAATATTGATACCACTTCATACTTCTAGTCAGTAGGCTATCATTTGATGCTACATAATTTTCGGCTGCAATCAATGTGGTTCGTTTCAAGTTTTTTGTGTGGGCGTTCTTTTGATTTTCTCTTTAAACGGTAGTTGGTGGGTGAAACAGTTTGGATCCAGACGAGACACACATCTTGGTCACATAACACATCCGCCCTATGCAGCAAGCTCTATGGATCACTTTCCGGTGACTTTTGTTATGGAAAAATTAACTCATTTGCGACCAGTGGATCTTTCCATGTTTATATATTGAATTAGTCCATGTTTGATCTAAGGGATGTCTGGCCTAAATTTCAATTTCGTTTTGTTTTTATATTGAAATTCCTATCTGCAAATAGTGTAGACTGAGCGGCGTCAGTGCATTATGCGGCGTATGATCAGAGTCTACACTGTTTGCCTAATTCCCATATATTGGTTAAACAATAAAATGACTCGTTACATATGCAGCTATAGCTCGAACAATTTGACCTGAACCCTGACCTACTTAATTTGCATAAATAAACATTCGTAACATTACACGGGTTTATCCTCGGCACGTGTCCCGGTAGACAACTATGCATGGACACACTCGTGATTGTATGGTTTACATATGCACCGGCTAATTTCAAGGAGAATAGACTTCACGATTTACCGGCGGAGTTTTATTTATACAGCGTCATCACTCTCATTAAATTGCTCGAGCTATATATTTACATAAAAGAGAAACTAGAATTGTGATATACATGTATACGGGAGGACCATTTCAATATTTGGCTTAAAACAAATGCGGATCTAATTTGCCATTTACTTATGCCTGCATCTTTACAGAAAACTGGTCCAACCAATCTGATATACGAACTGAGTGCTACTTCCCAAACATCATAAGTGTGAAGTTTGAAGCCTCGTGGTCAATTAATAAGAAGCAACTTGTGCCGCGAGATTTTCGGGAAGTGAGGACATATGGACAGATAGACGTAAAGACGAACGGACATAAGCAATATACCCATTGGAAGTAGGTCAGGGGAAATCTTTAACGAACGCCCCTCGTATGCCCCTTCTCCACGCATGGGTACATACGAAGGCACAAGAAAAATGGAATATTTTCAAAAACAAAATACATAAACACATAAGATACTAACTATATTGTATTTTATAGTATTGTTAGTATCTTTTCAACGTCATTCTATGAAAATATTTTGTTTTAAGTTTATTTTATTCTTTTTAGGTGGACTAAAGACAAAAGGAAGATCAACGTTGTAGAAATGAGACAATATTGTCGATAGCAAAACTAAATATACATATCGATATTAGTAATCTTAATAATTAGGTAATCTTAATGTTTCGGTATAAACGTGGCTTGAACATGCATTATTTGGCCCGTAAAAATGCAATGAATGTCACAATGCATTCAAATACATGTACTAGTTGAATATCGATTATACTCTATTGATCTTATGTAACCTGGACGACCCCGTGTTCCAGGTTGATTTGGTGAAATTACGATTATTCTAAGTTGAAACATCATAATAGAAAATGTTTTAGAGTCACGAATCAAAAGTCTCACTATAAATATATGAGTACAGTTATTATATGTATACTAACCCCCCCCCACACACACACACACACACACACACACACACACATACACTGAAAAAACACGTTAACACGTTTTATCAGACTCATTTACAATCTTGGCTTCACAGAACGACAACATTAAAATTGTAGTGCTTCTTCGATATGCGTAATGTATGAGACATTGTAAGATAATAACTGTCATGGCAACATAATTATTAGTATGCATTGGTGAATAGGCACCGCTCATACAGGCCATCGGTAACGAATGCGCGTCTAGACCGACACATCACCTTATGTCATCTATTTAACAGGTGTAAAACTCCTAGGAGAACTGCAGCGAGTACCGCGATTAAATATGACACGTCTATACAATTAAAACAAATAGGAAAATTCTGAAGGGAGGTGAAAGTCAAACAGGCAAAGCCACATACAAGACGCAACAACCACCGAAACATCGATAGGTGTTAACCGTACGTAAGGCATATTATCCATCACCGTCACAGTAATAATTCATGACTGGATTCAATATCAATGATGTTGGACTCGTGCCAAATTGTCGTCGGTTTCGTGTAGCGACGAACCCCATTTCAGCCCCAGAGTTACTGATGGTAGGGAGCGCATTGTCCGCCGACGAGGTGGACATTCTTTTGCTGATAAATGTGTGTTGGATAAAATGTTTGGTGGTGGCAGTATTTTGCTTTTGGGTGGAATAATATTGGTGGGAAAACGAATCTGGTTGTCATTCCACACGATTTAAGTGTTAATCCCTATGTTGACGACATTTTCCGCCTACCAGTGGTTCTATTTCTGCATCAGCATCCATGTGTGCTAACACATGATATAGGACGCCATACTATTCGGCTGGCGCAAAATTAATTGTCTTGCCACTATAACATTAACGTATGACCCGACATAAATCCAATCGAGCACTTATGGGAATTTCTTTGAGGGAAGCCAAACAATTCCATAAACACCATTCGTGATGAAACAGTTTCCCTTGTCCAGGAATGTAGCGCTACTTAGTATTACGGTATCCCGTATTGCGTATTTCAATTAGACCCACAGTCCCGTTTTCATACCACCAAACTTATCGTAAGTCCTAATTTACTACAATGGCTACTACTAGCATAGTCGAAATTATCACACATTCTAGCATGCAACGATTAAGGTAAACGTCGTACGACAGACATTGTCGTAAATTCTAACTTATAACGAGAGCAATTTCTAGTTTCATTAGTGCGATCTTCCATAAAACGGATCTAGGTCTGCTGATTTGGTTCGGTTGAGAAGTGTACCCAATGAATATTGAATAAATGCAAGAATAATAACCACATCAGTATTAAAACGAACACTAACAAACACGAACAAACATTTGACACATCGAATGACGCGATATACAGATTCGACGACCAAAATAAACGAAGTTGTTGCATCTTTAATCATGACGGTAATTAGTACATCG
Source organism: Azorinus chamasolen (assembly GCA_963576725.1). NCBI lineage: Eukaryota > Metazoa > Mollusca > Bivalvia > Cardiida > Solecurtidae > Azorinus > Azorinus chamasolen. The sequence continues at coordinate 106,250,281 of OY755235.1, read as the reverse complement.
TGTAAAAGCAGATAAATACTAAATATTTCGAAACGTCACCTTTACATAGGAGTAGCCTGAATAAAAGTAAACACTCAAGCTCCTATTTTGCGTCACGGACTCGGGTAAGGGAACCTCTCGTCAATAAAACGATACAATTACGAGTATATCTGCTGGAAATAATTCTAGTATTTCACAACATTTATTCCAACTGATATAGTCTAATGTAGTTACACATCTCGGGTACAGTGCTAGCACTGCTGATGTAGAGTGTGTCGTCTTCATCACCGTAGGCTATGTTAAATGGGAGTCCCTGTTTCTCTCTCAAAATTATCCGTACGAGATCTCCGGTAGGGGAAAGCTGGTGGATGGTATCAGTGTCTTTGCTACACACGTACACGGAACCGTCTTTGCCTACAGCTACTCCTAACGGCAACTTTAACATATCGTGCCTATAGACGGAGGTGATGTTACCATCAACACTCATACTAGTCACAGTGGCAGCTTCTAAGTCAGTTACATAGACAAAGTCCTTAGCTCGACTTATATCAATGTTAGTGGGCATAGTGAAAAGTTTCATACCATTGGTATCAGTGGTGATGGTGTTCAGAATTCTACCATTCATGTCTATTAGGTTAAAACTTGTTGGTTGTTCGTTTAAAACTATAAATCTTGATCCATCACAACAAAATTCAGCAATGCTCAGACCAGGTGTGCTGATAGTTTGGACCCTAGTCAGAACATCAGATACCGCGATGATCTCTATTTTACTTTGAAGTCCTAAAGACGCAGCAACTTGGTTTGGTTTAATTTCTGTAAGAGCGCGGGGCTTTGATGAAACAGACAGGCGGGATCTAAGTTTGTTCCTCTCTGTGTCGATCAATTTAATATTATAGTTGTTATAGTCAGTAACTACCATGCGGTTTCCGGCCTACTATACCACTGATGAAGCATGCATTAATGTCGTCCTTTGGTTTCACACTGACTTTCATTTGGCTGCAGTAGGCGTTTTATCCTCTATCACGGATAGTGGCCACGTGGCGTTGAGTGTAGACAACATTTGTTGAATTTTCTGATCGGGTACAAATGAATATTGTAAAATCTGGTCATTAACAGCTTTCGACACAATCTCTAATTCATTTAGACGCACCTTGGTCATTTTCATTTCTATAAAGAGCTGATTGTTCTTGCCAGATTTAGCCTTTTCTTCTAGACTTGCAGTCATAGACTTTAATCTGTCACAACTGTTAGGTATGTATCCGATTCCATTTTAATTATCTCTAGATTTGTGCTATTCAATTCCGATATTTTCTTCGTAGTTTCATCTTCAAGTTTATCGAGCAATGCATTGATCTGTTGCCCTAATTTCTTAATATCGACCAGAGCTTTGGATTGGTATTTCTTGTTAGCTTGACTCTTATTGTTGGTTTTTCTATTTCGGTAAGTTGCCTCTGACTCTTCTCTCAGCCGTTTGTACTCGTAGCTGTTTGCAATCCCAGTTGACACTTCCGGTACGTACGACATGTCCAGACAGGACCGGTGCTGCATGTTTACGCAGACGCCGCAACACAACTTACTATGATCATTGCAAAAATATTCCAAAACCTTTCCGGGATGTTAAGGACATCTTTCCTTCAGAACATCTGTCGTTTTCGGATGTAGTTTCGATTTCGACATGGCCGACGTTTCCAACATTTTATGGTGTTTCGTGACGAAAAGTTTACGATGAGCTTTGCAACAATCATCACATAAATATTCACAGCAATCCTGGCAGTAACCGACAGCTTCCAGGTGAAGATTTTCTGTGCTACACGGTTGGCAGAAAAAGTCAAAAATTTCCTCTGAACCCGCGATTATAGATGCGCTAAGATCCTTCTGTGCCTTCTCGGTCGCCATATTTACTCCCTGATGTATAGGTTATTGTAATCCTTATCCCGCTATGAACGACATTCTTAATATTTGCAAAGAAGTTGGATCTTGATAAAACGTTGCGTACCTCCGTAATTATAAAGATCCAAGTTTGACAATTATTTAACAGATTCTGAATAACTTAGACGAATTTGAAGTAGTGAATATTGCACCAGTTTAAATTTTGAGTAATCAGTTAAGCGGATAAGAGTTTATCGTCCATTCAACATAATCTCTGCACAGAATGACATTAAAATAAAGATACATGTATATCAAATTTGTATAGTCCATACCGTATACATTGTGTCCGATACATTTAACACGCTTTTTGTAAAACAAGTTTAAGTATGAAATAATCTCATTAATCTATTAATTTGAATGTGTGTGGTGTGCAGGCAATTGCTTCTTTGTTTATTCGTTTCCGTATTATTCCATTGTTTCCATGAACAGTAAAATGACTGCTAATGCGACCACCCGAACAGATACAGGTTGGAGTCGTAAAGGCACGTGGTAGCTTAACCAATTCCCTCATATTGACGTCTTTGACGTCTATAACAGTTCTTATCTGAAACTATTGTGATAAATAGAGTATTTGCTCCTATGGAGCAAATACTCTATTTATCACAATGGTTTCAAAACTACGCAACGATTAAGCACTTCTTTTCTCTAGTAAACGCTCTTTTTCGTTAGATTCGTTCAAAGAGGTTGGATCTAATAGCCTATGAGGGAATGGGTTAAACAGAATGAACGGTATTGAAAAGCACATAGGAGAGATCTGCATTAAAGTTGCCTTGTTATTAAGCAGCCACTTGCTTCCAAAGACACTCATAATTGTTTTACTCATTGACTGGTCACATTCAAACGATTCTACTGTATGCATTATCCTGTTGGAAACAACTACAACCGCTCATTGGATTTCTTTTTTGCTTTTCACAAAGGGCATCAAAATGTGGAGCTACTAGCTACCTACATCAGACCTGTCGTGGCAAAGGCGACCTGACATGTATTTAAAAGTAGTTACATGTATCTAGTTGAGGTACTGGTTAAAGCAATTGGAGTCTCTTGAGTCTTTAAGGTGTTTGATTTTTCTGATTCTACACTATCTATTTGGCGCGTATCAATAGTGTATACATATTGCATCGATCTATCAAAATAGACAAACATCGTAGCCATCGGTCTAGCGCAGCGGTTGGCAGGGTCTACACTGTTTTTAAAATATATTCGCCTGTCTTAGCATAGAGTGGTACAAACTGTTTAATTGACATCACAGATGGCATTACTGTAGTGAGCATTCTATGGTAATTTATCCTGGGTGTCGAATGTAAAAAACAGTAAATGGTTATTTCCCTTCCGGTAAACCCATCTCATGTTTTCAAGCATCATATATTAGGTGAAAATGTCATGGCAATCATTTGTAAAAGTTATTTAATTGGCTAAAATCGATAGAATCTAATAGCCGAGTAAAAACTGTTTTGGATTTTTTCAGCATCTCTTCTTGATCCAAATTTTACAATTGTGTAACTTTGATAAATAGAACATTTGCTACGATGACCTATTGACCGAGTGACAAGTGTCTTGGATCATGATGAGACGCAAATTAAACTCGGCATGACATTTGCATAAAAAAATTAGAATTGTGCATCTTTGAAGCCATTTTGATAAATAGAGCATTTGCTCCTATAGAGCAAATGCTCTTTTTATCACGATGGTTTAAAAAGTGGCATTTACAGAGGCGTCAATGACGCCAGTAGGAGGAAATTAGCTCATGTGAGTTATAGAAAGTTCATTTGAGAGTTTCCTGCATAACTTTCTCAGGCATTAAGGTGTTACAGGTCGATTATTGGATACCGTTTGTATTGATTGCCGCTTTAGAGAAATTACTTTAGGATGATTAGATTTATGATAAAGCTTGTGCTTGTGTAAACTAATTCACGTGTATACATGTATTTATGGGTATTTTATTTGATTTGTAATATGTGAAAAGGGTACATTGAAATGCAAAATTGGCGTAAAATACAGAAAAGATTTCCTTTCCTGTGCTTATTTCTGAAGAGCCCCACATAAGTTAAGAAAAATATCCTAGATCATATGATGGGTTTTCATTACGAATAATATAATATAATACTCAACTTATGGGACACTGAATTACTCAGTGTCTCTTACCTGCTGTATCAGATTCATGACAAGGGTAATCACAATACACGAAATAGTTTAATAGCTATCAGCTGATAGCTGAGTCACGTAGCATTTACCAAGTACGCTTTTTGTGATAATCACTTAAGTTTAGAAAAATATCCTACAACATATGATCGGTTTTCATTACGAATAATAGCTGAGTCACGTAGCATAAACATTATATCAAGTACGCTTTTGTGATAATCACTTACGTACTTCATTCTCCCTGCCGTTATATATTCTGGTCCTTCGGGGTCATTACTTTCGATACCATAAGTTTTGAAAATTGAATAACGCCTAAGCCGGTGTGCTACGGTGCATTAGTAGCGTTGCACATTTAATAACTATTCATGAACAGACATAATAAAACTGAGTCTGCAATTGTCTCTTTATGCATTGATACTCTTGCTATTGAAGGATTTTCTACTTTCAGAATTTGCCCTTTACCTGATTTCCAAACAGAGTAGACCTAGATTAACCCATTTGCTCCAACGATCCCATATATGGGACATAGGCAAACAGTGTAGACTCTGATCAGACGCCGCATAATGCGGCGTCTGATCAGAGTCTACACTGTTTGCTGATAGGAATTTCAATATAAAACGAAACTAAATTTAAATTTTAGGCTAGCACCCCTTAGATACAAAAATGGACTAATCCAATATATAGTCATGGTATAATCCCCTGGGAGCAAATAGGTTAAATGGTCCCTATAGGAGCCTTCTGATGATGAGGATTTCCCTTTTTTGCTTATGGAATATTATATGATCAGATCAGACGACTTCTGTAAGTGCGCTCTGTTCAGAGTCTGCTCGTTTTGCTTATAGGTTCTACAGTTTCAGTGATGGACAAATATGTATGTGTTCATGTGCTACTACATGTATAGGAATTCCGCTAATATATATTCATGCTTTTATCATTTCTTACAATTAGGTTAAAGTCCTTGAACGCCCTGAGATCGAAAAGATGACACTTTGGTGTTTTTGATAGAGTGTCCATCCATTTGAAAGAAATTGGTCTTTAAAAAGTTTCAAACGTAAGTTTTCATGTTAAATTACATGTTTTTAAATCGATGAAAACAAAAGTAGGTTTAAGTATAGAGACGGAGAGTATCTTTATTTCTACATTTTCTTTCCTCATCGGCGACGAATTTTTAGAGACAGTGCTCATCCAACTTCGGCCTCCAAGAGACGCCTAAATGCATTGTTTGATATCGAGAGGCGCATACGCAAAGTAATTGCTATATTTATCGCGAAAACGATCAAATAAAAAGTAAGACTGTTTAAATGATATACTGAAGGGTACATTCAGCATATATTTATTTTTTAATGCAAAGGCGTTCAGGGACTTTAATTATTTGCTTTCCCTAAATTGGTCTAGAAATGATACTTCATTTAAATAACATTTACGAATTATCAGAAAGATGAACCAGCTTTAGCTGTCATAAGAATTGAGTTCAAATTAAGAATAATACATGTACCGCAAATCAGTTGTACGTAGTTTTCTTGATATTGTTCAATTCCAGAAGGTAAACCTCCTGGAGGATTTGAATGACGGTACGGTGATTATATTCCTTGAGAAAACGAAATCTTATTAATGTTTATAATGTCATTGTTTCGCACATAAATATGTTTCAGGAAAATGATCGAGAAAACAGCGTCCAACATATCAGAAGTGACAATTTATTTATAATAAATGTCTCATTTATTCGTCACACACATGCTACAAATACAAACATATTGTATATACTAGCTATGAACAATACAAACTGTTAACATATGCAACGATTTTATAATTGAAAGAAGAAAAAAACTTTGCCGTTGTTCTGTTTTTGAAGAAAATGAATCTTTTTTATTGGCAATTCAAAAACACAATTATTTTAAATTTATATGCAATAACATCCATGGTTTTTACATGTATGTATAGTTGTGTTTTTAACCCTTTTCGTCATATATACGCCTTTTAAGGCATTTACAAAGTAGACTTAGACTAGACAGCTTTTATAGGAGCCGTCCGACCATCGGCACAATATAGCTGTGATTATATAGGTGTAAGGCATGACAACAATTTACTGTGGAAATGGATATTCGTTCTTGTATACTCATGGAGTAAAGACAGTAAAGAGTCAAGCATGGGGAAAGTCAGGTGGGATAAGTCTAAGCAGAGAGCGATCTATAAACTCCTAAATGGCGTCTAACAAAACAATAGTGACGCACAGTGAAGAGCGTGAATTCGATCATCAAATGCCCATATTGTTTAAGCGTACATATGTACCTGATTTTGAAACTACGCTTAAATGTTTTAAAGGCACCCGTGTATTTCGTTGGCATTATCAATCATTGATGATAGGCTAACAAAGATCAATCGATCACAAAAATACATAATCTACTCATCTGTTCGACAAATCTGACGCCGATTCGTGTATACCCTTTACCAACTACTGCAGTCTATATGTGCTGTAGTTTGTGTGTGAAACAGTTTTGGATTACAAACCGGTATGCTGCCAAAATATTGATCTCCCTATTGTGGATGGCTGTGATCCGTAAAATGTATGCACGAAGTCACATTCAGAAAAAGACGTATATTACCTATTAGCAAACATAATGATATTTTAACGCTTCACCTGATAAATGCATTTAGATGTCTTTGCAAAAAGAGTAGGCCCTGATCAGATAGTTCTTGATCGGGAGCCGTCTGATCGGGATTTGCTAGATCTGTTATGGAGTAATGAAAATTCTTATTCTACAATTTCAGTTATAGTCAAGACATTGTGTGTTCATATGTTATTGTAAACATTCAACTTAATAATCACACAATCGTTAATGCTTATATCAATATTCATTATTGTAATACTCATTTTAGTGTATTTACCTGATCTGATGGCTTTTATCTTAGATCAGACCACCATACCAATTCTTGTATTCTATGTATTTATTAATCATATACAAAGAAGATCAGACTCTGATCAGACGGTTCCTGTAGGGAGTCGTCTGACCTGGGTCTACTCTGTTTGCAAATGCGTAAAAGGACGTATTTATGGAGTAAAGGGTTAAAAAATATGAACTCGCCCAAATAGATGTATGGAACCCATTCATTTTTTCATGTGAGGACTCTTGCAAAGGAAGCATATACCTGTAAAAACCTCTGATCTTGATTGGTAATGCAATCAATACAGGCTGTGGTCAGACAGCTTCTTCTTGCATCCTCTGATCAGGGTCTACACTGTTTGTGTTTGTTATATGCAGGGAAGTATGATATATGTAGTTTATGGGGTATTCCTATAACACTAACATAAAGCAGCCAGATGCCCTGAAAAATCACCAAAACAGTTCAAAAGAGGCCAGTTATTGCACTGAACGTTAAATTGTCCGTTCAGTCCATTAGCGTATTGTGCCAACACATTAAACGGGATATTTATCTTTTATCTTGTTGTGGACGGATTTGTCATTACACCTGAAACAGTTTTGATCCAGATGAGACGCTGAATATATAGGCGTATATGTTTGACACAATGGCTGCATTTTTAATAGACCATATAATTTGAAGATGAAGTGGGTGTGTGACTTTGTGCAAACAAATTTTGCTCAGAAAACAATTGAGCATCAGCTACTGTTTGAATATCAAATTGTCATTATAGTATTGCAAATGTGATATAAATACTGAAAACAAAGCACATATTTGACATAAATTTCACAATATAAGTAGAGTTTTTCGTAAGCGGCCAGTCACTTATTGGACAAAAGAGTTTTAAAATCAGATGTTTACTTAATCCAGAGCAAACGTAATACAAAAAGCTCTATAGGACCTTTCTTATTATGTTATGACCTGCATTAAGCTACCACCTGCATTACAGACCCATAATTAGACATGAATTTGATAGTCGCTTAAGACATGTTCTACTGTAATACACACTGACAATAATCAAATTCCTTCAACCATGTGTTCTAAACTTCGAACCTAGTATATTTAACACTTATCCTGCAGAAAAACGATTTTATCTGTTCAATCTCTGATATTCCGTATTTTAAACCCTTCCCTTCCCTCATTCTTTACCCATATCCTGTTGTATAATTGAATATATCTGCACATTCAACATTCTACATGTGTATGTCTCTGTGCTATCACTGAGGTGGAGTGCACTGGCTGCACAGCCAACTTGTAAATAGTGCAGACCCTAATGAGACTGCAGGAACTGTCCCATCAGGGTCTCCACTATTTACAGATAAGTATATCAAGGTGAACAGCAGGAGAATGGTTAAATTGCCTCCGATTCCTTAATGTATTTGTGAAGTGATTGTCTGAGTGACAACGAGCTTGGAACCTGGTTAACTCTGCGTCTCCAAGCGTTTTGTAAACGTGACCTTGTCGTTTTCGGTAGGATAAAGGTTAAACACTTCTAGCTGGCCCAAATTGAAATCCACTTTAAACTGATATTCTAGTAGAAAACAATTTAGATAGTTTAGATACATCTGCTAGGTGGCTGCTTCGTGCTGGGTGAAAGTCCAAGAGGAGCTCTCTGCGTGACTTTCATCCTGCATTAAGCTGCAACCTGTCTCAAAGACCGATAATTATACTAAATTAAACGTCCGGTTTAGACGGTTTTCTGTGTACTTTATATAATCTAACATTAGACATTATACTTACTATTATACATGTACAAAAAAAATATTCACATCTTTACATCAGATTTTCTGTAAATTTTTAGTTCTCGTTAATATGCCATCAATTGTCGTTAAGGAAGGCAGTAGCTGAATACAGATCGTAAATAATCGCCCTGTATTAAGCAACCAGTTGCTTGCTTTCTCTCATGTCCAATCAATATATGGTCGTTTAAGGCATGTTTTACATTTCTATGCACACCAACATTATAGAAACACATTTACAATGCAATAATGTTGGTTACAGTCTACTTTGCATTTCAAATATTGTCCTGCCACTCATGACGGTAACGTATCACCGAACATGAATCCATTCGAGCACTTGTGGGGTCTTCTTGGACGGAGGCTAAACAATGCCATAAACAACATACGTAAAGGTAGTTTCCCTTTTCTAGGAATGTATCACTATTCTGCATTACTTTCTCCCATATCGAAGCAACAAATATTGGGGAGTACTCAAATACTAAAATCGTCATTTCTCCATCAAACTCTATGTTGTGACCACTGTTTAGAATCGTCTCCAAGAGACGATTCTAAACAGTGGTAACAACATAGGGTTGCTTGAGAAATAAAGAAGTTATTATTGAAAATATTTTAATATAAGCATCTTATTAGGACTTCTTTCGATGATATCAAGGGTCCCGTTTTCATACGACCAAACTTATCACTACAATGGCTGCTACTAGCATAGTCGAAGTTATCAATCATTCTGGCATGCAGCGGTTAATGCAGACATTGTCGTAAGCTCTAATATACAACGATGTCAATGCCTGATCTTTACTAAAACGGACCCAGATTTGTTGGTTGATACAATGTGGACCCAATCAATATTGAATGAATTAAATAATATTTACCACATCAGTATTAAACGCTAACACAAACAAACACACAAACAAATGACACCTCTAACGATGCGATTTACAGATTCGACCACCAAAAACACACAGCGTGTTGTATCTTTAATTATGACAACAGGAGGTATACCTCTTGTGAATAAAACGACAAACTTACGAGAATGTCTGGTGAACACATTTCTATTAAATTGTACTGGAAACTTTATAACCTTTATTCCAACTGATACAGTCTGATGTAATTACACTTCTCGGTTGAAGTGCTAAGACTGCTTATGTAGAGTATGTCGTCATCGTCACCGTAAGCTACGTTATGAAATCCCAGTTTCTCTCTCAAAATTACCCGCCCGATGTCTCCGGTGGGTGAGAGCTGGTGGATAGTGCGTGTGTCTTTGCTGCACACGTATACGTAGCCGTCTTTGCCTACAGCTACACCAAACGGAAATTTTAACATATCGTGTCTGTAGACGGAGATGGCGTGGCCATCAACGGTTATACTTGTCACATTTTCGGCCGCTGCGTCAGTTACATAGACAAGGTCCTTGTCACGACTTATAGCAATACAATTGGGCATAGTAAAAAGTTCCATACCATTGGTATCAGCGGTGAATGTGTTCAACGTGCAACCAGTCATGTCTATTATTTTAACACTTGCTGGGTCTTCAATTAAAGCTATAAATTTTGATCCATCACAACAAAATTCAGCAATGTTAAGACCAGGTGTACAGATAGTATGGACCCTGGTCAGACTATCAGATACCGTGATGATCTCTATTTTACTTTGATATCCTAAAGACGCAGCAACCTGGTTTGGGTTAATTTCTGTAAGAGCACGAGGCCCTGATGAAACAGACAGGCATGATATAAGTTTGTTCCTTTTCATGTCAATCAATTTAACAATATAGTTGTTATAGTCAGTAACTACCATGCGATTTCCGGCCAGTGCTACTATACCACTGATAAAGCATGCCCTTGTGTCTTCCCCTGATTTCACGCTGACTTTCCGCAAATATTTGGCTGCTGTAGGCGTGTTATCCTCCATCACGGATAGTGACCACGTGGTAGCTAATGTTGACAACAGTTGTTGGATTTTCTGATCCGGTAAAAATTAATATTGTAGAAGCTGGCCATCAACAGCCTTCGACTTAGCCTCTAGATCATATAGACGCACCTTGGTCATTTTCATTTCTATAAAGAGTTGATTGTCCTTGCCAGATGTAGCATTTTCTTCCAGACTTGTAGTCATAGATTTCACGTCTGTGACTACCGATTGGTATGTATCCGATTCCAATTTGATTTTCTCCTCATTTTTGCGGTTCAATTCCGATATTTTCTTCGTAGTTTCATCTTCAAGTTTATCGAGCAATTCATTGATTTGTTGTCTGAATTTTCTAATATCGGCCAGAGCTTTGGATTTATAGTGGTTGTTAGTTTGACTCTTATCGTTGGTTTTTCTATTTTGATAAGTTGCCTTTGCGAGAAGTCGGTCTAACCCTTCCTTCAACCGTTTGTACTCATGGCTGTTTGCAATCCCAATTGACACTTCCGGCACGTACGACATGTCCAGGCAGGACCGGTGCTGCATGTTTACACAGACGCCGCAACACAACTCACTATGATCATTGCAGAAATATTCCAAAACCTTCCCGGGATGTTTAAGACACGTGTCCTTCAGAATATCTGTTGATTTCGGCTGTAGTTTCAATTTCGACATGGCCGATGTATCCAACATTTTATGATGTTTCGTGGCGGTAAGTTTCCGGTGAGCTGTGTAGCAGTTATCACACAAATACTCACAACAATCCTGGCAGTAACCGACAGCTTCCGTGTGGATGATTTCCGTGCTACACGGTTGACAGAAAAAGTCGAACATTTCATCTGAGCCCGCGAGTATAGACGGGCTTGAATCTCTCTGTATTGTTGTGTTAGCCATATTTACACACTGGTTCATACGTTAGTGTTTATAATCATTTAAAGATGACCCTGAAATATTGGTTATCGATTTTTAAAATTGCGTGTAACTATACACCAGGTAGATTTCAATCCGACTGTATCTGAATAGAATATCAAAACAGAATACATGTTTTACAAAACCTCATACATATACACCTCATTATTTTTCAAGACATTATAACACACTAAGTTTTAAGATTACCTATCTAGATGAGGAAATCTGTCGGAAGGTCATCATTTCTGACAAAAGATGGTGGATATTATCCAAAAATCTCGACAAAGCTGTTGTCAGTATGACACTGAAGACAAAAATAAATATAGTTTACAGGTGCAGGCAATTAATTTAATACTTTATTCAAACCACTGAAAATGAACTCAGGTAAAGATTTGTCATCTTAAAAGATGATGCAAAATTAATTTCTGATTTAAGATATGTCCATATCTCAGAGAATGCCATCAACCTTTATATTAATAAATTATTTTTCAATAATATACTGTAACACCGCAACGTTATAGTTCAACTTCAAAAGTTTTAAACTATTGAATGATTTGAATAGCAAATACTATTTAGTTATTGCTGAATTTGAATCTGACTGACAATTGATGCCATTTTGGATAGTTTTCAAACAGTGTAGACCCAAGCTCTCCTAAGTGTCAGGGGACGCGGTTTCACATAAATTTAATATTTTACCTGGTTGGCCTGATTGTAAACAGAGCCAGATCAGACAACCTTGTATGAACTATCTATTCGTGGTCTGCTCTGTTTGCTTATGCAAAAATATATTCCTGCCATGAAAACAAATCCTCTGTTCGTGATGACATTATAAACCACCAGCTTATAAACCATTTACTGGATAAATACGCCTTCCTATGCCTTTGCAAACAGCGTAGACCCAGATCAGGTGGCTTTCGTGGGAACATATGACACAACGTAAACCTGATTCTTCATTTTGGTATGGCCAAAACTAGATATGTGCATGCGTTATTGCAAAACAATATTCACCATTCCATTTATTTCTTACATGAATATTCATGAGGTAAAGGATTTATATTATTCCATCATTATTTCTGGAAATTTCATCAGGTCAATGGCTAAAAGTACAGTAAAAAGCCTCTAAACAGGACATTTTATTATAAGCCCCTTTTGAAACGACTTGGCATAGAATCTTTAAACTTGCTGTGGTGGTTGGTCATGCCAACTAGATGACACCTATTGTTTTTGAGGTCACTAGGTCAAAGGTCAAGGTGACAATGACCTTAACTGATGAAATAGTTTCCGAACGATAACTGCTCAAGGGTTTGTCTTGGGATCTTTAAAATTGCTGTGGTGGTTGGTCATGACCACTTATGCCCCCTATTGTTTTGAGGTCACTAGGTCAATGGTCAAGGACACCATGACCTTAACTGGTTGAATGGTTTCCGATCAATAACTGCTCAAGGTTTTGGCTTAGAATCTTCAAACTTGCTGTGATAGTTGGTCATGACCACTGGATGGCCCCTATTGTTTTGAGGTAACTAGGTCAAAGGTCAAGGTCACCATGACCTTAACTGGTAAAATGGTTTCTGGTCAATAACTGCTCAAGGATTTGGCTTAGGATCTTTAAACTTGCTTAGGTGGTTGGTCATGACAACTAGATGAGCCCTATTGCTTTTGAGGTCACTTGGTCAAGGTCAAGCTCACCATGACCTTAACTGGTGAAATGGTTTCCGATCAATAACTGCTCAATGATTTGGCTTAGGATCTTCAAACTTGCTGTGGTGGTTTGGCATGACCCACTAGATGACCCTTATTGTTTTTAAGGTCACTAGGTCAAAGGTCAAGGTCACCATGACCTTAACTGTTGAAATGATTTCTAACCAATAACTCCTCAAGGGTTTGGCTTAGGATCTTCAAATTGGCTGTGATGGTTGGTCATGACAACTAGATGACCCCTATTGTTTTTTAGGTCACTGGGTCAAAGGTCAAGGACATCATGACCTTAACTGATGATATGGTTTCCGATTAATAACTGCTCAATGGTTTGGTTCGGGATATTCAAACTTGCTGCGGTGGTTGGTCGTGACCACTAGATGACCTCTATAGTTGAGGTCACTAGATATAAGGTCAGGGGGTCTGGGGTGTACATGTTTTACAAACATCTCTTGTTTAGTATAAATATCGGTCTTGGAGCCAGGTGACTGCTTAATTTGGTTGAAAGTCATGCAGAAAGCTCCCTTATGAACATTCTGTATGACTTTCATGCTGCATTAAGCTGACAGCTGCCTAATAATATATTGATTCTTCTCTACTAGAACCCAGTTTTAGAGTGGTTTAACTGTATTGGCACCCATTTACATCCATAGTATACCATTAATGAAAACTAATAGACACATGCATGACTAGTCTAGCAACGGTTCAATGGTTCTTTTTCCTCAGGAAGGACTGTATTTCGGACATCCTGTCCATACTTTAACATGTAGCCTGCTGCAAATGGATCCTTTTATTAAAAAATGAACCTAAATTCTAGAATTGGTGTAGCAGAACTTGCCATAAATGACAATACAGTAATAATTACACCTCTAATGTGACCACCTACAAGAGGTATAATTCTGGGTGGCAGAGGAAGGTGGTAGCTTAATGAAGGACGAAAGTTATACAGGAAGCTCCTATTAGGAGCTTTCTGCATAACTATTGTCCTGTATTAAGCAGCCACCTGCTTATAAAAACAGCTATGTTTGTTCATTAAGTGGTGGCATTAGAGTGAGTCTATTGTACATTTATTGAATATGGGAGTTTTAAAGAGCAGTCGGTTGCTTATGCAGGTCAAAGTAATGCGGAAATGATTCTGCATTACTTTTGACCTGCATTAAGCAACCTCCTGCCTTACAAAACCATGCTTAGACCTCTTTAGAGATAGGTTCTGCTGTAGACGATTTATTCTACCGAAAAGCAAGTCACGGTGATATCATTTAACCCTTTCCCTTATGTAAGCACAGTTTAAGGCATTTGCAAACAGAGTAGACCTAGATCAGACAGTTCCTATAGGAGCCGTCTGATCAGGGTCTGCTCTGTTTGCTTATGTTGTAATATAGATCTGATTCTATATATAGCTTCTTCCTGAGCAAAAATGTCATGTGTTCATATGTCATTATAAAAATAATCTTATTGATATTCATGACGTCATTGTTTCGTACACGAATATACAACAGGACTTCAATTATGTCGTCTACCAATCGTCAATCATTTCCCAAAACGATGAGATTCAAATACTCCAGGTTGCCTCTTGGCGTGATATTTCAATAAAGAAATAAATTTGTACAAACATTGAACAGAAACTATAATGTACACGATGTGATAAGCCTTAATTATATGTAGATCTAGATCAAAAGTTCTATTGTATAGCATGGCATTGGACAGAAAAATATGTTGCATAATTATGGTCATAATAGTTATCATTTAGATTACAATTCAATAACCAAAACCATTCTAATAATAACTCTGGTCAATGGTCTCGCGACACTGGTTGGTACTTTCTATAATGCACGCGATATTTACATTGACCAATCACGTGCTAAAATGTCAAGCGCAAACTATTTATTATACAATAAAACCTATCTTAACCCTTTCCTTGTTCTATGTTTATTCCACATTTCAGTACCTACTGAAGATTGATGGGGAAAATAGTTATAATTAAATATGGAAGGTGGAACATTGTAGCCATTTTAGAAAGTAAAGAAACAGATCTTTCAAATTCTGTTAGCAAACAGAGCAGACCCTGATCAGACGGCTCCTATAGGAGCCGTCTGATCTAGGTCTACTCTGTTTGCAAATGCGTGAAAACACGTTTCTATGAGGGAAAGGGTTAAGCGGCCATAAAAAAGATATCTAATTATAGGTCTGTACCTCAGGTGGTAGCTTAATGCGGGTCAAAAGTAATGCAGAAAGTTCCTATAGGAGCTTTCGGCATTATGATTGTCATGCAATTAATTTAAGCAATCACCTGTTATTTAACTATCCTATGTTCAATAAATGAATAGCCACTTAGGCCAGGTTCTACTGAATTAGTACTTACTGCACAAAATAGTTAGCTTGACGTTTTGTCATACACGGTAATTTCGTGCGAAACATGTATTACTATGGCTACGTCTTTTGACGGCAAAGACCACACTCGTAGCTGAATGAATTATCACTGATTTACAATTCGTTAATGATAAATAAGAAACATCATTCTTCTGTCCAATGTGGTTATGTAAAACACCAGTTACACAAATGGGAATAGTTAACCCATTCTCTCGTAGGCTCTCTCATTTTTATCTCCAGAAAGGATAACGAGTTTGATATTTTGTATATCATTCAATTTGCCTGTATGTATTAATGTTTTGTTAAAGATTATGCTGCGCAAATTTCCGCAAATTTTGCGTTTCGAACTGACTTCAGAATTGGAATCTATGTAACTTAAAAGTACAAAAATGAGTCATGCAGGAAACACCACATACAGAACAAACAGTCGCCCGAACAGCAACACAAGGAAACAGCAAATGTACATAACTATAAAAAACATCAAGAGACGCACAAAGACAAAACAAACGTACAATAGGGGGGAGATGGAAGTACCTTAATACTTATTTAACGCTAAACAGCACGGTCAGTAAATGGTTGTTTGTGTCGAAAAAACTAGAAAAATGGATTGCTACGGAAACCAACGGAGTAGCTTTCGCCATTGGCCGGAATCTGTCGTAAGAATCAAATTTTTACATACCGGAAATAATCATTCGAAGTACCTGTATGAATTAGCTCCCTTTGACCGTTATATTCGATTGACACCATTGAACGGTATATTTAGCTTATTTGCATGTAAATTATATGTGGTAATATGGGCATATTGCCTTATTTTCCTAAATAAAATCTATTGTGTAGGCCAGCGACCAGTGTCAGCCATTGTACATGTGGTAACAACCTAATTAATATTCAAAGCGTTGTTCCGAAATAGAATCGGAGTCATTCAGAACTTGGCCGAAGATGTCCGCTGATTTCCGTACCAAAATCCCCGTTTCTAAAAAGGAGGCTCCGTTTTAAGAATTTAGCAGTATTCGGATAGCGATCATATTTAGCTGAACAAATAAATCCTGTCGGAAAATGGGTTGTAAGCATTATTTTCATTGTATGTATACCTGTACAGCTTCTGGTGCTGATTGATTAATACGTAAAATGCGCATAATACATCTTTAAGGGGTGACGAATTATAATATTGTAAGAACTTGTCACCAGAACTTGTGTCGTCTTCGTCACCGTAAGATATTCCTGATGATACAGTCTTATGTAGTTACGTTCTTCAGACGCTGTGTAGTTATTGCCGACGTAGTTTGTCGTCCTCGTCACTGTGCGTTATTCCAGTTGATACAATCTTATGTAGTTATGCTCTCCAGACATTGTGCAGTAACTACTGACGTACAGTGTGTCGTCCTCATGACCGTAAGCTATTTCACTGGGGAAATGTGCCAATCTCTGGCCTTTTTCAAGTAAGATCCGCGTGATGTGTCCGGTCGCTGAGAGCTGGTGGATGGTGTGGGTGTCTTTGCTACACACATACACAGAACCGTTCTTGTCCACAGCTAGTCCAAGTGGGCACTTTAACATGTCATTTTTGTATATGGAGATGACTTTGCGGTCAGTAGTCATACACGTGACTGTGTTAGCTTCCCAGTCCGTCACGTATATAACATCAGTGTCACGGCCTATAGCAATACAATCAGGCTTAATGAAAAGTTTCTTGCCATTGATGTCGGTGGTCATTGTGTTCAAAGTTCTGCCAGACATGTCGATGATTTTGACACTCGCTGGCTGTTCACTTACAATGATAAATCTCGACCCATCACAGCAAATCTTAACAACATCAACACCAGCTGTATCAATGGTATGGTTTCTGATTAGGATATCAGATACACTTATCATCTCTATCTTCCTGTCATGTGCTAAAGAAACAGCAACTTGGTTTGCTTTTACCTTTGCAACAGCGTTAGGTTCTGATGACAAGGATAGACGGGATGTAATTCTGTTTGTCTTCATGTCGAGCAGTTTGACATCCTTGTTGTTATAGTCCGTAACTACCATGCTACCCCCGTCCAGTACAGCTATACCACTGATAAAGCATTGTTCTGTGTCGTCCACTGACTTCACGTTGACTTCACGCACGTATTTGGCCGTAGCTGGCATAACATCCGGTGTCACGAACAGTGACCATATGTCGGACAGCGCAGATATAATCTGTTGAAATCTCTCGTCCTGGTGAATGGAATATTGCTGAATTTGGATATCAACAGTTTTTAATTCACTCTCCAGTTCGGACAGACGAGGCTGTACCATTTTCATTCCTACATAGATATGGTTTTCCATTCCAGATGTAACCATTTCTTCTAGATTTGAAGTCATACTTTTCACAGCTGTTACTACCGATTGGCATGCATCTGATTCAATTTTAATTTGCTCTGAATTCTTGCGATTCAGCTCAAATATTCTCCTAGTGGTTTCTTCTTCAAGCTCATCGAGCATCTTATTAATCTGTTTTCTGAAATGTTTAATGTCGGCTAGAGCTTTGGAGTGATATTCTTTGTTTGCTTGGATCTTCCTATTGTTCTTTTTTTGTTGATCTGTTGCCTTTGAGAGGAGTCGGTCCAAATCTGCCCGCACACGTTCGTATTCTGGTTTGTTTGCAATTCCAAGTGACACTTCAGACACATATGCTATATTCAGACAGGATCTGTGGTGCATGTATACGCAAACTTGGCAACATAGCTGACTATGGTCTTTGCAGAAAAAATCCTGATTTTTTCCTTCATGTGTTGGGCATATTATCATATTAAGTTGTTCATTAACTTTGAAATTCTTGGATTTCGATTTCGATATGAGCGACTTATCCAACTTGATATTATGTTTCCTGTCGATAAAACGTTGACGGTGAGCATTGACACAGTTATCACACAAATACTCACCGCAATCTTGGCAGTAACCGACGGCCTCTATGTTAAGATTTTCTGTGCTACAAGGTTGGCAGAAAACACAACTCTCCTTGATAGCGGCGCTTATATCCACCTGTGCTATTTTGGTCGCCATTTTATGTACATATACAGGTAAAATTAGATCTTATGGCACACCTTTTGTTCTCAGTGTTTACAAACACTACAGGTAAATATTATCCTCTCAATTTGATCTGAGACTCGATTAAATTCCGGCGTGTTTATCGGGATTGTTCGTAATACTCTGTGCCAAAAAATAGCAAACCAAAAGCCGGTAATAATCATGTTCCTCGAGGATTGTACAGTAAAACCCTCCAATGCGACCGCTTAATGAATAAACATGGTTGTCTTTATAAGCAGGTGGTTGCTTAATGCAGGACAAAAGTTATGCAGAAAGCTCTGCATAACTTTCGTCCTGTACTAAGCTACCACCTGCCTTTGACACTGTGAAGTATGCCCCTTTTTGCTGGTCGCATTGGAGGGGGTTTACTGTATTCTTATAGTGCATTCTTATACATTCGGAAATGTATTCGAAGATTACCGACGATAATACACGGAATATGCATGAGTCTCGGGTCAAATTGGTAGGATAATACACTGTATAATGCCCAGGTGGCCGCTATAATAGTTTGGTTCAAATCTGTTTTGCTTTTATTGTTTTATATTTGAAATGGGTAGTTTTGTTTTTTCATATGTTTTGATGGGCGTATACATTTTTTATTATTTTTTATTTTTATTTTTCTCGAGACCACCGTTACAGGTATGTTTTGTTTACATTTTAGGTAGGTTATGTTGGTGTGCCATAAGATCTAATTTGGACTGTACCATGCACTTATGTTTATCGTAACTTGATACCTGTTTGTGAATAAACACTTGGCAAAAAATCAAATACGTTTAACCCTTCTCTTGCTGAATTTTAAAATACATTTCTTCTTCTATACACATGCCCTGTTGTATAATTACATATATCTTCACTGTGTACTAGTATTTCGCTGTGCAATTACCGCTGTGGAGTGCACTGGTTGCACAATTAACTTGTAAATAGTACAGACCCTGATGAGACAGCTCCTGCAGGAACTCATCTGGGTCTTCACTATTTATAGGTAGGTATATTGACGTGAATAGCAAGCGAAGGGTTAAATAAAGAGAGAAATTGTATTCTAAGAATTGAAGCAGACGAGAATTGTTGCAGACGAAAAATTACTTAGCGTGCAAAGAATTAAACTGTTTTACCACTTTTCAAGTTTAATTCAAATCTATGATCAGGTCAGAAAATCGATCGGAAACCAACAGATAAACCGGAGCTATTATGCAAAAGTTTTCTACAATACATGTACTTGAAGATTAATCCTTCTCATGCTGAAAATAATGTCTGCTCAATATCTGATTTACTGAAAAAATTAACTGACTTTCGATTCATTCAGTTCCTTGACCGAGTGTCACACAGTTTGGATCCTGATAAGACGCCGAATACATCGGGATCCACGTTTGCAAATACCAGCTAATAGGCACTTGCCGAGAGAGTAGTTAAATGTCATCATGTCATTAAATATATACGGGAATAACTCCAGCTCATGCGAACAGGAAGTTATTTGGATTATTGTAATCAAAGTACGGGGAGTAGCCATACATGTAATAAGGATACGTGACATTTAGAATGTAATGCAATGTTATTTTCAGATATAACGAACATGGCAGATCATGACCAAATTACTGAAAATACCGTACCAACTAGACTAGATAAAAAAATTTAAAGCAATTAGAATGTACATGCTGTTTTGAAGTTTTACTTTTGGTTGATTTAAACATTTTGGAATTCTCAAACGAATTAGATAGAATATGACTCAAGAATAATATGAGAATAGCATCGTATAGTAGAACCTACGTCACGGCGCCTTAGGTGGATAGTCTCTGCTTATACATGTATATGCAGGCGCAGATTTAGAGGGGCGGAGCCGGCGTACGCCACCCCCCCCCCCCCCCAAAAAAAAATTGCCAAAACAATTTTTTAGTAATATTTTATATCTATATACATTAAAACCTCAATAAATTGTGTTAATCAGTTGGTATTTAAAGCAGGTGGCTGCTTAAAACAAGGTGAAAGTAAAATAGAACGCTCCCACAAAATAATTGGTGTAATTTAGTGGTCGTTATAGAGAGATTTTACTGTATCTACTAAAATCAATAAAACAATGATTCAGTAGGAGTGTTATATTTACCTCGCCCAATTAAGCTCTTTTTCAACATGCATTACAAACACACTATTTATTTATGTCATCAAACATAAAAATCTACAAAATGTTCAATTTATCACAATGGTTTCACAAAGTGACTTTTACACAGTCGTCAAAAGTCGTCAGTATGAGGGGATGGGTTAAGAAGCTCGGGGCCAGTTTGTAAATGTATACTGACAGAACCAGACTACATGAGTTTTAACCAAAATGCACCAGCTGTCTGATTTACTGACTACAGTTGTCTCCCCTCCGCCGCTACCATGTATTTGAAAACCCTTTACTCCTCCATATCTAAGATTCGGCGACTTCTTGCTTGCTTCATTTGTGTACACGCGTCATATTAGGTTATTATTGTTTTTCTTTCTTTTTAAACCATAAATAATCTGCTAACCAGTTAAAATCCTAAACAAGAGTGTTCGGAGGAATGCACGTGTAACCTGCTCGCAACTGACACAAAAACTGTTAATATGCTGGAGTGCGAAAATCAGAACAAAGGGGAATAACTAAAACGGTATTGCATGCAGAGTAATGGACCTTAGTTACATCAATGGTCCTCAATGAGAGGAGGACACATGTGAAATTTAAAAGCTCTACAATGACTAGTTAAGAAATTACAGCCAAAAAATGAAAGTGTGACGGACAGATAGACAGATAGACGGACAGACAGACGGACAGACAGACGACGGAAAAGTGATCCCTACTGACACACTGCCTCTCGACAGGTGACATAAAAAGTGCATCATGTGGACCCAAGTCGTTGGCATTAGATATATTACAAAGTAATATGTGCTTGAACGGGACACTGTTTGTAAATTAAAATTGGTTTGGTCTGATTTGAGAAGATCTTTCAACCCTTTGTCTACTGAAAAACATATTGTTGTTTTTCATCATATGATCTGCTACAAGCTGTACTTATTTTCTATTTGTTAAACCTTTTCTCCATGAATATCCATGTAAAGAATAATGACGTCATCATCATGTATATTAATTACACGTTTTTTACAACAGCACATGGACACATGAATATTTGGCCATGACAGAAACTGTAGAATCATATGTATACGATAAGCAAACAGAGCAGACCATGATCAGACGGCTCCTATAGGAGCCGTCTTATCTTGGTCTTCTCTGTTTGCAAAGGCGTAGATAAGCGTATTTATGGAGTAAATGGTTAACCCTTTCCCTCATATTGACGACTTTTGACGACTCTGTAAAAGTCACTTTGTGAAACCATTGTGATAAATAGAGCATTTGCTCCTATAGGAGCAAATGCTCTATTTATCACAATGTTTCGAGCTAAAAAGTCTAAAATTTTCATTTTCTCTAATTAATACTCCTTTTCGGTAGATTTATTCAAAAAGGTTGTATCTAAAAATAGCCTATGAGGGAATGGGTTAAACCTTTTACTATGCTATGTGTCAAACAGTTGATGTTACTTGCCGTCGTCTCATCTGTACCCAGACTGTTTGCAAATGTGATCAAAGCTGGTACGCTTAGCAGGCGAAAGCGTTTGGTTCTCCGTTGAGGACATGTATTCAACCGAGAACCAAAACCCCTAACCTGATAAATAGAGCCAGGTTCTGAACATACCAAGTACAAAAATAAAGCTGAAATCTTACAAGTTTCTGATCAGAACCTAAGTTCTCGCTATTTACTTGCAAACAGCGAGATTCCATATTCTCAGACGAGATCCGAGGTTTATGACGACCACACACCGGAGTGTGTATATTTCCAGCGACTAGGAGTTTATGTGAAGTTTTATCTATTTTTCAGACATACAATTTAGCTTTATATAAATTATATGGAAAATAGAAAAAATGTCAGAATAACAAATTCAGTCCTAGTAACGAATTAGTGATTACATTTGCAAACAGTTTGGATCCAGATGAGACGCTGAGTAAATCGGCGTCTCACTGATTGACATTGATAGAGTTTCTGTAAAGAAAGTTAAGAATGTATACCTGTCAGCTGTACAAACAGGCATGTTATCAAATAGGCAATGCCTACATCATCATCATACATATATGGTATAGTAAAATCCCGCTAATGCGACCACCTAAAATAGGTATAATTCTGGGTGCTAGATGCAGGTGGTAGCTTAATACAGGACAAAAGTAATGCAGAAAACTCTGCATTACTTTTGTCCTGCATTAAGCAACCACCTGCTTATAAAGACACCTATGTTTATTCATTAAGTGGTCGCATTAGAGGGGTTTCACTGTAGTACATAATTATACTAGTCCAATATAATGTTTGCTAATAAAAAACAATATTATATTATATTATGTAATGATTTTAATATCTGGAAGATTCTAAGGGCTGACGTTTAACCCCTTTCTTTCGTACAAAAGCGTTTGACGCATTTGCAAACAGAGTAGACCCAGATCAGACTGCTCCTATAGAGACAGTCTGTTCAGGGTCTGCTCTGTTTGCCTACGAGATCAAATAGAAATTATTCTACAGTTGATATCATGGCCAAATAGCATGTGTTCATAATATACCATTGTAAAAAAAATTAATCTAATTAATATTCATGATGTTATTTTACATGAATATTAAACAGTGAAAGAGTTAATCAATTACTCCATAAATACCTCTTTGTAAACAGTGCAGACCCAGATCAGACGGCTCCTATAGGAGCCGTCTGATCAGGGTCTGTTCTGTTCGCTTATGAACTAATATAAATATGATACCACAGTTTCTACTTTAAAAGTTTCTGTACCCAATGTGTCGTTATCAAACGTTATCTAATTAATATTCATGACGTCATAATTTCTTTCATAAATATTCACAGAATAAAGGGTTAATACATGGATAGTGGATTACATGTCTGACATGGCTAAAAAGTCATTTGATATATACTTTTATATAAATTCGTACACAGGGGTTGTCTGGTCAGAGTCTGTTCTGTTTTCTTATAAAATAATATAAAAATCGTATTCTACAAGTTTCTGTCATGTCCAATCATTCCCTTTTTCATAGTGCCATTTTAAAACTTCAACTAATTGATATTCAAGTTCATTATTTCTTGCATGAATATTCATGAAGTAAAGGGTTAAAATGCGACACAATGCATAAAACACTGATACCGATCAATGTTTGAATTATTTCACTGAAGGTCGACTTTCCATAATCTTTTCGTAGATCGAAGTATTTTTCATGGCAATTACGTTTTTCCATTGTATTCCATTCATGTCAGTAAAACAAACTTTCCCTGCCATAGCTAATTTATGTCCACTCTTTGAAGAATTTATGAGTTGTAACAATTACAATAAATACGGTCGCACTTTACAAACTGGTTGCTTGCCAAAGATGACTTTAGTGTTATTCACCTCTTGCTACCGATATTGTCGTCTGCTTCATTTCTTTGCTTCGTCTTATATAATTGTCCAAAACAAAAACTACCACAAACACGCTCATGCGTAACATTGCTCTATTGGTGTGCATTTTCGATCTATATCAAGTATTATGTGACTCCGCGACTGATCTGGGTCCATTGAAATTCCCGTATAGTTGTTGAAAGGTTATTTGTTAGAGACATGGAGGTGTGAGTATACATACTGTATTGGCAGAGACCACCAAGTTTTAGTTCAAACGTGAGGTGATGCGTATAAATATGACTTAAAAACGGGTATGATGTAAATGGCATTGCATACTATTTGAAAGGTAAGTTATTTTCAACTTGTTTCCGATTTAATACTTTCCCCCTTTAACGCCTTTTTCATGTCTTTGTAAACAGAGTAGACCCACATCAGACAGCGCCTGTAGAAGTTGTCTAATCAAAAACAGTTATATTTCTTTTGCAATCATAATAGATCTGATTACACTTTCAACCCATACCAAAACTTCATACGTACAGTAAAACCTCTCTATGACGGCCACTAAATTACATCAAGTATTTTGTGTTAAAGGCAGGTGGGAGCTTAAAGCAATGTGAAAGTAAAACAGAACGCTCCTGTAGGAGCGTTCTGTTTTACTTTCACTTTGCTTTAAGCAGCCACCTGCCCTAAATACCAACTAATAAACACAATTTAGTGTCCGTTATAGAGAGGTTTTACTGTATGTGTCATTTTAAAACATTAACTAATAAATATTCATGATGTCATTATTTATTATACGAATATTCAACAGAGAAAGGGTTAAGACACTGCGCCTTTTGGGTAGTTTTTAAACACTGTAGATCCAGACTATTAGCAATGTTACAAAAGCGACGTCATATATTCTAACCATTGGTAGGTATACCTCATAATTCAGTCTGACACCGTGATGCTCATTGTCAAATCTGACGCCGAGTTGATTGTAGTCAGATCTGACGCCGGGTACTCGCAGTCAGTTCTGACCCAGAGTTACTCATTATCTAGTCTGACGCTGGATTACTCATTATATCGGACACCGGATTAGACGTAGTCGGATCTGGCACCGGATTACTCGTCATATCGGACACAGGATTAGGCGTAGTCAGATCTGACACCGGATTACTCATTATATAGGACACAGGATTAGACGTAGTCAGATCTGACACCAGATTGCTCATTATATCGGACATCGGATTAGACGTAGTCAGATCTGACACCGGATTACTCGTCATATCGGACACCGGATTAGACGTAGTCAGATCTGACACCGGATTACTCGTCATATCGGACACCGGATTAGACGTAGTCAGATCTGACACCGGATTACTCGTAATCATGTCGGATTGATCGTAGTAAAATCCGACGCCGGGTAACGTTTAACCCATTTGTGCCCAGTGTCTTTTAAAAGGGACGTAGGCAAACAGTGAAGACCCAGATCAGAGGGTTCCTGAAGGACTCTCTGATCTGGGTCTGCACTGTTTGCTGAAACGACCGATGTCAATGACTTGTTCCAACAAATATTTGTGTTAGCTGTGTCCTCTCAACATGAAAAATAGAGCCTTCCACAATCACATTTATAATTAACCCTTTCCCTCATATTGACGACTTTTGACGACTCTGTAAAAGTCACTATGTGAAACCATTGTGATAAATAGAGCATTTGCTCCTATAGGAGCAAATGCTCTATTTATCACAATGGTTTCAAACTACAAAATTCTAAAATAAATCTCTTTCTCTTATTAATGCTCCCTTTCGGTATACTAATTCAAAGATGTTGTTTCTAAAAATAGCGTATGAGGTAATGGGTTAAGAACGAGTTTTCTTCAAATAATGTGAGAATAAATGGGTTAATCCGGTCTGACTGGGTTTCTTATAGTATAGCCTGACGCCGAATAAGTAGTAGTTAGATCTCACGTCTGTATACGTTTAGCCCAGTCTGACACTGAGTTTGTATGACATTATAACATTTCATCTAATCATTATTCATGATGTCGCTATTTCTTGCACGAATATTCGTCAGGTAAATGGTTATTTTTATTTAGCTGTCAAATTGCAAACACAGTTCACTGATACCCCAGGGTGGTAATTATTTCCTCACTGCTGCTATCTTTTATTTATCATTTCATAAACTAAAACATGATGCGGATTAATTTGGCTATCTTAACTGTTTTACTGCCAAGTAATGCCATTATCTGCAAAATAGTTTCATTTGCATCAATTTTCGTTTTGAATCTTCTTCCCACTTTGTTTCAAGTTGGTGCCTTGTGTCAATCCAAACACTGTTACCCATTCGCCAATGGCAAAGTTAAGCCATTTATTGCCATATTTATTAAAGGAAATCCCTTCAGATCTTACTATGGGACCCATCCATTTTTCTTACGGAGGGGTAGAGCGAATGAAATAGTTTCTGGAATAAGTTACTGACATTGATGGGTTCAGCAAACAGTGCAGACCATGATCAGAGGGATCCTTCAGGAACCCTCTGATCTAAGTCAACACTGTTTGCATATATCTCTTTAAAGGGACACTGGGCATTAATGGGCTAAATCTAAAGTAATATTATGCTTAGATGTTAACCTTTAAACCGCTGCAAAAAGATAATGTCTGCTCAATACAATGTACTTTACCTAGTACAAATTTGACTACTTTCGATTAAATCATGCGTTTGAAAAACGATTGACCTTGTGTCAAACAGTTTGGATCCTGTTTGAGACACCGATTTAATTGGCATCTCATCTGGGTCCAAGCAGTTTGGAGATGCGACTCAGGTCGAGGCTACAGGTCGAGGCTAGTGAAATAAGAGTGAATGCAGAGAATTTGTTTTTTGCCGAATTCGATGAATGTGCGATTCATTTCGCACCAGTCATAAACATGATTTATGAATATAGCAGACCCTGTCTTAAGCGGCCATTCATTTATTGATCACAGGAATCTTAAAAACAGATGGTTGCTTAATGCAGGACAAAAGTTATGCAGAAAGCTCCTATAGGAGTTTTCTGCATTACTTTTGACCTGCATTAAGCTACCACCTGCCTTACATACCCATAATTAGAGCCAGTTTGATGACCGGTTAGGAAGATTCTACTGTATTTTTGCTGGCGTGTGATAACTAATCTTATTAAGGAATGTCTCCCATTCGGCATGAAATTAACATTTAAATACATGTATTAGGATATGTGATCAACAAGGAAAACATGAATTAAACTACAGTAGAACCACTCTGAACCGGAATATTCAAAGAGAAGAATTTAGAAATTAGTGGCTGCTTAACCTTTAGCCTGCTATGGGCGGATGAGTGATTACCTATGCAAACAGTTTATATCCAGATGAGACACCGAGTAACTCGGCGTCTCATCAGGATCCAAACTGTTTGACACCATGATTGCATTTTGGTAGACACATTTATTATAGCTTGACTTTTGGAAATGTAGTAGGTGAAATATTCTGTAAAAATAATTTGCTCAGCAGGCTAAAGGTTAATGCAGGATGAAAGTCATACAGAATGACTTTCACTCTGCATTAAGCTGTCACATGTCGACAAGACAGATATTTATACTAAATTGAACGTTCGGTTTAGAGAGGTTTTACTGTACTTCTTGTGCTTCCTTTAATAATTTGATTTTTTAGATGTTAACCGTTTGAATGCGGGAAAACGAGTGTATTGTCATTTACAAGCAGTGTAGACCCTGATCAGAAGGCTCTGAGAGTAGATCTCTGTTCAGCGTCTGCGATGTATGTCATTCATAATCATCTCATAAAGTATACCCTTTCATACTAAAATTTCATCATTTCATCAGTTGAACTTCGTTATCTCGAATTCGGATAACTAGAACTTCGGGATAGCTCGAACTAAACGTTCAGTCCTTCCAAAACTTACAATACAGAATAGCTCTAAAATGTAACACTATGCACATCTAGAAACACATTTTGCAGCTTAATGCATGTATAAAGTAATGCTGAGAGCTCTTATACGGGATCCTTCAGCATTACTATAGACATACATTAAGTGTGAACCTTAGAAAGTGTTCAGATTAGAAACAGGATAACTCGAACTTCTGTGATCTCGAACTAATTTGTATAGTCCCTTGAAGTTCAAGATATCGAAGTTCAACTGCATTTTTGAAAATTGTGCATTCAAAAGGTACAGAAAGTCACATGTACACAGGTAAATACAAATGTAGTTACTTCTGAGCCCGATGTTAATATGAAACTTTCTGCTTGAGTCTGAATTAATTTTCAAACATCTGATTGGTCACAGTTTGAGCTTGTTCAAAGTCTGGTCAATTGGATTCTTGAGAATGGACTCAGATTCTGGCTCAGAAGTTTTATGACATCGGTGACTGGTATGGGTGCTTTGTATAGCTGTGTGGCGTAATTACGCTTTAGTACAAACAAGGGCAAGGTCCTGGTCATAAATAGTATAATGCATGTATGAACACTTTCCCTGTTGAATATTCATTAAGAAATAATGACATCATGAATAATTGTTAGCTTATTTTTTTCATAATGACATTAGTACATATTAGTTTTATATTGGTAGAAATTGCAGAGTGATGTCTATTACAATTTCATAACAGAACATACCAATACACACATTGTTGGCCTGTGAAGAAACTGTATAATCATATATGCAGTGATCCCTCATTATACCGGTATTCGTTACAATGGAACCCTCATTATACCGGTATTCGTTACAATGGAACCCTCATTATACCGGTATTCGTTGCAATGGAACCCTCATTATACCGATATTCGTTACAATGGAACCCTCATTATACCGGTATTCGTTACAATGACACCCTCGTTATACCGGCAGTATGCATTGAAACAACCACTGAATAAAGCCATTAAGACAGCCGATCGCTTAATGCTAAACACAAGAGGTGCAAAAAGCTCCAAAAGGGAGGGTGTTTTGTACTTATTGTATTCTGCATTAAGCATGCACCTGGTGGTTCTATTTTAAAGCTGGCCATATGGTTCTTTCATATTTAAACTCTTTATAACGGCAAGCTCATTATACCAGCAAAATGTCTGGAGACAAACACAACCGTTGTAATAAGAGTTCACTGTATATTATTTATTATACAATCAGAGCGGACGCTGGTCAGACAGCTCCTACAAGAAACGTCTGATCTGTGTCTACTCTGTTTGCAAATACAGTAAAATCTCGATTATTCGAACACTAAAATACGTATTATTATCGATCTGTAAGACAGGTGGAAGCTTAATGCATGGTGAAAGTCATGCAGAAAGCTCCTCTAGGAGCTTTCTGCGTGACTTTCACCATGCATTAAGCAGCCATCTGCATAAAAGTATCTAAATTCGTTTATACAGAAAATTCGAATAATCGAGGTTTTACTGTACGTGAAAAAGAGCAAAGAAGAATTTCTGAAAACTGGTTTGCTTATCGCGAAAATTTGCAGGCGATATGTTTGAGTTCCATCAAAGGTGCTCGACGCATGCTTGGACTCGCCCATATGGAAACAACCCCCCCCCCCCCCCCCCCCAAAAAAAAATAATTTTTTTTATCGAAGTATGTTAAACTAGCCTAAAACTATCTATTTGAACCTTAAACTACTCCGAAAAACGAGAAAAAAACGACCCGGAAAAAATTTCCTATCGGGTCTATATATGTATATATAGATTTTTTTTTTTTTTTTTTTTTTTTTTTTGGGGGGGGGGGGGTCCATGGATGAGTCCAAGCATGCGTCGGGCACCTTTGAGTTCCATTACTTGAGACAGTTCCACTTGGTAAACTGTATGTATATGTTTGGTAATTCTGTCGTGTGCTGCTCAATTGTTGTTTGAAACATTTTCAAAACTAAGAAGTTTTCTTTCGGGAGTTTTGTTTGCAGAAGTTGAGCGTATATGACACAACAGTTTGGATCTCAGATCAGGCTCCCTCATTTTGTAGGAGCCTGATTTGGATCAAAACTGTTTGCATAGGTCATAAACGACAGGAGAATCAGCAAATGCATGCAAATAGTTAAGTTAAAAGTAGTCAACAGTGGCGCGGTTTGTTGACATATGAGACAGAACTGTTGATGTTTACGAATTTTAACCCTTACAAATTATGTTTATTTCGTTTGAAAGAACGATTTGCTGTCTGCTACATTTCTCAAAATACATATTCAGGGTTTTCCCCAAGCATTTAAGGCATGTCGCATGCAATATACCTTTATGTCAAAATATCTCTTGCCACATGCCTTAATTTTCAAAGAACTTTTATAAATATTACAGTTGAGTTACTTTAAATGCCCAAATTAATAATTCCTATACAATTCTGTGCTGTTTATTATCAGATGTGTATAGAAACCATTTCAATTTGATAAAATAATGCCTATTTATGGATAATGGTTTTATTTGTTATATTTAAACCAGATTTACGAGTCGGATGCAACATGCCTTCATAACGTTCTTCAACACATATCGAAACACTGTGTTAGTCTTTCAGATAGAAAGAATCCTGATAAGATTCTCTGTCTAGATTAACCGATTCCCTCCTCCTGGCGAATTTTGGCGCCTCTGTAAAAAACACTTTTTGAAACCATTTTGATGAATAGAGCATTTGCTCCACAGGAGCAAATGCTCTACTTATCACAATGGTTTCAAAACTACACAATTCTATGTTTTCCTTTTCTCTAGTAAATGCTCCTTTTCGGTAGATTTATTCAACGGGATTGAGTCTAAATATAGTCTAGGATGGAATGGGTTAAAAATGTTTACAAAGATTAACACAAATAAAGCTAAACTGAAAGTGTTACGCTACAAGTCGATTTCTTGATAATCTTTACAAACACAGTTAAACCTGTCTTAACCTTTATCGTGCTGCAAAAAAGATTATGGCTGCCAAAACTCTAATGTGATACATTTTTACTTACTTCTGATACGTATACAAACGTTTGAGAAACTGTTGATCGAGTGTCAAACAGCTTGGATCCTGATGAGACGCCGAGTTACTCGGCGTATTATCTGGATCCAAGCTGTTTGCAAATGCTGGTCAGATTGCGCTAGGCATACCAAGGATGAAGTGACAATGAACAATGTCTATTCATGTGTTGTTTTATGCAGTGATAGCTAAATACAGGTCGAAAGTAATGCAGCAGGTTCCTATTGGAGCTTCTTGCATGTTTATGCCCTGCATTAAGCAACCACCTCTCTGTTGATAAACATGTATTCAATCAATATATGTTCGCTCAAGACAATTTCTACTGTAATCAAGTACGATAGTTTAGATTCGTAAAAGACCATAGTTAAATAATAATTTCTTTATGCAATCAGACTCGGTTAATTAGCGCTATGTCCGTTTAAAAGGGATCCGAAGTTTATGATTTACAACAGACGGCACGTAGCAGACATGGATATAAGCAACCGACATATTTGAAGAAGATCATAGTTACTCTGTGTCAAGGGTTAAAAGTTAATCCATTTATAAACAACCAGTCTTATCTTCTAGGAATTTATATACGCCAGTAAACCTAAGTCAATTAAATAATCCTTTATGCAAATAGTTAATTTCACACGTCTGTTTCGCCTGACGTACATTTTCTACGATTATCTTAACCTAGATTGTACTGATTCTTTGAGATACACAGCAATTTCGGTTACTGTTCAGCTGCGCAAATAGAACCCGAAAAGGTGTTAAACTGTGAATTTCAAAATGGATTATATGATGTAAGGTATTGGCACCAGAGATGAGTGGAATACTGGCTCTGGGGTTATAAAAACCTCTGAGTCTGAGTGTGAGTTCAATCTAATTTATCCGAATTGGTCAGACTTGGAGCTTGCTCAAAAGATGATTAATTAGATGTTTGAGTATGAACTCAGACTCAAGCAAAAGTTATATAACCTCGGGACCTGGTTAACACTTTCCATCACATGAACGCATTTCCATGCATTTGCAAACAGAGTAGACCCTGATCAGACGGCTCCTAGATCAGGGTCTGCTCTGTTTGCCAATGGAATTTAATATATCTTTTTCTCTACTTTCTAAAACGGCTACAATGTTCAACCTTCCATATTTCGTTATATCGATTTGTCCATGAATATTCAGTAGATATTGAAATTTGAAATAAACATAGAACATGGAAAGGGTTGATTCAAATTTAACATTTCTCAGCTGAACCCTATCTTGATGGTACTCATCAGAATAACTTCGAGGGGACCATGCCAATTACATGTAGTAGCAACAATTTACGTACATGTATAATACATGTACAAACAATCGAAGGGTTGACTGAAACATGCAGAAAGCATTTTAACTACGTTTCTTAACTCTTTCGCTGCCAAATTCTGTATCGTCTGTTGTATTTTTCATTTTGTACTTTCTTGATTTTTATTTCACAAAAACAGTTGAAGTAACAAACCGTTTTGATCCTGATGAGACGCCGAATTAGTTAAAAATAGATGTGACATTGATAGTAATAGAGTAAAGTATTATATAAGCCAGGAACCATGAGAAAAGAATTCCGAAAACGTTTGCAAACAATGTAGACCCTGATCAGCTGGTTGTAAATATGTATAGTGAAATTGAAATTCGGTAACATAATTGACGGGGTGCGTTAGTCTAAGATAGCGGCTGAGGTTTGGTCAACACTTGTTTTCAAATATCGAAATATAGTATACATTTCATTTACAATGGTGTTGGATAATTTTTGTATGCGATATTACATACGTTCCATAAAACATTGGTGATGAGTCGATGTGTAAATCTTGGAACCGACTTGTCTAAACCGGATTAAAATGTTACTTGATAGAAAGCATTTTAACGTCTTTTGCAAACAGAGTAGACTCAAACCAGACGGCTCTAGTTGGTGCCGTCTGATTGGGGTCAGCTCTGTTTGATTGTGGAATTATACATGTAGATCTGATTCAACGGACTCTTCTCCTGTTCACTATTATAAAAGGGACAGCTAATAAATACATGTAGCCAAAATGTCATAATTTCTTACATGAATATCCGTGGGGTATACGCGAGATTTAAATTACCTTTTATTATCACATTCAAGTATGCTATAAATTGACAGTTCGCACAATAAAATCGGAGCTTCAAAATGATGACACCGGCTGTATCTGTTAGACTGTTATCCATGATGGCATTGGCTGTATCTGTCAGACTGTCATCCATTATGGCATTGGCTGTATCTGTTAGACTGTCATCCATTATGGCACCGGCTGTATCTGTTAGACTGCTATCCATGATGGCACCGGCTGTATCAGTCAGACTGTCATCCCTGGTGGCACCGGCTATATCAGTCAGACTGTCATCCACGATGGCACCGGTTGTATCTGTCACACTGTCATCCACGATGGCACCGGTTGTATCTGTCACACTGTCATCCGTGATGTCACCGGCGGTATCTATTAGATTTCCATCCATGATGGCACCGTTGTATCTGCCAGACTGTCATCAATGACGGCACCGTTTGTATCTGTCAGACTGTCATTATTGATAGCACCGTTTGTATCAGTCAAACAGCCACCACTGATGGCACCGGTTGTATCTGTCAGACAGTCATCAATAATGGCACCGGTTGTATTTGTCAGACTTTCACCGACGATAGCACCGGTAAACCGTTGTATTTGTCGGATTGTCATCAATGATGGCACCGGTTGTATCTGTCAGACCGTCACCAATTATGTCACCAGTTATATCTGTAAGACTGTCATCAATGATGGCACCGGTAGTATATGTCAGACCGTCACCAATTATGTCATCAGTTATATCTGTAAGACTTTCACCAATGATGTCACCGGTTGTATCTGACAGACTGACATTAATCTCTGCCGTCTTTCTGTTCATGGTCTCCTAATAACTATAAAGCATCTCTTGAAATGATACTCTATGTAAAAATGACAAATATGTGAATAATGGTTAGCTACAGTTTTGCAAATGACATTTGACCATGGCAAATACTGTACAATCAGAAACAAAGTTATTTCTCAAACAAACAGAGCAGATCTTAACCCTTTCCTCCATATGCTATTTTAGGTCCAATCCCTTTGAATAAATCTACCGAAAAGGAGCATTTACTAAAGAAAAGTAAAATTTTAGAATTTTGTAGTCGAAACCATTGTGATAAATAGAGCATTTGCTCCTATAGGAGCAAATGCTCTATTTATCACAATGGTTTCAAGAAGTGGTTATTACAGAGGCGTAGAAAGGCGTATTTATGGAGGAAAGTGTTAATCAGATGGCTTCTACAGATGACGTATTAGCTGGGTCTACTCTGGTTGCAAAGTTGTCAAAATGCGTCTCATTCAGAATAAGAAAAAAAGTAATCTAATCAATATTCATGATGTCATTATTCCTTCCGTGAATATTGAACAGGTAAAGGGTTAAACATTTGGGACATTTGCGAGAGGTATATAAAAGATCATGCTTTATTGCATGCAATTCACCCCTTGTAATAAATTTGATTGAAGATGGGGTGGTGTAAATTCCGGCGTACAACATGGTGTACATTGAATATAAGCCATATTCAGTAGACCCTGTCTTAAACGGTCGTTCAATTATATAGGAGTGTCAAAAAGCAGATGGTTGCTATATGCAGGGCAAAATAATACAGAAAGCTCATGTAGCAGGTGTCTGTATTACTTATGACAAGCTTTAAGCTACCACCTGACTTACAGATCCATAATTAGGCCTCTTTTTGTTGGCCGCTTAAGACAGGTTATACTTATGCAGAATCTAGACCCATTTCGGTCGTCGAAATCCTAAAATAATAAGTATTTCAAGTACATTTATGTTATTTTTCTATAGTTTCTAACGATAAAGTTTCTTAACCATTGCATTCCATTTAACCTCTACATGGGTATAAAATACTATAAATTATCGCCAAAATCTTGATAATGATATACAAATTTTATGAAACAAAATTTGCATTCATTTTAAAGGGCGTGTGTAAGTAAGTTCCTGTACAAATTGCATGGGATCTTAATTTGTTTTGATAAGGTAAGTGTTGCATTTCAGTTATTTATTCTGTAATCATTCACAAGCCTGAAAATAGATACAGTAAAACCTCTCTATAACGACCACTAAATTACATCAAGTATTTTGTGTTAAAGACAGGTAGCTGCTTAAAGCAAGGTGAAAGTAAAACAGAACGCTCCTATAGGAGCGTTCTGTTTTACTTTCACCTTGCTTTAAGCAACCACCTGCCCAAAAACCTACTAATTAACACAAATTTAGTGGCTGTTATAGAGAGGTTTTACTGTACATGTACTTACAGTCTAACATTAATTTATATTTTACTTAGCCCTTTCCCTGTTCTGTGTTTATTCCAAGTTTCAATACCAGCAGAATATTCATGAACAATAAAATATCGAAGGTGTAACATTGTAGAAAGAAACATCTGTCAAATTCAATTAGCAAACTGAGCAGATCCTGATCATACAGTTCCTGAAGGAGCCGTCTGATCTGGGTCTACTCTGTTTGCAAATACGTGAAAATGCCTTTATATGAAGGAAAGTATTAGACTTGGACCTAGAGCAATTGGAAAACATATCACGTGGCAGTAAGTAATTATGAACATGAAATGTATGAATAACAAATTCAAATAGAAGGCTCTTGCTTTCCGACTAAATCATGAATTAGCTACATTGTAACTAGCGAACGGGGGAGGTTGGGAATAGAACTAGAAGACTCTTGAAATAAAGCATACGGAATTTAATGTAATGCATAGCGGATGTAAGATTAAATATGAGACATGATATTAATAAATACAAAAAAGATTTGCCTAACATTTATGATTTTATCAACCCTTTTCTTCATGAATATTCATGAAGGTAAATGTTGACATATGAATAAGAAAAGTGTTGGTCCTGTTGAAAACTGTAGATTAAGACCTATATAGGGGGAGTCATTTAATAAGCAAACAGAGAAGACCCATATCACACGGCTCCCATAGGAGATGTCTGATCTGGGTCTACCCTGTTTGCGAAAGCGTTTAAAGGCGAACCTATGCGGTAAAAAGTTAAACTGCGGGACACTACCTCCTTTAATGCATATCATTAGCATGCGTCGTATTACATAATTATTTCATTAAAGTGTGTGGGTACTTAAATGTAGTTGCGTGTTTTTGCTGTTTTTCGGTCTGTACCTAGACCAGATATTGTATTAATTGGGACGTATTATGGATTAGGTTCACAGTCTATGTAACATGCGACTTGATATTGTAAAATACGCATAACGTTTTTTTTAAAAAACATGCTCGATGTATTCTTTCTGAGAGCAACCGTATTAAACCTTTCCGCAATTAATATTCGTACATGTATAAGAAATAATGACGTCATGAATATCAATTAGATTAATTTATTATTATAGCACATGGATACATGCAATTTTAGCCACTGTATGATCATATCTATATTATATCATAAGCAAACAGAGCAGACCCTGATCAGACGGCTCCTATTGGAGCCGTCTGCTCTGGGTCTACTCTGTGTACAAAGGCGTAGATAGGCGAATTTATGGAGTAAAGAGTTAAACATTTACCTGATAAAAACATGTAAGAACTAATGGCATTATGAATATTAATTAGATAGTTTTGCTATGATATATAACCACAATAATGTTTGACTAGTGTAGAAAAAGTTTGGCAATGGCAGAATTAACACTATATCATTCGTACAGGGAAACAGGGTAGACACAGGAGCCGACTGATCTGGCTCTACTATGTTTGCAATGGCGTAAAATGTCGCTTATGTGGGGTAAAGGGTTAAATTTGACATATCCGCCCGAAATTTAATGACTTTATACAACAGGTCTTGTTGACAAACCCACGTGAAACAAGACACTGGGCGGTGTAAACAATGCCCGGCTTTCATAATACAAATTATTTGTCCTGATTTTCTGGGACTTTAAAGAAATTGACTAGAATAAAGGGAACTAATCGTCCGTGTGAAATAACTCAGATCCTTTTGGCATCCGAAAATGTCGTCTGCGTCACATTTGTCGTCTGCTGACAAAGTGAAATTAGCCATAATGCTTTCACTGTTCGGTTAATATCACACACGAGTGTGGATCTTGATCAGACTGCCAGATGCGCAGTGTCTATACCCGATCATAAGTTACCGCGACTATCCAAATTTGACGTTTGATTTATGAAGGAAAATATGTTTAAAGGTATTCAAATACAATAGAATCTGTCCAAAGTATCAATTCATTTATTGAACACAGGAATTTTAAAAAGCAGGTGGTTGCTTAATGAAGGGCAAAGGCAATGTAGAAAGCTCCTACAGGAGCTTTCTGCATTTCGTTTGACCTGCATTAAGGGACCACCTGCCTTACATATTCATAATAAGACCTCTTTTGATGGATGTTTAAGACAGGTTCGACTGTATATATATATATAACATATCAACGACATTTAAATGAAATGTGTTCACTGGAATAGAACAGTGACAATATGTAAAGGTATGGTCATTTAATGCCAAACTATGCTTTAGAAGAAATTCTATTTTCATAAGTGAATAATTTATGTCGGATACTAAAGTGAAGTTTTGGACTCGCAATGGATCTTTGTAGTAGTAGTTATTTTTGCACATTTTCAGAATTTAAAGTGACCTGTTTGCCTTATGCAATGACTCCGTGACAGCGAGAATGGCAAGTATTGTAAGCTTATATCTTATAAGTTCCTCATGTCTTAATTCCATGAAAAAATATGTACATGTATCACGGATATTAATTAGCTGGTATTTATAATGGCATATGAACGCATGAATATTTCAACCATAGTAGAAACAGTAGAGTGTATTATTTCATTTGCAAACTGAGCACGGTGAATACAGGAGTCATCTGTTCTGGGTCTACTCTGTATCCTTTATGTATAAATTATGCTCAACACAAATATAAGGTAAACTAATATTCACAATGGGCATAGTCTTGCATGCATATATATCAAGTAAAGCGTTAAGCCTGTCTCTGTAAATGAACTCACCCAAATGTGTAAATCTTGCAAAGCCATATTTCATTTGGAGGGACTTTCATTCTTTAACCCGTTATTCCATAAACACTCCTTTTAATGCATTTGCAAACAGAGTAGACCTAGGTAAGACGGCGGCTGTAGGAGTGGCCTTATCAGGATCTGTTCTATCAGGGTCAGTTCTATCAGGGTCTGTTCTATCAGGATCTGTTCTATCAGGATCTGTTCTATCACGGTCAGTTCTATCAGGGTCTGTTCTATCAGGGTCAGTTCTATCAGGGTATGTTCTATCAGGATCAGTTCTATCAGGATCAGTTCTATCAGGGTCAGTTCTATCAGGGTCAGTTCTATCAGGGTATGTTCTATCAGGATCAGTTCTATCAGGGTCAGTTCTATCAGGGTCAGTTCTATCAGGGTCTGTTCTATCAGGGTCAGTTCTATCAGGGTCTGTTCTATCAGGGTCAGTTCTATTAGGGTCAGTCCTATCAGGGTCTGTTCTATCAGGGTATGTTCTATCAGGGTCAGTTCTATCAGGATCTGTTCTGTTTGCTAATTAGTAATAATACAATTATATCGACATTATTATACAGTTTCTGCAGTGGTCAAACAATCCTATTTCATGAATCATTATACAAATTAATCAGATTACTATACATGATGTCATTAATTAGTACATGAATATTCATGAAGTAAACTGTTAGGCCATCTTTACCCCTATATAAAGCTTGGGGCAATAGCTTTTGGAACGCGTATACAGTAGAATACGTCCTAAGCGGCCGTTCATTTATAGAATATAGGAGTCTTAACCCTTCGCTTGCTGAATTTTAAAATACATTTCTCCTTCTTTACCCATGCAATGTTGTATAATTATATATATCTTCACTGTGTACAAGTATTTCGATGTGCAATTACTGCGGTGGAGTGCACTGGTTGCACAATCAACTTGTAAATAGTGCAGACCCTGATGAGACAGCTCCTATAGGAGCTGTCTCATCTGGGTCTTCACTATTTACATGTACATGTAGGTATATTGACGTGAATAGCAACCGAAGGGTTAAAAGCG
The DNA here is from genome assembly GCA_963576725.1 of Azorinus chamasolen. Lineage (NCBI taxonomy): Eukaryota > Metazoa > Mollusca > Bivalvia > Cardiida > Solecurtidae > Azorinus > Azorinus chamasolen. The sequence goes on along the minus strand of OY755235.1, from coordinate 106,211,186 downwards.
GGTGGTTGCTTAATGTAAGGCAAACGTAAGATATTTCTGCATTACTTTTGACCTACATTAAGCTACTACCTGCCTTTACAGATCCATAATTGGACCTCTTTTTGATGGCCGCTTAAGAGAGGGTTCTCCTGAATTTTAATTAGATAACATATGCACGGACCTTCTAGTCTTAGTCCACTCTACAGTAAAACCTTTCTAAACTGGAATGCAAATTAGAATAATTCCCGTTTTTATACAAGGTATCAGATAATGCAGAGTGACGTCATACAAAAAGCTCTTAATCCATTACCTCATAGGCTATTTTAGATCCAACCTCTTTGAATGAATGCACCAAAAAGGAGCATGAACTAGAGCAAAGGAAAACTTTAGAATTTAGTCGTTTGAAAACATTGTGATAAATAGAGCATTTGCTCCTATAGGAGCAAATGCTCTATTTATCACAATGGTTTCACAAAGTGACTTTTACAGAGTCGTCAAAATGAGGGAATGGGTTAAAGGAGCTTTCTGTATGACCTTCATGCATTAGAGGCTTTCAGAACACGCATAATTCCATAGGTACGTAAGGACAGTGCACTAAATCTACAGACTGCTATGCAGTAACGCCCGTCTTAAGCGACCATTAAAAAGAATCTAATTGTGTTTTAGCGCAGGTGATATATTAATACGGGACAAAAGTACATGTAACGCAGAAAACCTCCTTTTGGGAGCTTTCTGCATTGCTTTTGACCTGCAATAAAAACCCGCCTGCTTAGTAAGACCCATATGTCTAATCAGTCCATGCTCGCATAAAACATATTTTATTGTAGTACATTTTAACCCTTTACTCCATACATACGCCTTTCTACACTTTTGCAAACAGACTAGAGACCCAGATCAGACGGCTCCTGTAAGAGCTGTCTGATCAGGGTCTGCACTATTTGCTTTTGATATGATATAGATATAATTCTTCAGTTTCTGTCATGGCCAAAATTCCTTACGTTCGTGTGCTGTTATATGTAATATGTTATATATGGACATTTTAATAAACCAATTGAAAATTTATCAGTTAGATAGGTTAAATGAGATCATCGCCTTTGATCCTATCATTTCCCTCTGCCATATCAACCCTTTGTTTGCCATGGATATGAAAACAGGTGCGAACAGTGTAGATCCAGATGATATGTCGAGTATCCTGTTGTCTAATAATGATCCATCCAAATTGTTTGAAACTTCCAGACCTGAAAATTAAATGAAATAAAACTCTGATTAATTAAGTAAGCAGTGAATAATGTGTACAACGGTAAACATTCGGCGTGCAAAATATCATTACTTAAACCATTTCGCAGTCAATCCCAATACTGCGATCGCCTTTGCAAACGGTTCGGATCCAGGTGAGACGCCGAGTAACTCGGCATCTCATCAGGATCCAATCCGTTTGAAGATGCAATTATGGTTTTGAAACGAAAAGGGAGAATGTTGAAAAATAAGAATTGAAGCAATCGACAAACTTTGTTTATAATAATACGTGGCAGTGAAGAATTAAATTATTCATTCATCTCTTCCTATCGACAGTATGAACAGATTTTGGATGATTAATGGTGTTAAATGATCATTTCATTGATATCGATATTAGCATCTCTTTTACCCTTTGTACAGTACATTGTAGCGGCCAATTCGTGACAACCTAAACAAACAGTTTAGACCCGGATGATACGCCGAGTGTCTCGGCAGAGTATTTCGGCATCGCATCAGGAACGATAATGTTTGACACGACTAAAGTTTTAAGGAGAAATGGAATATAACGTAATCGTTGATCCTTGTAGCAAACGACAAATGTTTGCAGACGACAATTACATAGCGTACAAAGAGTTACCGGTAACCCTTTCACCAGCCTTAGTTAGTGTTGTCTGCAGGGCAAATATTGTCGTCTGCTTGACCCCCCCACCCCCCTTAACACATTCCCTGCTAATGACACCTTTTGGCATCTCTGTAAAAGTCCCTTTATGAAACCATTGTGATAAATAGAGCATTTGCTGGACATATTTGAAGCAATATGTTCATCCGTGTTATCTGTGTTTCAACTTTAAATATCACGTCATAAAATTACTCTGAAACTTTAATTTTGTATTGTTGTGTTGCCTTGTAAATATTCACGTGGCATTAATATGTTATACTATGTGAACTAGATGATATACATTATGCATAGGTCTTGAATAAAATATCTGTTCTGTTTATTTATCACAATGGCATCAAAACAACAAAATTCTGAAAGTTCCTTTTCCAGTAAATGCTCATTTTCGGTAGATTTATTTAAAGAGATCACGTCTATAAATATGGATTGAGTTAAACTTTTGGTTTTTATTTCGAAAATTGGCGACGAGAACCTCATACAGTTGTGGTGAGACGTTCATATCGTAACGAATTTTCACACTGTTGAAGATTGCTAACGCCTTGCACTCGGGAAACGGGTGTACGAAAACGTTTGCAAACAGTGTAGACCCAGATCAGAGGGACCCATCTAATCAAGATCTACACTGTTTACTTTCGGTAGAGTTAAACCCTTCATTCTGAATAAACTACATGTACACTGTAGTTTAACCATTTCCCTGTTATGTGTTTATTCTACATTTCAATACCTATTGATCATTCATGGACAAAACAGTTATAAAGAAATATGGAAGGTGGATCATTGTATCCATTTTAGAAAGTAAAGAAACAGATCTTTCAAATTCTATTAGCAAACAGAGTAGACCCTGATCAGACGGCTCTTATAGGAGCCGTCTGATCTGGGTCTACTCTGTTTGCCAATGCGTGAAAACTCGTTTATATGAGGGAAAGGGTTAAGCCTTTCATACTGAATGAATTGGTTTATAAACCCTGATGGACGAGCCCACTTAGAAAATTCAGAAAAGCCAAATGATTAATAAGTAGCGTACAGTAAGCATGTCGTCTTCTAAATAAAATGTCTGCTATATCTATGTTGTATATTTCAACCCCTTTTTGGCGGCAGATATTATTGATGATTTTTAAATGCAAACAGTGAAGACCGAGATATGCCGGATCAAATCAGTTTCATATTATGAGCTGACATCGAAGTATCCAGCATCAAATACAGTTGAACCTCGATATCTCGAACTTTAACCCATTACCTCATAGGCTATTTTTAGATACAACCTCTTTGAATAAATCTACCGAAAACTAGAGAAAAGGAAAATTTTAGAATTTTGTAGTTTGAAACCATTGTGATAAATAGAGCATTTGCTCCTATAGGAGCAAATGCTCTATTTATCACAATGTTTCCTAAAGTGACTTCTACAGAGTCGTCAAAAGTCGTCAATATGCGGGAAAGGGTTAAGGGGCAATACAAATTACTTCGAGATAACGGGAGTATGAGTCAGCCCATTTCAAACTTGAAAACTTTCTCTATGTGACAGCTTGATTCATGTCGCAAGAAATGCTGAAAGCATCAGTAGGAGCTGTACTTGCAACCTGCACCAAGCTGTCGCATGTCTTTGTAGATATGTGCATGTGCAATGGTGAATTTTATATAAAAAGAAATTCTGTATTACAAATTTTCGAAAGGACCAATTCTTTAACCCGGTTTATATCGAAGTTCGAGTAATCCAAATTCGAGATATCGATGTTCCATCGTATTTGGCCCAAACTCTCAGTGCAATTAGATATCAGTTCTATAACGTTTGCAATGAGTGTAAATCTTGTAACCAAAAGCACCAATTGTCTTGTGTTGTTTTTAACTTTTGTATATAAAACTGTGATTAACCCTTTGAATGCGGGACATGCAAACATTTGACATTTGGAAACAATATTATACTATAGACCCAAATCAGGAGGCTCCTAGAGGAGTCCTTTAACTCTTTCGGTGCAATGTCGCCTATTGGCACCATTGAAAACAGTGCAGTCCCAGATCAGATGCCGCCTTTTCAAGGTGGAATCTGACCTGGATCTTCAGTTTTCTGTATTATTTTAGCCAAAGCATACAGGTTTTTAAAACAAATACTTTACTAATACACCTTTATTATTCAGTTTAGAATAATTATTATATTTAATATGAAATTATTATTGCAGACGACACTTTTAAAGTTGGCGCCAAAAGAGTTAATAAGGGTCATCTACTAATTTCCAATTAAAAATCTCTAGAAAGTGTAAGCCCTGCATACCGAGTAGACCCCATATGTAAGCACATTTAGTGAGCTATTCCACTCTGAAAATCGAGCACTGAAAGGGCTAAACAAAATGCAAATTTACTGTACATAAGATGGCGTTCACCATTTGCACGGCGTCTCATCAGGATCCAAACTGTCTGATACTGTGTTTATCTTGTATATAAAGAAATTAAAGAAAACGCACATTCTAAAATTTGAAAGAGACGTCCCAACAAATTGCAACGCTGGTACTGAAATTGTAAATTCAGAGAGGTCAGTTCTATAACGTTTGATTTTCGTAACGTGTACGAGTCGCATACAGTAAAAACTCGATTATTCGAACACTAAAACACATATCATTATTGATTATTCGAACACTGAAACACGTATCATTATCGATCTTTAAGACAGATGGCAGCTTAATGCATGGTGATAGTCATGCAGAAAGCTCCTGTATAGGAGCTTTCTGCATGACTTTCACCATGCATTTAAGCAGTCACCTACGTAAAAAGGTCTAAATTCTTCTATTAAAAAAAATCGAATAATTGAGATTTTACTGTACATTTGTATATCATAAAATTAATTCGCCTGTGCGTAAATCCGTAATCGGATGGAAATTAAGACGCGTTGGATTGGAATTGCCTCTATTTGGATAGTAGAGGGCTGGAAAAATCAATTTTGAGTTAATCTTGCTTAACCTTCATGATGCTGGATTTCAGTTATGTTGTCTGTTACAAACTAGTTTGGATATAGAGGAGAGGTCAAATGGCACGGCGTCCCATTAGATTCCTAGCTGTTTGGCACTCTCGTTCAAGATTTGAAAATGAAATGAAAGAAAATTCATCTTATAGACTGTAGCAGACGACAATTATCAGACGATAATTGCTCATAGGGCGAAGAGTTAAATTACCTGAGATTCATCGATCTTCTGGTCCGTCATCGGCTGCTAGGAGCCTCACAATGCGCGCCTATTAAAAAGATGTTCATTATTATTGTCTTTTCAGGGCGGCAATGCGTTTTGTAGTCCAATAACGGTCCATACACAGCATCAATCTACATATTAAAACGACCAGCGTGCACAGGTGTTCCAGAAAATGGAGTCTCCTATTCACGGGAATTAATTTTGTACTGGGTGGATTTGATTCCGGATTGATTAGTGTACTATTAGGAACAGTGGATTATCTTGGAAAGTACTCTAAGTTTGATGCAACTCCGGTGTGGCTATATAACGAAGCAGAAATGTGCGTGACCCGGTCTGTAACTGTAGTTTTAATGACATGGTGTGTGCTTTGGTCTAGTGGAGGATAATTGAGGAGTAGTTGCATACAACAGTAGGGTCGAGCTTGAGAAAAAGAAACTTTTATTTCATTTTAATCATGATATACTCGGAGTTATCCCTATTATTTGGATATATTTTATCATAAGAGTGTAGCTTCACCATCGGGTCAACGGTGTGGGAAAGTTTGCGTATCAATTAGGCCTGATAAAAACGTGTCGTTGCATTAATTATTCGGAAAAGCGTCACTTTGTGTTTGTATACGAAAAGCAGAATAATAATAGACACTGTGAAATAACAGCAACGATGACATTTTCTGAAGTCGATCTGCTGTCGATATTTGAACATCCAGCTTTAATGTGACCATCTGCTGTTTATAGGTCTTGCTTGCTATGTGAAATACCCAATTACCTAACCGACAAAAGCTCGACCTTCAAACAGTTCTGAGTTCATATGTTGGCATCTGGTTAGACATTATTTGCGAAGTATTCTCGGAGAAACTTCAAATAGTAAAATGCCTGTCCAGTCAAAATCAGGTTCCGGGCGTGAAAAGAAACCCCCGCCAACACCACGTTCGAAACCCAAGCCAATTCTAAAAATCCCTAAAGCAGCGTGGTCTCCCAATGAGGTACCTGTGGATAATGTCAGGGCATATCCAAATAACGTCCCGGCATCGCCGACAAACACGAACAGGTTCAGTCTGCAATCCAAGCCATACCTGAATGGACCCCAGCCTTTCGCTTTTCCCTCAGTCCAATTTGATGTTGGAGGGGAAAGGAATAAAAGTGTGGAATTAAGCGATATGCCTAAATCTTTGTTTTTCTTCGACGGTCAAGTTGCCCAGAACGGTGCTATCGGAGAGGACAGTGTTGCTGAAACTGACCTGTCGACTATCAGTGAAGGCAGTGTTGGTCAAATGCCACAACCAAGTCCGAAATACAGCCGTGCCGGTGGCGCACGTGCTTCTTTCTGTGGGTGGGAGGCGCTACAAGAGTGCGAGGTAAGAGCCATTGTTTGTATTAAAACCATTTACTCCATGAATATTCATGTAAGAAATAATGACATCATGAATATTAATTAGCTAAATTTGTGCAAAGGCATAATTAATAAGGGAATATTTGACTATGGCAGAAACTGTAGAGAATCATACATATGCTATTTCACAGGCAAACAGAGCAGCCAATGACCAGACGCCTCCTTCCAGGGCTGTCTGATCTGGGTCTACACTGTTTGTGAAAGCGTAAAAGGAAATTTCTACAAGGATCAAATATGAAGTATAAATATGCCAGGAGTTCCTGATATGTGACGCGTTGTTCAGTTAGATTGTCTTACTTCTCAGCCAAATCGTGTATTACTGGTATTTTTTAGAATCGTCTCAAAGTATCGATATTAAGCCATTCCCTTCAACTGACGTCTTTTGACCCCTCTGCAAAACTTTTTTTTCTTGAAACCACTGTGACAAATAAAGCATTTGCCCCATAGGAGCAAATACTATATTTATCACAGTGGTTTTAAAAGTATACAATTCTAAAACAAATCAATTTCTAGTAACTGCTACTTTCCAGTAAATTTATTCAAAGAGGTTGTGTGTAAAAATAGTCTAGAAGGGAATGGGTTAATATGAGTACAAACAAGAAAGGGTACAATATATTTGAATAGTTCCCTATATGACTGTTTGTAATTTTGTCTGAGTTCCACAAAGTTGTATACTTTTGCCACTGGGGCTTCACATGACAATACATTTATTTATTTATTTCAGTCACGGCTGTATAGCCTACATACAGCAACAACAAACATGTATAAATACATTATCAAACTATGTATACATCCATTCTATAAAGAATTATTAGAGACTATACATATCACACATGAATGCAGTATTTACTTACACTAAACACAGTGCCAATAAAACCAATTACTGGTCGCTAATCGCTGCAAAGATGCATACAAATTGTTTAAAAAACAGCAAAGTAACGTCTGACCATGAAAACACAGCGCAAAGACGCATAACCCAAAAACAGGGTTTTAAGAGATTATTTAACCCCTTTGATCAGATCAAAATTGCGCTTATTAGGAACGGTAACTGGGTGGACATGAAAGAATACACGGGGAATGGGCTGAGAGATTGCTTGCATTATTTACATAAAAACGAGGATCTTCTATTTAAACTCTTAATTAGGATCTTACATGTACACGTGCCTCCGAACTAAACCTCTTTGATAACCAGTTTTACGATGAATGGCATATGAATAATATTACGGGAGGCGGGATAGTTCCATCATTAACAACAATGTAGAGTCTGATAGGCCATCGTTGTGCCTGGTTATGGTTTTGAACTGTTGACCCTTTGGAGAGACAACCATAGTTTGTTAAGTGCCACGCTGCACACAATATGGCTGTCTCTAATGAGTGTCAAGCAGTTTGGTTCCTGTTGTGGAGCTGGGTTTCCAAAGTGACAGTGGAGTTGGGATTAACCCTTTCGCTGCCAAACTCTGTCGTCTGCTAACTTTGTCGTCTGCTACAATTTTTTTTATTTTCTTCATTTTTGTTTCAAAAACATAGTAACAGTAACAAACAGTTTGGATCCTGATGAGACGCCGAGTTACTCGGCGTCTCATCTGGACCCAAACTGTTTGCATAGGTAATCACAGATCCGGCATTGGCAGCGAAATGGTTAATGCCAGTTGTTTCATCACCAATCAGGATTTCTAATTGATCCCAGTCCCTCATAGGCTATTTTAGGTCAAACCTCTTTGAGCAAATCTACCGAAAAGGAACATTTACTAGAGAAAATAAATTTTGTAGTTTTGAAACTATTTTGATAGACAGAGCATTTGCTCTATGTAGTAAATCCTCTATTTATCACGAAGGTTTCTAAAACTAACTTTTACAGAGGCGACAAAAAGCACCAATATGCTAGTTTGGGTCCAGATGAGACGCCGAGTTACTCGGCCTCTCGTCGAGATCCAAACAATTTGACATTCAGATTGTATTTTTGTAAAAATAAAATTTCATGAAATGTGAAGCATAAGATACTGGTAACTGTGTTTGGCGTCGAAAGACTCAGCTCGATTGTGCACAAACAACTCTATATTCCAAGTTAGTGCACATTTGAACCACACCTAGAATCAACGTTGTTCAGCAATTCATGATTTACGCTTTCCCTGTTCTATATTTATTCCAAATTTCAGTACCTATACTGAATATTCATAGAAAAAATATGGACAGAGGAACATTGTAGCCATTTTAAAAACTAAGGAAAAAATCTATTAAATTCCATTAGCAAACGGAGCCGACCCTGATCAGACGGCTCCTATAGGAGCGGACTGATCTGGATCCACTCTGTTTGCAAATGCGAGAAAAGGCGTTTATATGAGGGAAAAGGATAACTTGAAAATCAGGGCAGATCATTGACAGACGTTTCATGTCGTCCGCTGCAACTGGCAGTGGGATATGTCTTCATAGTTCACTAAGCCTCGAATTAACGTTTTCTTGTGGTGCGTATCAAAACAGATTCGGGCCAGTCGGCATGTCTTCCCGACGTGTTCCCTAATTCAGAGCATTCAGTTTGATAACGCTGAAAATAGATTTAACCCTTTCCCTAATATAAATGTGTTTTTACGCATTTGCAAACAGAGGAGACCAAGATCAGACGACTCCTATAGGAGCCGTCTGATCAGGGTCTGTTCTGTTTGCTAATGGAATTTAATAGACCTGTTTCTTTAGTTTCTAAAATAGCTAAAATGTTCCACCTTCCATATTTCATTATAACTATTTTGTCCATTAACATTCAATAGGTATTGAAACTTGAAATAAACATGGAACATTAAATGGTTAACTCTTTGAATTCAGTACGTGTGTGTACTGAATCTGCAAACAGTGTAGATTCACGTCAGAGGGCTCCTAGAGGAGTCCCTTGGTATGGGTCTGCACTGTTTGTCATTCAGTATTCTCTCACAAAGTTTACCCTTTTATACTGTGTGGTCCCTACCGATAAACAATGATGGACTATTCCACCTTGAAAATTCAATACTGAAAGAGTTGGTAATTATGTCGTGACAGGTGCGTTAACATAATATTCCGTTGAATAAGATTTATCTACGTTTTGCTGTTTTCAACTAAGACATTTATTGTGCACTTGCATCATTCTGTCGTTCTATTCAATCTTTTAAATGCAGGAAACGAATATACTGTCTTTTGCCAACAGTGTAGACCCTGATCGGAGGGCTCCTAAAGGAGCCCTCCGATCAGAGTCTGCACTGTTTGTCACTTAAAGTCATCAAGCAAATTATATCCTACATTCCACTGAATGGATTCTATCGTTAAACACCCAATGGTTGTTCCAGTTTGAAAATTCAGCATTCAGATGGGTCAAGTGCATGTAATATACAAGTTAACGCGGTGCAGTGTTTGATCATAGAACAAAAGAACATTTTAAACAAAGTGATGCTTGTTTCAAGGGATGGGATAGCAAATTAAAACCATCGAAGGTATAACCGAGGTATAACGCAATACGGTATGGTTTAATGCATTCCAATATACAGTAAAGCCCCTCATAGGTATCTTTAACCCATTCCCTCATAGGCTATTTTTAGATCCAACCTCTTTGAATATATCTACCAAAAAGGAGCATTAACTAGAGAAAAAGGAAAATTTAGAATTTTATAGTTTAAAACCATTGTGATAAATAGAGCATTTGCTCCTGTAGGAGCAAATGCTCTATTTATCACAATGGTTTCACAAAGTGACTTTTACAGAGTCGTCAAAAGTCGTCAATATAAAGGAAAAGGTTAACATTTCCCGTCATACTATAGGTTATATTTAGTTCCAACCTCTTTGATTAAATCTAGCGAAATGGAGCATTTACTAGAGAAAGGGAACATTTTAAAATTGTGTACTTTTGAAACCACTGTGATAAATAGAGTATTTTCTCCATAGGAACAAAATAGTAATGCTCTATTTATCACAGTGGTTTCAACAGTTTACTTGTACAGAGGCGTCAAAAGGCTTCAATACGAGAGATGGGTTAAAAGCAGGTAGTTGCTTAACACTTTCCCTGTTCTGTGCTTACAATGTATTCCAAATATCGTTATAATGAAATCTGGAATGTGGGACATTGAAGCCATTGTACAAAGTAATGACACATCTTTCAAATTTCATTAGCAAACAGAGCAGACCCTGATCAGACGGCTCCTATAGGAGTCGTCTGATCTGGGTATACTCTGTTTGCAAATGCATGAAAACGCGTTTATATGAAGGAAAGCATGTGGTTGCTTAATACAGGGCGAAGGAATGCGGAAAGCTCCTGTAGAATCCTTCTGTATAACTTTCTTCCTTCAGTACGCTATTGCCTGTCTTTTAGCTCTAGAAGTAGTACTCTTTCTGTTTAGATTGGTTTTGTTCTGCATGTATACAGGGTAATTTCAAATACTTATTCCGACCGTTTCTAAAATGAAGCCAATACGTCCATCGGGACAGGTAACACGTTTGCGTTTAAAATTGGACGTTTGTTGACTGGGTGTCGCATCAGGATCCATGTGATAATGTTTAAAACACAAGTATATATTGTATTTTCGGAGATTACCTGCTTAAATTGTAAAGCAAGTTATTGTAGAGCTAACGGAAAGTAAGTGACAAGTAGCTTAACTTTAACCTATTAGCTAATAAACATTCATATCAGAAATAATGACATCATAAATAAAGATTACGAATCTACCTGCATTTTATAATGGCATATGAACACATGCAGAAAATGTAGAATGATAACTAATAACTGATAGGGTCTACTCTGTTTGCAATTGCGTGAAAATGCGTTTATATTGCAGAAATAGTTAAAATGGATGACATTTCTAGGCAGTGGCTGAGTTATAGATATAGAAATAATTTATTCTATTTACATAGACGACGATTTCCTATAGCGGGCTAAAGGTTAAAGGTCAGTCTTGAAGTCATAGTATCTTGTATAAACACTTTCTGAAATTGTGCCAGATATTATCAAACCACTCTATTCGATAATTAGGAGCGACAATATCTCACCTCGCAATTCGAGACCCCATTTTACAGGTCATCTGCATACCTGATAGGGCGACATTGGTACGGGGCGAAATCAGATAGGGTATTCGAATAGATTGCGGTAGTTCTATGTGAGTAAACCTATTATCTTCACCCAGAAACAAAAGAAAACGCTTTCTTTTTAAGTATGTATATCAAATTGGTGTCACTTGTTTTTCTAACATTTCGACATGGCTTAATCATGGCGTTCGACACATGTATTGATATTACCAACATGATTAACCCTTTCCCAGTTGAATATCCATGTAAGAAATAATGACATCATGAATATTTATTTGCTGATTTTCATAATTGCAAATGTAAACGGGAAGTTTCGGTAATGGTAGAAACTGTATTGTCAGATCTATGATAATTTCATAAGCAAACGGAGCAGACCTTGATCAGACGGCTTCTACAGGAGTCGTCTGATCTGAGTTTAAATTCTGTTTGTAAATACCCCTAAAAGCGTTTATATGAAGGAAATGGTTAAACCCTTTCCTCATAGGTTATGTTTAGGCCTAGCCTCTTTGAATAAATCTAATGAAAAGGAGCATTTAATAGATTACTGAACCCAGTGTGATAAATAGAGCATTTATTTAGAGCCTATGGGGCAAATTCTCTATTTATCATAATTGTTTCAAAACAGTGACTTTTACAGAAGCGTCAAATTGCATCAATATGAAGGAATGGGTTATAAGCTTAATCTCAGCGTTCGCTGTACATGTATTGATATTACAAACATGGTTTATATGAATATATGTGATTCAGACGAGATACTGAAACAAGAATTATTTCTATTATGTGCCTTTCCTGATACTGTATCCATATATTATATAAACACGTCACTAGTTCTTCAACAAATTATTTAATCATTTAATTATTCTGATGGGTTGTATTAACCCTTTATTCCATGCTTAGTTTTGTAATAAATAATTACATGATGAATATTAATTGGATTAATTTTAATAATGACACATGGATCACAGGAAATAGTGGCAACAACAGAAACTGTAGAATCATGTACAATAAGCAAACAGAGCAGACCGTAACCAGTAGCCGTCTGATCCGGATATCATACGTTTGCACAGGCGTTAAAAGGAGTATTTATGACGTAAATTGTTAAAAAGCATATCATCTCCGTTAAACATGTAATTGAAATTATATATCTGCTTTCATTATGATGTTCGCATGAGTTTGAAATAGCAAATGTTTGAAATTTGGCAATATGTCTTCCTTATTTCTTTCATTGACCCTTAGCTACCGGTATGTGATTAGCTTAACTGGCAATATGGATCCAGACGAGACGTCGAAGTAGGCTAAATCACTGTGTAGTCAATATTAAAACTGTTTGATACTCGTATTAAAACATGTTTACAGACCAAAGCAATATTCAGAGGCCCAGATAAGAGTAATAATTTAGACCATTTTCAGTAATAACTCCTATATTTCTCCACCAACCCCTATATTGCGACCACTCATTAGAAATTCTCGTCGAGACGATTCTAAAGAGTGGTCACAACATAGGATTTGATGGAGATGTGACGATTTTAGTATTGAATGTGCACCTTTATCTATTGCTCTGAATATTATATTTTAACCCTTCGCTTGCTGAATTTTAAAATACATTTCTCCTTCTTTACCGATGCCCTGTTGTATAATTACATACATCTTCACTGTGTACAAGTATTTCGCTATGCAATCACTGCTGCGGAGTGCACTGGTTGCACAATCAACTTGTAAATAGTGCAGACCCTGATGAGACAGCTCCTGCATGAGCTGTCTCATCTGGATCTTCACTATTTACAGGTATGTATATATTGACGTGAATAGCAAGCGAAGGGTTAATGCTAAGCATGCAAGGTTTCGAGTTGACAAAGCTTCACTCGACAAACTAGAGGTTACTTAATATATTAACAATAATAAGGCAGAATAAACAGATAAAAGGTGCAGACTCAAATACTAAAATCGTCCTTTCTCCGCCAAACCTTATGTTGTGACCACTCTTTATAATCGTCTCTTCGATGCGATTATAAAGAGTAGTTTCATAGGGTTTGGTGAAGAAATAAAGAAGCATTTCTTGAAAATGTTCTAATTTGAACATCTAATCTGAACATCTGATAAAGGAATAGAAACAGGGGCGATTGGGGCCAATAAATATATTGACCAATTCAGATGTAATGTATATCGGTTCAAATATGATTGAAATGTCACTATTATATTCTACTTATACCAACACAGTCGCCGGCTCATCTGTATCCAAACAGTATAACACTCTGATTATGTTTCGGAATAGATTTTTTTACTTTGAAATCTGAAACAGGCAATAATCTTAGCAAACGAATTTTTTATTTGGTGGCCAAAGTGTTGATATTGTATAAAAGATACCATTCAGTAGATCAAGGCTGACTTCTATAAGAGAAACCACCTCAAGGGGAGGGGTCGTCACGCACCTTTAACGTTCAGAGCGCCTCTATGTCACTGGACATATCAAGTTTCTTTCTATTAATCTTTTACTCCCAAAATGCGCCTTCCTGCGCCTTGCAAATAGAGTAGATCCTACAGAAGCCGTCTGATCAGAATCTGCTCTCTGTTTGATTATGGAACAATATATATCTGATTCTACAATTTCTGCTTCGGTAAAAAGTGCGCGTGTTAATAAAACCCCCTCAATATGCTATTTTAAAAAATAACATAATTAATATTTATTGTGTAATCATTTCTAACATGAATGTTCATGGAGTAACGGGATAATTTACAATGCAGTACTGGTGTGTAGGCCTACAGCGTATATATGTCGTATATCTCGCTTTTTCACTTCAGGTCTACCCTGTTTGCAAAGGCGTGGAAAGGCGTATTTATGGTGTAAAGGGTTATATACAATAACCATTAACAAATAATAGACCTATTTATAGCATAGACCTATGCCAGTTTCTACATTCTCTGCAACATCTATATTTGTCACTCGCACTAGATCGAAAAAGACTATAGTTTATTTATACTAGTGTGTATTAACCCTTTACCTCATAGGCTATTTTTAGATACAACCTCTTTGAATAAATATACCGAAAAGGAGCATTAACTAGAGAAAAGGAAAATTTTAGAATTTTGTAGTTTGAAACCATTGTGATAAATAGAGCATTTGCTCCTATAGGAGCAAATGCTCTATTTATCACAATGGTTTCACAAAGTGACTTTTATGGAGTCGTCAAAAGTCGTCAATATGAGGGAATGGGTTAATGTACTAGGTGTTAGAAATAAACTATAATAGGTTTTTTTTCTATCTAGCGCCAGTGATATCTATATTTATGTGGAGTCGGCCTATACATTATATAGCTCTAGGATCTTACATGAGGGCTCATCATAAATTGTTTTTATTAAACGAGTTTATTATAAAAATATGACACTGGCTAAAGCTCGTTTCATATTAATATAGTAAATTCGTTTCATGAAAGCAATTGGTATAGAACACGAATGTTCACAGTCTTTTTATCACATAACCCTTAAACCTTGCCATAGTAAGTGAAACAGGCTATGTTTATATTTGATGGCTATTTTGGCCATTGCAAATGAGGACTTTAAATCCGGCTGTACTGCACTGTAAGTGCAGTACAGCCGGATTTAAAGTCCTCATTTGCATAAATGCACTAGTGCATTTCCGCGATTTACGGCACTCTGTTTCGGCACTCCCACACAGCAAATTATGTGGTAACATTCAAATCATAGCTTTACGTGAAATAATCTAACCATTATCCCGATATTCGCGATTTGATTCTTATTTGCAAGCAGCCTTGATACAGATGAGACGCCCGGTAGCTCACTCGGTAAAGTATATCCTGTTTCTCAAAATATTGATCAACTCCAACCAGATCAAGATTTCGGCCAGGCGTTATTTTATACAGTAGGATAAGAGTTACTGTTGAACATTGTCATATAATACATTGTCTTTGTGAATTATTTAGAAATCGTCATGTGCGTATTAATTAAATATAAAGAATTTGTCGATCCCTTGTGCAGATAGCACAGATGTAGTATAGGATTTTCTTTCCGAGATATCTTTATATAAACACCGTTTGTAACTTTACCTGGACACCGGTTTACAGGGGAAAATGAAAACACCTGTCTCGTCAAAGCCGACTTTGTTTGAGTTAAATAAACAACCGTCTGCTTCATAAATGAGTAAGTTCATTTGTCTATAGTAACAAATCATTTCTCTCCATTGCCATACCCGTTAATGACCTATGACAGGATAGAGACATGTAGAGAAACGTGTTTGTGTCATTGTTTAGACTCGTTTGTATTATTGTTGATGTCCCAGGGCCAGACTGCCAGGGCGAATGATGTCAAGTTTTCTTCAAACAACCTGACTGTAAGGTGCAGCAGAGTCTGTATTAAGTGACCGGTCTTATAAAACAGTTGTTTGCTGAATGCATGGGGAAAGTAAAGCAAAAACGCTACAAGAGGCTGCATGAAGAGCATTCTACATTGTTTTCGACGTGCATCAAGCCACAACCTGTCTTAACCCTTTCCCTGTTCTGTATTTAGGCCAAATTTCAATACCTACTGAATATTCATGAACAAAATAGTTATAAAGAAATGTGGAACGTTGTAGACATTTTAGAAAGTGAAGAAACAGATCTTTCATATTCCATATATAGCAAATTATGAAATAGAGCAGACCCTGATCAGACGGCTCCTGTAGGAATCGTCTGATCTGGGTCTACTCTGTTTGCAAATGCGTGAAAACACGTCTATATGAGGGAAAGGGTTAAGAAAGACAGAAGACCCAGAATCGGACCTCTTTTTAATCGTTGCTTAAGACAGGTTCTATTGTATGCATATAATAGGATCCAGACAAAAGACCTCTGGTGGAAACTAATAAGTCCACATTTGACCACCTGGAGGCTGGACAGAGCTTGCTTTGTACATGGTAGACAATAACCCCTTGGTGTTTGTTGCAAGATAGGCAATTAGCCCTTGATGACTTTTATTAAACAAAAGCCACTTCTTGAGAATTTGCAAGGTAACGCAAAATCTCCATGAAAAGGTTTCAGCAGTGAAAGCTGGATTTGACAGAACCATGGCAGCACCGGGCTCCACTTTCCTCCTGTTACTAATACTTTAACATTGTCAGAAGTGCTTGACGACCTATATGCAGTGGGAAACACAGCTCTGAAAAAAGAAGTGGGAGAAGTGTTGACTAGTTGTTCTGGTGTGTGGGGCTCATAATTATAGCCACCTTGGTGGCTCAGTTGTACAGCACTCGCTCTGTAAGTGAGGGGTCCAGAGTTAGAGCCCCTCTCCAGGCTGCACTCTGCAACATTATAATGTGAGAAATCATTTATATGATGCCTAAAGACACCCTTTTCATTGGTCTGACTATTGTACATTTGTAATTATTCCAGCACAAGCTAGCAGAAATCTGATTTTGCTACACAAATATTCTAGGCAGAACAAAATTAACCAACAAAACATGATTTAGTCAGATATATTTAATTTATAAATCCTGTCCACATAATTTGTTTTATATTGTCTGCAGTGACAATAAATCAAAATATAAAGTAATTCTAGATCATATTCCATTATACATATGCATAATGTAATGGGCTAAGTTTTCTACCGTAGAAATCCATGTCAAAATGGTGTTGGTGGACTGTCTTCATTCAACACTCTGGCCTGGATGTCTTTTCATTGGAACTTATCAGCTCTCAAATATGGTCTCGCCTTTACAAACCAAGTATACCCAGATCATACAGCTCCTATAGTAGCCATCTGATCTGGTCTGCTCTGTTTGCAAATGTCAAAAAGTGTTTATATGGAGGAAAGGGTTAAAAGGGACAGTGAATGCTGAAGATCTTTAATGGCGAAACAGCCTTTAAAGGGGAGAAGCAATACCTAGATGGAGACAAAGGTTGCAGAAGAATTTTAATGGTCAACAAAACATACCATGATACCCTATTCTTAAAATACATTCTACTCACCCAAATCTAAATCAACTTTAGATATACATATAATTATATATATAACTCTACAAGGCACAGGCTAGCGGAGAATTTGTGAGAAAATTCTCTTAACTCTTGGCTTTTCCCTGTTGTGAGCTTGTTATACCCCATCAAACGAGGTTTTTTTGGGAGGGGGGTATACTGGTGTCACCATGTCCGTCCGTCTGTTCGTCCGTCTGGCTTGTCCGGATCATAACTTCCACAGTATAAAAGCTATTGACATAAACATCATATTCAGATAGATCACATTGACTGCAAGTGCAATGCACAATGTTTGTAACTCTGTCTTCAGTATTTTTGGAGTTATTGTCCTCAATGTTATTTTTCTCAAAATCTGGCTTGTCCGGATCATAACTTTCAAAGTATAAAAGCTATTGACTTCAAACTTCATATACAGATAGACCACATTGACCACAAGTGCAGTGCACAAGGTCAATAACTATGTTATTGGAATTATTGCCCTTTGTTATTTTTGCCAAAATCTGGCTTATTTAATGAATGAATTTTTTTTTCGTAGCTTTTCTCTGTCATACCTCAACATAACTTTTTTTAATTTTGCAGTTTCGTTGAACACCATCTGAAGTTCTGCACCTGCGATAAAGATTTTGATTTGTCGCTTTATGCATGAATGAATGATCTCCCTTTTCATATTTTAACAAATGAAAATTTAGGGGTCGGGAGCTTTATTTCTATAACCCCATCTCTGTGTCAAATGTGCTAGTGTTGAAATACAAAAATTGGAACCAAAACTTCTCCCAGAATAACACTGAATTAGAATATCTCCCAGATGGATGGCTCAAGCTTAAGGCCTGCATCCATTCTGCTCAATTTAGAATATACACCTTCTTATATTGAAACAAAGAATTCATACAACAGGGTTTTGGCACAGACTCTCTTTGGAATTCAAAGGGTTACTGACTCTTTGCTTCATGAATATTCATGCCAGATTTTTGAATTAATGAACAAATTATTAATCAAAATTATTGTAATAAAAACAAGGGATTTTAAAGCAGTGGCATTAAGAAAAGCATCTGCAACATATAACCAAACAGAGAAGACCCTGATCAGACAGATCCTTTAGCAGCTGTATGATCTCAATGGTCTATTTTGTTTGCAAAGGCATGAAAAGTTGTCACAATCAGCTCAATATATGATTGCCCTTTACTCCATAAATGCATGTACCGGTAATTAACCCATTCCTCCATAAATACGCCTTTCTACGCCGCTATAAAAATCACCTGATGAAACCATTGTGATAAATAGAGCATTTGCTTCTATAGGAGCAAATGCTCTATTTATCACAATGGTTTCAAATACAAACTTCTCAAATTTTCCTTTTCTCTAGTTAATGCTCCTTTTTGGGTAGATTTATTCAAAGAGGTTGGATCTAAAAGTAGCATATGAGGGAATGGGTTATATAAGCGTTTCTACACCTTTGTAAACAAAGTAGACTCAGATCATATGGCTCCTTTAGGATCTGGAGCCATCTAATTAGGGTCTGCTCTGGTCGCTTAAGAAATAATATATATTGATTCTACAATTTATGCTTGGTCAAAATTTGCTGCATTCATAATTTCATAGGCCATTATAAAAAATGATCTAATCAATATTCATTATGTCAATATTTTTACATGAATATTCATGGAGTAAACGGTTAATCTACACATGACAATTGCAATACAAATTTCTGCAAGAATAAGTCTTGCATGACCTCGAATGAATGAATGAATATTTGACTAAATTTGGGTACAGAATATACTCTAACAGTTTAAATAAAGGAATCTATTAATTATTTTTGTTCCTTATATGGTTGACTTCATTATTGAAATGAATGCGTGTTGTACTTAAGTTAACATAAATTACCATAGACCAGCTACTGTAGTGTTTCTTATTTGTGCCCTGCTTCACCTATTTAACAGGCACTTAGTATAAGCTATAACCTCGTGGGAGTCGTGGTCATCTACATTATTTTTCAATCTTTCAATCTTTCAGACCTGTAGCTGAATGCACCCAGGCATATGTGCTAATGCTTAACCCATTACCCCATGAATATTCATGTAAGAAATAATCCTGTAGAAGCTAATAAAAAACAAATTGCATGTACAGTACTTTTGCCATTCTAAAAATAGCTAATAGATATCCATGATGTTATTATTTCTAGCATGAATATTTAACAGGGAATTGAGGGTTAAAAGTAAGTAATGCAGGCGAAAGTATTGCAGAAAGTTCCTTTGGGAGCTTTCTACATTACTTTTATCCTGCATTAAGCTACCACATGATGATAATTTTATATAGAGTTTTAATCATGGTGACACTTAACCCTGTACCCCATGAATACTCATTTCCATGATTTTGTAAACAGAGTAGACTCAAATTAGATGGGTTGTGTAGGAGCTGTCAGATCAGGGTCTGCTCTGTTTGCTTATGAGATTATACCGGTATATATAGATCTGGTTATTCAGGATCTGCCATGACCAAACTGTCCTGTCAGCCAATATGTAAAGTAATCTAATCAATATTCATGATGTCATTATCAACCTTACATAAATATTCATGAAACAAAGGGTTAAAATGGATTATACTGTGTATTATTTTTCCACCACACTGCTCTTCCAGCCATACAACCATATCTATATTATTCATAAAAAAACAGAGCAGACCAAGATCAGACGGCTCCTAAAGGAGCACTCTGGCCCCGGTCTGCTCTGTTTACAAAGGTGTAGAATGGTGTATTTATGGAGTAAAGGGTTTAAATGGATTATACTGTATATTATTTCCCTACCATATGGTTATTACTGCCTTATAACGGGGGTCCACTGGATCACTTATTTGGAACAATACAGTAAAGTGTTGTAGCCCACATAACCAGGTGTATGATTTTATCATACCCCAAGCAACATTGTTTTGGCTTTTTCAGCTTAGTGGGTTCTTCTGTTGTGTCCTGGGTGTTTATTTTGAGACTTCTAAGATAAAGATCAATGTTTGAAGATTAAGAATTGATAAACAGTTTACCATTGTTGTCCGTGTTTACAAGGGAATTGTGATAGACTCGAATTGGCCTGGCCGTTATGTGGTTAAGACCTCAATAGCTCTCTGGTTCCCAGCCAATAAGACTTTTGTTGTACATGTAATAAATTCGGTACTTCTTTTAGAGGTAATTAATTCCGTCTTCAAGTTCTTAAGTTAAGAGGCCTAAAGTGATATGCTGGTCATTATTGTACAGGCATTTAGGATACTATTTCCAGAATGAAAAACAAAAACATCAACAATTTGACACATCAGTTGAACACTGAAATGCGGATGTTGACGGTAATTTTTGTTCCATTTCTTTTGCCTTAACCCTTTTCTCATATAAATGTGTTTTCATGCATTTGCAAACAGAGCAGACCCAGATCAGATGGCTCCTAGAGGAGCAATCTGACCAGGGTCTGCTCTGTTTGCTAATAGAATTTAATAGATCTGTTTCTTTGCTTTCTAAAATGCCTACAATGTTCATAAACCTTCGATATTTCTTTATAACTGTTTTGTTAATTAATATTCATTAGGTACTGAAATTTGGAATAAAAATAGAACAGGGAAAGGGTTAACTATTTAGCCCATTTGCATGTACAGTGAACTGTTTACCTCATGAATATGTATGTAAATAATGACTGTATGAATATTAATTAACTGGTTTATTATTTTTATTATGGCATGATGAACGACATTGGTTGGGTGTAGCAGAAATTGTACATTTAGAGATATATATTATTTCATAAGCAAACACTGAGCCATTCTTATTAGACGGCTTCTATATATACAGGAGCCATCTGATCTGGGTCTACTTTGTTTGCATAGGCATTCTAAAGGCATCTCTATAAGATAAAAGGTTAAATGGGATTTTTCACTTCTTTGCAAACAGAGTATACCCAGATCTTGTAGGAGCCATGTGATGAGCCTGGTCAGTTCTGTTCGCTTATGGTATTATTATTAATCTGACTACAATTTCTACCTAAGTAATAAAAGTTCTGTGTAAATATGCCATTACATGTACAGTAAAACCTCTCTATAATGGACACTAAATTGTGTTAATAATTTGATATATAGGACAGGTGGATGCTTAAAGCAAGGTGAAAGTAAAACAGAACGCTCCTATTGGAGCGTTCTGTTTTACTTTCACCTTGCTTTAAGCAACCACCTGCCTTTAACACAAAATAATTGATGTAATTTAGTGGCCGTTATAGAGAGGTTTTACTGTATAAACATTTGGCTAATAAATACATTTATGTCATTATTTCTTACATGAATATTCAACAGGGAAAGGGTTAACGGTAGAATCTGATAAACCAGAATCCATTTCATTTGAAACAATAAATTTTGCTGAAAAGAATTTTAAATTAAGTGACAAACAGTGTAGATCTAGAATGAGTCTACAACATCTTATTCTACATATATAAATTCCAGATATATACAGTAAAACCTCTCTATAACGGCCACTAAATTACATCAAGATCATGTTGTGTTGAAGGCAGGCGGCTACTTAAAGCAAAGTGAAAGTAAAACAGAATGCTCCTTAGATATATAATATTGAGGCATTCTGTTTTACTTTCACAATTGCTTTAAGCAGCCACCTGCCCTATATACCAACCAATTAACACAATTTAGTAGTCGTTATAGAGAGGTTTTACTGTATAACAAATGTCAGTGCAGTTTATAAACAGAATTTCTATAGGGTTTATTATGAGGAACCGCTAGTTTGAAATGTGAGCTGATTATGGAATATTAAGCCACTAATCTAACCTTTTTTATAATACTGAATATTCAAAGTGGAATGGCCCATCATTGTTAAATGGCAGAGTCCATTCACTATTAAAGGCTTACATTTGCATGGATGGCAAACAATGCAGACCCTTTAGGCTTATCAGAGGGCTCCTCTGGGAACCCTCTGATCTTGGTCTACACTGTTTGCAAAATGACAGCTAACTGGTTTCGCACATTTAAGGGGTACAAGCTGTTAGAGAATTAATGATTACCTTTTGTATATAGTTTTGATCAGTGTCGATCGGATCGATGCATTATGTAACTAGGTGGCTCACTGGATTCAGAATGTTTGACTTCCTGATTATTTTAACCCTTTCCTTCATGAATATTCATGTTTGAAATAATGACGTCAGCGATATTAATAAGATTAATTTGTTACAATAGCTCATGGACACAGGAATTTGTAGTTGTATCAGAATGAGAAATATCAGATCTTTATAATATCATAAGCAAACAGAGCAGACCCTGATCAGACGGCTCATTTAGGGAGTCTGGGTCTACTCTGTTTGCAAAAGTGTAGATGGGCGTATTTATTGAGTAAAGGATTAAAATATAATAGAAGTTGAAGACATACACAGTATGTACTTTAATGTTCTTTGATGAATTTGGCACAGAAAGTGAAAGGTAATAATCTATAATCTGTGCATATCCAATGACTCAGGTATATTGTTCAATAATACCTGCTATACTGTACTTTCAATCATACAAATGCTTTTTCATGCCTTTGAGAACAGAGTAGACCTAGATCAGATGGCTGACGTGTTGGAGTCCTCTGATCAGGGTCTGCTCTGTTTGCTGAATGTAAATATTCATGATCTCATTATTTCTTACATGATTATTAAATAGGGAAAGGGTTTAGTATTGGTACAAAGGTAAACAGTGCTGACCCAGATCAAACTGCTTCTGAAGTTTGACTAGGATCTACACTATTTGCGACTATGTATTAGTCCAATGTAAAGTTATCAAAATTATGCCAGATTTACTTAATTAATGCTTTCCATAAAATAAATGTTTCATGTAATTGCAAACAGAATAGACCCAGATCAGATGGGTCCATATATAGAAGGAGTCTGATCAGGGTCAGCTCTGTTTGCTTATGAAATTGTAATATATCTGATCCAACAGTAATGTTTCTGTCTGATCAAAAATGTCCTCTATTTGTATATTGACCTATACCATTATAAACATTATTCTAATTAATATTCATGATGTCATTATTTCTTACATGAATATTTCACAGGGAAAGGATTGCTTCACGCAGCTTTATAAAATTGGGAATAGGGGAGATTGGGTGTCAGAATATTTAGACTAATTAGAGTACATGATTGTTACCTAATTCTCCAATTTGAAATTTATACCTCAATGGCATATTTCAATTCAATTCAATTCACTCATTTTACAGTATTATGAAGTAGTGGAGTTGACTCATTCAGCACATTAGTCGCTTAATTGAGACACCTTAACCCTTTACTCCATAATTACACCTTTCTATGCCATTTGCAAACAGAGTAGACCCAGATCAGACAGCTCCTGGAGGGGCTGTCTGATCAGGGTCTACTCTGTTTGCTTGAGATATTCTACAGTTTCTGCCAAGGCCAAAACATTCCTGTGTCCATGTACTATAACAGTTAATCTTATTAATATTGAGTTGACTCTATCAGCTCACTATTAGTCATGTCAATACATATACACAACATCAGTTGCTTGTTTGACACCTTAAATTAACACCTGAAACAAACAAATGTAATTATAGCATTGTTACATGGTTTATATTGTTTGTTACGTGTTTCTGATAGTCTTTGTTCTACTGTGTGCAATATTTACAGCAATCATTGAATCTGTAACACCCGTAACCTATTCTGAGGGATTTGTTGATCTATGTTAGATTAGAGGCAGGTTGGTACATGTCGCATGTTTACAATTCAAATAATGGACTCGCTACTGTATGTCTTTTGATTGACAAACCAACAGGGGTTTGAATAAATTCAATATTCCTCGGGCCTAATTGAAAATTGGTTGGTAATGTACCATAAACTGAGGCTACTGCACAAAGGAAGTTATTCTGTTCATATGTCTTGTCACCAGTAGTTGAATCAGTTGGGATTATCGAGGTGTATGTTTACAGTGCGAGTGTCGAGGTCATAAAAATCGTCCACATGTGCATTAAGTGTTCATATTGGCTCTAAACTTGATTTATTTCCCTGGTTTTCATGGTGTGGATAGTAAACGTTTATTGTGAGTTTTAAGGAACTTTCTCATAAAGGGACAACCATAAACACTAAACACCTGTATACTCAAGTAAGTCATTGAATATGTTTCAGTTAAATTAAGATCACAGAATTGAGAATTGTAAAAATGACATTGATATATTTACATGTAATACCAAAATAAAGTTAGAGATTTAATGGATTCTATCTTAACCCATTACCTCATAGGCTATTTTTAGATACAACCTGTTTTAATAAATCTACCGAAAAGGAGCATTAATTAACTAGAGAAAAGGAAAATTTTAGAATTTTGTAGTTTGAAACCATTGTGATAAATAGAGCATTTGCTCCTACAGGAGCAAAATAATGCTCTATTTATCACAATGGTTTCACAAAGTGATTTTTAGAGAGTCAATCAAAAGTCGTCAATATGAGGGAATGGGTTAAGGTATTGATGTACAGTTGTTAAACCATTTATGTCTACAGTATGGACCAGAAAACAGATACTGGTACATAGATCTGAGGATTTGTTTTAACCCTTAACCTTATGAATATTCATGTAAGAAATATTGGACGTCATGAATATTAATTAGATTAACTTTTATACTGGCATATGAACACAAAAATATTTAGCCCAAAAGTAGTATGTAGCAGAAACAGTACACAGCATTATATTATTCTCTAAGGAAACAGAGCAGACCTGCTGACTAGAAGAGTCATAGTGACAGGACTGCGGGCTATATGATCTCTACTGATCTAGGTATACTCTGTTTGCAAAGGTATCTCCATCTGGTAAAGGGTTTGCAAACAGAATAGACCCTGATCAGACTGGAGCTGTCTGATCTGGGTCTACTCTGTTTTGCTTATCAAATAATGCAGATATTATTAAGTTTATTTTATGGCCAGGAATGTCATTGTGAAAAGTTAGTTATCATATTTCTTGCATGAATTTTCATCAGGTAAAGGGTTAATCCATTGGAATTCAGAGTGGTACGTTATTGGGCAATTATTTACAGGACAATTCGGTGCTGACTTCGTATCACATTTTCGATAATCCTTTGTGTTTTTTTGTGTACCCTCAGATTTCCAAAACTAATGGGCTTGAGAGTGATTATGGATTTTATATGGACTCGTCTTTAAAGAAAGATTGTATGCAACAGATACGATTTAACCTTTTACTTCATATAAATGCCTTTTCATGTGTTTGCAAACAGAGTAGACCTGAAGATGAGGCAGCTTCTATATTTAGGAACTATCTGATATCAGGTCAGTGCTTTGTTTGCCTGTGATATTTTATAGATCTGATTCTTCAGTTTCTTTCGATAATAAAAAATCCTGCATATATAAAAAATATGCTATTATCAAAAAGTTAGCTTATATAAACCCATAACCTCATAGGCTATTTTTAGATACAACCTATTTTAATAAATCTACCGAAAAGGAGCATTATCTAGAGAAAAGAAAAATTTTAGAATTTTGTAGCTTGAAACCATTGTGATAAATAGAGCATTTGCTCCTACAGGAGCATTTGCTCTATTTATCACAATGGTTTCACAGAGTGACTTTTACAGAGTCATCAAAAGTCGTCAATATGAGGGAATGGGTTAAGTATTTATGATATTATTATTTCTTACATATGATAAATATTAATCCTTATTACTCCATAAATATGCCTTTAAATTCTATGCCTTTACAAACAGAGTAGACCCAGGGTCTGCTCTGTTTGCTTTTGATACAAGTCATTATGATAATGATGTAGATATGATTAAATACTTTCTGCCATGGCCAAAAATTCCTGCGTCATTAATTGTGCTATTATAACATTAATCTAATTAGTATTCAGAATGTCATTTTATCTTTCATGAATATCCGTGGAGTAAAGGGTTAAACTGTCTTGGAAAGGGATCATAAATGGTAAAATGAAAGCTCCCAGTTATTATAGCTCTTTATGATCACTATATTGGTCTGGCCCACTTTAGCCCTTTGAATGCTGAACTGGTCCATCAGTATTTAACAGTAGAGTCCATTCAGTATGATAGGGTAAAATTTTTGAGAGGATTTTGAATGACAAACCATGCAGGTCCTCAGATCAGAGAGCTTCTGTTGGAGCCTTAAAAAATCCTCTGGCACTACACTTTTTGTTTGCAATGCTAGTACACTTATTTCTGCAATCAAATGGTCAGATCATTAACATAAACAGGATTGGTTTACCGGGGGGGGGAGGGGGGGGGGGGGGTTTGCTTATTAAAATTGTTGATTATAATACATGTACATGTATATATATTTAAATAGGTATTAATCTATTTCAGGAACACACTGACTGGGCAAATGAAATACTACAAAAGAATAAGCTTCCGCTGATATCAGACCTCAGAAAAAGTGTCGGAGATGGATATACGCTACCAACTATATTAGAAATTATAAGTAAGTACTTTCTTATATAACAATGTATTTGGAAAGCATTAACCCATTCCCGCATATTGACACCTTTTGACGCTTCTGTAAAAGTCACTTTAAGAAACCATTGTGATGATTAGAGCATTTGCTCCTATAGGAGCAAATGCTCTATTTATCACAATGGTTTCAAACTACAAAATTCTAAAAATTTCCTTTTCTCTAGTAATAATGTTCCTTTTCGATAGATTTATTCAAAGAGGTTGGATCTGAAAATAGCCTTTGTGGGAATGGGTTAACTTTACAATCCATGTCAAATGCAGCTTGTCTGTCATTTTTAAATCGCCTGGATCCAGATCAGATGTAACTGTTGGGTTCTTTGGAATTCAGTTGGATAAGGATTCATACTCTTATATTGATGGAAGCTTTAAGGATAGGAGAGCCACATTTGAAAGGGCAGCAATGTTATACAGTTAGAGCCTGTCTTAAGTGGTCATTCATTTATTGAACATAGCATTTCTTTTGACCTGCATTTAAGCTACCACATGCTTTACCGGCCCTTAATTCGACCTCTTTTTTATGGCCGTTTCAGGCCTGTTCTACTGTAATTGCAAAGCTGTAGTTAACCCAAATTACCTGATGGACATTTACTGTGTGTGATTTTATCAGATCATGAATATTCATTGACTTAATTTTGATCATGTAAAGTTTCAAAGAATGTTTTGGCTTACACAGAAACTCAAGGATCAGGGTCCATGCTTATAAAGCTTTTAGTTGAGTCTTGAGTTCGTCCTCAAGTTTTTGATTGAGCCTTTGGCTCAAATCTGACCAATCAAAAGCTTGAGAACTCAAATCTGACCAATCAAAAGCTTGAGAACGAACTCAGGCTCAACTAAAAAGCTTTATAAGCATGGACCCTGATCTATTTCATAAGCAAATCATTGAATGGAGCAGAGCTACTGGAAATGTCTTATCTTGGTCTACTCTGTTTGATTACTTAAGTTGAATTAGTAAATTTTTCTTTGTTTGCTTACCTTCAAATGAAATTTAAATGTCAAACTTTAAGGCAGCTAGTGCAGACCCTGGTCAAACTGCTCCGATTATATACAGCGTCTTGGTCATCACTTTTTGCCAAAGCAATTCTGTCCGATATTTTAGGGTAATAATAGTAATTAAAAGATGGTTAAATCAAACAATTATCAGTCATAATCTTTTAGATCCCTGATTTTAATGCATTATGCATGTTCTCCATCTGTCTGACCCCTTAATCATGCGACTGACATACCCCAGATTGGAATGTGTACTATGAATAATTTATCATACATTGGGATCGATACACTCAATGAAAATTTCACAATACACCACATCTGATCAATATTTCACAGTTTATCTCAGTTGACAAGACTTAAGTTTATCTATTCTAATTCGAATTTTGGTATGTTGATGTTAACCCCTTATACTAGTCATCCCACATTTTTTTTATGCCTTTGCCAACAGAGTTAAGGCCGGATTGGACAGCTCCTGTCAGTTGATGCTTGTAGTTATATGTGACAGATCTGATTCTCTACAGTTTGCCATGGTAATGAATATTCTTCAGAGGTCCAGATAAGATGCGTAAATAAGAACATTTTCAAGACTAATTTCTTTATTTCTGAACCAAACCCTATGTTGTGACCGCTCTTTAGAATCGTCTCTTCGTTATTTCTGAACCAAACCCTATATTGTGACCACTCTTTAGAATTGTCTCGAAGAGACAATTCTGAAGAGTGGTCACAACATAGGGTTTGGTGGAGAAATAAAGAAGTTATACTTGAAAATATTTTAATTTACGCATCTTACCTAGAGCTCTGCATACCATTTTGATAATTCTGAATTAGACTGATATAGTGAAAGATAATGTAGACCCTGGTCAAACATCTCCTAGAGGAGCCATCTGTTCTGGATCTGTACTATTTGCCTAAGTTTGTTTGTCCAGGTAATCGAGGTATAGCTGAGAATTGAATATCAGGTTTGCCATTTTATTTTGTATCCAAACTACATAAATTATGTAACTTTTATTGAATGCCAGTTTGAAAAGGGCTTTAAGGTGTGTTTGTATATGCTGAATTTAACATAATCGCTGACACCCCTTTGAGAAATTTTGAGGAGTGGGTAGAAAAATAAACCAGTAACAAGTATGAGTGACAGTGTAAATACTGAGTGACAAGTGATTAAGCCACTTCTGAGCACAGCAACCTCTGCACTTTAATACAGAAACTTAACCTTCTTTCCTTCATATAAACACTTTTTCACGCCCATGTAAACAGAGTAGACCCAGATCTGACAGCTCCTGCAGGTTATTGATTTGATTATGAAAATACAGTGAAACCTCAGACTATAAGGACCACTAAATTACATCAAGTATTTTGTGTTAAAGGCAGGTGGATGCTTAAAGGAAGGTGAAAGTAAAACAGATCGCTTCTATACGAGCGTTCTGTTTTAACTTTCACCTTGCTTTAAGCAACCACCTGCCCAAAATACCAACTAATTAAATAAAATTTAGTGGTCGTTATAGAGAAGTTTTACTGTATATAGATCTGATTCTACAGTGTTTGTCTAAGTCAACACTTCCCTTCTAATGTTTACCAAATAAGATTTAACCCATTCCCTCATAATTATGCTATTTTTAGATCCAACCTCTTGGAATAAATCTTACCCAAAAGAAGCATTTACTAGAGAAAAGGAAAATTTTAGAATTTTGTAGTTTTGAAACTATAATGATAAAAAGAGCATTTGCTCCTGCGGAGCAAATGCTCTATTTATCGCAATGGTTTCTTAAAGTGACTTAAAGTTTACAGAAGCGTCAAAAGGCGTCGATTATGCGGGAATGGGTTATTAAGTTAATGCATATTCATGAAGTGATTAGTTCATGGCTATAAATGTTCAACAGGGAAAAGAATAATGCCTTTGCAAACAGACTTCACCCAGATCAGATAGCTCATCTAGGAGCTGTCTGATCGGAGTCTGCTTTGTTTGCTTATTGGATTGTATAGATTTAATTCCTCAGAGTTTGTCTAAGCCAAATATTCCCTTGAAATATTTACATGATAAAAATTCAGTCATGATGCATTGTATATTCATGAAGTGACATATTTAGGTTTAGATAGAATGTTAGCTCAACGCTTTCCCTGTTCTATGATTGTTTATTCCAAATTTCAATGTAATCTAGAAACAGTTCTATCAAATTCCATAAATAGCAAATAGAGCAGATCCTGATCAGACGGCTCCTTTAGGAGCTGTCCAGAGCTACAGATAACGGTGCGTACTCAAATTCTAAAATCGTCATTTCTCCACCAAACCCTATGTTGTGACCACTCTTTAGAATCGTCTCAAAGAGTGGTCAGAACATAGGATTTGATGGAGAAATAAAGAAGTTATACTTGAAAATGTTTTAATTTACGCATCTTATCTGGAGCTCTGGCTGTCTGATCTGGGTCTACTCTGTTTGCAAATGTGTGAAAACATGTTTGTATGGAGGAAAGGGTTGAATTTAATGCAGAGATATCCCATAGGAACTTCCTGCATTACTTTAATTATATGCTCTGTGTCAATCAACCATCTGCATTTTAAGATTTCATACTCATAATTCTTGATTTCCTCTAGGAGCCGTCTGGTCTGGGTCTACTCTGTTTGCAAATGCGTGAAAATATGTTTATATGACGGAAAGGGTAGAATTTAATAAAGAGATATCCAATAGTAACTTCCTGTACATATTTCTTTAATTATATGCTCTGCGTCAATCAACCATCTGCCATTCTAAGATTTCATACTCATAATTCTTGATTTTGGCTCTGCTCTTTGCAGTGTCATTCTGATTGTCAGATAAAAATAATATGTGTACTATATCTGTCTACATTCAAAGAGAGAGAATACCACTAAAATTACAAATTTAAATTTGAATTATGATGGGAAGCCCTAGCTAGGATGATTCATTATTCAAATTTAATCACACAGAGTAAAACAGATATGTACGGTAGAACCGGTGTTAATTGGCCATCCTAAAGAGGTCTAATTATAGGTCTGTAAGGCAGGCGATAGCTTAATGCAGGTCAAAAGTAATGCAAAAAGCTCCTATAGGAGCTTTTTGCATTATGTTTGCCCTGCATTAAGCAATTTTAAGAGTCCGATGTTCAATAAATGAATGGCTGCTTAGGACAAGTTTTACTGTACTCTTTCAATGTTGAATTTTCAAAGCACACAATCTGATACTGTAACATGAACACTGGATAATAACCCTTTCATTACTTTGTAAACAATGTAGACCTTGATGAGAAGGGCTCCTAGAGGAGCCCTCTCATCAAGGTCTGCACTGTTTTGTCATGTTACACTTTTCATTAAAACAAATCCCTGTATACTCATGGTAAGCTTGACCTGTTTGAATTTTGGAATATTCCACTTTAAAATTAAGCTGGGTTGAAATTAAAATGGAATTGGCAAAAAGTGCTAACAGTACACTATCTACAATGATCTGAGGATCTTTTATTAAAATTCCTTGCACACTATTGTGTACAGTTGGCTGAGCGGTCCTTCGGACTGAAAGTAGACTATTACTATTTGTGATTACATGTACTTATGTGAACAATATTGATCTCAATGAGGTGCTGAGTGACACGGAGTCTCATCTGGATCCAAACTGTTTGAGACTGACTGACTGTTTGAGACTGACTGAATTTTTAAAAGACAAATCAAAAGAGAAATAAACTCTAGCAGAGGACAAGTTTTTACAAACTACAAATAATTAACATGCTAAGAAGTAAATGCTACATCATGCTTAGCTGGGGACATATTCATCCCAGATAAGTCAATCATTACAGTATGCCCATGTTTCAAAGTGGCCTTGTCCAATGTGTCTTTTTTGACAAATGTCTAATTTTGATCTGAATTGACTGCACGGAATTCTAATCTGTTAAACTTGAAGACAAATATTTATTCAGATTGTTATCAGAGGCCATTGATATGATCCTTCTGAACTGGATCTGTAAGTCTAGAAGCTATTCAAGAATAGTGCCTTCATTTCTCCATGAAACCCTATGATGTGACCGCTCTTTAGAATTGTCTCTTTGAGACGATTCTAAAGATTGGTCACATTAACATAGGGTTTGGTGGATAAATGACGATTTTAGTATTTAAATACACACATGTATATCTCTTTGTCCCTCTTATTGTATCAATGTTTGGCATAAATGGATTAACCCTTTCACTGTTGAATATTAGTATAAGAAACAATGACGTCATGAGTATTTATTAAGTGATTTTTTTTATAATGGCATAGGCTCACAGGGTTGTTTGGTATTGATAGAAACTACAATGTTTAGAGTCAGATCTATTATAATGTCTGTAAGCAAACAGGCCAGACCCTGATCAGATAGCTCTTGCAAAAGCCACCTGATCTTGGTCTAACCTGTTTGCAAAGGTGTGAAAAAGCATTTATATGAGGGAAAGCATTAACCCATATTAATTTTGTAGAGACACGTTTTGAAGCCGTTGCTAATAG
The DNA here is from genome assembly GCA_963576725.1 of Azorinus chamasolen. Classification (NCBI taxonomy): domain Eukaryota; kingdom Metazoa; phylum Mollusca; class Bivalvia; order Cardiida; family Solecurtidae; genus Azorinus; species Azorinus chamasolen. Next base: position 106,178,784 of record OY755235.1, on the reverse strand, counting down.
AGTACAGTAAAACCTCTCTAAACCAGATGGTCAACTTAGTATAAATATCAGTCTTGGAGACAGGTGGCAGCTTGATATAGAATTAATGTCATTCAGAAAGCTCCTAGCAGCTTTCTGCATGACTTCCACCCTGCATTTAGCAGCCAACTGCCTAACAGTATCTAAATTCTTCTCAACTAGAACTCCAGTTTAGAAGGGTTTTACTGTATTATATGTATCATCATCGGTATAAGGAGAAGTGCCCTTCATTTCTTACAGGGCGGAGAACTGCCCTTCCGTTGTATTTGAAGGGGTGGAGAACTGCTCTTCCATCATAATTGACGTCATAATCCATCATCATCAGATGACTCCTGTAAGTGCTATCTAATCAGGATTTGCTCTGCTTAAAGAATACCCGAGATCTGATTCTATACCATTTATCATAGCAATGTAGCTACTTGTTTAAATCATTCCCTCATATCGACGCCAGGTGTGCAAAAGTCACTTTTTGAAACCATTATGATAAAAAGAGCATTTATTTTGCTCCATAGGAGCAAATGCTCTATTTATCATAAATGGTTTTAAAGCTACACAATTCTATGTTTCCTTTTCTCTTGTAAATAATTTTATGCTCCTTATCGGTAGATTTTAAAGAGTTTGGATCTAAAAATAACCTATGAGGGTACATGTAACAATATAAGAAAATTAATTAACTCTTACTATGTGGGACACAAGTCACTTATCTCCTTTGCAAACAGGGTAGATCCAAGTGAGAGGGCTCCTATAGGAGCCATCTGATCTGGGCCTACTTTGTTTGCAAAGGCGTAGAAAGGCATTACCTCATGAATATTTATACAAGAATTAATTATTTTATGAATATTCATGAAGTGCATATTTCTAATGGTCAAAGAACAATGGAAGTTTTGGTTGTGGCCGAAACAGTGTTACAGTATCCGATCTATATCATTTCATAGGTATACAGAGCAGACCCTAATCGGACAGCTCCTAATGGAGCCGTCTGATCTGGGTCTACTGTACATGTGTTTGCAAAGATGTAACAGGCATTTCTGTCAAGGATAAGGTTAAAATACAGTAAAATAAAAGTTAGCTACTGAAAACATTTTTGACTGTCAATTAAGCAGCAGAGCTTATATGCAATGTTTGCCAGACATTTGAATCTGATACCCATGTAATTATCAATATACCAGTCAATTGTTATGACTAGAAGTCTGGCAGTAATTGAAATATATGGCTAATATACAAACCACTGTTGATGGATATTAATTGCTAATCAATAAACCCACATTAGTGTCAACTGACCACCCAGACTGGTTCTTCTTTAGATTCCCCATAAAGCATGTTTTTACAAGAAAGTACCTGATACCAGTCTAATTTTCAGCTTCCTGTGTATTTTAAAATTGCTGTATCAGATGTACACCATTATTCTACCCCAGTAAATAAGAATATTATTAATTAGAGTCAACGTTTCAGTATTTTGTATATGTTGGAACTATTTTTGGACTTAACTCTTTATTGGATATGGATGCATATTGCATCTTTGAAAACAGAGTAAGACCCAGATCATAGACTTAAATTCATAGTAGGAGTCTTTTTGCTTATAAAATGTTATAAATTTTATTCTAGTTTCTGCTATGATCAAAAGTGATATTATTTATAATGCCATTATGAAAATTCAGTCATTTTTTACATAAACACTCATTGGTTCAAGGTTTCTCTCATGTAAATTTTAACACACTTTCACGTACACATGTATTTGCTAACATAGAAGACCGGCCAGATCAGACAACTCCTATAGGAGCCATCTGATCAGGGTCTGCCAGGTTTGCTTATGGAATAATACAGATCTGATTCTACAGTTTCTACCAAGGTCAAAAGTGTCAGTATACAGAGCTACAGATAAGATGCATTATATGTAACCCAAATACTAAAATCGTCATTTCTCCACCAATCCCTATACTGTGACCACTCTTTAGAATCGTCACGAAGAGCAAATGCTCTGTTTATCACAATGGTTTCACAAAGTTACTTTTACAGAGTCCTCAAAAGTTATCAATAGGAGGGAATGGGTTAATGCAGGTCTTAAATAATGCTGAAAGCTTCTGCAGGAGCTTTCAGTGTTACGACCTGATTAAGCACAGTGATCTTGGGAATAGTTCAAATTAGAAATCAGATGACTTAATTATGTTATCTTGAAGTAATTTAACATTATTATGGTCCCTTGAAGTTCAAGATATTAAAATTTAACCCTTTCCTGTTTGTATTTTTAGTCCAAATTTCAATACCCTACAGAATATTCATGGACAAAATAGTTGTAATGAAATATGGAAGGTGGAACATTTTAGAAAGTAAAGAAGCAGATCTATCAAATCCCATTAGCAAACAAAGCAGACCCTGATCAAACAGCTCCTATAGTTCGATCTGGGTCTTTTCTGTTTGCAAATGCCTGAAAAACCATTTATATGAAGGAAAGAGTTAACTGTATATGTTTTTTGGATCTAGATGAGACAGTCTGATTACTCTGCATCTCATCTTGACCAAAACCACAATGGATTTGTAATCATCTCTTACAATGGTGGTCCATAGTAAATCTAGAGGGGCGATCTGTGGCCATGTGGTTATGGTCTTCGACTGGCAAACGTTTAGCCCCTCACCGCTGTGGGTTTGAATCCCAGTCTTGGCATTTGGATTTTTCATATGAGGAAGCCTTCCAGCTGGCTTGCGATAGGTCGGTGGTTCTACCCAGATGTTCACGAAACAATGCAATTTGTTCCATGCACAGAAGAAAGTCTGGGATCTTCCTTCACCTGTAATTAGCTGGACGTAGTGATATGACTGAAATACAAATGTACTGTTAAAACGACGTAAAATCCGATAAAAACCCAAGTATAATGGCGGTCCATTATACCATAGGTTTAGACTTTTAGACTTAATGATATTGTTGGGCTGATTTGAGCACATATTTGAAAGACAAGTATTCAGATGTTTTAGCTTACCTTTTGACTTCAAATTAATTCTTTCATTGCTATATAACGTCCAATGGACTATTCCAGAATTCAATATAGTCATTTAGCTTACTGTGAATATTCAGAGATTTTTCAAAAAGGAAAGTGTAACATGACAAACAGTGCAGACCCTGATGAGAGAGCTCCTTCAAATAGGAGCCCTCTCATCTGGGTCTACACTGTTTGCAAATGTCATAATGGGCTTATTTGCAGCACTGATAGGGTTAATGATCAATACACTTCAGATTAATGATCAATTTATCTTGAATTTAGATCTCAGATATATTTAATACAGATAATGTGAGAAATGTAATTGAGATAAGATATTAAGCTCTTGGACTTTTATGGACAAATAAGTTTATCTAAACACAAATAGTTTGAATCAAATTGAGACGCCACGGGACTCAATGTCTCATCAGCATTCAAACTGCTTGAAACTTAAATAGTTGACTTTAATTTTTGAAAAGGTATTAATCTTACGGATGAAATAAAAATAGTTTTTTAGGAATTAGACGCACAGGTAATTAAAAACTTTTCAGGCAGATTTTAGGAATTAACATTAAACCAACCACAAGAATGGCTTATTGTGGTGTAGGTATTTGATATAGTTGAAAAAGTGCAGTATTGCAGTAATATATAAATATGTGAAAAATCAAGTCTTTCCAATTACTCAGAGCATTATAACTGGACTCTCATAGATATTAATGTATTGATTTTTGAGATTGTTCATTAACCCATTCCCGCATATTGACGCCTTTTGACGCTTCTGTAAAAGTCACTTTGTGAAACCATTGTGATAAATAGAGCATTTGCTCCACAGGAGCAAATGCTCTATTTATCACAATGGTTTCAATACTACGCAATTCTGAAAATTTCCTTTTCTCTAGTTAATGCTCCTTTTTGGTAGATTAAATCAAAGAGGTTAGGTCTAAAAATAGCCTAAGTGGGAATGGGTTAAGCTTTATTTTGTCTAATGCATGTTTCGTTGTTTTTGTCTGGTCTGTATTTTAAAAATAAAAATAAAAATTGTTTTGGTAATGTTATATAGCGTTGATGTCATTGTCAGATTGTGCAAAACCTTTAACCTATTAAAAACACCTTTTCATACTACATGTTTTACAATTTTACAGAGTAGATCTAGCTCTGACAGTTCCTATAGGAGTGTTATATTTTATCAGAGTGTGTTCTGTATACCTTAAAAGGAATTATACAGATGTGATTCTTCAGTTTCTGCCACTATGAAAAATAATCCTGTGTTAATGTAGCATTATAAAAAAAATATAGTTAATAAATACTTGTGATATCATTATTTCTTACACATATTCACCAGATAAAGGTTTATATATTAACCCTTTCCCTGTTCTATACCTATTTCATATTTAGATATACCTACTGAATATTCTTGAACAAAATAGTTATAATGAATTATAGAAAGTGGAGCATTCGTTGTAGCCATTTTAGAAACTAAAGAAACAGAATCTGAGATCTATCAAATTCCATAAGCAATCTTTAGCTGAACCTGATCAGATGGCTCCTATAGGAGCTGCCTGATCTGGGTCTACTCTGTTTGCAAATGCGTAAAAACGTGTTAACCCATTCCCGCATATTGACACCCTTTGACGCTTCTGTAAAAGTCACTTTATGAAACCATTGTGGTATTTATCACAATGGTTTCAAAACTACACAATTCTGAAAATGTCCTATTCTCTAGTTAATGCTCCTTTTTGGTAGATTTAATCAAAGAGGTTAGGTCTAAATATAGCCTAAGTGGGAATGGGTTGATACAGGAATTCACACCATAGACTAGTTTGACATGAGCTAATTGTGATCTGTTCCATTCTCCCAGGAATTAAGATGGATATATTGTCAATATTTCAAATACAAATTCAATATTTTCTCTGACCAAATGGACTTGGTCTAAGTGTTTTTATGGATTGATCATCCTTTAACCCTTTGAATGTGGGAAAGGATCAAGTAAGCTGACATTTGCAAGCAGTGTAGACCCAGATTAGAGGTTTTCTGGTAGAGTGCTTTGATGAGGCTCTGCACTGTTTGACACTAAAAACTCCTCTAGAGATTTTAAGCATTTCCCTACTAATGGGTCAGCCCTGTTTGGATTCTCAGCATTTAAAGGGTTAAGTCCTTGTGAATATCTAGATTTGATTGTTCACATGAAGACGTGGAAAAAATTTTCATGTAATGACGTCTACTGTACATGTGTATCTTAATTGTGTCATTTATTCCAAACTGTAATTGAATACTTAACCTCAATTTCTGAACAGGATGCCATCCATTGCTTATATTTTAACTCTTTCCCTCATGAATACCGGTATATATTCAGAAATTGAATTTTTATAATGACCACTGAACAATGGAATTTTTATCATGGCAGAAAATGTAGAATCTGATATGTTATGTCACATTTTTTAACTAACAGAGCAGATCATGATCTGACAGTTCCCACAGAAGCTATTCAAGCTATCTTATCAGAGTCTACTCTGTTTGCAAAATATGCCGAAAGTTGTCTCTTAGACTGGGGAAAAGGTTAAAGGCAAATCATGGATAATGCTCTCTGTGACTAAGGCACCATTTTTAACTCAAATTACCTAATGAATACTCTTGTAAGAAATTATAAATGACTATGAATTTTAATTAGCTGAATACTAAAATAGTATTATGAACAAGGGAAATTTTTTACCATGGCCTAAATTGGTGAATATTTTTAAGTCTTTTTTTGTAAATAAAAAGTGCAAACCCTGATAAGATGGCTTCTAAAAGAGCCATCTGATCTAGGTCTTCTCTGTTTGCAAATATGTCTAAAGGTTTATCTCTGAAGTAAAGGATTCAGAGAAAAGTACTGGTAGTGTAAAAACAGAGAAGACTCAGATGCGACAGTTCCATAAGGAGCCATCTAAAGAGGGTCTGAAATCTGACTCTACAGATAATACTTTACATTCCTGTGTATATATAATTATGCCATTATTAAAATTCAGCTGATAAATATTCATGACATTATTTCTTGCATGAATATTCAACAGGGAAAGGGTTAAACGGACACATTTGGAGTGTAGAAGAATGTTTTCAGCATGTTAAAGGTCTAATATGTTTATTGAAATTCTATCCTAGCCGTTTGTTTACAATGGAATAGCCAGGTAAATATTGGGTGGAGTGATATTAAATATTCAGGTTTTATTTGTGGCATTATTGTTCTATCTTGACCATTGTGTATTGTATGCATAGGTGATTGTCAGGTTGATGAAGTTGTGATTTCATTTCTATATGTCTGTCAGTGGTAGATGATTAATCAATGAATGAAATTGTGTCTGCAAGGACGAAGTCATGAGATTGATTGAATATTATTTATATAAAAGATTTGAAATTTTATTGAATTTACTTCCCATTTCCCCCCAGACATTGCATTATTATTTTCCTTTATTTCACTTGAATTTAGGAAAAGTTTCAAACAGTGTAGACCTAAATCAGGTGGACCCTGAAGGAGCCCTCTTATTTCAAAATCGTGTTTCAAAATCCTGCTTTATGGACTCTGCCTTGAGCCAGAGGAGCTGAGATAAGACGTGTTAACCCTTTCCCTCATATAAATGTGTTTTCACGCATCTGCAAACAGAGTAGACCCAGATCAGACGGCTTCTAGAGGAGCCGTCTGATCAGGGTCTGCTCTGTTTGCTAATGAAATTTGATAGATCTGCTTCTATATTTTCTAAAATGGCTACAATTATCAACCTTCCGTATTTCATTATATCTATTTTGTCCAAGAATATTCAGTAGGTATTGAAATTTGTAACAAACATAGAACAGGGAAAGGGTTAAATTAAACATTTTCAAATAAGATGTGTTAAATTAAACATTTTCAAAAATAGCTCCACCAAACTTTGTGTCTTTATATACTGGTGTCTTTAGCATTGTCTCTTTGAGACGACTCTAAAAGAGTGGTCACAATATAGGGTTTGTTTGAGAAATGATGACTTTAGTACATTGTACATGTATTTGAATATGCCCCTCTATCTGTAGCTTTGTTGAACAGTGATAAGCACTTCACTTTTGAAAAAAACAATACTAGTCCTGTATTCAATAAATATACCTTTGCAATCAGAGCAGACCCAGATCAGACAGCTCCTACAGGAGCCATTTGATCTGGGTCTTCTCAGTTTGCTTATGATATAATATAGATATGATTCTACAGTTTCTGCTATGGTGAATCATTCCTGTATCCATGTGGTATTATAACAATCCAATTAATATAGATGACATCACTATCTGTTACATGAATATTCATGGAATAAAAGTGTTAATGGACTGTTCTTTCAGGTGGGGTGACCTTGCATTGTGTGAGAACTTCCACCAGTTCTAAGGAAGAGAAAGTACAAAACCTAGGCAAGTGTTTGGAATTCTTACAGAAGCGAGGAGCTGATGTGTCACAGATAGGTCCAACAGGTATGTCCATCTTGTTATTATAGCAATAGGACCTTCACATGATAGGAACTATTCCATAACAGTCACTTAATCCTTTCCTTCATGTAAACGCAGTAATGTGATGAAAAAGCATGTAAATGCTTTTTCATGTTTTTGCATGTTCAGACAGTCTCCTGTAGGAGTCATGCTCTGTTTGCTTATGAAATCATAAAAGATCTGATTCTTTGGTTTCAGGCAGTACCGAAATTCCAGTATACATGTATAAAAATTTTATCATTACAAAAAATCAGCTAATAAATATTCATGACATCAGTAATGTTAACATAAATTTTAAAACAGGAAAAGAGTTAACCTATTCCCTCATATGCTTAGATTTTAAGTCCCAACCTCTTTGACTCCTATGGTCAGAAAGTGACCATTACATAGTCGTCAAAATTCGTCAATATCACGGAGTGGGTTAAACTTTTATCCCATGAATATACAATAATTTATGACTTAATGAATATTCATTAACTATTTATTCCACAGATAATGCCTTTTAATGCCTTTGCAAATAGAGTAGACCCAGATCATAATTATGGCACCGGCCCGTAGGAGCAGTCTGATCAGAGTCTACTCTGTTTGTTTATGAAATAATATAGATTTGATTCTGTTTCTGTAATATCCAGACATTCCAGTGTTCATGTGCTGCTATGATGAATCAGTTAATATTCATGGTGTAATTATTTCCTAAATGAATGTAAACTTGAAGCTCTGTTTGCTTATGATATAATATAGATATGATTCTACAGTTTGTGCTGTAGCCAAACCTTCCTGGGCGCAAGTACTATTATAATATAACAAGTAATCTAATTATTATTCATGGGGTCATTATTTCTTACATGAATTTTCATGGTGTAGAGGGTTAAAAGGTTTTGGCATTATGGAAAAGTTTGTTTTTGCGGTCTAATATGTTATCTAATGTAATTTATTGACAGGATCTCATGTTAATCAGGAATGTTCTTTTTGTTTTCTTACAAACAATTACTATTATGTTTCAGAACTTGAAGATGGAAACTTAAAAACCTGCCTGCTTTTGCTAGGAACCATCAGGAAGCATTTTGAGGTAACTGTATCATCATAGCAACTATTTCTACATATGCAAACACAATTCGGATAACTCTTTTAACAACATTGGTTAATTTATAATAACTACTGTAGTTTGGTTCCATATGAAATACCAGAAACCCAAAAGAAGATGCATTAATGAAATTATTTTCAAGAATTGCTCTATGTTTTATTTCTCTACCAAACCAGTATGAAGTTCGGTCTAAAGACTAAAGATTGGTCACGACATTTGTACTAACAGGTGACACAAGTGTTGCTTCAAACTTCTTTTCCTGTTACATATTCATGTAAGATATAATGAATGCATGAATATTAATTAGCCAAATTTTTTAATAGCATTATTCACAAGATAATTAACACTTTCCTCCATGAATTTTCATGTAAACAAAATGAAGTCATGAACATTTAACAAGATCACTTTTGTTATTATAGCACATGCTCACTGGAAATTTTGTCTATGACAGAAGCTGCAGAATCATATTTTTATTATATTATAAGGAAGCAGAGCAGACCCTGGCATAGGAGTCGTCTGATCTGGATTTACTCTGTTTGCAAAGGTGTCGAAAGGCGTATTTATAGAGTATAGTGTTAAACAAACAGAGCAGACCTTGATCAGATGGCTTCTATTGGAGCTGTCTGATCTGGGTCTACCCAGTTTGAAAATTCATGAAAACAATCATTTGAAGGAAAGGGTTAATAATAGTCATGATATTATCAGAATTTAAAGATAGAAATACACAACAAATTGTTATTGTTATACCCCCTTTTGAAAAAATGGGGGTATATTGCTTTGCACATGTCGGTCGGTCGGTCGGTCGGTCTGTCGGTCGGTCGGTCGGTCGGTAGATCGATGGTTTCCGAACGATAACTAATAAACGACTTGGCCTAGAATCTTCAAACTTGCTGTGGTGGTTGGTCATGACAAGTAGATGACCCCTATTGTTTTTGAGGTCACTAGGTCAAAGGTCAAGGTCACCATGACCTAAAATGGTGAAATAGTTTCCGATCAATAACTGCTCAAGGGTTTGGCTTGGGATCTTCAAACTTGCTGTGGTGGTTGGTCATGACCACTAGATGACCCCTATTGATTTTGAGGTCACTAGGTCAAAGGTCAAGGTCACATGACCTTAAATGGTTAAATGGTTTCCGATCAATAACTGCTCAAGGGTTTAGCTTAGAATCTTCAAACTTGCTGTGGTAGTTGGTCATGACCACTGGATGACCCCTATTGATTTTGAGGTCACTAGGTCAAAGGTCAAGGTCACCATGACCTTAACTTGTAAAATGGTTTCTGATCAATAACTGCTCAAGGGTTTGGCTTGGGATCTTCAAACTTGCTGTGGTGGTTGGTCATGACCACTAGATGACCCCTAGTGTTTTTTAGGTCACTAGGTCAAAGGTCAAGGTCACCATGACCTTAAATGGTTAAATGGTTTCTGATCAATAACTGCTCAAGGGTTTGGCTTAGGATCTTTAAATTTGCTTAGGTGGTTGGTCATGACAACTAGATGAGTCCTATAGTTTTTTAGGTCACTAGGTCAAAGGTCAAGGTCACCATGACCTTAAAGGGTGAAATGGTTTGCGATCGATAACTGCTCAAGGGTTTGGCCTAGGATCTTTAAATTTGCTGTGGTGGTTGGTAATGACCACTAGATGACCCCTATTGCTTTTTAGATCACTAGGTCAAAGGTCAAGGTCACCATGCTCTTAACTGGTTAAATGGTTTCTGATCAATAACTGCTCAAGGGTTTGGCTTAGAATCTTCAAACTTGCTGTGGTAGTTGGTCATGACAACTGGATGGCCCCTATTGTATTTGAGGTCACTAGGTCAAAGGTCAAGGTCACCATGACCTTAACTTGTAAAATGGTTTCTGATCAATAACTGCTCAAGGGTTTGGCTTAGGATCTTCAAATTTGCTTAGGTGGTTGGTCATGACAACTAGATGAGCCCTATTGTTTTTTAGGTCAATAGGTCAAAGGTCAAGGTCACCATGACCTTAACTGGTGAAATGGTTTGCGATCAATAACTGCTCAAGGGTTTGGCTTAGGATCTTCAAACTTGCTGTGGTGGTTGGTCATGACCAGTAGATAACCCCAATTATTTTTGAGGTCACCAGGTCAAAGGTCAAGGTCACCATGACCTTAACTGGTGAAATGGTTTGCGATTAATAACTGCTCAAGGGTTTGGCTTAGGATCTTCAAACTTGCTGTGGTGGTTGGTCATGACAACTAGATGACCCCTATTGATTTTGAGGTCACTAGGTTAAAGATCAAGGTCATCATGACCTTAACTGATGAAATGGTTTCCAATTAATAACTACTCAATGGTTTGGTTCGGGATCTTCAAACTTGCTGTGGTAGTTGGTTGTGACCACTTGATGACCCCTAAAGTTGTTGAGGTCACTAGGTCAAAGGTCAAGGTCACCATGACCTTAATATGTGAAATGTTTTCAGATCAATAAATGATCAGTGGTTTGGCTTAGGATATTCAAAGTTGCTGTGGTGATTAGTTATGACCGCTAGATGAGCTCTATAGTTGAGGTCACTAGATCAAAGGTCAGGGGGTCTGGGGGGTATATATGTTTTACAAACATCTCTTGTTGATATTGTTGATATAATCCTTTCTCTCACAGAAACGCATTTTCACACATTTGCAAACAGAGTAGACCCAGATCAGATGGTTCCAGTAGGAGCCATCTGATAAGAATCTGCTCTGTTTTAATTGCTTATGGAATTTTATAAATCTGATTTTACAGTTTGTACCTTGGTGAAAACAGCCATTTTACATATCCCATTGTATTGATTCTGTCCATACATATTCATGAGGTGATATCTTGAAAAAATGTTAAACAGGGAAAGGGTTAAGAGCAATGCAGTGGTTTGGAAGACAGTTCCAGTATATCATCTTGTATCTTATAATCATTTTATGACTGAATACCTTTCAGAGTACATACAAACCCAGTCAGAATGGCCATGCAGAACACGTAAACAACGTTTCAAGTGAAGAGCCGATACTCGCCAAACCTCCACCCTTGCCCCCACGGGTCATGCCAGGGGCAACAAAGCCTGCAGGGGCTGTTCCGACCCCCTTCCTGGTAGGGAGGGATACAATACAAAGAACCAGACACAGTAAGTGCCAGTCAATTGTTTATTCATTTGTTAAGTTTTTGAATACAGTAGAACCCCTCTAAACTGGAATTCTAGAAGAGAAGAATTTAGACACTTTAAGGCAGGTGACTGCATAATGCAGAGTGAATGTCATGCAGAAGGAGCTTTCTACGTGACTTTCATCCTGCATTAAGCTGCCACCTGTCTACAAGACTGATATTTATACTGAAATGAACATCCTGTTTAGAGGGGTTTATAATGTACTAGGTTTTCATAGTGAGATGACTTATCATTAACTGTAGAGTCCATTCAGTTTGAAATGACTGAGTTGATAGATTTTGAATGACAGACATTGCAGACTCATGTCAAAAGACTCCATTTCCTCCTGGAGACCTTTGATCCTGTCTGCATTGTTTGCTATCCCGTTTAATTAACTGATTTATCTATATAATCTGGATATGTATATCATTATGTCTCCCCCCATATTTATATGGGGGAGACATATTGTTTTCGTGAGAGTTGTCTGTCTGTCCGTCTGTCCGTCCGTCCTACCGTCTGTCCGTCTGTCTGTCACACTTTTTGTCCGGACGATAACTTCAATATGCCTGATGCCAGTTGATTGAAACTTCATATATGGAAAGAGCATAATGAGAGGAAGTGTCATGCACAAGGTCCATAACTCTGGCTTCACTAATATTGGAGTTATTGCCCTTTGTAAAAAAAATCACACTTTTTTGTCCGGACGATAACTCCTATATGGCTCATGCCATTGGATTGAAACTTCATATATGGAAAGATCATGACGAGAGGAAGTGTCATGCACAAGGTCCATAACTCTGGCTTCGCTAATATTGGAGTTATTGCCCTTTGTAAAAAATATCATAATTTTTTGTCCGGACAATAACTTCAATATGCCTGATGCCAGTTGATTGAAACTTCATATATGGAAAGAGCATAATGAGAGGAAGTGTCATGCACAAGGTCCATAACTCTGACTTCACTAATATTGGAGTTATTGCCCTTTGTAAAAAATATCATAATTTTTTGTCCGGACAATAACTTCAATATGCCTGATGCCATTGGATTGAAACTTCATATATGGAAAGATCATAACGAGAGGAAGTGTCATGCACAAGGTCCATAACTCTGGCTTCACTAATATTGGAGTTATTGCCCTTTGTAAAAAAAATCACACTTTTTTGTCCGGACGATAACTTCTATATGGCTCATGCCATTGGATTGAAACTTCATATATGGAAAGATCATAACAAGAGGAAGTGTCATGCAGAAGGTCCATAACTCTGGCTTCACTAATATTGGAGTTATTGCCCTTTGTAAAAACAATCACAATTTTTTGTCCAGATGATTACTCCTATGTGACACATGCCATTGGAGTGAAACTTCATACATGGAACGATCATAATAAGAGAAAGTGTCATGCATAAGATCCTTAACTCGAGCTTCAATAAATTTAGAGTTATTGCCCCTTGTACATTTGTTTAATTCTTTCTTGTCCGGATGATAACTCCTACATGGCTCTTGCCATCGTATTGAAACTTCATACATGGAAAGAGCATGATGAGAGAAAGTGTCATGAACAAGGGCCATAATTCTGGCTTCAATACTTTTGGAGTTATTGCCCTTTGTTACATTTTTTGGCCGATCAATAACTCCTGTTCGACTGATGCTATTGGAATGACATTTTATTTTTGGAAAGAACATGATGAAAGTAAGTGTCATGCACAAGGGCCATAAATCTGGTATCAGTATTTTTGGAGTTATTAGCTGTTATCATTTTCTTCTTGAAAAATGTAGTGTGGAAAACACATAATGAGGGGAAGTATCATTCATCAAGACCATAACATTTTTAGTGATTTCCCTTTACATATTGTTTTTATTAGAGGGGAGACATCCGTTTTTTTGACAAAAACCTCTAGTTGTTGCTGTTATGCATGATTTGGGAGTTGCCTCAATTTCTTTAAAACTGTACACATCAAATTTGATTCTCTAATGGACTATCAAAGACACCACCATCTACATGTAATGTGATCCAAGCTAAAAACTGTAAATGCATATGCACATGCATATTGTATTAACAAAGATGTGCCCTTTTGAAAACTTTATAGTTTTTAACAGTAGGCAGTGTTTTGCCTCCCGTTGTCAGATGCTTATTATACCCCTGCTACCGAAGTTTGACAGGGGGTGTATAGGAGTTAGTGTGTTGTTTGGTCTGTCTGTCTGTCCGTGGCATAATGTGTGTCCGTGGCACGGTTGGTCTGTCTGTCTGTCCATGGCATAATGTCTGTCAGTGGCACGGTTGTTCTGTCTGTCTGTCCGTGGCACAATGTCTGTCAGTGGCAAAACCTGGTTTGATTTGCGATCAAAGCAGCTAAGCGGGTGTATTCCATCGCTTTTAGTGATAGTTCTAGTTTTGAATAGTTTTCCAAAGAATTGGTCATTTACCCTAACCCTCAATATTCATATAAGAAATAGTGGCATCGTGAATTTAATAAGATTAATTAATATAATGGCACATGTGCACTGGAATCTTTTGCAATGGCAGAAACTAGAACCATATCTATATTATTTTATAAGCAAACAGAGCAGACCCTGATCAGATGGCTCCTATAGGAGCCATCTGATCTGGGTCTACATGTACTCTGTTTGCAAAGGCATTGAAAGATATATTATGGAGTAAAGGGTTAATTATTAGCATGCAATGGGAAAATGTTTTAATTCAACTGTATGACACTGTTCCAGCTTTTATATTTCTTTATAACCATTTTGTCAATGAATATTCAGTAGGTATTGACATTTGGAATAAACAAAGAAGAGGGAAATGTTTAATTAGCTGAATTTTTATGAAGGCAGATGAACACAGGACAGTCTGGTCGTGGCAGGATGTACAATCAGATCTGTACTATTCCATATTAATCAATATAATCTGATTAGATATGAAGAAGCATTCTTTAGCAGCAAACATGTACATACCTTAATTACCTAAGTATTTGGACACCCCGATTTAATTCCAGTCCCAACCAGTTTGTCAAGCTGAATAATTCAATTTGGCACAATTGTGATAATTTTAATTAGACGTAGTAGCAATCAGGAGCTGTTTGAGCTGAGTCTGGACTATGTACCTATACAGTAAAACCTCTCTATAACAGCCACTTAAATGTGTTAATTAGTTGGTAGTAAGGGCAGGTGGCTGCTTAAAGCAAGGTGAAAGTAAAACAGAACGCTCCTGTAGGAGTCTTCTGTTTTACTTTCACCTTGCTTTAAGCAGTCACCTGCATTTAACACAAAACATTTGATGTAATTTAGTGGCTGTTATAGAGAGGTTTTCCTGTATTTTTACATTGCTCATACTGTCTGATGGGTTTCTCAACTTTATATACATTCTTATTTGCTTACAGGTTTGTCTACCTCACCAACAAGAAAAAGTTTGAACCAAAGTGAAGAGCTGTTACCCGGCGTACTTGGGCGGGAACCAGCAGGCAGCATTGACCAAAATAACAAAACCCATACTGCACTAATTGTAAGTGTCCAGCAAAGTCAATGTGTCCTTACTTATACTGACAGAGGAAACAAAATCATGGATATGATTAAACCTTTTCGATGCTGAATTTTCATAATGGAATAGTAGATCATGGTTTAACCCGTTCCCTCATATTGACGGCTTTTGACGACTCTGTAAAAGTCACTTTGTGAAACCATTGTGATAAAGAGAGCATTTGCTCCTATAGGAGCAAATGCTCTATTTATCACAATGGTTTCAAACTACAAAATTCTAAACTTTTCCTTTTCTCTAGTTAATGCTCCTTTTCGGTAGATTTATTCAAAGAGATTGTATCTAAAAATAGCCTATGAGGTAATGGGTTAAAGGTACATGTAGATTTCATGCAGTATCAGATTTGATGACAAACAGTGCAGACCCTCCTCTAGGAGCCCTCTGATCTGGGTCTACACTGTTTGCAAATGACAGAAAACTTGTTTTCCTCATTCAAATGGTTAAGCACCGTTCCAAATTGTTAGAAAGTCTTTCAAATTTTATGCTTAAAGCCTTTGGCAGGGTGACACTTAGGGTTCGATTGCATCTTTATTTTCTGTCCACCAACCTGTTCATATGCCCAATGAGGAAGTATTGTTGTTTTTCTTTGATCAAAGAAAACAGTCCTCATGCAATATTCTTGTTTCTTTTATATATAACCTTTTATTTCATGAATATTCATGTAAGAAATAACTGCACTGATATTAACTGGAATTTTATAGTCGTAGATCAACACAGGAGTGTTCAGCCATGGCAGAAATTGTAAAATCATATCTATATTACAGGGTTGTCTGATCTGTGTCTTCTCTGTTTGTAATGGCATCAAAAGGTGTATCTAAGAGATGAAGCCTTGATATTTCTACCCTTTCCTCCATAAATGTGCCTTTCTACGCCTCTGTGAAAGTCACTTCTTGAAACCATTGTGAAAATAGAGCATTTGCTCCTATAGGAGCAAATGCTCTATTTATCACAATGGTTTCAAACTACAAAATTCTAAAAAAAATCCTTTTCTCTAGTTAATGCTCCTTTTCGGTAGATTTATTCAAAGTGGTTGGATCTAAAAATAGCTTATGAGGGAATGGGTTAAGTCTTGTTTGTTATTCTTTGTAGTCTACAACAGAGCTGGGAACTAACGGTGTTGCTCAACATGGAGTTGAGGAGAGAAGACAGCACTTAGCTTCAAATTCTCCAGGGCCCAACAGAGGCGTATTGCTGAGGCACCCCAATGCCAAAGGCGGGGCACCAGTCGTACAGGAAATGAACATGCCTCAGGGAGTGACCAGAGCCTGGACAGCCAGTCCACGACCTCAGGCTCAGAATGTAAATCTTGTACTGTATTCAGACTTATGGATATGAAGCGTATTAACACTTTCCCTGTTCAGTATTCATGTTAAGAAGTTATGACATCATGGTTATTTATTAGCTGATTTTTATAATGTAAACTTTTCAAGGGGAATTTTTGCTGTGACAAAAACTCTAGAATCAAATCTATATCATGTTACAAGCAAACAGAGCAAACCCTGATCAGACGGCTCCTATAGGAGCCGTCTGATTAGGGTCTGTTCTGTTTGCAAATGCGTGAATAGGCATTCATATGAGGGAAAAGGTTAATGAAATCTTTGAAGATCTTTTCTATATATGTCTATTATTAGTAATCATTAGAATCGCTTCGCTGATAAGGGTCTGTAATAATGTCTGTATTTCAGTCTAAAAAGTTATCAAAATGGTAACAGATTGTATATTTCAGCTTTCCCTTTCCCTGTTCTATATTTATTCCAACTTTCAATACCTACTGAATATTCATGGACAAAATAGTTAAAATGAAATATGGAAGGCACATTAGAAAGTAAAGAAACAGATCTTTCAAATTCCACTAGTTAGCAAACAGAGCAGACCCTGATTAGACGGCTCCTATAGGAGCCGTCTGATCTGGGTCTACTCTGTTTGCAAATGCATGAAAACACATTTATATGAAGGAAAGGGTTATACTAACCAGTAGAGAGGGGTGACTGGATGTCAGAACACTTAGAGTAATTAGGGTAGCTACGTTACATAGGAGCTGAGCCAAGGAGTAGATACACAAACTACATTGTTAGAAGTGTAGATCCTTACCAGCAGCCATATTTACAATGTCTGATAGGCTTCTGCACTGATGCCCATCAGCATCTGCTGTTTGCAAATGAGGAAAAGTGTGTTTCTATCAGGTTAGCAGTTAACCCTTTCCCTATTCCATGTTTGTTCCAAATTTCAATACCTACTGAATATTCATGGCCAATAATAGTTGTAATGAAATATGGAAGGTGGAACATTGTTGCCATTTTTAGAAAGTAAAGAAACAGAATGTCAAATTCTATTAGCAAACAGAACAGATCCTGATCAGATGGTTCCTATAGGAGCCGTTTGATCTAGGTCTACTCTGTTTGCAAAGGCGCAAGGCGTATTTTATGGAGCAAAGGGTTAAAATATATAATCAGATGATGAGATTGTTTGATATCTGATAATATGCTGATTTACTCACCTTGGGAAGCAATCCACAGAGTGCTAATGATAGATTGTGTGCTTTCTGTTAAAGGGTAATGGTACCAGTAGTGGTGGAACAGTGGAGGACAGACTACGGCAGCTGATCACCAGCAGCCAGAACAAGGCTTCAGCAGGTCGAGGACGCGATACCCAGGTGAGTTACACTTGTGTGTGGTTTGACAGTGGATGACTGTAGGATCTAGTGTTATATGATGTTGCACATGGTGGATGGGATTTATGTGTGCACAATGGTGGGAAGAGAACAGATAATGTATGCACTGTTTGCATGCAGAATCATATTTATTACACATGTGTGCTATAATTAATGTTATATCACTTCTGAGGCCCAGATAAGATGCATTAAAACATTTCAAGAATAGCTCCTTATTTTCTCCAGGTGGAGAAATGATGATTTAAGGATTTTATTATTTATGTGCCATATAGAAAATAATCTAATCAATATTTATGATGTCCTTGAATATTTATAAACCAAATATTTGTCAATTTTGTTGTCTGCAAATGACAAACGAATGACAGTTCCTTTATTTCCCCTTAAGGAGAACAAATGCACACTAAAACATTGATCTTACAACAGTTGTGTGAAATAAAGAGGTCATTCATTATACATTGTTGAGTACATTGATGAATATACAGCTGTGATATCTATATTGTCTGATGTTCATATGGTTATCACAGCTGTTGACTCATTCAACATAATTCAGTTTTGTACTCAACAATGTATAATAACCTCCCATTCTTGTTTCAATAACCCTTTCCTCCATAGGCTATTTTTAGACCCAACCTCTATGAATGAATCTACCCAAAAGGAGCATTTACTAGAAAACATTATTTTTTTTTAGAATTTTGTAATTTGAAACCATTGTGAAAAAAAGATCATGTAGGAGCAAATGCTCTATTTATCACAATAGTTTCAAGAAGTGACTTTTATAGAGACGTAGAAATTAAAGGTGTATTTATGGAGGAAAGGGTTAACCCTCTCCTTCATGTGAACGCCTTTTCACGCATGTGCAAACAAAGTATACCAAGATCAGATGGCTCCTATAGGAGCTGTCTGATCAGGGTCTGCTCTGTTTGCTTATGATATGATATAGATCTGGTTCTACTCTTTGTCAAAGCAGAACATTCCTTTGAAAATTTTACATTAAAACAATTCAGCCTATAAATATTCATGATGTCATTATTGTTTACATAAACAGGTATAGAGTTAATGATATTAACCCATAGGCTATTTTTAGATCCAACCTCTTTGAATAAATCTACCAAAGAGGGGCATTTACTAGAGAAAAAGGAAATTTTAGAATTGTGTAGATTTGAAACAATTGCGATAAATAGAGCATTTGCTCCTATGGAGCAAATGCTCTATTTATCACAATAGTTTCACAAAGTGACTTTTACAGAGGCACCAAAAGGCATCAATATGCGGGAATGGGTTAAATTACACATCTTAATTTTTACAGGCATTCTTACATAGCTGGTCACAGTTACGGAATCGTGTTGTACCATTGGTAAATGGCTTGTAAAACTTGATGTGTAATCATTTTAGTGCTAGAGCCAGTTATGAAATATTACTCAACTTCATGAATGCATATAGTATTTTCAAGGAAGACATACTTATTGTAATGTCCTGATTCAAAAAGGGAAAGGACATGTAATTGATTTACTTATTGTGCACATTTTTATTCAGTTCCTATGATACCAGGTAATATTTAACTCGTTTTTCAAAGAAAAAAAATTCGAGACATTGCCATAACCTTTGTATTGTCGTCGTCATTGTGCAACACCTTTTATATGTCATAACAGTTTCAACAGTACAACTATCCCTGTCAATCTTCACACAGTTGCTAAGTTCATCCATGTATATTTTAAAAGAGTTATGCCCCTTTTAAGCATTTGTTTTCATTAAAACCAAAAGTATATGCATCAGCTTCCAGTGCTCTTGTTTCTCTTGTAGCCCATTGTTTATAGGATAATTCTGCCTTAACCTATTACCTCATAGACTATTTTTAGACCCAACCTCTTGGAATAAATCTACCAAAAAGGAGAATTTTTTAGAGAAAAGAATGTTTTTAGAATTGTGTAGTTTTGAAACTATTGTGATAAAAAGAGCATTTGCTCCGATGGAGCAAATGCTCTATTTATCATAATGGTTTCAAAATGTGACATTTAAAGAGGCGTCAGAAGACGTTAATATGAGGGAAGGGATTCACTCTTTACCTCATAATTATTCTTGTAAGAAATAATGACTGTATGAGCACTGATTAACTGAATTTTTATACGCCCGAAGGGACGTATTATGGTATGGCGCATGTCGTCCGTCCGTCCGTCTGTCCGTCCGTCCGTCTGTTCGTCCGTCCGTCTGTCCGTCCGTCCGCACTCACCAAAGGGTAGTTGTGTGACTTTTTCTAACTAGTCCCACAAGTAAAATCATTAACCTGGCCATCTCTTGTGACATTAACCTGGCCATTTCTTGTGACATTAACCTGGCCAGTTGTGGGACATAGGGTTAGGGTTAGGGTTAGCTTCCAGATCATTCTTTTCCAAAGTTAGAGCCAAAAATAGTTTTTCTTGTGGGACTAGTCACACAAGAAAAGATCAAAGGAAAAAGTCACACAACTACCCATTTGTTAGTATGTCCGTCCGTCCGTCCGTTAGCAATTTCTTGTGCAACTAACTCCTCCTTTATTTTTCAACATAATTTCTTCAAACTTTCAGGAATGATAGATACTGATGTGTAGTTGTGCATATCAGTGAGATAACTCTCATATCATTTTTCATTCTGGAGTTATTGCCCTCTGATAGTTTCGGGTAGCAATTTCTTGTGCAACTAACTCCTCCTTTATTTTTCAACATAATTTCTTCAAACTTTCAGGAATGATAGATACTGATGTGTAGTTGTGCATATCAGTGAGATAACTCTCATATCATTTTTCATTCTGGAGTTATTGCCCTTTGATAGTTTCGGGTAGCAATTTCTTGTGCAACTAACTCCTCCTTTATTTTTCAACATAATTTCTTCAAACTTTCAGGAATGATAGATATTGATGTGTAGTTGTGCATATCAGTGAGATAACTCTCATATCATTTTTCATTCTGGAGTTATTGCCCTTTGATAGTTTCGGGTAGCAATTTCTATGCTCCTTTTTCAGCTTTCAGTAGGCCCAAAGACAAATAAAAGATTACTATTACAATAAGCAGTTTTACTCTCCTTGCTATTGCCTTAGCCCTAATAGACCTCATATGCGCAACTTCTGAAGGTTCACGCATTGTGTAAATAGAACAGCCTTCGGGCGTATATTGCCCCGTCTCGCGGTGCTCTTGTTATAATTTCTTATAACCAAGAGAAAGTATTTGGCAATGACAGAAGGTGTAGAATCCGATAATATCGTTTTATAAGCAGAACAAGCAGACCCTGATCAGATGACTCCAACAGGAACCTTCTGATATTGGTCCTACTCTGTTTTTAAAGGTGTTAAAATGTGTATCTTTGACGTAAATAGTTACATACCTCAGGAAATGAACCCCCCCCCACCTTTCCCTTTGTGATGTTTTTATGTAATTAATGTAAGCATGTGGTTTTCAAAGCCTTTGTGTGAAAAGAATATGATTTGTTATTGCATGTGCACATCGGAACCAATTATGCAAATGACCCCTGAACTTTGTTCACTTTTACAAGTGATTATCAAATTTTGATAGTTTTTACCTGATAGAAATGCCCTTTGATGATTTTGCAGAGTAGACACAGATCTGACATCTGTCTGAATTACTTTTGCCCTGCATTAAGCAACTGTCTGTATTGTAAGGCCCATATGTTCAATAAATGAATGGCCGATTAAGACAGTTGCATTGTACTGTACAGTATTATTGTATTGTAGATATTGGCCAAGGAAATTGTTAACTTATAGTTATTGTAGATTTCATATGGACAGAGAGCTACTTACTGTCTACTAGTATTTATAAGTCTTTACATTGGGAGTGTTTTTTGTAAGAGACAACACAGTGTTTCAGTGAATAAGTTTGGCATAAAAACTAGGCAGCTTGGCTTAACGCTTTCCTCCATGAGTATTCATGTAAGAAATAATGACTACCGGGTAGATTAATTTGTAATAATAGCACAGTGACACAGGAAACTTTGTAAATGACAGAAACTGTAAAATCATATTCTGCATTATATCGTAAGCAAACAGAGCAGACCCTGATCATATAGGAGCTGTCTGATCTGGGTCTACTCTGTTTGCAAAGGCGTAGAAAGGTGTTAAGAAACAGATCTTTCAAATTCCGTTATCAAACAGAGCAGACCATGATCAGACAGCTCCCTTAGGAGCCGTCTGATCTGGGTCTTCTCTGTTTGTGAATGCGTGAAAACATACTTAAATGAGGGAAAGGGTTATGCCTTTTATCTAATGAATATTCATTGAAAGAAGTAATGACATCATGAATATGTTTGCAAAGGCGTAAGGTGTTCTTATCAGAGAGAAGTTTAAGTATCTTCTGACCTAAAATGTTATTGACAACAAGTACATCTTGGTTTATGTTTAACTTTCAATAAAAAGTGTAAACCGTCAAATATCAATGTGTACACAATACACAAATTCCTCAACTCTTCCAACACTGAAGTTTCAGAGTGATACGATCCATCATTGTTTAACCCATTCCCTCATAGGCTATTTTTAGATCCAACTTCTTTGAATAAATCTACGGAAAAGGAGCATTAACTATAGAAAAGGAGAATTTTAGAATTGTGTAGTTTTGAAACTATTGAAAACACAATGGTTTCAAGAAGTGACTTTTACAGAGACGTAGAAATGCGTATTTATGGTGGAAAGGCTTAATGATAGTGTCCTCTCAGTATTAAAAGTTTTAATTTGCGAGAGGTTTTAAATGGTTTACAGTGTAGACCCTGATCAGAGGGATCCTCTAGGACCCCTCTGATCAGGGTCAACACTGTATGCTAGTGCTAGCATGTGTGTGTCTAACAGTCAAAGGGTTCAACTACAGATGTTTGTTTTTAGACTTCAATCACTAAGTGTTTGCTGTCTGCAAAATTACTGTGCATGTTTTCAAAATAGGAGGTACTTCAATATTTTGTCCAGGAGGAAGTGACAGAGTGTCAAACAGTTTGGATCCTGATGATGCACCAAGATAATTCTGTGTCTCGTGTGGTTCCAAATTGATTACATAGGATGTCATGAAAAAAATAAAATAGTTTTAATCCGTATTACATGCAGAGCCATTTTGATAATGTTTCTACAATTATAACAACTAAACAATGTACCGGTATCTGAAAACATTTAGCAGATTACAAATTGATGAAAACACTATCTGAGGTAGCTGTCAAAGGTTTCCAATTTGAAGCATTCATCACAATTTGCAAAGGATGATACAGACTTTGTTTAACCTCTCTGCACCTTTGCAAACTGAGTAGACCCAGTTCAGACGGCTCCTGTAGAAGTTGCCTGGTCTTGGTCTATTCTGTTTGCTTTTGAATTTGAAAAATTCTTTGAACTTTCGACAAGTGGCAATAGCCTGAAGGTTTAGAGAACAATGTACTTGGGTATAGTATGCAATACATGTAGATGTACGTATGTGGTGTGAATATGGCAGCATTCAGTATTTGGTATAATTTTGTTTTGATTCTGTTAATGGACTAGGATTCTTTGTGTGATCAGTGTTTGGTCAAACAGTTTAGAGGATTGATCTTGAATGGTTAGTTTGTATTATATTTGACATTCCTATCTGTCATTGTTAACCCTTTCCCTGAAAGATATGCCCTTTAATGCCTTTGCAAACAGAGTAGACCCAGATCAGATGACTTCTATTGGAGCCATCTGATCAGGGTCAGCTCTGTTTGCTTATTGAATTATAAGATCTGACTTTTGAGTTCCTGCAGTGGCTAAAACATCCTGTGTTTATATACCATTTTAAAAATTAACAGATATATATTCATGATGTCATAATTTCTTACATGAATATTCATCAGGTACAGGGTTAACCATTGTAAAGCTGATTAACCCTTTCCCTGTTCTATGTTTATCCCAATTTTCAATTCCTACTGAATATTCATGGACAAACTAGTTATAATGAAATATGGAAGTGAAATATTGTAGCCATATTATACAGTAAAGAAACAGGTCTATCAAATTCTATTAGCAAACAGAGCAGACCCTGATCAGACGGCTCCCATAGGAGCCATCTGATCTGGGTCTACTCTGTTAAGTGCAGATGCGTGAAAACATGTTTATATGAGGGAAAGGGTTAAGTCAACTTGCCACCATTTTGATAACTTATAGGTTGACATAGTTGCAAACAGTAAGACCTTCATGTTGATCTAGGTCTGCTCTATTTGCCTAACTTTGTGACTGTCCGAATACTTGAATGAAATAATTTAGGGAATGTGCAAGTTTATAATGATATTTGCAGACAGTTTAGATCCAGATGAGTTGCCAAGAGACTTGATTTCTTGCCTGGATCCAAACTGTCTGACACCTTGATCATTGGTTTTGAAAAGAAATGGAAGAACATTTTAAAAGAAATTAGGTTGACCATATTTTACGGAGAACAATTACTGAAATGGGCAAAGCTGTTTGTGACAAAGACATCACGTCATCCTTACTTGAAGTGCATGTTTTGATAATCAAGTGTCCTCACATTAAACTTTTCCCCCTGTTTTTGTAAACCATTCAGTCGCAGATAAAGTTTTGAGTTTAATATAGAATAAGTCATGTGATTATCTATTATCGATAGTTTAACCCTTTACTCAGTAGATATGCTTTCCTATGCCTTTAGCAAACGGTGTAGACCCAGATCAGACAGCTCCTGTAGGAGCTGTCTGATCAGGGTCTGCACTGTTTGCATTCAGAAACCATTTCAATATACTTATTGAGATAAAACATGCCAAGAGGGTAGAGTGTAATTCATATATATTCATTGAGTGAAGGATTGAAATAACTTTACCTGTGACTGAACTACATGTAATTTAGTTTTGTATAACTCTGTCAGTGTCTCTCAGGTTTCTTTAATTCTAGTTACAATTAGCAACAAGTTTTTTTGTTATTTCCATGAAAATATGAATCGATGGAATTATAATATTCCTTTCACTATTTATGTGTCGACACACTTTGGATAGCGTAAATTCAGATAGTAGGAGATTATAATTGGTTATCAGGTATTCAAAATTTACATCTCTTTAATTGAATACTATTGATTAAGATATAATTGCTCAATTACCATTTACAGTCTGGCACTTATTTTTTATTCAGATGTGATGTTGCATAACTATGTATTTCATTGAGTGAGTTTAAATGTGCTGGCTAGGTACCATTATTGTTTAGAATATATATGGGAATGCTAGCAAAAATCTTTTACAAAAAGTGCAACAGTTGACATTTTTGCAGCGATAATTGCTTGCAGTACTAAAGTTTAAGGGCTAAAATATGCAGCCCACCTTGCCACTGACAGAGTTAACATATCCACTCCATGAGTAAAGATGTCTTTGATGGTATACAAACAGTGTAGACCCAGACCAGCGGTCATGAATGTGGTGTCTGAATATGGTCTATCCGAACTACCCCAAGTATTCAGACAGACAAACTTAGGCAAATAGTGCAGACCCAGATCAAAATGCTTCTGAAGGAGCAGTTTAATCAGTGTCTGCACTATTTGCATCTATGCCAAATTAACTTATTCAGGAGAGGTCCAGATAAGATGTGTACATTTAAACATTTTCAAGAATATCTTCCTTTTTCTCCACTAACACCTATACTGTTACCACTCTTTAGAATCGTCTCGAAGAGACGATTCTAAAGAGTGGTCACAGTATAGTGTTTGGTGGAGAAATGCCGATTTTAATAATTAGGTATGCACCTTTATCTATAGCTCTGTTAGGTTATTGAGTGTCTCATTATTTAGGATAGTTAGGGTAATGCAGATGCTTGTAAGCACAATCAATGTAGACTCTTGTCAGATATCCTTGATTCTCCTGATCTGGGTCTGCATTATTTTCAGTAGCTCGAAGACACCTTTACTCATAACAGCACTATATATATACATTTGTATATGTGTTTGCGTGTGTGTGACTGTGTGTATTTTGCCTGACAGGAGAACTATAATGGTGGTGGTTTATTTCACGGTGGTGGCAGTGAAGTGTTCGATGACGGGGACATCTTAGTTGTCCCTCCCCCTCAATCACGAAACTCCCCTGACTTTGAGATCATGATGGTTGGTAACCATAGTTATGGACCAGGTTACCGTCACCTTGGCCAATCTCCAAGAGGAGGTCAGAGGACAAGAGGCTATGTGGTAGGTCAAATAGGTCACTGACACATAGGCATATGTGCTTCATTATTTACAAACCTATTCGCAAAAATAGAGGAAAACTATATATGCTATGATTATACTTATTACTTTTCTCTAGAATTCAAAATTTAATGAAAAATGCTATACATGTATACATACTATTGTGGAAGAGTATATAGATATGGCAACAGCTTTAACCCTTTCCACCATGAATAGTCATGTAAGAAATAATGATGTCATGAATTATTTTTTTATTTATTTTTTTTATGCTTTTTTTTATGCTTTTTATGTCATGAAATTCATATTGATTAAATTAATTTATTATAATAGAACATAACATGGACACCGGAATTTTTGGCCATGACAGAAATATAGAATCATATCTATAATCATATCTATATTATATCATAAACAAAGGCATAGAAAGGCATACTTATGGAATAACAGGTTAAAGGAAGATGCAGTCTCTCATTCTCTTTTGTTCTCGTATACATTTTGTTTGTATGATGTGTTAATTTTGTGACTTATATCTGTAACATACATGGTGGCACTGATAAGTTCGTTAAATCTTTATTAACAAGCATTGTAAGCAGCATTTAAGATGAAATTATATTAATCTATTAATGTAACTTAATGTACTCTTAATTCTTATCTCCTAAGCTTGATCTGAAATAGTATGTGACTCTCAGGATCTTAAATAAGCTAATATTCTGCGACAATATTTTCTTCATTCATTTTGCCAAATCCATAACGGTTAAAAAGAAAATCACTGTGATATCACAGCTTCATAATTACAAGGAAAGTATCTCCATCAAACCTAAGGTTTCAACTGCTCATCAGAATTTTATATCTTAGTTACAGTAAGACCAATGCCTGATTAAATGTAGGAGTCTTAACCCTTTCCTTCATATCAACACCTTTTCACACATTTGCAAAATGAGTAGACCCAGATCAGACGGCTCCTTTAGGAGCCGTCTGATCAGGGTCTGCTCTGTTTGCTAAAGGAATTTGATAGATCTATTTCTTTAGTTTCTGAAATTGCATCAATGTTCCACCTTACATAATTATTTCATTATTACTATTTTTTCCATGATTTTATATGATGAATATTCAGGTATTGAAATTTGTAATAAACATAGAACAGTGAATGGGTTAAAAAGCAGATGGTTGCCAAACCCTTTGCCTAATGAGCATTTACATGTGAGTTTCTTCATGAATTTTCATGAACTTAATTAAATGTAACATTTACAAGGGGAGGAAATGCTTGAAGAGGAAGTCCCTACAATGAACGCATATTTTCAACAATATCAGAAAACTTGGTATTTGTTATACTCAATTATTATCATGAAGATTGTCAATTTGAACTTTTATCGAAAAATGCCCTTGTGATACAAAAAAATTGATTCCATCTCAATACTTATAATTTTTGTTCTACAACAAAGTATTATCGGCCTTTTCTGTTCAAATTTACAGCGTTTTGCTGATAATCAACCGATCCTCCATTGCTTACATAAGAGCTTTTCTCAGAAGTAGTCGTAGAGAAGCGAACTGCCCGAACAGATACAAAACTAAAACCCTACCCAAATAAAACGGGGAATAAAATCGAGATCGTCAATATCAAACACATGGATGTTTTGTCATTTTCAGCGTTTATTGGATTGGTTTTCTTGCGATATACTACTTTTCAGCATATAAATAAATGAGTTTTATATAATTTAGGTATATGTGAAATACGTCGAATGTATGGACTTCCCCTTTAAAGCAGAGTAAAAAAAAATGTAAAATTTCCTCATGGGAATTCTTGCATTTTTTGTCCTACATTAACACTAAACCTGAAAGAGATGGACTGTCTCAATTGTTTTACATCCTATTAATGTTTTTAATATTTTTATTAAAGAAATGAATATAGGAAGCGTATTAAAAGACAGCAATGAGTTTATAAACAAAGATATATGCTATCTATATAATATCTATATAATAGCTATCTGTTCATTTCAGCCATCTCAGCCTGCAGAGCGACAGCAGGGCCCAAGAGCAGATGCCCTGTTTTCTGGCCCTAACAGACCAAGCCAGAGGTCCCAGTATCAGAGACAGGCCTCAGCCCCTCAGTCTGCAGAGACTGTGCCCGGAATGACCCAGGGACAAGACAACTACGCATTTTCTCAAGATGACTCTGTACACCATGGTAACAGAGCTGGGACAATGCCCAACAGACCAACCGTATTAGCCAAACCTGCCGGGTAGGGTAAAATTTAATCTTTCATTCCATGAATATTTATGTAAGACATAATGACATCAATGATCATGAATATCAGTGGGATTATTTTTCCATATTAGCACATGAACAAAGTAAATTTTGGCCATGGCAGAAACTAGAATCAGATCTATATATTTTATTAACCCATTCCCGCATATTGACGCCTTTTGAGGCTCCTGTAAAAGTCACTTAATGAAACCATTGTGATAAATAGAGCATTTGCTCCACAGGAGCAAATGCTCTATTTATCACAATGGTTTAAAAACTACACAATTCTGAAAATTTCCTTTTCTCTAATAAATACCCCTTTTTGGTAGATTTAATCCAAGAGGTTGGGTCTGAAAATAGCCTAAGTGGGAATTGGGTTAAGCAAACAGAGCAGCCACTGATCAGACAACTGTCTGATGTAGGTCTACACTGCATGGAAAGATGTTACATGTAATTGGTGTATTATATGGAGGAAAATGTTGACCCATTCAAATATTCAAAGTGGTTTGTCCCATCAGGGTGTAAAGACTGAATTTTCTAGTGAACTTTTAATGATAAAAATGATAAACAGTGTAGACTTAGATCTGAGGACTGCCAGAGGAGCCCTTTGATCTGGGTCTAAACTGTATGTAAATGCAAGTACACTTGTTTCCTGCATTCATAAAGGTCTGTATCTTACAACAGTGCTGTTGTTTATGATAACTTAAATGAATGGGTATAAACTTTCAAGTGTTGTTTGGTAAAGAAACATTTCCACAAGTCCTTAACCCTTTCCCTGTTAAATATTTATTTAACCCTTTCCTCCATAGATACGCCTTTCTACGCCTCTGTAATAACCACTTATTGAAACCATTGCAATAAATAGAGCATTTGCTCCTATAGGAGCAAATGCTTGCTTTATCAAAATGGTTTCAAACTACAAAATTCTAAAATTTTCCTTTTCTCTAGTAAATGCTCCTTTTGGGTAGATTCTTTCAAAGAGGTTGTAGGAGCCATCTGATCTGGGTCTACTCTGTTGGCAAATGCTTGAATAAGCATTTACTAGTATGAAGGAATGTTAACCCCTTAAACACTAAATGTTTGTTTGTCTACAAAAACTGGATCCAACTGTTTGCAGAGTCATCACATTGGTCCATAGTTCAATTCAGAAAATTGTGATTTATTCTTTTAATTTTAATTCAGTTTAATAGCTAAAACCTAAGTTTGCTACCCCCTTCAAAAAAAATTGATTTACCTTGCTGTTCTCAGCTTAAACAAAAGGCAAACAGTGAATAAACAGATCAGAGGGTCTCGAAAATATCCAATAAAATGATAAGTAGACCTTTATGTAAACAGCTTGACCCTTTCCTTCATATAAAGGCCTTTTCATGTATCTGCAAACAGAGTAGACCCAGATCAGACAGCTCCTATAAGAGCCATCTGATCAGGGTCTGTTCTGTTTGCTAATGGAATTTGATAGCTCTATCATTTACGATTTAGTTTTTAAAATGGCTACAATGTTCCACCTTCCATATTTCATTATACATGTAACTATATTGTCCATGGAATTTTCAGTAGGTGTTGAAAATCGGAAACAATATAGAACGGGGAAAGTGTTAAAAATGATGTTCTGAACCCTTGTCATACGCTTACTTGCTCTTGGGCAGGGTCATAAGTAGTGGACATATGTTCAGTCTATTGGTATTTCTTGTCTTCCCTATTTCTTAACCCATTACCTCATAAGCTATTTTTAGATCGTACCTCGTTGAATAAACCTACCAAAAAGGAACATTTACTAGAGAAAGGGAAAATTTTAAATTTGTGTAGTTCTGAAACTATTGTGATAAATAGGAATAGCAAATGCTCTATTTATCACAATGGTTTTAAAATGTGACTTTTACATAGGTGTCAAAAGGCGTCAATATGAGGGAATGGGTTAGTAAAAGTTCTGTTCACAGGATTTCTACAAAACTTTATTAGAATCTTTTTTATTAAAGAGTACATACCAATATGTTAACAATGTTATGGTCAGAGTAATAATTATTTTGATGATAATCTGTTAAACTTTATATTCCTCATATTAACATCTTTTCATGCATTTGCAAACAGTAGACCCACATGAGATGGCTTCTATAGGAGCTGTCTGATCAGGGTCTACTCTGTTTGCTTTTTGAAATGATAAAGATCTGATTCTACAGTTTTTGAGATTACATTTTAAGAAAATCAGCTGATAAATATTCATAATATCATTATTTCTTACATGAATATTGAAATGGGAAAGGGTTACTTATTCAAACTATTGCCTACCCTGACAAGCACTTAAGGGTTAACCCTTTCCACCATAAATACGCATTTCTACGCCTCTGTAAAAGTCACTTTGTGAAACCATTGTGATAAAAGGAGCATTTGCTCCTATGGAGCATATGCTCTATTTATTACAATGGTTTAAAAACTACACAATTCTAAGATTTTCCTTTTCTGTATTAAATGCTCCTTTTCAGTAGATTTATTCAAAGATGTTGGATCTAAAAATAGCTTATGAGGGAATGGGCTAAATGGTGGTGGTAGTTAGTGGGGTGTAGTTTTATGAATTGGTTCATATATTCTTTGATGATAAGGTTTTGGGTCTACACTGTTTGCAAAATTACAATCAGGTGGTGCAGTTAAATTCATTGCTTAATCCTTTACCTGATGGTTCATGTAAGAAATAATAAAATTTTGCATATTAATTAGATGAATTATAAAATCTTTATATTGCCACAGGATGTTTTGACCTTGGCTGATAAATTTACTCCATGAGCAGATAGAATAAGCTGATGGAGTAGCTGTTGTCTGATCTTGATCTTCTTAGTTCTCAGATTTGTCTAAAGGTGTCTCTATCAGGTAAAAGATTAATTTATTTGAGCACTGACAACACCCGCATGCATCATAATTATAGTATAGAACCCTAATTCATTGTTATTGTACACGTAATTGTGCTTGATATTTCAGTAAACAGAGGGGTGGTGGAAATGACCTGCGAAATGCATGGAATAAACTATATGGCCGCCCTCCACAGCCGGGTCAAACCAGTCCTAGCTCGCCACACATTTCCAGGGCTGATAATTTTAGGTCATCATTTGGTCCAGAGTCACAGAACAGAACCCAGCAGAGTCCCTTTCCATACAGGGTAAAGTAGACTCCAGTGTTTTACAAAATATGAAGAATGATACAGAAATTTCATTGCTTAGATACTAAACATTTACAGCTGTTAATCCTTCTCTTGCTGTCCATGTCAATTTACCTACCTGTAAATAGCGTAGACCCAGATGAGACAGCTCCTGCAGGAGCTGTCTCATCAGGGTTTGCACTATTTACAAATTGATTGTGCAACCATTGCAATCCACAGCAGTGATTGCACAGCGAAATACTTGTACACAGTGAATATATATGTAATTATAAAACTGGGCATGGGAAAAGAAGGAGAAATGTATTTTAAATTCAGCAAGAGAAGGGTTAATCTGTCTATTTTGTGACATATTGTTAACCCTATATCTGATATGACTTTTAATGCCTTTACAAACAGAGTAGACTCAGATCAGATGGCTCCTATTGGAGCCATCAGTTCAGGGTCTTCTGGGTTTGTTTATATAATGATATAGACCTGATTCGGCAGGTTCTGCCATGGCCCAAAATAATGTCTTCATATACCATTATAAAAAAAAATCAGCCTATAGATATTTAGGATTAGTATATAGTTACCTATCACAGTTGTAAGTTGAGCACTGCCTAGCTTTCAGCTCCATTTTGAAGCCTTTTTCAGGCTTTAAGATGGAGCCGAAATCAAGCTAGGCAGTGCTCAACTTTCGTCCAAGATAGGTCACTATATGAGAGATGGCTGAGGCAGAAATCAACCTTCATTCCAGATATTTATGACGTTCTTTAAGACATGAATGTTCATCAGATTTAAGAATTAATCTACAATAGTGCTGTTTCAGAGGAGGGGTTCCAGTCGGAGCTCCAGATGAGATGTGTAAATTAAAACATATTCAAACCCTATGGTGTGACCACTCTTTAGAAGACAATTCTAAAGAGTGGTCACAAGATAGGGTTTGGTGGAGAAAATATCATATCATTTGTAATATGTTAACCCATTCCTGTATAGGCTATTTTTACATCCAACCTCTTTGAACAAATGTACCGAAAAGGAGCATTTACTACTAAAAAGGAAAATTTTAGAATTGTGTAGTATTGAAATCATTGTGATAAATAGAGCATTTGCTCCATAGGAGCAAATGCTCTATTTATCACAATGGTTTCACAAGGTGTATTTTACAGAAGCTTCAAAAGGCGTCTATATGCGGGAATGGGTTAAACTTGAATCCACAGGTATGCCTTTTCTCCTCTTTAAAATTCTACAGTTTCCTGAGTCAGGCCGTAATGTCCAGTTGAAGCATGTCGACTCATTGCAATTTTACTGTATATAGTTGAAATGACAAGTCAATGATGATTTTATGCAATCAAATTCAGTATCATTGAGACACCATGTAATTTTGTAGGTCAAGATCACTATTTCTTACGAATAGAATATACATGTAGTTTGCATTTCTTCGTAAATTTTGTCTTACAATTGTAGATGAGATTTTTTGTACGTGAGTCTTTTATCATACTTTTACCTCTACAGAGCAAACCAGCCAACCAGAATCAACTACAGAACAGGCCAGTGTCTGCACCAGCCCCTGCTCAAATGCAAGTCCACTTTCAAAGTCAAGGTCATTTTCCAGGTCAAGGGGACAGAACTAGTCAGGAAAATCTTGACCATCAAGGTCGCAATTCTCTCAATACCTCAGCTCAGCGGGAAAGCCCAATGGGACAGAGCTCAAGCACTCAGGGCCAGCTTGAAGAATCTACTTCTAGTCAGCAGAGTGGAAACTCACATGGTCAGGCTCATTTTAATGGGCCTGGAAATGCTCATTTACAGCCAGTCAGTGACATGTACCACAAACATATAAACTCTCCTAGTATGAGTCCCAGCAGTCCTCATAGTAATAACAGCCAGAACTTTGCTATTGGGCCTGCTGCTAAGTATCCAGAAAATAGTAGCAGGCCATCTTCAGCAAGAAAGATCCCAGAACCAGCTGATACAGGCAAAGTTCATTACAGGGATTTGAGTACTGAGCAGAGAAGCTGGGATGAGACAGACAGAGGTGCTCTATTCAAGGAACGAAATGTTTCACATTCAGCTGAGAGAGATCAAAAGGGAGTTAAACCAACAAAATTTGCAAATGACTTAACGACTGCTCTGCAGGCAGCTAGTAGAGGTAATAAGCATCTGAATTCAAGAAGTTTTGAGAGTAATCATAACAAGTCATATGACAGACTTCATGATCGGTCACATGAACAGTCTCGCGAATTTCATGACCACAGTATATTTGATTATGAGGCATCTCACAGTGAGACCTCAGGGTCTGTGACTCCGCCCTTGCCGCCTCTGTCCCCTACAAACACACCGCCAGACTCCCCAGTGTCTGACACAGTGCCCCCTTTACCACGATCTCTTAGTGCTACAAATATATCATCAGCCGAGAAAGGGTCAGAACTGGACCATTTAAAAGACAGGCTTGATATGAAGAAGCCAAGACGAACATCTGAACTTCAGTTTCGTATGGACAGAAAACCTCATGGAAAGAAGTCTTCTAACAGGCCAGCTGGTTTTAAATTAAAAGGTTAGTTAAGATTACCTTAGCAAAATGTTTATTGATATGATATATATATTGTCATAAGCTTTATTGAAAAAACATGGTCAAAAAGTTGAATGATATCACAGTATCAAAAGGCTGAATCATTTTACATTGTCTGAATGTTAGATGGTTTTAACTTTGCAAAGGGTTTAAGATGGTTTTACCTTGTTTAACCTATTACCTCAGAGGCTATTTTTAGACCCAACCTCTTTGAATAAATCTATCGAAAAGGAGCATTCACTAGGGAAAAGGAAGAGTTCAGAATTTTGTAGTTTTGAAACCATTGTGATAAATAGAGCATTTGCTCCTATGGAGCAAATGCTCTATTTATCACAATGGTTTTAAAATGTAACTTTTACATAGGCGTCAATATGAGGGAATGGGTGAAAGATATGATGTTTTTACCTTTTCAAAAGTTTAGATCGTTTTACACTGTCAAGATTAGATGATTTTACCATGTCCAAAGTTTAGATGATTTTACATCGTCAAATGAGACTATGCTTTTACATTGTCAAAAGGTTTGTTTGATATTATATTGTTAGATGACTTTACATTGTCAAAAGGTTGATTGATATTACATTATCAACAGATTTTACCTTGGCAAAAGAGGTTAGATGATTTTACCTTGCCTGAAAATATTAGCTAAATTTTTATAATGGCATTATATAGTTGACCTTGGCAGAAACTGTAGAATCAGATCTGTATAATTTCATAAGCAAACAGAGTAGACCCTGATCAGACAGCTCCTACAGGAGCTGTCTGATCTGGATCTACTCTGTTTGCATGAGGAGCTGTCTGATTAGGGTCTACTCTGTTTGAAAAAGGTGTAAAAAGGTATTTTTTTGCTAAAATTGAAATGCTCTTTTCCTTTAATTTTATTTCAGTTTTAATTTCGCTGTGTTCTCAGTGTTTTCAGGTGCATTTAGATTAGTGTTCTAAAAATATCTTTCTGTTGAATTTTTTATAGGTGCTAATTTAAGGGATGTAAGAGAATCAGACACAGAGAGTGATCTCTCATTTGATATTGAGAACACAATACTCACCGTGGAATCGCATGACACAGAACATCCTCATCCAGCAGGTGAAATCCTCACATCTCAGGAGGCTTCAGCTCTCAGACAGCAGCTTCATGACCTTGAGTTCAAATACAATGATCTCAAGTCAAAGGTCGCCCCAAAAACAGGTCATCCTCATGTGGGTCACCATGGGTACCAACAGGGTCCAGGGCCTCCTCCAATAGGTAGGCAAAGACGATGGAGTATCGGCAGCTCGGATACCAGCTCATTCAGACGGGAGTCAAAATTTAAACCTGGCAAACAGATACAGCACAAGCACCATTCCAAAGAGTTCAAGTAAGTTGTACATTCAAAGTTGAATAGGTAGGATAGATAACTCTTCCATTTAAGGACAAGTTTACTAACATTGTTATCTCCCTTACTATGCTTTTTAAAAATGATTGCTTATTTTACAATGTTTAACTGAATCTTGTATAATTCAAAATTTCAAGTACACTGTTTGATTGAAATATGTTTAGAAACCCTTTCATTGTAGTTAACACATATTAATTCATGTGTGAATAAATAGACCAAGATGACAATCTAAAGCTTGTACCAGAGAAGTAGTTTGATCTCAATCCCAGAGCTACAGATAACGGTGTGTACACAAATACTAGTACTAAAACCGTTACTTCTCAACCAAATCCTATGTTGTGACCACTCTTTAGAATCGTCTCTTATGTCACAACATAGATTAGGGTTTGGTGGAGAAATAAAGAAGTTATACTTAAAAAATATTTTTCTTTACGCATCTTATCTGGAGCTCTGTCTCAATCTATTTTCAAAGTACATTTTCTAAACCATTTATCTTAGAAAGGCACCTTTTGATGGCTTTGCAAATAGTGTTGACCCAGATTAAATGATTCCTGTTGGAGCTGTCTGATCAGGATCTACTCTATTTGCTTTATGGAATTATATTGATCTGATCCTACAGTGTCTTCCTTGATCAAATGTGTTCATGTGCCATTTTACAAGTAAATTAGATATTCATTGATGTCATTACTTCTTACATGAATATTCATGAGGTAAAGGGATAACTCTGCTATTTCAGCAGGTATAAAGTTCAAAATAGGTAAGCACCAGTCACTTGCGACTTTGTGTTACCTCTGTCATCTCACAACTACAGTAAAAACTCGGTACTACGAAATTTAAGAAATTAAGAATTTATGTCTTTGTAGGCAGGTGACTGCTTAATGCAGGGTGAAAGTCAAGCAGAAAGCTCCTGGAGGAGCTTTCTGCATGACTTTCACCCTGCATTAAACTGCGTTAAATATCAATAATGGTATGTATTTGAGTGTTCGTAGTATCAATATTTTACTGTATATTGTTCAGTTTACTTGTTTGCCGTCTACTCTTGATTTGAATCTCACATAATTTCACAAATTTTTCCTGATGGTCCAAATTATTGACCAGTTCAGTATGTTAGACATTAGAATACCTGCCCTTAAAGCTTTCCTCATCTTGTCTTTTATTTTATGTTTTAATTATTTCTAGGAAAAAGTTGAGGTAGTGAAATAGCTATGATGTCAGCTGCAATGATTCCATAGTAATCATTTGTTAAAAACATGAACCCTTAGTCATAAGTCACATATTTAAAGCTAGCTGCTGTTTTAATTATTTCTTAAGAAAAAATTTGAAGTAGTTATGAAATAGCTATGACGCACCACACTTCACCGTTTCAACATCACATGGGTCATACTCCGGCCAAGAGCCATAATCTTATAATGCAGATTAATAGAGTTATGTTCCTTTAAATATTTGAAAATATAATGCTTTGGTTTGCTCGTCTCTTTGTTTTGGTTGTATTTGGATTGGAAGAGTTCTTTTTATCCAAAGTGGTATCTAATTTCTCACATTATTTAAATTTAACCTTTTCCTTCATATAAACAGAGTAGACCAGATCGTACAGCTCCTATAGGAGCTGTATGATCATGGTATGCTCTGTTTGCCAATGGAATTTGATGGATCTGTTTCTTTACTTTCTGAAATGGCTACACTGTTCCACCTTCCATATTTCATTATAACTATTTTGTCTATGAATATTCAGTAGGTATAGAATTTGGAAATAAACATAGAACAGGGAAACAGTTATGTAATCACCAAGGTGATTCAAAATAACATTTGCAAACAGTTTGAATTAGGATTAAGATGCAATGTTACTTTTCATCTTATCGGGATCAAAAATTTGTTACAGTCAACAGGCAATGTTTGCCGAAAATTAAAATGAAATTGTAATAGGTAAACATTTGCATGTGAAACTTACTCAGTGTTGAAAGATTTGAAAAATAATGTTGAAAGGATTGAGAGCTTAATCTTTATCTGTATAACAAAGCAAATTTTGATAATTCGGCACCTTCTTTATGGTGTTTCACCTCTGATGTGTGGCTTTCATAATTATGCCCTCTTTACTATCTGTATTCTTTGATTTTTCTGGTCTGAAAATCCGTTTTTGGTTTCAACAGAATCAGAAATGCATGCCATTTTCTGGAGACTTTCTCCTTCTTTTTGTTTGTAAAGAAAATATATTTTGTTATAGCCTTGATTTTAGTGAATAAGCAATTGTGTTGGAGTTTAACCTTTAGCCTGCTGAGCAAATTATTTTTACAGAATTGTTTGCCTACTACATTTTCGAAGTTCGAGCTATAATCAATGTGTCTACCAAAATGCTACCAGTGTGTCTAACAGTTTGGATCCTGATGAGACGCCAAGTTACTCTGCCTCGCATCTGGATCCAAACTGTTTGCAAAGGTATTCACCCATCCGCCCATAGCAGGCTAAAGGTTAATAAACAATAATCTGACTTTGACCATGTAACATAACTACAAAGTGAAATCTACTACTGTTATCTCAGTTACTTATATTAATATACTAAACACAGGTACTATCATTTGCAAACAGTGAAGACCCAGATCAGAGGGCTCCTAGATCAGGGTCTGTACTGTTTGTCATTCAATCTCAGGACTGTCATATTTTTTTCTCTTTTAAACTGTATAGACTCTACCAATACACAATGATGGGCAATTCCACTTTGACAACTCAGCATTGAAAGGTTAAATTGCATTAACCTTCTGTTACATTTACATGGATACTAGTAGCTAAATCAAAAACCTTGATGAAGTAATGCAATAAACAATATAGAATCATGTACTTTTGTCTAAATTTATCACAGATCATAAAAATGGATATTCAGTAAAACCTCTATTAAGTAACAATTAAAATGAAGTCTAGTTCTGGTTCTTAAAGGCAGCTGATAGCTTAATGCAGGACAAAAAGTAATGCAGAAAGCTCCTAAAGCATTTTTCCTGCAATCAGCAACCTGTTCTAAGAAATCCCCATATATATATATACAATCATAAAATGTTTGATTTTAGAGTGTTTTTACAGTATATGTATTAGAAAGACCTTGTTTTTTGTACAAAATTCGAGGGCTTGGTGCAAAACTATTCTAACTCCTTCACTTTGTGAAGGAGTTAGAATAGTTTTGCACCAAGCCCTCGGAAATGTTGTCATGTAATTAGTCATAAATACAGTAATTATTATTACATGAAATGTATGATGATAAGCATTTCAGATAAAGTAATTTTGCATGCCTTTTTTAATTTTACAGAAACATCAACAAGCGCTTCCAAAGATTAGAATCTCATGTTGTAACATTGGCACGCAGTGTTGCACATCTTTCATCGGAGCTACGCACCCACAACACAATGGTACATGACCTGGAGAGTGTCAAGAAGGAACTGCGAGAAGTCAGAGATAACCCAGGCCGCTCATTTCCCAACATGATTGGTGGTAGTCTCATGGCAGACGAGAGATACAGGGAATGTGTGCCAGGATTGCTGAATCCCAAACGCGTCAATAAACTCACAAAGTATGAGATAAGTAGCCAGTACAATGGTTGTACAATAAAGCAGTTTGTTGGCCCTCTTTGCATGTTAGCTGTGAAATTTGTGATCACCTGTAGTTAAACCACTCTAAACCAGATGTTAAATTTAGTATAAATATCGGTTTTGGAGACAGGTAGCAGCTAAAGGCAGGGTGAAAGTCATGCAGAAAGCTCCTCTAGGAGCTTTCTGCATGACTTTCATCCTGCATTAAGCAGCCACCTGCCTAAAGTATCTAAACTCTTCTGGACAATTTCTCAAATTCACAGCTTAACACAGGTCGAAAGTAATGCTGAAAGCTCCAGTATGAGCTTTCAGTATTACTTTCGACCTGCATTAAGCTGCCACATGTGTTTCTGTATATGCGTAGTGATAGTTTAGAACAATTCTATATTGTTAATTTTGGACAGAGTGATCTTTTAGTTCGAGGTATCCCAAAATGCGGGTTATCCAAGTTCGAAGTGTCGAGGTTTAACTATAGTTTTAAGCTCATATCTAAGTTTTGAGAAGTGTTGGAAGCGCCTGTGATGGTTTATGTTTTGTTTGGAGTTTAGATAAGAGATTATGACGAATATTTGATAATAGTTTATTAATTACTCCATGTATCTTTTTTTAAATAATCATATTGAAACTTACAGATCATATCTTAAACAAACTTTTAACCAGGACAATACATTTATTTATACATTTGAACTCTCATATTTGTTAAACAACAAATCATGTGGATTACTTTCGTAGCTTTAAAGACTTTGGAATAAAATCAGTCAATTAGTAATCAGTATGTATTTATGACTGGTTGTACACGTATTATAATTTGTTTTTCAGATTTTTTGGAGAAGAACCACCTTTGTTGCAAATATTTCTTAAAGAGCTAGGCTATGAGGTAAGAAGAATGCTCTTAAAATAGAGATAAATACTCTAGCCTGGCCTGGCCTGCCCTACCCTACCTGGCTGTATCTCTGCCACTGGCTCCTGTTGTGTCATTCTCATTTTTAGCTCTTCTGTTTCGAAGAATTCACAAGCTATTGTCGTAACTCCGGCGTCCTCGTCCTCGTCATAGTCCGAAATGTTAACATTGACCATAACTTCTTCAATTTTTCATTTACAACCTTCATTTTTGGTATGCATGTTCATCTTGACAATGATGACAGACGAGTGTTTGCACCCGCTTGCGGCGCTTTTGTTTATATATATCTACTTTATAGTTACTTATAGGCATTTTATAGTAATTATACAAAATGTGACTTTTCTTCTTTCTGCCATGAAAAATCATGTGAGAAATAATGATGTAATGAATATAAATTGAATTAATTTGTTATAATAGCACATTGACTTGTAGTTTGGGCCATGGCAGAAACTGTAGAATCATATCTATATTATATCGCAAGCATACAGAGCAGACCCTAATCAAACAATTCCTAAAGGAGTTGTCTGATTTGGGTCTACTCTGTTTTCAAAGGCACAGAAAGGTGCATTTATGGAGTGAAGGGTTAAGCAATTCACTATGATACAGACTTTGTTATCAAGAAAAATCATGACACACCGTATTATTATTTCATAAGCGAACAGATGAGACCCAGATCAGATAGCTTCTACAGGATCCTTCTGATATGGGTCTCGTCTGTTTGCAAAGGTGTTATCCTATCCTCCATAGGCTATTTTAAGACCCAACCTCTTTGAATGAATCTACCCAAAAGGAGCATAATAATTGACTAGAGAAAAGGAAAATTTTAGAATTTTGTAGTTTGAAACCATTGTGATAAATAGAGAATTTGCTCCTATAGGAGCAAATGCTCTATTTATCACAATGGTTTCAAGAAGTGGTTATTACAGAGGCGTAGAAAGGCATATTTATGGAGGAAAGGGTTAAAAAGACCTATCAATGAGATAAAGATTTAATTATGAAAGCGTCTCAAAGATCATGTGAAACTCATGAAAAGTTATATTTCTCACTGTATAACCAATGTTAAACGTTTGCTTTTACAGCGCTACCTACAAAACTTTGAAACTGAGCATATAGGTATGATAGAATTGCCATACATGACGGAGGACAGACTAGAAAAGATAGGCATACCAATGGGACCAAGAATGCGGATATTGCAAGAGGCACAGATCTGCTTCAAACATGAAAACTTCAATGTGTACATGGTGTGACAGAATTCTACATCGTACAATGTTATTTCCTTGACAAAAGTGGCATAGTAGAAGGA
This sequence comes from Azorinus chamasolen, assembly GCA_963576725.1. Taxonomy (NCBI): domain Eukaryota; kingdom Metazoa; phylum Mollusca; class Bivalvia; order Cardiida; family Solecurtidae; genus Azorinus; species Azorinus chamasolen. The sequence continues at coordinate 106,137,663 of OY755235.1, read as the reverse complement.
GAATAAGTCAATTTATGATGTTGTAACATGAAGGGGCACTGGCATGATTTGTACACAGGACAATGTCTGTGAATGTGTTTTATCAATGTTACAAGATTACAAGCTGTAGAATGTGTTAACCTCACTGAATGGAAATACATGTATTGGAAAGGGGTCTTATGTACTGCCATATCGGAGCTGTTAACCTTTTTCTCCATGCATATTTATTTTCAAGACAAAATGAATATTAGTCAGCATATGAACAGAGGATTTTTGGCAACAGCAGAAATGGTAGAATCTGATCTATGTTATTCATAAGCAAACAGAGCAGACCCTGATCAGACGGCTCCTACAGGAGCCGTCTGATCTGGGTCTACTCTGTTTGCAGCGTTGGTACAAGGCATGTATATGGAGTAAAGGATTAAAGTGAAAGTGAAATTGTAAGTGGTGAATTCTTCAGAGGAAATTATTCTCCCACCTCATATAATGGAGCGGTCAGGTACTACATTATAACTGGGTTGTGTAGAGAGTGGACACTGGACCTATGTAACCATTCTGTGTAGACTGTACTCGTACTAAGTATATGGATTGTGTGTGGCAGCAAAACTGGACATAATGGTCTAATAGTTGAGAACATTTTCCACTCGACTATCCAGACATACTGGAGGCTTGTAATTGTGCCACATGCATATACGCAATGTTTGTCTCGAGAAGTGCAAAGCAATTTTACCAATAGAAAAATAAATGACAAATAATTAATTGAAGAGACATTGAAGTGCGGCAAGCTACTAACAATCCTGAGAGGTAATATGATATGAGTACATGTGGTATCATATCTGTAACAGTAGCATTTTATGATATATTTATTGGAATGATATAAATATAAAGCTTGTAAATAGTTCAATAAACCAGAGCTTCAGTTAAGATGGGTATTGACCCTTTACTCTGTGAATATTCAGAAATGATGACTGAATATAAAGCACCGGTTGGTGAATTTTTATCATGGCACCATGGATTAGAGAATTTTCATCATGGCAGAAACTATAGAAATATATCTAGGTTATTTCATATATTGCGAACAGAAAAGACCCTATAGTTGTTGTCTAATCTGAGTCTACTTTGTTTGCAATGGTGTCATAGCCATCTCTGTGGAGTATAGGGTTGCAAAACTTTCAACAGTTTTCTCCATCTCTAAGAGGTGATTCTTATATGAATACCAATAAGGTATAATTTGGCAGAGAAAATAACTTATTTGTATAGGGAAGTATCTCTGTTATCTGAAGCTCTGAAATTGAAAGTTTTTGCAACCAGTTATTTTATTACAACAATGATGATAATAATGACAGCATAACTGTGATTTAAGACAGCTCGCAATAGCTGGGCTTACAGCTTTTATTTATCCCTTTGCCTGCAAAACCACCAATAGATTTTTTAATAAATGGGTCTAAACAAACCCTTTACCTTATGAATATTCATAATGACTATGAAAGTATATCTATTACAGCAAAACCTCTCTATAACGGCCACTAAATTACATCAAGTATTTTGTGTTAAAGGCAGGTGGCTGCTTAAAGCAAGGTGAAAGTAAAACAGAACGCTCCTATAGGAGCGTTCTATTTTGCTTTCACTTTGCTTTAAGCTGCCACCTGCCCTAAAAACCAACTAATTAACACAAATTATTGATCTTTATAGAGAGGTCTTACTGTACAACATCAGCATCTATGAAGTAAAGGGTATTAAAAAGCAATTATTTAATGTCTCTGTTTTATGGCTCATTAGTATCCGTCCCTATTGTGTATATTACATGAGATTTGAAATTGGATGTGCTATATATGTTTGTCTTAACTCTTCGAATGCTGGTAACCAGTGTTTTCTTAACTGTTTGAAGGCTGGAAACCAGTCCAATGTCATTTGCAAACAGTGTAGACCCAAAGCAGAGGGCTCCTCGAGGAGCCCGCTGATTAGGGTCTGCACAGTTTGTCATTCAAAATCCTGTCTGAAATGATACCAGTTCATACTGAATGAATTCTATGCTTAACCCTTGTCCCTGTTCTATGTTTATTTCAAAGTTTAGTACCTACTGAATATACATGGTCAAAGTTGTTGTAATGAAATATGGAAGGTTGAACATTGTAGCAATTTTAGAAAGTAAAGAAGCAGATCTATCAAATTCCGCTGGCAAACAGAGTAGACCCTGATCAGACGGCTCCTATAGGAGCCATCTGATCTTGGTCTACTCTGTTTGCAGATGTGTGAACACACGTTTATATGAAGGAACGGGTTAAACAGTGATGGGCTATTCCACTCTGAAAATTCAGCATTGAAAAGTTAAATGTGTATATATACATGTGCATGTAATCTAACATTCTAGCTTATACCTCAAGTTTTAATCTTTAGCAGAATATTAGATGTTTTGTGACCAGTTTTGATGCAGATGAGATATTGGGCATTTTTCTTCTCATCATAATCTTAACTTACATCTATTAAACCTTTGCCTGTTCAATATTCATGTAAGTAATAATGACATTGCGAATGTGTATTAGCTGAGTTTTTATAATGTACAATGCTCAGCTGATTGTTTTACTTTGACAAAAAACTGCAGAATCAAATCTATATCGTGTCAAAAGCAAACAGAGCCAGACCCTGATCAGACAGCTCCTCTAGGAACGGTCTGATCTGCATCTACTCTGTTTGCAAAGACGTGAAACAGCATTTGCTTGAGGCAATATGTTAAGTGGCCACTTAAAAGAAATCTAAGTGTGGGTCTTTAAGAAGTTGATATGCTAATGCAGGATGAAAGTAACACAGAAGTTCCTTTGAGAGGATTTTTCATTGCTTTCTTCTTGCATTAAGCAGTCAACTGCTTTTTGCGACTCCTAGTTTTATTCCTTAATTTGTTGTTTTAAAAAACGCTTTCCTTTATTACTGAAAAGAACTTAAAAAAGTGTTAAAAAAACTGAAGCTGGTTATAACTTCCATAAACAGGCTTGAGGTTAAAGGTTATCTGCAATTTGTATTTATAACCATTTATTAACCCATTAGCTCATAGCTATTTTTAGATCCAAACTCGCATTTAGTACAAAAAAGAAAAAATTCTGAATTGTCCAGTTTTGAAACCATTGTGATAAATAGAGCATTTGCTCCTATGGAGCAAATGCTCTATTTATCACAATGGTTTCAAAAAGTGACTTTTATTAAAGTATCAAAAGACATAAATATGAGGGAATGGGTTAACCAAATGGCCTAGGACCAGGGGAACATGTGAGCCAATATATGAAGGAAAAGTGCCTTATTGCAAAAATATATATTTGCAAGCAGTATGGGAACATGTCAGGCATCATCATCAAAACATAACATCTTACTAGAATTACCTTAATTATCCTAAAGTTTTTGGACAGACACACTCAAGCTAGCAATTTAGAGCCATTTCAGAATGCTCCCAAAGGAGTAGTTTGACCAGGGTCTACATTGTTTACTACTCTGTTACAAGTTAACCATGTCCCTTTTTAGCTCGTCTGTTTCAAAGAAATCACGAGCTATTGTAGTAACTCCGGCGTCCGCGTCGTCGTTGTTGTCGTCGTCGTCCGAAATCTTAACATTGACCATAACTTCTTTACAACCTTCATTTTGGGTATGCATGTTCATCTTGACAATGCCGACAGATGAGCATTCGCACCCACTTGCAGTGCTCTTGTCTATATTTATTCCAATTTTCAATACCTACTAAATATTCATGGACAAAATAGTTATAACGCTATATGGAAGATGGAACACTGTAGAAATTTTTGAAAGTAAAGAATCATCTTTCAAATTCCACTAGCAAACAGAGCAGACTCTGATCAGATGGCTTCTGTAGGAGCCATCTGATTTGGGTCTGCTCTGTTTGCAAATGCTTGAAAACACGTTTATATGAAGGAAATGGTTAACTTATGCTGCTTTACAAACAAGCAGAGAGACGAGTTTGAATCTGAAGATTTAAGATTAATACTGTAATTAAATATTGTTTGTTTAACAAAATACCCATTCCCTCGTATTGACACCATTTTATGCCTCTGTGAAAATTACTTGAAACCGCAATGATAAATAGAGCATTTGCTCCTATGGAGCAAATGCTCTGTTTATCACAATGGTTTCAAAACAACACATTCTAAAAATAGCCTATGAGGGAATGGGTTCATACATGAATATTCATCTGGTGAAGATTTTGCAAAAAGGTACTTTTTCTATATATTGGGTCATGTCTATGTGCAATACTGAATTTCATATCTTGTAATGCTTTTTCTGTATTTATTTGATGTTTTATTTTAGCTTTTTATCTGTTTTCTGGATATTTAGCTTACATATTTATCATGTATAACATAGTAACATTATTTTTATACTTTAACGAGAGCTGTCTTGACCAACCATTTATATTTAATGAAATAATACTTATACAGTAAAAACTTGTTTGTTCGAACACTCAAATACATACCATTATTGATCTTTTAAGACAGGTGGCAGCTTAATGCAGTGTGAAAGTCATTGCAGAAAGCTCCTCTGGGAGCTTTCTGCATGACTCCCACCCGGCATTAAGCAGCCACCTGCCTAAAACGGCTAAATTTTCCTATATTAATACAGTAAAACCCTGCTAATGCGACCACCTAAAAGAGGTGTAATTATGGGTGCTAGATGCAGGTGGTAGCTTAATGCAGGACAAACGTAATGCAGAAAGCTCCTACAGGAGCTTTCTGCATTACTTTTGTCCTGCATTAACCAACCACCTGCTTATAAAGAAACCCATGTTTACTCATTATGTGGTCGCATTAGAGGGGTTCTACTGTATATCAAACTATCAATGTTTTACTGAAGTCTTATTGTACATGTATTAGGGCAATGCTGTCTGTTGTGATATGAACCCTTTCCTCCATGAATACACCTTTCTACGCCTTTGCAAACAGAGTAGACCCAGATCGGATGGCTCCTATTGGAGCCGTCTGATCAATGTCTGCTCTGTTTGCTTATGGTATGATATAGATCTATTTCTTCAGTTTCTGCATGAGCTAAAATATCCTGTGTTCGTATGCCATTATAAAAATAAGCTAATTAATATTCATGATGTCATAATTTCTTACATGGACATTCATGGAGTAAAGGGTCAAAGTTTGCTGCATCACTAGAAAAGAAGCAGAGCAGTGTCAATAGCATTATTACTCTCTACTGTTGCATGCTGTGTAGATGCCAGGAAGGTGCTGCTTTCCTCATGTTGTAGGTCTGCACTGGTTTCAATTTCTCCTGTGATGCATCTCTTCCAAGTGATGCTGAATATTTTACTCATTCCCTTAACCTATTCCCTCATATTGACACCTTTTGACACCTCTGCAAAAGTCGCCTGTTGAAACCATTGTGATAAATAAAGCATTTGCTCCAATAGGAGCAAATGCTCTATTTATCACAATGGTTTCAAACTACAAAATTCTGAAAAAAATATTTTCTCTGGTTAATGCTCCTTTTCGGTAGATTTATTCAGAGTGGTTGGTTCTAAAAATAGCCCATGAGGTAATGCGTTAATATTGGACACTATTTTGATATAAACTTTAAACCAGACTTGCATACTAGCAAATGATTGAGACCCTGATCAAAGTGTTCCTGTAGGAGCAGTTTGATCTGGGTCTGCATTATGTGCCCAAGATACAGAGCAACAGATAACAGTGCATACTCAAATACTAAAATTGTACTTTTGCCGCCAAAAACTGTACTTTTGCCGCCAAAAACTATGTTGTGACCACTCTTTGGAATCGTCTCTTCAAGACCCTGTTCTTTAATATTTTTTTCCAGTGGGAAATGACAGAGTGTCAAACAGTTTGGATCCTGATGGTACACCATGCTAATTTTAGATGATTCCAAAGAGTGGTCACAGGGTTTGGTGGAGAAATAGACAAGTTATTCTTGGAAATGTTTTAACTCATGCATATGCATCTTACCTGGACCTCAGAGGTATTAAAGATAATTATGACACTAGCAATAAATTTACATTATATGTGATAGTCTTTCTGAAAACCATTTTAAGCAGGACTGGTAAGTGATATGTTTATCATTTAGCCTTGAAATGGAAATCATGTGTTGGGTACAAAATTACTTTTTATGCTGTTTCAGAACTTTGTACAACAATATTAAATGTTGGTGTATGCCTGTGAAACTTTTGTGTCATGTCATATGGTATAAACGAAATCCCTCAGGAACTTATAGGGAATAACTCGAAGGTTATTAAATCTCAAGTTTGGCTCCTTTGATTACTAATAATTTGTAATGAAGGGAATTAAATGTAAGGATGATCAGTCTCTGGATTAAGGTCACTAGTTGACAGTTACATTCAGCTGTTATATAACCTAAGTTTGGTTAACCTTTTACTTAATGAATATTGAGGTAAGAATAATGATTCTATGAATATTTATTGGCTGATTTTATTATAATGGTATATGAACAAGATAATTGGCAGTATTTGGCAGAATCGGATCTATATTATTCTATAAGCATACAAATCAGACCCTTATCAGACATCGCTTACCCTCTTTGCAAATGTGTCAAATGGTGTCAAGGGGGTAAATCTTCTTTATTGTTGTTAAAGCCATGCCTAATGGAAAGATCCTTGGCATTTTTCAAACAATGATTACCCAGACCAGTTGCTGCACATGAAGCTAACTAATATACACTTTATTACACATAAACATCATCTACAGTACAGCAAACCCACTCTAAATATAAATGTCTGTCTTGGAGACAGGTGGCAGCTTAACCCTTTCCCTGTACTGTGTTTATTTCAAATTTAAACACCTACTGAATATTCATGGACAAATGGAAAGTGGAACATTGTAGCCATTTTAAAAAGTAAAGAAATAGATCTGTCAAATTTCATTGGCAAACAGAGCAGACACTGATCAGATGGCTCCTATAGGAGCCGTCTGATCTAGGTCTGCTCTGTTTGCAAGTGCATGAAAGCACGTTTATATGAAGGAAAGGGTAAATGCAAGTGGAATGTCATTCACCCTGCATTAAGCAGACACCTGTCTAAAAGTATCTAAATTCTTCTCTACTAGAATTCTGGATTAGAGGGATTTTAATGTATTCAGTTATCAATTCAAAAAACAGTGTGGATGCTTATCAGATGCTATGCTGCTGACATTTGCCACTGATCTGTGTCAGCTACATAATATATGCAAAGCCTAAAATATGCTTTCAATTATGAGGAACCCCTTTTAAACAATGCCATGTTTGTTGCTCGTCCGCATGTGATTTAATCCTTTCAACCTGGGACACACATTCACTGTCATTTGCAAACAGTGTAGACCCAGATCGGAGGGCTCCTAGAGGAGCCCTCTGATCAGGGTCTGCACTGTTTGTCATTTAAAATCATCTAGTAAGTTTAAACCTTTCATACAGAGTGGACTCTATTGTTAAACACTGATGGGATATTCATTTGAGGTTGAAAGGATTATTGTCCATTCATGTTATATAAAGATAATATTGATATACATGTATTCGAAATTTAGTTTCAAAAAGATGGTATTGCCATAGCCTTGGTGTTGTCGTCTTTGGCTTGTGCTTGGGTGGCATTGATATTGTTGTGCAAAAACTGACATTTTTATCTCAGTTTGAACATCAGTACAGACATTCCTTTCAAACTTAATCCATTCTGCTGCATAGGCTATTTTTAGATCCAACCACTTTGAATAAATCTACCGAAAAGGAGCATTAACTAGAGAAAAAGATTTTTTTTAGAATTTTGTACCGGTAGTTTGAAACCATTGTGATAAATAGAGCATTTGCTCCTACAGGAGCAAATGCTCTATTTATCACAATGGTTTCAATAGGTGATTTTTACAGAGGCGTAGAAAGGTGTATTCATGGAGGAAAGGGAAGGTTAATACAGTTGCTTACCATTACAATGGCTACAATCATGACCCCTGAGCACAGGAATGGTAGGCCTTGGCAAACTATGTAGAATCTGATGTATAGTATGTCCTGAGCAAACTAGGCAGACCGTGATCCGATCTGGGTCTACTCTGTTTGCAAAATCAAAAAAAAAGTGTGTTTATGGTGTAAAGGGTTACATGTAGCAACCATTTGCCTTTTAACCCATTCCCTCTTATTAATGCGTTTTCACGCAATTGCAAACAGAGTAGACCCAGATCAGACGGCTCCTATGGGAGCCGTCTGATCAGGGTCTTCTCTGTTTGCTAATGGAATTAGAGAGATCTGTTTCTATACTTCGGAAAATGGCTACAATGTTCAACCTTCCCCTTTTCCTTATAACCATTTAGTCCATAAATTTTCATTAGGTATTGAAATTTGTAATAAACATAGAACAGGGAAAGGGTTAAAACATTCTGAATTCTTCTTCACTAACATTTCAGAAAAATTAGGTTTTATATGCAAAGAGTAATATATACACATTAGTTATCTGTACTGTTGTTCACTGTCTTGTTACAAAAATAGATGGAATAAAAGCCATATATAAACCAGTATTCACAAAGATCAGACATTATTTTATAAGTACTTTTAAATATTCAGTTTCTGGTGTCAGTATGTAACCTTATATAGTTCACAAAGTGAAAATTAATTATCATTTTATGGTTTGTCAACATTCATCTTCACAGTCTGGTAGTGAAAACATTTCTGCATTGTAATGCAGTAGAATTGTATTTCATTTCACAGTGAGTAAACACTTCATTTACAACTTAGGCTTAACATAAAAGTTTTTATCTCCCAATCTTTAAAACTTTTAATTTATATCAGAGTCCTGTAGTATTAACCCATTCCCTGATATTGACGACTTTTGACGACTCTGTAAAAGTCACTTTGTGAAACCATTGTGATAAATAGAGCATTTGCTCCTATAGGAGCAAATGCTCTATTTATCACAATGGTTTCAAACTACAAAATTCTAAAAAAAAAATCCTTTTCTCTAGTTTCTGCTCCTTTTTTGGTAGATTTATTCAAAGAGATGGTATCTTAAAATGGCCTATGAGGTAATGGGTTACATGTAATAATAATCTTGTAGAGTAAGACCTCACTTAATCGGAATTCAAGTAAAGAAGAGTTTAGATACAGTAGAACCCCTCTAATGCGACCACTTAATGAAGAAACATATCTGTCTTTATAAGCAGGTGGTTGCTTAATGCAGGACAAAAGTAATGCAGAAAGCTCCTTTCCGCATTACTTTTGTCCTGCATTAAGCTACAACCCAGAATTATACTTCTTTTAGGTGGTCGCATTAGAGGGGTTTTACTGTACTTTCAGGCAAGTAGCTGCTTAATGCAGGGTGAACACTCATGCATTAAGCTGCCACATGTCTCTAAGACCGATATTTATATATGTTTAGCGGGGTTTTACTGTACTTCAAATACAGAAAGGAAAGCATGGCACACAGTAAAGACCCTTGTCACATAATCTCCCCATAGATTTGTATCTTCCTACATGCATATTCACTGTTTTAACTCTTTATCTCATGAATATTTATGTAAGAAAGATTGACACTGTGACATTCTTATAATGGCATATGAATACAGGCTTTGGTTTTGGTATTAGAAAAATATGTAGAATCAGATCTATATAATTCCATAAGCAAACAGAGCAGACCCTGATCAGACGGCTCCTATAGCAGCCGTCTGATCCGGGTCTACTCTGTTTGCAAATGCATGAATAAGTATGTCTGAGGTAAAAGGTTAGTAGATGTTTATAACCAAAACCCACCTGAGTGCAAACAATTAAGAATGACTGTAACATATTCAGGTGCAGTTGTTAATAAAAATTAATGGTTTACGTAAGAAAGAAAGTGCATCATAGGGTATTGTACTTTAGGATACAAGATATACTGACTGCTGTTTCATTGTGGCCCAGTTTGGATATAAAAACTTTCCCTTTTCAGCATACAAAAGAACTTCAGAGTTTCAATACCTAATGAATATTCATGGACAAAAGAGTTTATGTAATGAAATGTGGAAAGTTGTAGCTTTTTTAGGAAGTAAATAATGGATCTTTCAAATTTCATTAGCAAACTGAGCAGACCCTTAACAGATAGCTCCTATAGGAGCTGTTTTATCTGGGTCTTCTCTGTTTGCAAATGCATGGAAAACATGTTTATATTAAGTAAAGGGTTAACTTGGTTTAAAATGTTTACAAATAGTGGTGTTCTTATACAAAGCCACATAATATATGTTACCTAGTGTAGGAAGGGCGCTAATATATTACATATTTTCTATTAATTGGATTTTTGGTTATGATTTCAATAAATTGATAACACATTCTGACATAGATAATTTATGGTACTACCAAGCCTTTTGATCTTTAGCTGGGTAATTAATAAGGACACTTTAATATCTGATATGTGACTGCATAACTCAGCAAATATATTTTCTTCACCCTTTTCCACATACAAACCCTTTTTCATGCCTTTGTTAACAGAGTAGACCCAGATCAGATGGCTCCTGTAGGAGCCATCTGATCAGGGTCTGCTCTGTTAGCATTTAGAATTATATAGACCTGACTATGCAGTTTCTGCAAATACCAAATGATTTTGTATTCAAAACCATTGTAAAAATTAAACCAATAAATATTCATGATGTCATTATTTCTTACATAAATATTAATGATTGAAAGGGTTCTCATCGACCACCTTGAAGCATCAGAACTACAATGTACAAAGAACTTACTATATTTTTTATTTAGTATATGAAACCCTTCTTACCAGATTTCCAGTTTAGTATAAGTATATGTCATGGAGACAAAAACTGTAGGATCAGATCTATATAATTTCATAAGCAAACAGAGCAGACCAAGATCACATGGCTCCTACATACAGAAGCCATCCTGATCTGAGTCTATTCTGTTTTCAAAGGCATGAGAACTCTGGTTTATGAGGGAAAGGGTTAAATAATGTCGACACTAGACATATTTATCATGAAACAGACTGCAAACAGGAATTGAGCTTCCGGCACAAAGACACCTGACACCATGGATCTAAAATTATCAACTCTGAATTTGCTGAATTTATCACATATACCCTAATGAAACATGGGAAGTGACCGTACATCCTGTTTTAAACAGGAGTTTAAAAAAGAAGTCCAAATTAGGGTCTTTAAGGTAGATGCTAGCTTAACCCTTCTCTTGCTGAATTTTAAAACACATTTCTCCTTCTTTACCCATGTCCTGTTGTATAATTACACATATCTTCACTGTGTATCGCTGTGCAATCACTGCTGTGGAGTGCATTGGTTGCACAATCAACTTGTAAATAGTGCAGACCCTGATGAGACAGCTCCTGCAGGAGCTTCTCATCTGGGTCTTCACTATTTACAGGTAGGTATATAGACGTGAACAGCAAGTGGGTTAATGCAAGTCACAAGTATTACAGATAATTCTCAAGGGATCTTTCTGCATTACTTTTGCACTGCTTTTAACCCTCTCTGTCATGTAAATGCCTTGGCAAACAAAGTAGACCCAAATCAGATGGTTCCTGTGGGAGCTTTCTGATCAGGGCCTGCTCTGTTTGCTTATGAAGTTATAATGCATCCGACTCTACACCAATACCAAAATGTCATGTGTACATGTGCCATAATATAAATTCAGCTGATAAATATTCATGATGTCACAATTTCTTCCGTGAATAGTCAACAGGGAGAGGGTTAATCAGAAAGCTGTCATTTAACCCTTTCTCCATTCTATGTTTATTACAAACTTTAATACGTACTGAATATTCATGGACAAAAATGTTATAATGAAATATTGAAGGTGGAGCACTGTAGCCATATTAAATTCAATTAGCAAACAGAGCAGACCCTGATCAGACGGCTCCTATTGGAACCATCTGATCTGGGTCTACTCTGTTTACAGATGCATGAAAACACGTTTATTTGAAGGAAAGGATTAACCATTTACTCCATAATCCTACCTTCTGACAACTTTGTAAACACGGTAGACCTAGATTAGTTAGCTCCTGTAGGAATCTTATGATCAGGATCCGCTCTGTTTGAATCTTCTTCAAGATCCAACTGTTGAGGCAATTGTTTTGAAGCTCACACTAGGTCAAAGTTATCATTGCTTTGGTGTGTTTATGAAAACCAGTTAAGAATTTGATAGCATTAAATGAGTTTGCTTTTCCTGTTTTACCATACCAGGTCATCAAAGTTGTTGCGTCTGTTATGCTTTGTGTTGAAACATTCCACTCTTGCAGATAACCGCAAATGTTATAATCTGTGTCAGAGGTGTCACCTGCTTTCAAAATTTGAACTGGTACAAATACATTTACGTTTTAACCTTTTGAGTACTTGAATTGAGTTTACAATAAAAACCCTCTAAACCAGAATTTAACAAAGAACAATTTAGGTCTTTTTAGGTGGAAGGCTGCTTAATGCAGAATGAACGTCATGTAGAAAGCTTCTTTGGGAGGTTTCTGCATGACTTTCAGCTTGCATTAAGCTGCTACCTGTCTGAGTGGCCGATATTGATACTAAGTTTAACGTCCACTTCAGAGGGGTTTACTGTAGTGGCATTGGTATTTTCATTTATAAATTTGCAAACAGTGTAGACCCAGATCAGAGGGCTCCTAGAGGAGCCCTCTGATCAGGGTCTGCACTGTTTGTCATTTACAATCTACTGACACAGTGTACCCTTTCATACTGGATGGACTAATTGTATCTGATGTATTATTATGATTGATTTAAACTGTTCAATTTCACACACCAACAATTTGAAAGCGTACCTTGTTTGGGAGCTTTCTCCGTGTACTACTGATATAGATATACGGTAAAACCCCGCTAATACGACCACCTAAAAGAGGTAAAATTCTGGGTGCTAGATGCAGGTAGTAGCTTAATGCGGGACAAAAGTAATGCAGAAAGCTCCTAGAGGAGCTTTCTGCATTACTTTTGTCCTGCATTAAGCAACCACCTGCTTATAAAGACAACCATGTTTATTCATTTAGTGGTCGTATTAAAGGGGTTCTACTGTATATACCAAGCTTAAGTTATTCTTTTGTGAGCATATACAGAAGTCCTTCATGTAAAACTGATTTGTGAAAAAGACATTTCAAGGTATTAACAGCATGTCTTAAACTTATTCTATTTATGATTTTACAATTGCATATATTATTTTTATATTTCTTTATAAAAGCATTTTATTTTATTTTTTCAATATACTATATTTTTAGAAGATCTGCAGATGAACAAAATTCCTAATACTAAAACCTTGTCATTTTAGCTGTGTTTTTATACAAGCATATCCATTCCTTCATACCATTAATATTTGAAATACTGTATAATTACGGTCGTTTGATTGTTGGCAATTTGTGTCTTGTGTTAGTTATATATTGGGCCATTTTACATTCCTGATATACATGATCGTATATAAGAACCTTGAAATAATATAGTATATGAAACAATGTATCTGTGCTTTGTTGTATTTATTTAGCCATTTCCCTGATACATATTCATGAAAGAAATATATTATAATATAGTCAGATCTATTATTATTTTACAAGCAAATAGAGCAGACGGCGTCTACAGCAACCGTCGAATCTAGGTCTACTCTATTTGCAAAGGCGTAAAAAGGCGTTTAATGAAGGGAAGTGTTAAGTTATTTTAAACAGAAAAAAGTATTTTGACACTGGATATATTTTGTAACTGTATTCATTTAGGAGCCCTCTAATCTGTGTATACATTGTTTGCAAATGTCAATACACATAATTGTCAATTCAAGGGTTAAAAAACAAAGTTAAAACCAGATGGCCACTTAAATGGGTATATTTTAATCAGAACTTTCTCTTTCACTGAACTTTGACTGCAAACTATTGTCTGCTTCAATTTTCATTTCAGATTTTCCCTCATTTTAACCCTTTCATCGCCGGTGTCGCATAAATGCACCACCACAAATAGTGCAGTCCGAGATCAGACGCCGCCTTTTCAAGGCGGCGTCTGATCAGGGACTTCACTTTTTGTCTCAATCTCTATTTCTATATCTGTGCTTTATTCCTTTGAAATTTGCATTTATTTATCTCATTTCCTTATTGTACTGAATGATTTAACAAAAGTATGGATTGCAGACGACAATTAGAAATTTGGCGCCGAAAGGGTTAAAAGAAATCGCAATCACAACACCAAGCAGTTTGGCTCCTGTTGCGGCTCTCATCTGGATCTAAACTGTTTGAGTCGCTATTAGCAGTATAATGGTTATTGTCTTCATGTAGAAGACATTCTTTATATTTAACCCTTTCCATGTTCTATGTTTATCCCAAATTCCGATACCTATTGAACATTCATGGACAAAATAGTAACAACGAAATATAGAAGGTGGAAATTGTAGCCATTTAAGGAAGTAAAACTGATCTTTCAAATTCCATTAGCAAACAGAGCAGACCCTGATCAGACGTCTGATCTGGGTCTACTCTGTTTGCAAACACGTTTATATGAAGGCAAGGGTTAAATGCACACAACCCTGCTACCTGGAGCCTGTTAAGTACATATTAACCATTTGAATGTGCGACATGCGTGTGCCGGCATTTGCAAACAGTGTAGACACAGATCAGAGGGACACTAAACTGTTGGTTACTCAATACTAATCTGGCATAAGTAAATTGTCCACAATGAAAATATTATAGTTAAACACTGATGGACCCTTCCACTTTGAATAGTCAGCATGTAAGTGATCTTTTCCTTCAAGTAAACGCATTTTCATACATTTGCAAACAGAGTAGACCCAGATCAGACGGCTCCTGTAGGAGCCGACTGATCCGGGTCTGCTATGTTTGCTAAAGGAATTTGATAGATCTGTTCCTTTAGTTTCTAAAATGGCTATAAAATTCCACCTTCCAAATTTCATTATAACTTTTTTGTACATGAATATTCAGTAGGTGTTGAAATTTGAAATAAACATAGAATAGGGAAAGGGTGAATTTAAATGAAATAAAATGTCCTCCTCATGTGACACGTGTCGTCACCAACCCCATTATATATATATATTATATATATCATGTTACATAGATGAATCGTGCCATGTTACGCCAGATAGAGCTACAGTCCCCACAGCCCTTACATAGTAGCTTTATAGGTCAAGTAAAGAATTGCATAGAGCTACCTTTGAAGTTTCCATACCACTTAATTGGTAGCTTTATGGGTCAAGTAAAGAATTGCATAGAGCTACCTTTCCATAGCGCTTGGATAGTAGCTTTATGGGTTGAATAACGATCGGCATTATGCTATCAATCCAGAGCACTTACATAGTAGCTCTAATGGTCGAGTAACGAACTGCATTGAGTTACCGTTCCTCAGCGCTTACAGGGTAGCTCTATGGGTCGAGTAACAAATTGCACTTGAGCTACCATCCCATAGCACCTATATGGTAGCTCTATGGGCCTAGTACTGAACTGCTCTGAGCTACCGTTCCATAGCACTTACAGGGTAGCTTTAGGGGGTCGAGTAATGAACCGCATCGAGCTACCGTTGCATATCTCTTACATGGTAACTCTATGGATCAAGTAAAGAATTAAATGGCGCTACCTAATCATACAGCTTAAGAATAGTTTTGTTGGTCAGTATGGCTGAGTCCGACCCATATCAGAATAAGAAGTGATCAACATAATATTATAATGTTAAACAAACAATACCGGTTATTAAGGTGATGATCATTACCATCATCAGCAGCAATAGCAACATTTTTGTGTTCGTTTTTCTTCTTTTTCTTTTCTTTTCTAAATTATAATCGTCAGTACCCATATGGACGGCAGTAGCATATCATCATTTTTATGCCCCCGTTGACGATAGTCGGGGGCATTATGTTTTGCATCTGTCCGTCCGTCCGTCTGCCTGTCTGTCTGTCTGTGCGTCACGCTTTTAAGTGCAGTTGGTTGTCACAGTTTTTTCATTGTCTTATATCTCACTAACCACTATAGCTACTGACATGGAATTGCATATACACATAAACCACCATCCATATTTTCATTGCACACCCAGCCCATGCTGCCCGCAAGCCCAAGGTCAAGGTCAAATGACTTAGGAACTTTACGTGCAGGTAGGCAAGCACCACCACGCGGGCATCGCTGTGTCTTACATGCACAATTTTCTAGTTATTTACTATTATCATTCATTAATTGTATTCACGGCAAAGTTTTCAATAAACTATAAAGAAACTTATTGTACTGCTATTGTTCTAATTAGTACAAGGTTTAACACTTTCCTTCATATAAACACCTTTTTACGCATTTGCAAACAGAGTAGACCCAGATCAGACGGTTCCTATAGGAGCGTCTGATCACGACCTGCTCTGTTTGCTTAGGAATAGATACCATTCTCCAGTGTTTGCCTGAGCAAACATGCCACGTGTTTTACAAAACGCCATTACAAAAATAATCTAAGTACTATTAATGATGTCACTATTTCTTACATGGATATTCAGCATTGAAAGGGTTAAACATGAAATGCTAGAAATTATAAGCGTGGTGCAGATACTGATGACATTTTCATAGTTTAATTATAATCAATACGATGGTGGTAATCTGTAGCTGGTCATTCATATGTATACGTTTTACGCCACTTTAATAATATTTAATGTGCAATATCATAAATAATAATGGTGTGCGGCGGTCTAGTGGTAACGCTCTTGACTATTAATTCGGAGGTCCAAGGTTCAAATCCCAGTCCCTCCCGGAAATTTCAGAGACGCTTTTCCACCCTCACCTCCTCTCAACCCAGGGGTTAAAATGGGCACGTGTGAGGTTGGATCTAAAAAAAATGCCAAAGCGGTAATTGGTTAATCAGTAGTCTACTGTGATAACATAGGGTTGTACATAGAACTTTAGCAAATGGCATTTTCGAAGCAGACGACAATTTTTGTTATTAAATGTTTATCTACATCAGTTATACGTCGTTGCAGTCAGTTTTATTGAGATATCAGGGTTTTTTTGTGTAGCACGTGCACAAGCTTAGTAATTGATTCAGATGACTGGGTTGATATTTAATCAGTTTATCTTTAGCACGGTGAATAGTCTATTAAGAAATTTGTAGCCTGCTGCATCTCGTCTGCTGACTGATCAAAATTTGCCAGGTGTAAGGTTTACAGAATATATATTGACCGTTATAAAACATCTACGATCCTAATTAGACATCAGATGTACATTTTGTATATCATTAACCCTTTCCTTTATATAAACGCTTTTGCACGTATTTCCGAACAGAGCAGACCCAGATCAGACGGCTCCTATAGGACCCGTCTGATCAGGGTCTGCTCTATTTGCTTTTGACATAATATAGATCGGATTCTACAGTTTTTATCCAAGAAATTTTTTTCCTTAGAAATTTTACCCTAATAAAATTCAGTCAAATTAGTATTCATGATGTCATAATTTCGTACATGAATATTGAACTGGGGAAGGGTTAAACCCCTGGCCATGGACTGGATCTCAGCCGTTTGCAAATTTAAGTCACATTAACACATTACCTCATAGGCTATTTTAGACCCAACCTCTTTGAATACATCTGCCGAAAAGGAGCATTAACTAAAGGAAAGGAAAGTAATTTTATAATTGTGTGTAGTGTTGAAACCATTGTGACAAATGGAGCATTTGCTCCATAGGAGCAAATGCTCTATTTATCACAATGGTTTAAGAAAGTGATTTTTACAGAGGCGTCAAAAGGCGTCAGTATGAGGGAATGGGTTAAGACCTAAATGGTTTAACCGTATGCCCATAGATATTCATTTATGAAGTAACGAATGTATGGATATTAATGCAGCGTCTCATTTGGATCTAGCCTGTTTTCAAACGGTATGCAGACCGTCAAAGAATATAACACTGAGGAATGTTTTAACTATCTCTAAATACCTGGATGAATGGCTCGTATTTCTCTGATGATATCATTAACTTTAGTTTAGCTTAACCTTTATTCCGCTATCAACGATCTAACCCACATTTACAGTTTGGATCCAGATTAGATGGACAGTAACTCAACGTTTCATCAGGATCCAAGCCGGTTGACTCTCGTTCAATAGTTTTTTTTTTCTCAAAAGCTCGGTCGAATCGGAGGTAGTCTTAAATTGCAACATTCAATTACGACCAGACATGATGTAAGTGTTAATCCTGCTGAGCAAATGTTATGAAACTCTTCAGGTATCCAGTAAAAACCCCTTTAAACCGGAAATCTAGTAGAGAAGAATTTAGATACTTTTAGACAGATGGCTGCTTGTCATGCAGAAAGCTCCTAGAGGAGCTTTCTGCACGACTTTCACCCTGCATTAAGCTGCCGCCCGTTTCCGAGATCGACATTTATACTCAATTGAACGCCCGCTTTAGAGGGATTTTGCTGTATGGTTGTTCTATTTTTACAAACATGCAGTCAGAGTTTCAAGTAGTATAGATCCTGATAAGGAACAGAGTAATCGTTCTATCATTAAGAACTAAACTGTTTTGCAAAAGGTGAAAAACAAAGTCTTCCCTAACGTATAAACACTTCCACACCTGAATTAATCAGAGTGGAAGAGTCTGTCAGTGATTAACTATAGCGTCCACTCAGTGGGAAAGGCTTAACCCTTTCCCTTATGTAAGCGCATTTTCGCGCATCTGCAAACAGAGTAGACCCAGATCAGACATTATGAAATATAATCTTAATTATTAATATATATGACGTCATTATTTCTTACATGAATTTACAACAGGGAAAGGGTTAAACTTGCTACAAAATTATATGAGCCCTCTGATCAGGGTCTACACTGTTTGCAAATACCGGTACGTGCGTGTCCCGGGCTGAACGAGTTAAAGGTTTCTGTCATCCTTGTCAACAACAGAAAACCTTAAATAATATGTTAGGTGATACTTAAGCCTTTGAAAACTGAATAATAAAGTTAAACGACCCATCGGTGATTAACTATAGAGTCCATCAGCTGTCAAACGGGTATATATACCGCCCTAGAGGAATAGTAATGACAAACAGTGTAGACCCTGATCAGAGGGCTCCTCTAGGAGCCCTCTGATCTGGGTCTACACTGTTTGTATATGAGATACCAATCGTTTTCCTCGTACAAAGTATTAATCCTTTGGTATGTTGTAAAATCTGCGTCAATAATTTACAGAAGAATGTCAGCTTTCATTGACTGTGTACAGTCATCAGCAACTGCAGGTGCATTCAAAATGTATCAACAATTCATCCACAGCTGTACATCCTTCACATTAATTTTAATGGTGTTTACAAATTTTGTGATAATCATTGCTAAAATTGTCTTGTATGGCCGAAATGCCGAGTAAACACGGTCGTTCACCAGGATCCTAACAATTCGATAATGTGAACACATTTTGCATAGTAAGACAAAAAAGACATGTATTTTAACACCTAACTCCATAAGTACAATGTACGCTTTTCTGTGCCTTTGCAAACAGAGAAGACCCAGATTAGACGGCTCTTGTTGGTGCCGTCTGATCAGGGTCCGCTCTTCTTTTCGTACAACATGATATACATGTAGATCAAATTCTACACATTCTGTCTTCGTAAAATATCTACAAGTGTGTTCATGTGTTATTTTTAAAATACAGCTTATCAATATGCATGGTGTCATTAATTCGTACATGCATGATCATGGAGTAAAGGTACAGTGCTCCCTCCCTACAACGGCCATCTCAATAACGATTCCCTCCTTACAACAACGCATGTCACTGTTTCCGAAACAACAAGGCTCCAGAAACAACTCTTTTTCCATCGTATTTTATTTATGCCTCCATCAAACCTTATGTTGTGACCACTCTTTAGAATCGTCACTTTGTGACGATTCTAAAGAGTGGTCACAACATAGGGTTTGATTGAGGCATAACGGTTTTAGTTATCGAAATACACCTTATCTGGGGATCTGCAAACAAGCTAATTATGTTTGATTTTTCCTCCCTATAACAACTCCCTCTGAACAACACATACAATCTTCGTATCCCAAAGGGTGTCGTTGTAGAGAGGGAGCACTGTATATTTAATGTGTGGAATGTAACTTTCACGAGCATAGAGCAGACCCGATCCGACAACTCCTACTAAAGCATTCTGACACTGGTCTATTATGTTTGCAAATGCGTAAAATTGCGTCTCCATGGGGTAAATGCTTAAATTACATTACATAAAGTTTTGAATTTAAATATTATGTGCTAATGTTTAAAACGATGTGATGATTTCAGGTCTCTGTGTGATGTTAATCCTCAAACTGCGCTAGCTGTATAATTATGATGGATATAGAGGACAGGTCAGTAAGAATATATAGGACAGGTTAGTGTTAGACATTATCACCACTCAGTGAAAACATTTTATTGTATTTCTCTCCACACACAAACTTGATGAAACATAAAGCCTATGGCTTTGTTTTAACCCTAACCCAACTATGAAAAAATATGTTTATATAGTTCCGGTTTATTTTTGACTCCTCCGATTTGATGACACTTTTGAGAGACTATTGACCGAGTGTCAAACAGTGTGAATTCTGATGAGACGCCGAACTCGGCGTCTCATCTGGATCCAAACTGTTTGGAAATGAGAACCGTTCCATGGATATTGGGATTAGGGAAAACCAGAGCAACAGATAAAGATGCGTACTCAAAATCTAAAATCGAACATTTCTCCACCAAGCTCCCAGAGACAATTCTAAAGAGTGATCACAACATACGGTTTGGTGGAGAAATAAAGAAGCTTTTTTATTATTAAATTGTTTTAATTTATGCATCTTATCTGGACCTCTGGGTAAAACATATAACAAAACAATAACAGATACTATGTTGTCTCAAACAATACATTGAATACCTGCCTCAAGGGTTTTATCCTGTTTATAGTACAATGACTGGCAACAGCGGGCAGTGACCAGATTGGATGCTGCATGGTTAACCCTTTCCCTGTTGCATATTCATATAAGAAATAATGACACCATTAATATGTATTAACTGATTTGTAATAATGACATATGCATATGGGGAAAATTTGGCATATGTAGATCTATATGGGGGAAAGTTTGGTACTGGTAAAACATGTAGAGTCAGATCTATTATGATATTAGAAAACAGAGCAGACCCTGGGCAGTCGTCTGATCTGGGACTATCCTGTTTACAAAGGCGTGAAAAATGTTTATAAATATTAGGGAAAGCATTTAACTTCATAAATACGCATTTCTACGCCTTTTCAGAAAGACCTAGATCCAGGCCAGACGGCTCCTGTAGGAGCCATCTGATGAGGGTCTGTTTTGTTTTCTTATGAAATATTATAGATCTAATTCTACACATTCTTTTTTGGCCAAAACTCCCGATTCAATGTCATTATAAAATCTCAGCAAACAGAGAAGACCCTGATCAGACGGCTCCTACAGGAGCCGTCTGATCTGGTTCTCCTCTGTTTGCAAAGGGGCGAAAAGACGTTTAAATATGATGGAAAGGGTTAACACAGTATCCACATGGTCAATGGTTTCACCTAGTCTTGACGGAATTAGAAGTACAGTTGAACTTCGATATCTCGAACTTCAAGGGACCATACAAATAATTCGAGATAACAGATGTTCGAGTCATCAGATTTATAATCTGACCAATATCTCAAGTTCACAGCTTAATGCAGGTCTAAATTAATACTGTTTTTCTAGATATGTGTAGTGATACATTTTCGTACAATTCTGTATTGTAAAGTTTGGAAAGATCGAACTTTTAGTTCGAGTTATACCGAAGTTCGAGTTATCCAATTTCGAGATATCGACGTTTAACTGTAAATACCAAACGGGACCAAATAGTTTTAAAAAAGACATCATTTTCGTCAGCACGCTATGGGTTAGTTTGGAGAAACCATGACAATAGAAAGCATGATCACAAAAGTCACAATGAAACAGAACATATTAAGGGGAACCTGTTAACACGGCTATTCCTGATTGCTCACATGTTCCAAATAGCCATCGCATAATCTGCCATCGTTGGCTATTCACATCACATCAATACACACTGGACGGATTTTCACTTTCCTATCATCGTAAACATTGGTTTTCGAAGATTTCCATGATCATATTATTTAAAGTCAATTTCATGACAATTTTGACGACGACCTTCTTCTGAACAATGACCGGAAACTCTTGCATAAATGCCAACGTTTCTTAGGGGCGACCACTGCCTGCAGAGCATATCTAAATATACTCTCCAGTCCTTGGCCTTCAATGGCGGAACACTCCAAATACAATTTGGCCCCTACTTTTTTCGCCAAACGTTTTCCTTGCTCTGTCGTTATACATTCTCCAGTCAAATCCACAACGGATCCCCGCAAGTCTGTCTGGTTCCCTACTAATATGAAGGGGGTGTCAGGCTTATATTGACGTATTTCCGGTATCCATTTTGATTTAACGTTTTCAAAAGAGTCAGGATCTTCCACTGAGAAGCATACAATGAATATATCTGTATCATAGTATGACAGAGCTCTCATGCGGTCGTAGGTTTCCTAAAATGTAAAACAATACCGATATGAAGTGAGTTCGGCGCCAGATTTCTTATTGTCGTCTGTAAATAATTATATCGATAAAATGGAGAGGACACGCAACAAGTGACGATGCGTACACAAATACTAAAATTGTCATTTATCCATCGAACCCTATACTGTGACCACTCTTTCAATAGAATCGTCTCTTCGATTCTTTAGAATAGTCTCTTCAAGACCATTCTAAGCAGTGGTCACAGTATAGGGTTTGGTGGAGAAATAAAGGCGTTTTTGATGAAAATGTTTAAATTTAAACGTCTTATCTGGACCCCTGGAAGACTTTCTGATAAATAGCTCACATGCAAATTCCAAAGGCATAGACCGAAGACAGAGAAGCAGAGGTTGGATAAACAGTGAAATCCCTGGTTAGACGTAGCCTTGGAAAGGCGGCCTTTGGTCAGGGACTGTACTGTTTATCGTGGTGCATTTTGGCAATATCAAGCGAGGTCCAGATAAGATGCATACATTCAAATATTTTCTACAACAGCTTCCAAAACGTTATTTCTCCATCAAACCCTATACTGTGACCACTCTTTAGAATCGTCTCTTCGAGACGATTCTAAAAGAGTGGTCACAGTGTAGGGTTTGGTTGAGAAATGAAGATTTTAGTAGTTGGGTACGCACCTTTATCTATAGCTCTGTCAAGTGTGAAATACATAACTATCTATATGTTTTAATATAACTATGACCTAGGAATGCTTGACTATACATGAAGCCCAATTTCACGAGTCTTGACAAACACATTATGACAAGAAGAGAACCTCACTTTTTAACTTTGAAAGTACGGAAAAAATTTCAAATTGAAGCAAAAGCCATTTTTGACAAGCCAAGCATTTTGTTTGTGTGTGTTTAATGGGTCAAGGTTTAGTGGGCCACGTTTAATAATATCGGCTCTACATGCTTTGCCCTGTTTTGCCGTTGTTGAATGACACTCGACAGCATCCCGCATGTCAGCTTCAATCAAAACGTCAGGTGAGAAACTAACATTTATGTCTCCGTAGGCTCTAAACCACTGACCTCAACCAAGACAATTTGTCAGCATAACACAACCAGCATGGCGTAAAACAAAGAAAAACGTGTTATATCATTTCTCACCATTTCAGAAACAAGAAATAACAAAATAGTTGTATAAGGTTTGACATGTTCTTACATGACATCCGCTTCCATCAGCCAGACACATTTTTGTCGTGACAATAAATATGTGTTGGTAAGTAAAATTGGCACGGTTATTTAACCCTTTACTCCATGAATATTCATGTAAGAAATAATGACAGCATGGATATACATTTTCATGATAACATATTTATGTACACATAAGAGTTTGACCATCGCAGAAACTTTAGAATTAGATAGTACAGTAAAACCTCTCTATAACGGCCACTAAATTGTGTTAATTAGTTGGTATTAAGGGAAGGTGGTTGCTTAAAGCAAGTTGAAAGTAAAACAGAACGCTCCTATAGGAGCGTTCTGTTTTACTTTCACCTTGCTTTAAGCAGCCCCCTGCCTTTAACACACTACTTGATGTAATTTAGTGGCCGTTATAGAGAGGTTTTACTGTATATTAACACATTCCTTCCTACTGATGCAGTTTGGCGCCTCGGTAAAAGTCACATTTTGAAACCATTGTGATAAACAGAGTACAGATGTATTTGCTCCATAGGAACAAATGCTTTATTTATCACAATGGCATCAAAATTACACAATTCTAAAATGCTCCTTTTCGATAGATTAATTCAAAGGAGTTGGGTCTAAAACAGTCTAGGAGTTAATTCATAAAGCAAGCAGGGCAGACCGGTAGGAACCCTCTGATCTGGATCTTCTCTGTTTACAAAGGTGTATACAGGCGTATTTATTGGGTAAATGGTTAACTCATAAATACACATTATAACGCCTTCACAAACAGAGAAAATCCAGACCAGACATCTTCTATAGAAGCCGTCTGATCAGGGTCTGCTCTGTTTGCTCAAGGAATAACATAGGTCTGGTTCGACAATTTCTGCAATGGCTAAACTGTCCTGTGTTCACCTGCCTGTATAAAAATAGCCTAATATTCATGAGACAAGAGTGGGGTTAACTGTTACAACTCTCCATAGCTACGGTCTGCAAAAACTGTCGGATGTTCTCTAAATGTTTTCTGTTCTGTTCAATTCGAATTCAAAAAACACAACGCGAAGTACAATAGTCTGAGTACAATCTGCGTACAATTATAATTTCGAAAGAAAGTTCGAGCTCTGGTGAGAACAAGAATTACTCTATGTCTATACAGCATATATTAACGCTTCATGCCGCTGTCGCGACCTAACTCCCATAATGCAAACAGATTGGATCCAGATGAGACGCCGAGTAACTCGGCGTCTCATCAGGATCCAAACTGTTTGACACTGGTTAATAGTTTTTTCAACAACTTGACCGAATGGGAAGTATTCAAATGTGTATCATATCAAAACCTGAGTAGACATTATTTTCTTCACCGCAAGGTAAGGGTTAACAAGAATTGCTGATACATATTGTGATTACCACGCTGTGGTTGCCATGTAATAAAGTATTTTCATTTTCAAACACGGACAATGCCTACAGTAATCTTAAGCGGTCAGTTATTTATTGAACAGAGGAGTCTTACAAGTGGTTGCTAAATGCAGGGCAAAAGTAATGTAGAAACCTCCTATAGGAGGTTTCTGCATTACCTTTGACCTGCATTAAGCTACTGCATTTCTTACAGACCCATAATTGGACGTCCATTTGCTGTAAACATTTACGAAAGCAAACTATTTCCATTCTGTTGAACACGAACATGAACTAATATCAAGCCGAGCTTGGTTCTTGGTGAGACGCCGAGTTACTCGACATATCATCTGGAGCCAAACTCCTTGTACGTGCGTGTCAGCACGCGCTTAGCACGAGAAGGGACGCCATTTTAACCATTTCCATGTTCTAAGTTTATTCCAAATTTTATCCCTACTATACCGAATATTCATAGACAAAATAGTTGTAACGAAATATAGAAGGTAGAAACTTGTAGCCATTTAAGAAAGTAAACAATCAATTACATGTATTTCAAATTCCATTAGTAAACAGAGCAGATCCTGGTAGGAGCCGTCTGATCTGGGTCTACTCTGTTTGCAAATGCGTGAAAAAAGGTTTATATGAAGGAAAGGGTTAACAGACAAACATATTTGTTCGTAGCAGGCAACGTTATCAGACGTCCCCAGTCTGGGTCATAGTTACCTGTCCTGCAGTATCTATGAGACTCATTGTAAAGTTCCTGTCCACCACCGGGATGTCCACTGAAAAATTGAAACAAAATACTATATAGCATAACCCCCTCAAAGCGATCATTTAACACTTTCCCTTTTGAATAATCATGTAAAAATGAATGACATCATTATCTATTATATTCTTTATTATGATGGGATGTGAACACACGATGTTTTAGCAATAGAAGATCTGTATTATGCCACAAGCAGACCCAGATCAGACGGCTCCTACGGTAAGCCCATATCCTATGATCTGATATGGGCTTACTCTGTTTGCAAGGGCATGAGGAAGGGTTTATATGAAGGAAGGGGTTAATGAATACACACGGGCTTCTTTTACTACAGGCGGCTTCTTAACTCTTCGCTTGCTATTCACGTCAATATACCTACCTGTAAATAGTGAAGACCCAGATGAGACAGCTCCTGCAGGAGCTGTCTCATCAGGGTCTGCACTATTTACAAGTTGATTGTGCAACCAGTGCACTCCATAGCAGTGATTGCACAGCGAAATACTTGTACACAGTGAAGATATATGTAATTATACAACAGGGCATGGGTAAAGAAGGAGAAGTGTATTTTAAAATTCAGCAAGCGAAGGGTTAATGCTGGACGAAAATAATGCAGAAAGCTCCTGAAGGAGCCTTCTCCATAACTTTCGTCCTTCATTAAGCTACCAGCTGCCTCTACGACCCAGAATTAAATCTACTTTCGGTGGTCGCATTAGAGGGGTTTTATTGTATAATACTGAACCAGCGTAAGTATGTTATAGTAACATTCTTGTCATTAGTTGAAACTTCTATGTGGTTTAAACATATAAACAGGAAGAAAGTTTGTTGAAATACCATTATATCCGGGTATTGCATCGCAGTGACTATATGTGACCCGTTTATTTTCTTAATCCTTAATCTGCTGTAATTATTAAAACTTACTCCTCCTTTAGTAAATGTTTTTATTAAACAAAACATGTATCAAAATTTATCACTGAATGGAATGAGTATTATGATACACAGTGCTGACCCTGATTATAGGGGTCCCTAAGGAACACTTTGATCAGGGTCTACATTCTTTGCAAATGTCTTATATGCGTGGTTCCTCCGCATTAAGAGTTTAATTGCTGTAAAAATATTCCCTCAAATTCTGATAGCTGCATATTTCCCTTAAGGGTTCGTTCAAACTTTCAAGAAAGTATAGACCGAGTTTGCAAACGAACTCAAATTCGGAGCTGTTACTCGGCGTATGATCTGGTTCCGTGTTGTTTGCAATGCCCGTCAGAATGTGCCCATCCCTTTATCTGATGATAATTCAAGACCCAAAATATGCGTATTTGTTAACTAATGTTCGTATACTCTTGAACAAAATCAGGTGAATTTATTGGTATGACAAATACTCGTCTCTATCAGGTAGATGTTTAAAAAGGAAAAGGAAAACATGGTTAAAAACATAATTTTAGACTAAATACGGTGTTTGATCAGTCATTTCCTCTCTAGTCGGAGCCTACATTGTTTCAATACACTGATGTGCGTCTTCATTGTTTGAAACCTCAAATACATCTTTTCACCAGTGATTCTCACTTGTAATTTCTGTCATGTGCCGCACGAGTAATTCACGTTCTATAACACTGCATTTTCGGGGGGGGGGGGGGGGTATGTCATAGTTATTGTTAAAATCATTATTTGAAATGTGTTAAAGCCCTTTCCTCCGTGAGTAAATGGTTCAAGGAATTTTGTATTGCTCGTATAAAATATAACGGTTGACCTCAGCGTAAAACAATACTATCATAGTGTGGTTTTTAGACCCCATACACGTCAGAATGACCTGTGATAAATAGAATGTCCTAATGAATGACCATCGTAACACAATAATGAGTTGTCGACCTTTTCCCTTAACCTTTCACCTGTCGCGGGCAGCTGAGTGATTACCTATGCAAACAGTATGGATCCAGATAAGACGCCGAGTTACTAAGGACCCAAACTGTTTGACATCCTGATTGCATTTTGGCATGTTTGAATTTTGTAAAAATAATGGTTGAGAAATTGTGTAAATACGAGGGGCATTTCAGAAGTAATGCAACTGATCACCATGGCGCCTCGCTGTGCACGGGATTCGCGCAAAATGTCTACCAGTTTAACCCATTCCCTCATAGGCTATTTTAGAAACAACCTCTTTGAATAATTCTACCAAAAAGGAGCATTAACTAGAGAAAAGGAAAACTTTAGAATTTTGTAGTTTGAAACCATTGTGATAAATATTTTTCACAATTGTTTCATAAAGTGAATTTTACAGAGTCGTCAAAAGTCATCAATATAAGGGAATTGATACTATAGTAAAAAGAGTAGAAAAATGTTATGCAAAAGGCTCCTGTAGGAGGTTTCTGTATTACTTTCGTCATGCATTAAGCCATTCCCTCATATTGACGCCGTTTGACGCCTCTGTAACAGTCACTTTGTGAAACCATTGTGATAAATAGAGCAGTTGCTCCTATATAGGAGTAAATGCTCTATATATCACAATGGTTT
Source organism: Azorinus chamasolen (assembly GCA_963576725.1). Lineage (NCBI taxonomy): Eukaryota > Metazoa > Mollusca > Bivalvia > Cardiida > Solecurtidae > Azorinus > Azorinus chamasolen. The sequence continues at coordinate 106,109,433 of OY755235.1, read as the reverse complement.
CAAACTACAAAATTCTAAAAAATTCCTTTTCTCTAGTTCATGCTCCTTTTATACAAAGAGGTTGTATCTAAAAACAGCCTATGAGGTAATGGGTTAGACAACCACCTACTCTTATAGATCCCCAAGTTTATGCATTTTATGAAGGCTATCAAACGCTCTGTCGTATATCCGATTTTACTGGCCAAATATGCAGTAATGTGCTGATTTACTATATAAAATAACTGGTCTTAGTCCAGTTAAATCTCTCTAAACCGGACGTTGAAATTAGAACCAGTGCCAGTCTTCAAGACAGGTAGAATCTTAATGCAGGGTAACAGCTCTTAAATGCTGTAAGCTCCCAAAGGAGTTGTCTTCATTAATTAACTACCCGCCAAAAAGATCTAAATACACCTTTAATATAAGTCCGATTTAGAAGGCAAATACTGTATTTTATTTCCTTGTTTTCGACATTAGACAATAAAAATTCTTGAACCACATAAAGTGCGCGCATGTTATTTGTTAGAGTGAAAGCGGCCGTAGTTTGTGGGCAGTGAACGTTAACTGGTCTGTTTACATTGTAAATTTATAATTAGCCTCGTCCACGACGTCACTTCATATTTCATCAAATAAAACGCGTGTATTATGGACTGTTGACCAAACTTCATCGACTGAATCCCCGAATGAACATACTGTAGAACGGATTTTTGAACGTTGTAGTTTAGTCTGGATATTGTTGTTTGTTTTGGGTTTTTTGTCTGAATACTAGTCACAGTGAAGTGTTTTTCCCTATTCAATTTAAAATTCAATTACAGTTGAACTTCGATATCTCGAACTTCAAGGGACCATACAAATTACAGAGGTTCGAATCATCAGATTTGTAATCTAAACACTTTCTCAAGTTCGCAGCTTAATGCAGGACTAAAGTAATGCTGAAAGCTCCTGTAGGACCTTTCAACATTACTTTTGACTCACATTAAGCGGTTAAGCTGTCACAGGTGTATCTAGATATGTGAAGTGATACCTTTCAAAAACAATTCTCTATTGTAAATTTTGGAATGACTGTTATTTACCGTCGAGTTATCCCAAGTTCGAGTTATCCGAGTTCGAGATATCGAAGTTCAACTGTAGCTAGATAATTGATATGCCGTTTTCCGAATTCTTTTTCTTACTTTGTTTGTTTGTTTTCTTCTTCCCCTGTTTTATCTAATTATCTTTTTTTTTGGCAAATTGCTTATGTATCCCATTAATTGGGACTATGCTTATATGGAAATAAACTTGGAACTTGAACTTGAACTTGGGACCGCTCTTAAGTAGTCACGTAAATAGACAAACGTGAAGGTCTTTAACCCTTTCCCTGTTCTACATGTATGTTTATTATACGCCCACCTAATAAAGGTGGTCGTATATTGTCGTGGCCCTGTCCGTCCGTCCGTCCGTCCGTCCGTTCGTTCGTTCGTTCGTCCGTCAACATTTTGTTTGTCCGCTGTTTTCTGGGAAAACTTTTTGACAGATATTAATGAAACTTCACACAAATGTTTAATGCATCAAGATCTGAAGCTGAGTTGATTCTGAGGTTCATTTGATTTTTCATTTCAGAGTTATGGCCCTTGTCCTTAAAAAATATGCGAATAGTTTGTCCGCTGTTTTCTAGGAAAACTATTTGAGAGATATCAACGAAACTTCACACACATGTTTAATGCATCAAGATCTGAATCTGATTTAAGTCTAAGGTTCATTTGATTTGTCGTTTCGGAGTTATGGCCTTGTATTTAAACTATAATGCAAATACATGCAAATAGTTTGTCCGCTTTTTTCTGGGAAAACTATTAGAGATATTAAAGACACTTCACAAAAATGTTTAATGCATCAAGATCTGATGCTGAGTCGATTTTGAGGTTTATTTGATTTGTCGTTTCGGAATTATGGCCCTTTTACTTTAAAAATAATGCAAATATACGCATATAGTTTGTCGGCTGTTTTCTGGCAAAACTGTTTGACAGATATTAATGAAACTTCATACACATGTTTAATGCATCAAGACCTGAAGCTAAGTCGATTCTGAGGATCATTTGATTTGTTGTTTCGGAGTTATGGGCCTTGCACTTAAGAAATAATGCAAATCTATGCAAATATGAGGATGGCCATAACCTTTTCATTTGAAATGATATTTACTTCAATTTTTTTATATTGTTAAACCTTAATGTGAATTTTCACATATATTGCGGGGTTTTGATATGTCATTTTATTCTAAAGTTATGGTCCTTGAACTTTGTGTGTTCGTTGCTTTGTTTGTCGGTCAACTTTTAGCTTGTCTGTTGTTTTCTGGGAAAACGTTTAAAATGATATAAATGAAACTTAACACAAATGTTTTAAGCAACAAAATTTGAAGCTGAGTTTATTTTTTGAGGTTCATTCAGTTTATCTTTACAGAGTTATGGCCGTTGCACTTTACAAAAATCTGAAAAAATGAGGATTAGCTTTAACTTTTTTATTTAATAAGATATTCACTTCATTTTTTTAAAAAATAGTATCACCTTAATATGGAAATCAGGATCTGAAGCACAGATTAGAAAATGTCAACACTTATAAGGCATGTTGAATCAGAGAAAGTTTGCAAGTGGGCGTATTATGTACCGTATGCGGTACTCTTGTTCCAAATTTCAATACCTACTGAATATTCATGGACAAACTACATTATTGTATTTATATTTTATAATATTTTATAATGAAATATGGAAGGTGAAACATTGTAGCCATTTAAGAAATTAAAGAAACAGATCTTTCAAAGTTCATTAGCAAACAGAACAGACCTTGATCAGACGGCTCATATAGGAGCCGTCTGATCTGGGTCTACTCTGTTTGCAAAAGCGTGAAAACACGTTTATATTAAAGAAACTCCAGTAGTTGCTTAATGCAGGACGAGAGAAGGGAGCTTTCTGCATATACTTCTCCCTGCATTAAGCTACTACAGTAAATCCCCCGCTAAACCGGAATTATAGTAAAGAATACTGTAGATACTTTTGGGAAGGTGGCTGGTTAATGCAGAATGAAAGTCACTCAGAAAGCTCCTAGAGGAGCTTTCTGTATGACTTTCAACCTGCATTAAGCATTAAGCTGTCACCTGTCTCCAAGACCGATATTTATGCTAAATTTAAGGTCCAGATTAGAGGAGTTGTACTGTACCTAGCTTCAATACATAAACTTTGACATGTTTTTGTGGTTGTTTAAGATAGGTTGTATTCTACTAAATACTGAGACACTCTAAACATCGAAATCATTCTCATATCGCCATTTCAAATATTCACCTCATTTTAGCCATATAAGTGGCTTAGTTTAATGCAATTGGCTGACTAACGAAGAGCTTGGGTCCAAAATTGAGTGCAACGTACAAGTTAAACTTACAGCAAACTGTTCTATTTGGCACATTGGTGCTAAGTATAAGTTGGTTTCCCTTAAACGAGACATAAGCAAACAATGTATGCCCAGATCAGAGGGCTCTTTCATGAGCTCTCTGATCAGATTCTGCAAAATTTGCTTAACCCATCGATGCCAATACCAGCACATTGTCTGTTGTGCCTTCCTTAACATTACCAGTAGATGGGTTTCAAAATAAGATCTGCTTAGTTTTCCTTGAATAATATGAGAATAAATGGGTTAGTAACAGTCTTATTCGCGTTAAATGACCTTAGTTCATTTTTCTATGACAATGCATCACAGTCATGGTCCACAGTGTATGTGTCATCGTTAGTACTAATTTGACATTATCAGCATGCCGTGATTTTTATAAGGACACGTAAACAGCAGTTTGTGTCCATATGAGACACATATCAGGGTCCAGTCTGTTTGAAATTCGGTCAGTAGTTTCTCAAACAAGAAATATCTTAAAAAAAGGATATTCAACGGCATTCAAATATTGGCATAATGTACAAAACAATAATGGTATTAAATCTCTGCCATAATAAATTCAATTTTTGGAGATTTTATTTTACGGGGAACTAGATCTATGATGGTTGGTTATTATTATACTAGCAGACAGGCGTGCAATGGAAATGCCTTAAACAAAAGGTAGATCTACTATTTTATAGTTGTGTCTTTTTGTTAGTGAATTCGGAGGCGATGCTATTTAATAATACTGCAATGAGTTGGAGCCTTGTTCTGACTGCATATTTATTTTAGGCGATTATAATGTTTGAAAAGAATAAGTGAACGTGGAGTAGAAGAACAATTATTGAAAATTGTCAAGTAACTTTTATAGGAAAGCACTATTAAAATGTACATGAAATGCAAAACAACCACAACAGCTCTGCTAAGTTGTATTTGGATGACCGCCGGAAAATGTCAGAAGCACGTTCGGAGTACTATGAATAAATCATTGCGCGTAAGAATTAATTCATATTTTGAAGCGAGTATATTTATATGGATATGAAAATAACAACTTGAATACACTTTAAAGCATATAGAATGTAGTTTTTGTTTGTGCAGAGTTATAGAAGGGTAGTTATCTAGCCTAGAACATAGTTTGGCCATGTCTAGAGGCATTATAAATAAGGCTGTATGCCAGTCAAGGCAATATCACTAATGAAAATACAGTTTACTACTAAATACTAGTAGGTCATATACAAATTACAATGTAACATAGTTTCTAATTGGTGGAAAGCTAGAACAAAAATGCAAATAAACAGCTAGCCGCATGCCTATGTATCTCATAAAGCAGCACATTTTGAGGGGTGACATGTCAGGGTCAAGGTCATCCTTAAAGGTCAGAAGTCAAACATATGGGTCAAATCACCGACTTTAACATTGGCCATAACTTTTGAACCAGTAGAGATACATACTTGACATTTGGTATACATGTGTATCTCATGAAGCTGCACGGTTTGGGGGTGACATGTCAAGGTCAAAGTCATCTTTCAGCGTCAAAGGTCAACGACTTTAACATTGGCCATAACTTTTGAACCAGTAGAGATACAGACCTGATAGTTGGTATACATATGTTTCTCATTTGGCTGCACGGTTTGAGGGGTGAAATGTCAAGGTCAAGGTCAATGTCATCTTTGAAGGTCAAAGGTCACCAACATTAACATTGGCCATAACATTTGAACCAGTAGATATACAGCCTTGATACTGGTATGCATGTGTATCTCATGCAGCCGCACAGTTTGAGGGGTGACATGTCAAGGTCAATGTCATCCTTCATGGTCAAAGGTCACCAACTTTAACATTGGCCATAACTTTTGAACCAGTAGATACAGACTTGATATTTGGCATGCATGTGTACCCCATGAAGCTGCACAGTTGACATGTCAAGATCAAGGTCATCCTTCAGGGTCAAATATTATATCGAGGGGGCATAGTGTTTTTCACAAACACATCTTGTTTTATAATGAACCAGATGTAGATTAGTCGGAGAGAGGATAAGTTTACTTACACTGTATTGTAGGATGGGGATGGAATAAGTGTGAGATTGGGGGCCCCTTAACCGTATTAAACCCCGTTCCAAGGCGGTACTTCCATCCCCCTATTTTTTGTTTGTTTTGTCTTTGTGAGTCTCTTTGTGTGAGTCTGTATGTGGTGTTTAGGCTTGACTCATATTATAATATACCAATTTAACTACATGTATATACGCAAATACACCAAGACAAGCATACATTCTTATTTTTTCTTTACTAACCGTAGGGATTGGCAAGTTTTGCCTCGTCCCAAATGCAACAATCATAACAGAAACGTTAGAAGCGACTAAGTTCAACAGAGCCCTTCTAAATAGACGTTCCAGGAGTATGCCTGGCTATACACACGTACACACGTGCGTACACGTGGTTGGAAAAATCCAAGAATTCAAGGTGCCCAAAACACATTAAAACTTGATGCCCAACTAAGGATCTAGACATTCTTAGACTTTTCATATCAAGTTTTCTTACATGGATGCGTCCCATTTACGCTCTGTGTCTATATACATGTAATTTTAAACTATTGTTTTTGATGGTGTAATTATTGTTCAAATCTCAGGGAATTATTTTATAGTCAGTTTGAACTCTGAAGTATTTCGTTTTGAAACAAACTAAGTTTTCAACCGTTATGCAGGTTATCGTGACCTAATTGCCAGTTGTACCCACAGTGCGTGTCGGTCTGTGATCAAGATCCTAGATGTTTGACAATTTTAAAATAAAACTATGCAAAGCATAAACTAATTGAATATGCATAATTGAATACGCAATACACAAGATATTGAGCAGGTGACAATTTTAAATTGAACATGGTACGTTCGAATGCATAGTTGTCCTAGCACAAATGCTGGATCCTACCTCTAAGTTTCATCGAAATGTATACTATTGACACTAGGACTGTATGTTAATATAGCATAATGCTTTGAAAAGTCCATAACAAGGTTCAAGAGGCAGGCTTATGTTTTCCAATTTGTTTGCTTTAAATTGTATTTAGAGAAAAGAATATCAAAAAATAAATAGAACATGAATAAAATAAGTATATACCAGATTTTTTCTATTTACATTTGGTTTTGACGAGATTACAACCAAGGTACTGGGGATTCACAGTCCCAACCATTTCCCCTCCGCCACAACTTGGGTCCCAATATATACGGGTTACATGGTTCTATTTATTAGCTACAAAGGTGTGAAAAGCAACAACGACTTGTGAACGAACATACGTAATATGAAAATTATACAGATCCACTTTTCATGAAATCTTCAAGCATAAAATGAATAGATTTATAATGTTAAAACATTTGAATAAATCAGTTGACAGCGTTACATAATTAACATCGTCCGGTAAGCGTAGTGGATATGTCGTAGGCTTCCTGTGCTAAGGGTCAAGGGTTCAAATCTCAGTGAAATGTATTTTATTGTTTCTGTATAATGATATCAATAATGGAGATATAAAGCAAATGGACTTTTCGGTGTCTTTGTGACAATACTGTTGATATTTTTGTAGAAACGTTAAATGTCGATCTGGTTTTGCAAATGCCAGTCCATTCGTTTCCCGCAATCAAAGGGGTAAACTCCGAGCTATTTCAATATTCAATTTCTTAAAATTTGTTTTAAATTATTGAGAAACAACAAACCGGATGAAATGAAGTAGATAACGTTTGGATCATATCTCGAAATACTGGAAAAGGGTTAACCCATATTTGTTCAGAGTTTCCATAAAATGGACACAAACAAACATCAGACCCAACCACGGTTCCTGGGGAAGTTGTCATATCAGGGTTTGCACTATTCGCTTCCCATTTTTTTCCCAAAGGTCATGTTGTGACAAAATAAGCATTGCAGTATACCCTCAAAATGATAATTGGATTGGTTCGTAATAGTTACATGTATTAGACGGCTCCTGTATGAACCTTCTAATCAGGATCTGCTCTGTTTGCATATGAATATGGTTATGCAATTTCTGCCATGGCTAAAAATCCCTATGCCATGATGTCTTTATTTCTTTCAGGAATATTTATGGAGTCAAGTGTTAAAGAATAATATTTTCTCACATACCTTCCCTTATCTCCGAGTTAGAACAACAGGTTAAGATTTCCTTATCTGTAACACGTGTAAGATCACTTTAGAACGTATGACGTCATATATGACGTCAAGCCATGGAAACCTATGTTTACATGTCATTTAAACGGCGAAAATACACTTTTTTGATATGTGAGAAAAAGAATCTGATACTCGTTGTCTTTTAAGATCACATGTTCCTAAACTCACCAAGAAAATGTTATTAAGCTCGCCAAGGCTCGCTTAATGACATTTTCTAAGGCTCGTTTAGGAACATGTGATCTTAAAAGACAACTCGCAACAGATCCTCTATATCAGGACAGTATTGTTTGTTACTGCAAAAATATGAATATTTAATTTTCAGAAGATCAATGCATATCCAGATTCCGGAGGAACCCTCTTATCAGGGTATGCACTGTTTGCCGTTCAAAACACGTATACACTTTCATACTGAATGTACTCTATTGCTAGATACTGAAGAACCAATGATGTCAGCATTCAAACGTTAATGCCTTTACATGGCGGAGAATATGAATACGGAGAAATGGGATTCAATACATAACAAATAAACAGTGTAGACGGCGAAGCTCTGCTTATTTACACAAATAGCACGAGGGTGACCGTGAAGTATGCACGTATTATCAGGGTTTAACCATTACCTCATAATTATTTATATCAGGAATATGGCATCATGAATATATGTTATCCGAATTTCTGTGACAGTATATGAACATATTCCTGTTAGCATCGCAGAAACCCTAGAATTATATCTATATCATTCCATTAGCAAACAGAGCAGGCCCTTTGGGGGTCGACTGATTTGGGTCTGCTTTGCTTGTACAGGCGTGAAAAGGCATGCCCCAATACTGTAAACTGAGCCCCGGGGTTAACTTGTCTTTCATATGCTAATTCGGATTAAGTAAAGGGTCGTATGCAGAAGTATATCAAGCGAGTTGGTTTTGATTCAGTTTTTATAAATAATAATACGTTTAGACGATTTGATGCAGAACGAATTCCATGTTTCCAAAGTCTTGTGATTTTTAATGAATATTCAAACCATTAAAAGTTCTTTTTTGTGATTATTACTTCAAATTTCAACATTTTATGGCTTTATGACACCTTTAATCTGTAGTTTCACACCTTTAACTGCCTAAAGTAAAAATATTTTCGTATATAAAGTACCTGTGGTACGTGGGATTTCAAATGACATACTGTCAATCCAGACGCCTTTTTTCAAACTGGTGTCTTTTTACAACAGAAGTCCGACATAAGGTCGTCGGATTCTAAAATTCCTATACCCTTCCTGTGGTATTTACAGAAGTCCGATATATGGTCGTCGATTCTGAGTAAATACCCTATTTGCCAAGTCATTTATATGCTTTGCAAACAGAGAAGACCCAGGTAATAAGGCTCATAGAGGAGCCCTCTCATCAGGATCTGCACTGTTTGTCATGTTATACTTTTGTTTGGAAAAGTCCCAAAATATTCACCATAAGCTCATTTTAGCCAAATTTTGGAACAGTCCATTTGAAAATTCAGCGTTGTAATGGTTAGGTAGACCAAAGGAACATGTTAGATTGTTTCACGTGTACCATTGCAGAACATTATAGAATTGTTGGAGAAATGGCCACATAACCTAAAAGAATTATTTGATTATAACAGCCACTGTTGATATTTCGATACACTTTCAACATTTTGTGGACTACTATGAAATATCGAGCATCAATGTCCGGTACAATTTCTGGGGTAGAACGAAATTTCAAATGCAGAAATTCGATTCCATTGTGACATTATAGTGTTTCCTGATGTGTTTTATCAATGGTCATGCGACGTTGTTGCTATGATCTGGTTTGAAAGAAATATCCAAGGGGGTACACTCAAAAGCCCCCGCCGCATCAAACCCCTCAAAACCCCCCTCATGGAAAGAAATGACGATACAAGTATAATAGTTTTAATGTTAACAACTTAAAAATTAAGAATGAAATTGAAATATAATTGAAATCATTCATTGTGATACATACGTAACTCAATATTGTTCGGGGATGTTCGGCTTGAGTGTGAAAACTCAATTATTGTATGTGTAGTATGTAAGTAATATTTAATTATTCTAAAGATATAAACACATAAATCAATTTAAAACCAAATACAGTTTAAATACTGTCTGAATGAGCTGCAATGTCAGTTTAAACATTACAAATTTAAATATATGATTAATTAACATTACTATAAAGTAACTATATATAAGTAATATTAAATGTTTAAGAAATAATTTACAAGGTTCACTATACTCTCTAATGTTTCCATCTAACTTAATTTGAAAATTAATATTGTTGATTCATAGCTTTTTTTTACAAATTAAAGTGAACTTAATGCATATCTTTTCATCGGGGGGGGGGGGGGCTTGTGTAACACTTGATCTTTTTTTGGGGGGAGGGGGCTTTGATAGGGGGCTTTTGTAGGGGTTGATAAGGGGATTGTAGGGGTGATAAGGGTCCATTGATAGGGGTGATAAGGGGGTCTTTGATAGGGGATTGATAGGGGGCTTTTGTAGGGGGTTGATAAGGGGGCTTTTTATAGGCACTCTAGCCAAGATCTAGTTTGAAAGACATATTCGAGAAATTTCGGATCAAAGTATTGAATTTCTTGGCGTTTATTAGTTTCAAAACAGTCACCATTTATTTTGTAGTTGTTCTCAAATATGAAAAGATTAACAAATCGAAATTATATTTAGCCCTTTTAGTGCAGGAAATGAGTTACTAATGTCATTTGCAAACATTGTAGATCCAGATGAGATGTCTCATAGAGGAGCCCTTTCATCAGGGTCTGTACTGTTTGTCTTTTCTTTTAAACAAGAGCACCGCCAGCGGGTGCCAACGCTCGTCTGTCGTCATTGTCAAGATTAACATGCATACCGAAAATGAAGATTGTAAATGAAAAATTGAAGATGTTATGGTCAATGTTAAGATTTCGGACGACAACGACGACGCGGACGCTGGAGTTACGACAATAGCTCGTAATTTCTTCGAAACAGACTAGCTAAAAAAACCCGAATATTCATGGTAAGCTTACCTGTCTGAATTTTGGAATCGTCCATTTGAACACTCTCATAAGGGTAAGAGCTGCTTAAACATATCATGATGCACATTGTCTCCAAATAATGTTTCGATTGAAAAAAAATGTTTTAGTAAATGACCCAAAACAAGAAGGGCAAATAAGGATTGACATATTCAATTTTAATATATAGAAGGTGCGAAGGGAAACCAATTGCTGTGAGTGTGAAAAAGGCGATGACTGGAAACAATGAATGTAGATGTGTTATATTAAGGATATGGGTTAATCCTTTCCCTTTTAAATGTATATGTAAGAAATAAAGACATAATGTTTATGTATTTTAATGGTATATATATACACAGGATATTCTGGTCCTGGTAGCCGTCTGATGAAGGTCTACTCTGTTTGCAGAGGCGGGAAAATCGTTTATATAAGGGAAAGCAAATAAATGTCAATGACATTCTAAACCAATTTAAGTGAAATAACCCACAACGTATGTACATGTGTCTAGTCTCCATTTGAAATGAACCAAACCCTGTTTCGAAATACATTTCTTTGAAAGTGTCATACTCCTACTATATTTTGCCCTTCACCACGTAGATATTCATGTAAAAAATAATGACATCTTGAATATTATTTAGCTTATTTTTTATAATGGCGTATGAACACATGATCTTTTGTCCATGACAGAAAGTGTAGAGTCATATCTATACGTATTCCTAAAGCAAACAGAGTAGACCCTGATCAGACATGCCCTAAAGGCGTTTCTATCAGATAAAAGGTTAATACCACAACAACGTCAGATAACTATTATGTGTTACCCTGGTAACAATTAATACACATGGTTATTAAAACTTCTCTCCTATCCTTTTGCCAAAATGAAATATTATTTCTTATAACCCTTTCCTCCATAAGAACGCATTTAAACGCCTTTGAAAACAGAGTAGAACCAGATCAGACGGCTCCTACATGTAGGTCTGCTCTGTTTGCTTATGGAATTACATGTATAGAGATTTGATTTCTACAGTTTAAGACATTGTCAAAATATCCTGTCTTATATACTATTATAGCATTTCATCTAATAAATACTCATGATGTCATTATGTACAGTTGAACTTCGACATCTCGAACTCGGATAACTCGAACTTCGGGATAACTCGAACAAATTTAAAAGTTCAGTCCTTTCAAAACTTACAATACAGATTGCTCTAAAATCTATCGCTACAGATATCTAGAAACACGTGTGACAGCTTAAAACAGGTCTACGGGAGCTTTCAGCATTACTTTAGACCTGTGTTAAGCTGTGGCATTGAGAAATTGTTCAGATTAGAAATCGGATGACTCGAACTTCTGTTATCTCGAACTAATTTGTATGGTCCCTTGAAGTTCGAGTTATCCAAGTTCAACTGTATTAATATTCATGAGACACAGGATTAAACGGAAGTAAATTTAGTCAATTGTGGGCGCAGTAGCTCTGATATCTTATTAATATGTCGTGGTCTGGTGGATATGATACATTATCACTGTCTGACGCGTGGTGTATCTTTTGCACGTAAAAACGTAAACATTACCCTTACGATAACCTTAATAATGCGGGTTGGATTCAAATGAGGCGCCGAGTAAGACACGGACCCAGAGTATATGACGCTGGTAAAGGTTTTTGAGAAGACCTAGACAATAAAATTACGTGCAGAATTGAGACATGCGTCACATTTTGTAGAAGACGTGTTGCATGAAAAGTTTAAGGCAAACCACAGTGATAATCTTGTTATTCATACAATACCAGGGAATTGGATTACAAGATGTAGAGGTGTGGGCGAGACAGTAGTACATTTGTACATGTATACGCTATACAGTGAATCCTCTCTGTAACGGGCATTCAAACTAAAACTGATGTTGGTTCTCTCATATAAACTCATGTTCAAGCATTTGCAAACATAGTAACACGGTGGATCATCGGGGTCTAAACTGCTTCTATTTTGTTTTCACAAGAAAAGGGAGAACATTAAATACAGTAAAACCCCCGCTAATGCGACCATTTAATAAACATCCACTGGTGTCATTTAAAGCAGGTGGTTGCTTATGCAGGACGAAAGTTCCTATATAATTTCTGCATAACTTTCGTCCTGCATTAAGCTACCACCTGCCTTTGCCACCCAGAATTATGCCCCTTGTTGATGGTCGCATTAGAGGGTTTTACTGTATTTGAAAATTGCAGAAGATGACGAAATTTTCAAGTGACAACACAGCGGCGAAAGAGTTAAATTGTGACATATGAAAGATATAGAAACCACCTAAAAAGAAACGTGTCATAGTTTAGCCCTGGTCGATATATCCACGTCATGACTCGTATTTACAAACATCTTGGATACAGATGAGATGTCGAGTAAACTCAGTGTCTGATCAGGATCCAACTTGTTGGCGAATGTGCACCAGGCCAATAGTTTCTCAAAAGCTTGTTCGAACGGAACATAGGCAAAACTGCGATATATACAGATTTGCACAAGCATCACAGCGGATAAGGGTTAACCCTTTCAGCACGGGAAACGAGTCACTAGTGTCCTTTGCAAACAGTGTAGACCCAGATGAGAGGGCTCCTATAGAAGAGCCCTCTCATCAGCGCCTGCAATGTTTGTCATGTTACACTTCTCTTTTAAAAACACTCTCTGATATTTTACGGTAAGGTTGGCCTCTTTGAATTTTGAAAACGTCTATATGAAAATCAGCGTTAAATGTTTAATATTACAACACCCGTCACGAAACCAATGTGAGTACAAGGGCAGGGTCCTGTATTTGAAACAGCGTTACATGCATTTGGGTGGTTGTTGGTTGTGTTGATTAATGTCCGTTTCTGGCATTTATGGGCTAATTGGACACCCCAAATGATGACAGGGGAGCAGATAAATTATAGAGAAACCTGTGTGCGGCGCACTACTCTTATTATCGAGAGAGTTTCTTTTAGATGTCCATTGTAAAGCACTAATATATGGGACCTCAGTTTATCTTGTTCCGACGGTTGATCGAACCCGGGACCCTAGATATTGTAGTCGAGCGCGTGGACAAATCGAGCACCTCCACTGGTACGTGCATTCGGTGTATATCTGACGGGTATCGAGTAACCCAGTGTCTAATTTTGTTCCAGTGAGATTGTCTATTCTACCCGATACAGTAAAGTTTCGCTCATACGACCACTCAAAGAAAGTATAATTATTATTTTTTTAAACAAATGGTAGATAATTGCAAGACAAAAGTAATTTCTGAATTACTTTTGCCATACACCAAGCATTAAACAACCACATGCGTTTCAGACTATATATATTATGTAACAATACTTTGCTGTATTCGAGTGAGTGAGTGAGTGAGTGAGTGAGTGAGCGAGTGAGATAGGTTTTACCGCAACACTATATAGGTTATATGGCTCAAGTGTGGAGCTGTAATAAATACAACTACTTCCGATTCGACTAAGTTTTGAAGAAAACTATTCACTGAGTGCCAAACAGCTTGGATCCTGATGAGACGTCGAGTTACTCGGCGTCTCATCTGGACCCAAGCTGTTTGCAAACGCGGGCCAAGTCGCGGATAGCGGGATACCGGCTAACCTGTTCCCTTATGTAAGAGCATTTTGATGCATCTGCAAACAGAGTAGACCCAGATTAGATGGCTCCTTATGGTGTAATATAGATCTGATACTGCAGCTTCTGTCTGATGCAAAATGTCACGTGTTCATATACCATTATAAACAATAATCTTATTAATATTCATGACGTCATTATTTCTTACATGAATATACAACAGGGATAGGGGTTAAAGGCCTATATCATTTTCTGCTGAGAAGGAAAACTGTTTTTTACAAATGGTATCATTTTATAAACAGATAACACGTATGAATATACATCTAAGTGTAACATAAAAGAAACCAAGGAGAAGTTGATAGCCTTATGTCACATTTAATAGATTCACTTCATGCTTTTACACCAATATGATACTTTAAGAACTCTACGTTGCAATTAACTCCATTCAGTGTCATGAAGACGGGTCTGTGATACAGTGAAACCTCTCTATAACGGTCACTCAATTGTGTTAATTGGTTGGTATTTAGGGCAGGTAGCTGCTTAAAGCAAGGTGACAGTAAAACAGAACGCTCCTATAGGAGCGTTCTGTTTTACTTTCACCTTGCTTTAAGCAGCCACCTGTCTTTAACACAAAATACTTGATGTATTTTAGTGGCCGTTATAGAGAGGTTTTACTTATCATTTGAAAACAGTTTGGATCCAGATGAGACGCCGAGTAACTCGCCGAGTAAATCGGTGAGTAACTAGGCGTCTCACCAGGGCCCAGACTGTTTGACCCCCTGTTTATATTTCTAAAAAAGAATTTGAAGAAACTTGAAGCAGACGAAAATGTGCCCAGCAGACGACAATTCTGGTAATGAACGGTTTTAACTTCTGACTTGTAATTGCGACACGTGTGTGTTATTGAATAAAGGGAAAACATCAGAATGACATTTTAGAACCCATAATTACGCACTCAGATATATTCTTATGTTACAAGAAATAGCAACAAACGTATCTCGATGTATGAATATAAATGACTGATGTCTTAAGAAATGGGTTACTTGCGAACTCGCTGATAAAAGATTATTAAATATTTTAAATCGCACCCCCGCTTGCACTGCTGTTGTTGTTGTTTTGCATACAGTGTAGACCCACATCAGAGGGCTCATAGAGGAACCATCTGATCAGGGTCTGCACTGTTAGTGATTCCAACTCCTCTAGCAAGTTTAAGGCTTTCATAGTGAGATGTTTTTATAGTTAAACACGGATGTACTATTCCACTCTGACAATTTAAGGTTGAAAGTGTTACTAAAAACCTTCACAATATGTCCGACCGTCTGTTGAGGCATACTCTCTATCGCTGCAACATATTGTCGTCTGTTAACTAGGTCGACGGCTATAACATGCATTATACATATTTCAAAAACGCATTCACAGCATCAAACAATTTCGATCTTGTTAACCTAATACCTTATTTGCTATTTTTAGATAAAACCTCTTTGAATAAATCTACCGAAAAGGAGCATTAACTAGAGAAAAGAAAAAAAAATAGAATTTTGTACTTTGAAACCATTTTGATACATGTACATAGAGCATTTGCTCCTATAGGAGAAAATGCTCTATGTATCACAATGGTTTCACAAAGTGACTTTTACAGAGTCGTCAAAAGTCGTCAATATGAGGGAATGGGTTACGACGCTGAATTACTCGATGTCTCATCTGGATCCAGAACAGTTTGTACAATTAATCACAGAGTCGTCATTGGCAGATAAAGAGTTGAAATTCCATTACCATACTAGTTTTAAAGTCGAATCTAGTTAACGGAATGTTTGTCAAGGTCAATCGCTTGGAGCGGATGGATAAATTGATGGATGGATATATAGATGGTAATATGGATGGATGGATGGATGAATGGATGGATGGATGGATAGGTGGATGGATGGATATCTATAGACGGACGACGAACAAACGAACGTATGAGATGGACTGGTGGATGGGTGGATGGATGGATGACTGGATGCAGAGGGTGCGAGTAGACACGGGTACAGCAGACGACTGTTTGTGTCCTAGCAACAAGCTGTCTTATAGTTGATTGCCAAAAGGCCTTCTGTTTCACTGCCCGCTTTACGGCCAATTAAGAAAGCATCAACTTTTATCGCAAAAAGAATGTCAGACAGATAGGGGCAGATCGTTATCAGACCTCCTTTACATATAGCCTCCTAAGCGCATTTTAACGACTTTTTGACCGAGATGTTAACGATGGTGTGCAAAACCTGCTGACTGCTCAAGTTTTCCATCTTTCAAAAATTCTGCGTGGGTGTCAAACTCAGTGTCTAATCTGTATCTAAACTGTTTGCAAATACTTGAACACTCTCCTTCATACAAACGTTTTTGCACGCCTGTGCAAACAGTGTAGACTAGTGGTATTTTCTCCAATTCCTTTACAAACACAAAATAACAGTTTGGATCCTGAGGAGACGCCGAGTTACTCGGCGTCTCATCTGGATCCAAACTGTTTGCAAAGGTTATCACGGGTTTCGCTTATGGCGGCGAAAGAAAAAAGGGAGGAAATGGTGACAGTAAACTTTAAGCGTTTCAACAATTTTACAAGCCAACCATTAATCATTATTTCTTGAATATACTTGAACGCAATAAAGCGAACACAGGAATGTAAGAGAACAAAACAAGTACCACATTACCTTATTTGTAATGCGCATGATTGTATCTGTACATTAATCTTGGGGATATTTTATTATTTAGAACAGTTAACAAATGGTTATAGGTCGAAATAAGTTTATTAACCCCTTACTCAACATAGACAGCTTTTTAGCACCTTTTTAACACATTGACCCCTAGTGACGCATTTTTGTGCCTCTATAAAATTCACATTGTGAAACCATTGTGATAAATAGAGCATTTACTCCTATAGGAGCAAATGCTCTGTTTATCACAATGGTTTCAAACTACAAACTCTAAAAGTTTCCTTTTCTCGATTTAATGTTCCTTTTCGGTAGATTAATTCAAAAAGGTTGGGTCTAAAAATAGCCTATGAGAGAATGAGTTAAACAGAATATGTCCAGATCAGACGACTCCTATAGAAACTTTGTTTGCTTATGAAATAGCATATTCTATTTTTACAGTTTCTGGTCATGGTAAAAATACATTGATCATGGTGCCATTGTAATATTTCAGCTAATTAATATTCATGATGTTATTATTTCTGTCATGGATATTCATGAAGTAACCTATTAGAATTTACTAACCCCCCCCCCCCCCTTCCCCTTGAGTGTATACCCTCATTCATCCAGACAAATAGGGAGTAAGCCCCACACTGGTTATCCATGCGTCCATGGTTTCGTCCGTCCGAAAATATAGAGTTAGAATACATAATTATATAAATAAAAACTAAATAAATAACATTGTTAAAAACAATAAGCAGATGACAGTTTTAGGTTGAAGGCAACATTTGAATGTAGAGTCCACTCATTATGAAAGGATTAAACTTGATAGAAGATGTTGACTGATAAACAGTGTAGAGGTCAGGACTCCTCTAGGCGACCCCTACTCTTGGTCTACCCTGTTTGCAATTGACAGTGCATGAGCGTTCCACAGACGAGGAGTTAATGGCAAACAGTAATAAAATATTTAACTAACCCTTTCCTTTATACGAAACGCCTCTTCACGTCTTGGCAAACAGAATAGACCCAGATTAGACGGCTCCTACAGGAGCCGTCTAATCAGGGTCTGCCCTGTTTGATTATGATATTATAATGGATCTAACTCTACAGTTTCTACCAATACTAAAAATCCCGTGTACAAAAATCAGCCATTACATATTCATGCTTCATAATTTATCATATGAATCAACATGGCTTTAATTAAGATACGTAACTAACTTATGATCTATAACGTACCCGTGTAGGCATCAAAACAGGTTGGCACATAGTCCGTCATTATTCCGCCGGTCGTGTATCGAATCAACATACTGGTTTTCCCCACCCCGCCGTCCCCGACGACCACACATTTAATTTCGCCGGCATTTTTGTTCATTATGTTTAAACCCATATTTCACAAACGTAAACACTTCACTTTATGAATGTATAATGTAAGTATTTATTTCAATTTCGGATGTATTTCACAATACATGTGCTGCAGTATCAACGAGTTTGTTCACGCACTACATCAGTGTGTTAAAATAACAGTCCAGTTTGTTTATATTAAAAAGAGAGTCATCAACCTTCCTTCCGCAATACAAGACAATAATCCGTATTCGTTTTCATGTGACAAGCATCATCGCTTTATCTGACTATCAAAATGCTTCATATATGTTCACTCAACTGCGTATCTAAGCTCATACTAAATATCGTCGTATACGCGGCAGCCCGAAAATAGTTCACGTCACTCAGACCGCACAACCGAGCTCAGCATCACATCCGGAACGACCTTTGTGTAAACATTTAACCATTTACTCCATAAATACGCCTTTCTATGCCTTTGCAAACAGAGTAGACCCAGATCAGACGGCTCCTATAGGAGCCGTCTGATCAGGGTCTGCTCTGTTTGCTTATGGTATAATACAGATCTGATTATATAGTTTCTGTCTAAGCCAGCATCATAAAAAAACAGCTAAATATATTCATGATGTCATTATTCGTTACATGAATGTTAAACTTTAGGAAGGGTCAAAGACTGATGGGCTATTCCACTCTTATATGATTAAAGGTTACATGGGTTATCTAGCTATTTAAGCTCCCTATAGGTTGAACACTAAACAGACGATATTTCCTGTTAACCCCTCTCTTGCTGAATTTTGAAATACATTTCTCCTTCTTTACCCAGGCCCTGTCGTATAATTACATATATCTTCACTGTGTACAAGTATTTCGCTGTGCAATCACTGCTGTGGAGTGCACTGGTTGCACAATCAACTTGTAAATAGTGCAGACCCTGATGAAACAGCTCCTGCAGGAGCTGTCTCATCTGGGTCTTCACTATTTACAGGTACATATATTGACGTGAGTAGCAAGCGAAGGGTTAAACCCTTTCCTTCATATAAACGCATTTTCACGGATTTGCGGACAGAGTAGACCCAGACCAGACGTCTCCTATATATGTAGAGTCTACTCTGTTTGCTCTTGACATGATATAGATCTGATTCTACAGTTTTGTCACAACACTTCCTTTGAAAAGTTTATAATTACAAAACTTCAGGTAATAAATATGCATGATGACATGATTTCTTACGAGGATATTGAACACGGAAAGGGTTATTTTCGTTTTTCTTGATAATCTCGCAACTATAGGAGCGGTCCGATCAGGATCTGTTCTGTTTGCTAATACTTTACAGATCTCTTTGCTATGGTAATAAATATCCTTGTTTCATATTATAATAGTTTTGATACAATGATTATATTAAAAGTCATGATGCGTGGAGACTGGCGTGAGTTTCCGTCAAACAAAAGGTTAAAATCCATCCAGTCAACAGTATAAACATATTTTATTTCCTTATTCATGGAAGTGGGATGGGACAGAACTTCTGCAACAAAACTCCTGCACGAGCTGTCTGACCAGGACATGCTGTATTTACTTACAGATTAAAAAATTCTCTATTTACCATAGCATTAAAAATCCATATTTGATATTTAACCCTTTCCCTGTTTAATATCTATTAAAAAAATAATGACATCACTAATATCAGCAGTAATATGTATTATAGTAAAATCTCTCTATAACGGCCACTAATTTGTGTTAATTAGTTGGTATATATGACAGGTAGCCACCTGCCTTTAACACAACATAATTGATGTAATTTAGTGGTCGTTATAGAGAGGTTTTACTGTAGAATAAGTTTATAAAGACATATGTTTGACCCGGATCTATATCATACCATAATCAAACAGAACAGAGCCTGATCAGACGGCTCCATTATTTTAATATTTGTAATGGGCAAAGGCTTAAATGAATATTTATCAGATAGGAGCTTTCTGCATTACGTTTGCCCTGCATACAACAACCATCTGCTTTTTAAGACTACTATGTTCATCAATTAATGGCCGCTTGGGACAGATTCTACAATGTATACGGATTTATGATAATCTTTACAAACTGTTTTTATCGAATAAAGAACCGTCGAATAATCCGATACTTCGAAATGTTTCAGATGCTGGGCGGTTTTTGAAGAGAAATAGATGTAGCTCAATTAACCATTCCTCATAGTGTCGCCTTTTGGTGCCTCTGTAACAATCACTTTCTGAAACCATTGTGATAAATAGAGCATTTGCTCCTGTGGAACAAATGCTCTATTTATCACAATGGTTTCAAAACTACACAATGCATTCTAAACGTTCCTTTTCTCTAGTAAATGCTCATTTTCGGTAGATTCATTCAAAGAGATAGGATCTAAACATAGTCCATGAGGGAATGGGTTAATACTGATACGCTCGTATATCAACATGTTCTGGCGGTGATAATTTACTCAGCAAAATAAAAGTTAACCAGGGGTTATCAAAGCACTGAAAGTGCTGCTAGCAAGGGACTTTTAGCAAAGACGGTTATGTATTGGTGTTACAAAGTGCTGTTTTCTTTCCAAGTATTTTTGTTGAGAGTTTGGTGCAAAAGTGCTATAACTTCGCCACTAAAGTGAAGATGTAATAATAGTTTTGCACCAAATCCGTTACGATGCGATAGTGTGTATATAAAGGTTTGTTCATTTGGTTACAACATAGAGATTGTTGAATAAGTTATTGAGTTATTTGAAGAATAACTTGGTAAGGCATGCTTATCCTGAACTCTGAGTAGAGGAATAAAATAACTACAAGACAGTTGCATTTTGTGTAAAACATTTATTGGAAAGGTTCAGCAATGAATTGGGAAACACCATGATAAAAGTATTCATGCATAAAGCCCTTAGCAGCATTTGAACGTGTGTATAGTGACCAGCACTGTTTGCGTTTTGACCCTTTAAACTCTAAGTAGCTATTGTGGGTTTTTATGTTGTCTTCTAGGTCTTTTTTGTCACCAAAACATGAACCAGTGTACAACTGTACATGGAATTTGGGGTATTTTACAGATACTGTTTTAAATTAGCAAACAGTGCAGACTCTGATTAGAGGGTTCCTATGGGAGCCTTCTGATCTGGGTTTACACTGTTTGAAAAAGTAATGAGTACATAAAAACAGGTACATAGTGCTGAAAGAGTACATGGCAGACAAATTCAGAAAGGCTAATTTCCTGTTGACGCGTGTGCTATTCAGTATACTACATGTATGGAAACACGAACCATTCCCACATGAATATTAGTTAAAGAAATTTTACTGTATTTATATTCCAGGACTAAAGTTTACCCATACACAGTATATGTAACTCATTCCCTCATAGTGCCACATCTTAATGCATTTGCTCTATTTATCACAATGGTTTAAAAATACACAATTCTAAAATTGTTCTTGCTCCTTGTCAGTAGATTTATGGTATCCAACAGGTTGGGTTCAAAAATAGCCTCTGAGGGAATGGGTTAACATAGAATAGTAACAGCAAACCCTGAGCAGACGGCTTCTACTTAGTTGCAAATGTGTCAAAAGTTGTCCCTATGAGAAAATGTGTTGATTCATGAATATTGATTTATGACATTATGAATAACAATTTGATAAAACCTTCACTGCATGAATAATCATGTAAAAAGTAGCGGCACCATGAATAACTGATTTTTACGTAGGCATAATATGTACACATGAATTTTGGCCTTGGTAGAAACAGTAGATTTAAACTTTTGTTATTTCATATGCAAGCAGAGCATACCCTGATCAAATGGCTGCTACAGGAGCCATCTGATCTCAGTCTACAAAGGCGTAGACAGGTTTCTTTATAGAATAAAGGATTTATATATATAATGGTCTGTGAGCACAGGAACATTTTTTGCAGATACTACAGAATGAATTAAAGCTTATTCCATAAGCAAATAATATAGGTCCTGACCAGAGAGTGTCTACAGGAACTGTATGATATGGGTCTACTCTATTTAACCCTTTCCCTCATATAAACGTATTTTGCATGCATTACGCAGAATAGACCCAGATCAGACGGTTCCTATAGGAGACGTCTGATCAGGGTCTGCTCTGTTTGCTTTTGACATGATATACATCTGATTCTACAGTTTTTGTCAAAGCAAACAATTCCCTTGAAAAGTTTACATGGTTAAATTTGTGCTAATAAATATTCATGCTGCCATTTTAGCATAGAAACTAAAGAAACAGATCTATTAAATTCCATTAGCAGACAGAGCAGACTCAGGCCAGATGGCTCCTTAAGGAGCCATCTGATCTAGGTCTACTCTGTAAGTGAGTGAAAATGTGTTTATAAGAAGGAATTGGCAATATATTATTCCATAAGCATATAAAAAAGACCCTGAACAAAAAGCTTCTACAGGAACTGTCTGATCTGAGTCTACCCTGTTTACCCCTTTCCCTCATATCAATGCATTTGCACACATTATGCAAATGGAGTTGACCGAGATCAGATGGCTCCTATAGAAGAAGTCTGACTGATCATGATCTGTTCTGTTTGCTATCGACATGATATATATCTAATTAAATGATTGAAAATATTCACGATGTCATTAACTTTTACAGTGCTCCCTCTCTACAACGACACCCTTTGGGATGTGAAGATTGTATGTGTTGTTCAGAGGGAGTTGTTATAGGGAGGGAAAATCAAACATAATTAGCTTGTTTGCAGATCCCCAGATCACGTGTATTTCGAGAACTAAAACCGTTATGCCTCAATCAAACCCTATGTTGTGACCACTCTTTAGAATCGTCACAAAGTGACGATTCTAAAGAGTGGTCACAACATAGGGTTTGATAGAGGCATAAAGAAAATACGATGGAAAAATTGTTTCTGGAGCCTTGTTGTTTCGGAAACAGTTACATACGTTGTTGTAAGGAGGGAATCGTTATTGAGAGGGCCGTTGTAGGGAGGGAGCACTGTATATGAATACTGTAAAAGGCATATACTTTTTTGTATATCCAGTAAATGGCTACAGTAAACACTATCCATGATGTATATTGTAATTTCTTTTCCATATAAGTGACACACAGTTTTGATTGAGATGAGAGTCTGGGATATTCAGTGTCTTCTTTCGGAATCCATGATGTTACATATTTATGTTGAGTCAATTAGCAAAAGAATGATAAATGTATATACAAATCCTGTATACTGGTCAATGCTGTCCAGGAAGGTGTCCCTTAGTCTCTAAACACAGTAGCTTGAAATTATTCCCTGTTGTCTGCTCCCACATTGCATAGCCGGAATGCCTCATGGCTCTGTTATAGTATTCTGCTCCCAAGCATGTCTGTGATATGCCTGGACCAATGCCGAAAGTTCTGGGTCAAGGCAAAGTCTATCGATTTGCTGAAATAGAAAAGTACATGCAGTGATTATGTCCCTAAAATCAGCTACTGACTATTTAATCCTTCCTCTGTTCAATATCCATGTAAAACTAATGATATCATAAATAGTTATTAGCTGATATTTTATAATAGCATATGCAAATTAGTTTTTCAGATATTGGTAGAAACTATAGTCAAATCTATCATAATTTCATAAGCAAACAGCAGACCATGACCAGATGACTCCTATAGGAGCCATATCTGACTGGTCTACTCTGTTGGCAAATGTGTGATAAAAACACTTATAGGAAGGACAGGATTAACACTATTGGCAAACTTTCCAGGACAACAGTTTGGATACAGATACAGCATAAAGTAACCAAACAACATATTTGGATCAAAACTGTTAATTGCTCAAAAATGGTTGATTGGAAAGTAACTGTATGAAATGTTGTTTTTTTATCATTCTTTGAACATTCTTCTCAGTTGCCTTTTCAAATACCAGTACATATTGCTTAAAACTTATTGATGAAAAGGCAGTTATTATGTGCTGACTGCACACTATGTCTACAGTAAGAACCCTCTGAATGCACCATATCTGCATTGTTTTGTCACCAAATTACATAGTTTATGTTTGTTGATGCGTTACTGCAATTACATGTGTATAAAATAGACAACAACAATATGTTTTACAGACATCTGCAATTTCATATTATTTGACAGAGACACAACACTGTTGCATATTTTGCACACACAAAACAATAGTGTTCGGAGGAACACATGTGTCACCTGCCTGCAGCTGACACAAAAACTTATTGTTAATATGAAAAAGGGGAATAACTCAAAAGAGTTGTGGCCCTTGGGCATGACACTTCCTCTTATCATGCTTGTTCCATGTGTGAAATTTGAAAGCTCTATAATTAGTTTAGAAATGACAGCCAAAAAAGAAAGTGTTACGGACAGACGGACAGACGGACAGACAGACAGACGGACGGACGGACGTACAGACAGACAGACAGACAGACAGACAGACAGACAGACGACGGAATATTGATCCCTAAGTGACACGCCGCCTCTCGGCAGGTGACTCAAAAAAGAAAAACGTGTCATTATTATTAATTATGATGAAGCTTTTGTACAGTCTGATGTAGATCCAGTTTTTATCCTTTCCCTGTTGTATATATTCATGTAAGAAATAATGACATCATGAATATTAATTCTTCATAATGGCATATGAACACATGGAATTTAAGCGCAGGCAGAAGCTTTAGAATCAGATCTATATTACACCATAAGCAATCAAAGCAGACCCTGATCAGACGGCTTCTAGGAGCTGACTGATCTGGGTCTACTCTGTTTGCACATGCGAGGAAACACGTTTATATATGAGGGAAAGGGTTAAAAGTATAAAAAATAAATTAAGTATTTATTCTTAATCATATATTATTGTTTATCTGTAATCTATTTATAAGCATACTATTCTTATCTTAGCTTGTTAAAAGTCATTATTTCAACGTTTGCCTTGTGCACTTGAAACATATCGACTGAGTAACATTAATCATTACTGTGTAGTGTGTACCCCTCTGGTGTCCCGAAACTAAAAAGTCGTACCTTTTGTCGAATTATGCGCGATTTCAGTTCTACTGTGCAACAGTATTCAAATTAAATTTAAGAATACACAGTCCAAGTGAAATAATTAAAAGCAGAGTGAAACGGTAATTAAAATTTAAACAATTCTTACCTGGTTTATCGATCAGCCATATTTGAAAACAACAGTCCGAGATCACGTGATACTTTGCACAATTTCCCGTGACATCACAGTCTCTAAATTTCGGTCTCCCTAAATAGCAGCGAGAAGCGATGAGAAACGTCCAGAAGAAGAAAAATGTATTTTATTGTCCCAACTGTCCGGACCTGCACGGCTTTAAGACTCAGCTGCTGTCTAGCTCTTCCTCATACTGAGTACAGACGATGTTTTTAAGTGTTTTTATCTGGAACCTGTAAATAGGATGCTCATCTTTTTAACGATAATACGTAAGTGGTTCTGCACTCGTATGGAAGAAGAAGAAGAAGAAGGGATGTGTATTAGCTTGTAAGCTTGTTGTTTGCACTTTATGTAATTAATTTTTTGCTAATTATGCCAAGCGCACACGCTTAGCTTACATGGCAGGGATTTTCACTAATAAAATCAGTGCTAGTTATATTGATAGCAGTGTTCGAGTGGACTAGTTAAGGCGTTTGGACTTAGTGATCAAGATTACCCTTTGTATGATCTGGCGTGGGTTCGAAATTCACCTATTAGCCCCCCCCCCCCCCCCCCGCCACCAAAAAAAATAAATAACTAAAAAAAAATATTTTTTGCTCGTATTTGTATAATTCTATTGGTGATTGTTCCGTTATTCCATCAACATATTTACAGAAAATTGAAATGGTGCTTGATAGTCATCGTCTTCGTTCTATATATTTATAGCGCATGTACTATTTGATATGTTCGTCAAATTAAAACGAAAACTTATGTTTGAAACTTTTTAAGACCAGTTTCTTTCAAATGGATAGACACTCTATCTAAAACACCAAAGGGTAATTTTTTATCTCACGTTTTCCAGGGAATTTAATGAATTTTGCATCTCAAATAATCGTACGGCCAATTCCTATAGATTTGTAGTCCCCTATCGATTAGTGCATTGATCTATCACGTAGTTTTCTCAACCTGTGAGCTAGTTTTTGTCAATATTCTCTATGAAAACGGTGCGTTAATATGGAAAAAACCATTGCATCAGCAATTTTCTTCTATTGCGCAGTATAATCATACATTTCAAATAATCATTATTATGAATTTTTATCGGAACGAATTTAGTCCCGCAAAAAATCCCGCAACATGAATTTTCTTGCCCGGAAGGGTATTTTGATACAGACTAACAGGACCTTACCCCTAACAGCGCCATGCGAGACCTGATTGGTATCTGATCTACTGTATACGTAAACAGGACCTTACCCATGACATTGTCATGCGAGAACTGATTGGTATAGTCAAACAACTAGGTCTGACGTGTCAAAGGTCAGCCGAGTCCATTTTTTAGGGAGATCAGCATTCCGCATGTTCTTGGACCATTTTTTAAACAGACAAGTTTAGTATATAAGATAAAATTGAAGGCGGGATTGTTGTCAGCAGTTTAGCGCAGTGGGTAAAGTCTAGGTACGCAGAAGACATTGCGAGAGTAGTTTTTTATTGAGCGTGGGTTCGAATCCCGTGTCGACCATAAACCTTTTTTAATTTTTAATGAATAGTAGAGTATTATTTATGTCATATTGTATAATTGTAATGGCCATACATGCACATGGTCGTCTATGTTTGGGAATGGTGCCTTTGTTTGAGATCGAGTCCTATATTAGCCATATTTTCAATAATAAATCGATGCTAAAATATGAATAGCAATATAAGTTTTAGCAAATGTCTTGTACAAGTGGCTTGTTAATGCACAACAAAACTAATGCTCTTAAGAGGCCTTTCCTTCATATTTTTAGGAAAAAAAATATTTTAGGTTGATGCGAGACTCGAACCTGCGCCTAATAAAAATGTTCGCCGATCATATACTTCTTTATGGTCCTACGTCTTATCCACTACACTATATTTCCGATAACTAATGCGCTTATTCTTTATACCTATAACTGAACATTTTCTTTTATAAATGACACGTGGATATCCGAAATGCTGATCTCCCTTAAAAATGGACTCGGCGAACCCGTGACCCGTCAGACCTAGTTGTTTGACTATATTTGCAAACATATATCGCCGAATAACTCAATGTCCCAGGACTCAAGTTGTTTGACAATCGGTCAGTAGTTTCTAAAACACTTGAAGGATCAGAGGTAAAACAATCAACAGACCAGAGTTTAACCCTTTCCCTCATATAAACGCGTTTTCACGCATTTGCAAAAAGAGTAGACCCAAATCGGACGGCTCCTATAGGAGCTGTATGATCAGGGTCTTTTTACCTGTTTGCTAATGGAATTTGAAAGATGTTTCTTTACTTTCCAAATTGGCTACAATGTTCCACATTCCATATTTCATTATAACTATTTTGGCCATGAATATTCAGTAGATATTGAACTTTGAAATAAAAATAGAATAGGGAAAGGGTTAACCCTTTCCTCCATAAATACGCCTTTCTACGCCTCTGTAAAAGTAATCAAAATGGCTACAATGTTCCACCTTCCATATTTCATTATAACCAAAGGTGCTCGACGCATGCTTGGACTCACCCATAGACCCCCCCCCCCCCCCCCACCACCACCACCAAAAAAAATGTGTTCGAAGTATGTTCAACTAGCCTAAAACTATCTATTTGAACCCTAAACCACTCCGAAAAACAAGAAAAACACGACTCGGGGGGGGGGGGGGGGGGGGGGGATCCTTTCGGGTCTATATATGTATTGAAAGGTACCTAACTACGTCAGATCAGCGGCGGAAAATACAACAGTCATGTTTTTCAAAGTCTTACAGCAAACCCTATTCAACTCCGATTTCAATCATTTTGGTCTTGATCCGTTCCAAATTCCATATATTAAGCGGCACAGTTAGTGCTTCCCTTAAATATTGCTCCATCTTGTCACTGCAAGACTGCGAATTTGAAAAAACGGTAGAGCGAAACGATGTGACTCCCGCCTGGATGCATAGACGTATATAGGGGGATCTTTATTAGTTAATCTTTTCAACAAGAACAAGATTTATGGTGAAACACTATCGAATAACATTAAACTCATCGCAATTAAAACGGCGCTTACTATTTCCAATCTGCTACGAGGCGCCAGTTTTCTTTCGCCAACTTTCTTTTTGAACGGATGCGACCATTTTGCTGTGACCCGGCTCATAAACTATTAGATATGCAAATTGACTACTACTTCCGGGCCACAGCGAAATGGCCATCTCCGTTCAAAACGAAAGTAGGAGAAAGAAAACTGGCGTCTCATAGCAGACTGGAAATAGCCAAGATCGTTTTAACTGCGGTGAGTTGAATGTTTTTCGAATGTGTTTCAGCATAATTCGCGTTTTTGTTGAAAAGTTAAACGAATACAGATCCCCCTATATACTTCTATGCATCCTGGTCACATCGTTTCGCTGTAGCGTTTTTTCAAATTCGCGGTCTTGCAGCGACAAGACGGAGCAATATTTAGGGAAAGTACTAACTGTGCCTCTTTATAGATGGAATTTGGAACGAATCAAGACCAAAATGATTGAAATCGGTGTTGAATTGGCTTTGCTGTAAGACTTTGAAAAACATGACTGTTGAATTTTCCGCCGCTGATCTGACGTAGGTACCTTTCAATACATATATAGACCCGAAAGGAAATTTTTTTCCGGGTCGTGAATTTCTTGTTTTTCGGAGTGGTTTAGGGTTCAAATAGATAGTTTTAGGCTAGTTGAACATACTTTGATCACATTTCTTTTTTCTTTGGTGGTGGTGGTGGTGGGGGGTCTATGGGTGAGTCCAAGCATGCGTCTGGCACCTTTGATTATAACTATTTTGTCCATGAATATTCAGTAGGTATTGAACTTTGGAATAAACATAGAACAGGGAAAGGGTTAACCCTTTCCTCCATAAATACGCCTTTGTACGCTTCTATAAAAGTAATTTAATGAAACCATTGCGATAAATAGAGCATTTGCTCCTATAGGAGCAAATGCTAGATATTTAGCCCGTGTTCGAATTACAAAATTCTAAAATGTTCCTTTCTCTAGTTAAAGCTCCTTTTGGGTAGATCCATTCAAAGATGTTGGGTCTAAAATAGCCTATGGAGGAAAGGGTTAAGCAAACTAAAGGCTACCCCTAACCCTTATTCTGTCGATAAGACAATAAAGTCTGCTCAAACTCGGATATGGAACAAGATCTGCTTACTATACATGCGATTCGCTCAAGCTGTTAAGAAACTATTTGACCGAGTGTCAAACAGCTTGGATACTGATGACACACCGAGTTACTCGGCGCCTCATCTGGATCCAAGCAATTTGAAAATGACGATTAGGTAGCGATTTGCAGGATAAGGGTTCAGTGTATGAAAAGTGGTATGACGACTGAAGTATACCATCGCTTCCGATTTCATCACAATGTGTTCCGTTAATTGTTATATATATATATACAGTGATAATTTCAAATGTGATGAAATCAACCCTATTCGTCAGATAACCCGACTTGTATTTGCAACAACCTGGGTGGGTGGGGTTGGGATGGGGTGATGGGGGAGAGGGAGCAGCTTTTATCACATCCGATGTCTTGTATACTGTTGATATCAACGGCATATTATTCAGGAAGTTTTTTTGCACAAATTACATATACTTGTCAACATTGAACAGATGTAACTAATGTATATTGCTTTTGGAAACCGTTATAAGGATCTAACGCAGTACCCAAAGAGCAATCTTCTCTTGCTGGATTTTAAAATACATGTCTCCTGCTTTACCCATGCCCTGTTGTATACATTGTAATTACATATATCTTCACTGTGTACAAGTATTTCGCTGTGAAATCACTGCTGTCGAGTGCACTGGTTGCACAATCAACTTGTAAATAGTGCAAACCCTGATGAGACAGCTCCTGCAGGAGCTGTCTCATCTAGGTCTTCACTATTTACAGGTAGGTATATTGACGTGAATAGCAAGCGAAGGGTTAAAATAATACTTACCCCGCTGTAAAACATATTGTCTGTTCAAATTCGTATCAAAATGCATTTTGACTACTTCCGATTCGATCAAAATGTCAACCCATTCCCTCATATATACTATGTTTAACACATTATCCCCTAGTGACGCATTTTGCGCCTCTGTAAAATTCACATTGTGAAACCATTGTGATAAATAGAGCATTTGCTCCTATAGGAGCACATGCTCTGTTTATCACAATAGTCTAAAACTACAAAATTCTAAAAAAAAATCCTTTTCTCGAGGTAATGCTCCTTTTCGTCAGATTAATTAAAAAAGGTTGAGTAAAAAATAGCCTAGGAGAGAATGAGTTAACTGAATGAGCATTTACCAAAACAAAAGGACCAAGATGGCCCTTAATCGCTGACCTGATTACCACACCGTCCAATCGATTATGGTTACCCCATCGATAAAGCTGTGGTTCCCTCGCGCAGCGAGAGTCGATTTAAAAGTGAGTTTGTATTTTGCTCCTAAATACTCTTAATTTCAGAAGATTGTCACTTCTTTGTATGCAGCCGTACCAATGAAGTGTTTGCTGAACATGTTGGTGTAATGTTTTCCCAATAGCATGCAGGATGGTGTATTAATGGTCAAGTAAACAGATTGGGTTTTCGTCAAATTCTGATAGTATACAGTTAGTTAAACACCAAGCTTTAGAAACATTTTACCGCTTTTATCTAGTTTTGATTTAAATCGAGTTTTTATTGTACCGCGAACCGTGCATTTTGAAAATCGATACATGATTATCTCCCTTGCGTGACGTCACTTGTGATGCTCGCCAGTCAGGAATCCCATTAACTTAACCTTTTCGTTTAAATTAACGCCTCTGCAAACAAAGTAGATCCAGATCAGAGCCTACAGGAACCATCTAATTAGGGTCTGTTCTATTTGCTTACATAATTAGATCATATATGCATATGAACACACTTACAGACTGCGCTCTTGCAAGTAGTAAATCGTCACATTATACATAATTAGGTACATGTACATTATCACTTAAGATAGGTGTTCATCTTTCGTACTTCTCAACACATTTCTTCTTTATGCAGATATGTTTTACTTCAAAGAAAAACCTTGTCCTTTCAATTTTTTTTCTATGTTCCTGCTGTTTTGCTGTTGTTTTTTTGTTACTTTCTGTTCTAACTGTATTGGTCATATTGATGGTAAGTCCGGGTGTGATGGGCAGTGTGGTGGTGCCAATGTACTTGACATAATCGGGTTGCAGAACTGTTACATGTATATCAATACTACAAAAAGGTGTGTCGGTATGCGTACTGTTTTTGCTTTCTCTCCTGAAAATTAGTTGAGTCACTGCTTAAGTCAGTCGCTATCATGCCGTCATACCAATGTCGATTTGCCTTTCCGATCTTGCTGCACTGCTTGATAATATCATGGCTAATGAATTCACAGACTGAGGTTTATTCTGTTACAAAATATGTCAAAACAACCTCAAACCTATGTGCAGTTATAGTCCGTCCGAGAAGACGCTCGAAAGCAGTTAGCGTAATGTTTTGTTGTAACACTGCATATGTTAATTTCTTGCATGTATTAATTGGTGTATTTTATCGACCCCCTAACTCCGATTCCGACTATTATTCAAGGATAGAAGATTCTTTTCATTTGGCAGTTGATACGGGTATAGATGACATTATTGTCACAGGAGACTTTAACTTCAATATGCTCCATCCACCCAGCGCCCGTAAAATTGATCTCTTTTGTCAACAATTTGGCTTCTCTCAAGTTATTAACGAGCCCACTCATTTTACAGAACATTCATCTTCCCTTATTGATGTTAACTCGTTAGTAACAGAAACAATATGTCCTTATGTGGGGTAGGTGAACCTTTTCTCCTTCAAGATCAACGATATCATTGCCCTATATATGGATTATTCAAATACTCCAAGCCTAAATTGAAGTCTTACACGAGGAAAGTTTGGAAATATGAACAAGGTGACTATGATCAATTGAGAGAAAAAGCAAGACTGACGATCTGGACAGACCTCATAGACGATGACATCGACATTTATACTAGCAATATCACAGATAAATTTTTAAAC
This sequence comes from Azorinus chamasolen, assembly GCA_963576725.1. Classification (NCBI taxonomy): domain Eukaryota; kingdom Metazoa; phylum Mollusca; class Bivalvia; order Cardiida; family Solecurtidae; genus Azorinus; species Azorinus chamasolen. The sequence goes on along the minus strand of OY755235.1, from coordinate 106,077,207 downwards.
GTATCAGGAGAATGCATCCCCAATAATATCATTAGAATCAGACCTTACGAACCACCTTGGATGAGCTCACATATTAAAACTAAAATAAGAAGAAGGAAACGAGCATATAGAAAAGCCAAAATGACCAATACTTATAATAACTGGGTCCGTTTTAAATCTCTCCAAAACGAAGTTGTCAATTTGATTAGAAATTCAAAGAAATTATACTTTGAAAAATTATCACTGAAACTACAAAGCATCAATGTCACTCCCAAAGACTGGTGGAGAATTCTTAAAACTTTCATAACATCCAAACATAGGAATACTATCCCTCCTCTGACTAACAATAATGAAGTAGTTGTAGAAAACATTGATAAGGCAAATCTACTTAATAATTACTTTGCTGGTCAAACTGTCCTCAATGAAGGTGATGCAATGCCTCCCTACATCTTAAGTGACGATCATATGATGCCCGTTTTCCAACTTAGTCCTGGCGAAGTCAAGTCGGTTCTCGCTTGTCTTCCTCTTGGAACAGCTGTAGGGCCAGACGAAATTAACAATCAGATCCTCCGTGAAATATCCGAAGAGATTTGTCACCCCCTTTGTGATCTCTTTAATAAATCCCTAGTTGAAGGTATAGTGCCTCAGAGTTGGAAAAAAGCCCATGTATGTGCCATCTTTAAGAAAGGCGATCCATCTTACGTAAGCAACTATCGTCCAATTTCTCTTCTCAGTAACTTGAGCAAAGTATTAGAACGACTGGTATTTAAACATGTCTTCAATTATTTACGTGACATTAATTATCTATCCTCCTTTCAGCCTGGTTGTATTCCAGGGGATTCAGCGGTCAATCAGTTAACTTTCCTGTATAATTCTTTCTGTAAGGCGTTAGATTACGGAAAAGAAATCAGAGCCATCTTTTTATACGCCCGAAGGGACGTATTATGGTATGTCGCATGTCGTCCGTCTGTCCGTCCGTCCGTTAGCAATTTCTTGTGCAACTTACTCCTCCTTTATTTTTCAACATAATTTCTTCAAACTTTCAGGAATGATAGATACTGATGCGTAGTTGTGCATATCAGTGAGATAACTCTCATATCATTTTTCATTCTGGAGTTATTGCCCTTTGATAGTTTCGGGTAGCAATTTCTTGTGCAACTAACTCCTCTTTTATTTTTCAACATAATTTCTTCAAACTTTCAGGAATGATAGATACTGATGTGTAGTTGTGCAAATCAGTGAGATAACTCTCATGTCATTTTTCATTCTGGAGTTATTGCCCTTTGATAGTTTCGGGTAGCAATTTCTTGTGCAACTAACTCCTCCTTTATTTTTCAACATAATTCGAGGTTGGGATGAGGCAGGAGGTAAACTGCGGGTTCTCTTCTAATTATTTGTTGTAAAGAAAATGTTTCTTTGTTATTCCTTTTACCTGCTACTTTTATTTCAAAATAAATGCTCCTTTTTCAGCTTTCAGTAGGCCCAAAGACAAATAAAAAGATTACTATTACAATAAGCAGTTTTACTCTCCTTGCTATTGCCTTAGCCCTAATAGACCTCATATGCGCAACTTCTGAAGGTTCACACATTGTGTAAATAGAACAGCCTTCGGGCGTATATTGCCCCGTCTCGCGGCTGGGCTATCAGAACGTCTTTGTATATGGTTTTCTAATTATTTAGATAAACGCCGACAGTGCGTTGTTATCCCGGGTGCTAAGTCCGAGTTTTCTAATGTAAATGCTGGGGTACCCCAAGGGTTAATACTTGGACCACTTCTATTCTTGATCTATATTCATGACATAGTGACTGATATACATTCTAATATTCGCCTCTTTGCTAATGATACAAGCCTCTACGTAATCGTAGAACACGCAGACATTGCAGCAAATACATTGAATGGGACATCAACAAAATAACAGATTGGGCTAAAACCTGGATTGTCTCTTTTAATCCAACAAAACCCGAGTCGCTCAAAATCTCTAGAAAGGTAAATAAGCCTGTACATCCTCCTTTAGTGATGTTAAACAATGACATTACTGAGGTTGATTCACATAGACATCTCGGGATTCACTTATCAAATGACGGCTCTTGGCATTCACACATTGATTATATAAAATCTAAAGCCTGGGAAAGGGTCAATATCATGCGAAAATTGAAATATGTTCTGGACAGAAAATCACTCGAAATAATATATTTAAGTCTTATTAGACCATTGCTGGAATACTCAGACGTTGTATGGGACAATTGTACAAACAATGACAAATATGAACTGGATAAAATTCAATATGAGGCCGCAATAATTACCACCGGAACAACTAAACTTATTTCAATTCGGAATCTCGAAAAAAAAATAGGATGGGAACCACTCGAAAGCAGAAGGCGAAAACACAAACTTATTCTTTTTTACAAAATGATCAATAAGGAGACACCTGAATATCTATCCTCTCTTGTTCCGCCACTTGTTGGTGACCAAAGTGGTTATCCTTTGAGAAACCAACACAACATGCAGTCTGTGCAGTCCAGGACAAAACTTTACTTTTACTCCTTCTTACCATCGGTTGTTCGCGAATGGAACTCCCTTCCCTTGGATGTCCGACGCTCTGTTTCAAGGTCATCCTTCAAATCTGCGATTGACGCCAATAATATCACCTGTGTCCCTTTGTACTACTATAATGATACCAGAAAGGGCCAAATTCTCCATACCAGATTAAGAACAATCTGCAGTTCATTAAACCTCCCTTTGTTTCAAAGAAATATTGTTGTTTCTCCTTTGTGCTCTTGTGGTGAAATCGAAAGTACCGAACACTATTGCCTTATATATCCGAACTACCATATCCCGCGTACTCGTTTACTGCATACAATCAGCAATATATACCCTGTCACAATAAAACTCCTTCTCCACGGCGATCCATCGCTCGATATGCATAGTAACATTTGTATCTTTCAAGCAGTGCAGCAATTCATTTTTGAGACTAAGAGATTTAGTTGAGTTCTGTTTTACCGTGTTAAGCTCATCTGTACTTAATGATAGCCATTGCCATACGCACTCCTATCTCGAGACAGCCCACGACCTCCATCCTGTTGACCACCTTTGTATCATGTTTTCTTATTTATTCCTTCCCTCTTTATTCGAGTTTAGTTTCACAGACGATAATCCTATTGTCTATTGAGAACTTGTGTTTCTACTCTTTCGCGTACTCTTGTAATATGTTCCTTTTGTAGTTAAGTTTGAATTGTACACAACATATGTTAGAAAATGTCCACCAACGCAGATATAATACATCAAGGAGAGGATCCTAATAAGCACAATGCTTTCGATCCAATCCTTTTTTCCAAATATAGTGATAAGTTGATGTATGTACCTTCCAGAAATAAAATATGTTTAAACTAAGTTTCTATAAATACCCAAATTATTTTCACACTTTTCCAGACATTACGTCCATGGATTAGCCATAGAAAATGACACTTTATCGAGTAGGGGAAACTATTTATGGGATGTGATGTTTATTTTAGGTGTGAACTACAATGATACTTAATATTAAACACATATTTTTTAATTTTGTTAATCTTAACCCTTCTCTTGCTTTTTACCTATGCCCTGTTATATAATTACATATAGCTTCACTGTGTACACGTATTTCGCTGTGAAATCACTGCTGTAAATCAACGTGTAAATAGTGCAGACCCTGATTAGACGGTGTGCGGAAAAAATCCAACTGGAAAAAATGCTGGAAAAAATGCCACCAGAAAAAAGCCACCCTAATTTGGAAAAAATGCCACTGGAAAATATTTTTTTTTAATTATTTTGTATCCTTTTTTCTAAAAAAAAAATAAATTGAATTTATTATACAGTCAACCTGTGTTAGGCAGCTACTGTCCATTAGCATGTTTTGCCTTCTAAACAGTTTTTGCTAATTAATAATACTTCAACGGAACATTTTTAAATAATCCAGTATTATTGATCAAATAGCTTCTAACTACAGTGTAACTTCGATATCTCGAACTCGGATAATTCAGACTTTGGGACAACTCAGAATTTCGGGACAACTAAAATTTCGGTCCTTCCGAAATTTACAATATAGATTTTTTTTCTAAAATGCATCACTACGCATACCTCATCTTGACCAAGTTAGATTACCACCTAAATCGCATAAGACACATGTGGTGTACTTCCATATTGCCCCTTTTGTGTGTTTGTTTTGTCTTTGTGCGTCTCTTTATATTTTTGATAGTTAGGTACATATGCTGTGCTTTCTTGTGTTGCTGTTCGGTCGACTGTTTGTTCTGTTTTAGCCTTGTCCGCTGTCTGACTCAAATAGTTTTCACCTGATCTTCACCAAACTAGCAGGGAACGTGCAAAATAAGTTTGATTACCAGTCAAATCGCATCAGACACCTCTGAGATAGGGCCCTTGACTCAGTCAAAATTGCCCATTTTAGCCTATCCGCTCCATAACTCAAATAGTTTTCATTTTATCTTCATCAGTCTTGCGGAGTATTTTTATAGGTGCAACATCTTGACCAAGTTCGATTACCAGTCAAATCGCATAACACACCTCTGAGTTATGGCCCTTGATTTTGTCAGAGTTTGCTGTTTTAGCCTTGTCTGCTCTCTGACTCAAATAGTTTTCATTTGATCTTCACCAAACCTGCAGAGAATGTTCATATATGTAACATATTGGCCAAGTTCGATTACCAGCTAAATTGCATGTGGCACCTGAGTTATGGCCATTGAATTGCACCAAATGTGTCATTCTAGCTTTGACTGCTCTTTAACTCAATCATTTCTCATCTGCTATACACCTGGCGTGCTGAGAATGTTTATAGATAAACAGTATTGGCCAAGTTTGATCACCATATGCGAACCATTCTGACTTGGTCAGTGTTCTAGTTGGAAGAATTGTTGAACACCATCTGAAGTTGTGCACCTGCGATAAGGGTTTTGCTTCGTCTCTTCTGTCGTTAATTATCTCCCTTTTCGGAAGTTAACAAATGAAAATGAAACAAATGAAACACACACACACACACTTCAGTGGAACTTTTAGCTCGCCTGAGTTGAAGGCTCAATATGAGTCATTGTGACCACTGACCGTCCGTCTGTCCGTCCGTCCGTTCACTTTTACTTCAAACGATATCTCCTCTGAAACTAGTGAACGGAATGTATCAGGAGGTTCCTTAGGTGGTTCTCTACAGAAATTGTTCAAATCAAGTGGGGCCATGTAGAACTCTGGTTGACATGGCAAAGAAACTGAAAAATGTCTTGTCATGAATCGCATGAGCCAGAGCGTAAAGGCATTGTGAAAGGAATGTTGATCCATCAACCCCATGCTGTGTATTTGAGTGCTAAATCTCATGCATATAAAACACAAACTGTTACGGCGGGCTACTATCACAGAGGATCAAGGTATAATTTCATAACTTTATCTTTTATGGCCATTGACCCTGACTGTACACTACAGGATCACTCCGGGAAATCAAATAGAACTACCACTAAAGGTGATTAATACCCCACTAGCACGTTTGACACACAGGTGGGGTTATAAAAATAAAACTCCTGACTGCTAAATTTTCATTTGTTAAATTATGAAAAGGGAAATCATTCACTCATGCACGAAGCGACAAAACCTTTAACGCAGGTGCAGACCTTCAGATGGCGTTCAACAATACTGCAAAATTAAAAAAAAGGTTCTGTTGAGGTACGACAGAGAAAAAGTCCGAAAAAAATCATTTATTAAATCAAGCCGGATTTTGACAAAAATAACAAAGGGCAAATAACTCCAAAATACTGTAGACAGAGTTATGGACATTGTGTACTGCACTTGGGGTCAATGTGGTCATCTGTATATGTTTGAAGTCAATAGCTTTTATACCTTGGAAGTTATGATCCGGACTAACCAGATTTTGACAAAAATAACAACGGGCAATAACTCAAAAATTACTGCAGACATAGTTATCGACCTTGTGCACTTGGGGCCAATGTGATATATTAGTATATGAAGTTTGAAGTCAATAACTTTTATACTTTGGAAGTTATGATCCGGACAAGTCATATTTTGACAAAATAATAAAGGGCAATAACTCTAGAAATGCTGCAGACAGAATTATGGACCCTGTGCACTGCACTTGCGGTCAAAGTGATCTATCTACACAAAGTTTTAAGTCAATTGCTTTTATAATTTGGAAGTTATGATCCGGACAAGCCGGACAAACAGACGGACGAACGGACGGACGAGCAGACGAACGGACATGGTGACTCTAGTATGCACCCAAAAAACTTTATTTGTGGGGGTATACTAATCAGCACATCTGGGCACTGTTCAATGAGATGGGGGCGGGGGTGTGGGGGCACTTATGAAAGAACTTTGAGATGCCTTTAAATATTTGCTGTGTAGCATTATCTGGTAAACCTTCATTTAGTTTGTTCAAACAATAGCTCTGGGTCGAATTTGGCCCTGCCCTATGGGTCACTAGTTATGCATAGGAACAACAAACTTCTTGTCAAAAACCACATGTTCCAGGGCTTAGATATTTGGTGTATAAATTAACTCAGTATACCTTTATAATGTTTGTTGATACCATATTTCTGAGGTTGAAATTGGCCCTGTCCTGTGGGTTTATACTTTTAAATAGACTTTTTCACACCAGAAACTAGAAGGTTTCTCCTTAATCAGAGGTAGCTGATACACCCCAGCCAGTGTTATGGCATTATTCACCCCTAGTCTCAGTACAGTAAAAATTGTAGTTAGACAAGTAAATGAAAAAGTACGGTCAAGCAGGAAAAGCCACACACCAAACGCCACCATCACCAACACATCGACATAAAGCAAGTACAACGTAGTACACACACACTCAAGATGGAAACAAGAACAAACACACAAGCACAAAGACCAACAAACATTCATTTTAGATTGAGAAAACCAGGTGGATGATTCTCTTGCAAAACAAGATGCAGAATGCTCTTAAGGCTCTCTTTGCATATCTAATCCCTGCAGTAAGCTATCAGATATCAATATAGATATAGATCCTAACAGTGTATATATTGTGAAGTTCAGCTTAACATAAGTTCAACTGTACTATACTCTAGTATTCCATCAGTAATGTAATGTCGTCTGCTTCAGAATTATTGTCTACTTGTTTAAATTTAATTAGGTAGACATATACCCATAGGAATAACTTTAACATTAAACATACACGAAAACGTGACGCCAGTTGGTTTTGATGGATTATATCACAATACAACAGCCGTTTGACAATCTTTATGTCTGAAATACTTAATTGCCAACAATTGGTGACAGAGCCAACAACTGATCATGCATCAATGATAGAACTGGTATTTGCAAATTGCAGTTGCAATATTATAACCGTAGAAACGTATTGGTTTGACCACAAACTTGTTTAGTTTTATGTCATACACATCAGCTTAAACAACTACAAATATAAGATATTCTTACATTCCATACTTGTTCACACTGTTCTTAATAAATATCATTCTTACTGTTAATTCTCTTGTACAAACCACATAAATGACGTTACATATGCGTCAGATCAGAATCTAAAATGTGTGCTATTTTTTCAGTCAAGTCATGCTAAGCAGTAATAGGGTTAACACTGGGATTTTGTCTTTTGTTAGAAATGTTGTCTGCTGAAAAATTAACATTGTCAATATATCCCTATAACTCAGGTTAGTGATATAGTGGGCCAATGGCCTTCTTAGTTGCAGTTATTCAGATTTGTTTTCTGTATCCTCATGTCTGTGTCAAATGTACGTGTGTGCGCGCGCGCGCGCGCGTGTGTGTGTGTGTGTGTGTGTGTGTGGGGGGGGGGGGGGGTATAAACACATTATACCCTAGTGACGCATGTTTGCGCATCTATAAAAGTCACCTTATGAAACAATTGTGATAAATAGAGCATTTGCTTTATTTATCACAATGATTGCGAACTACAAAATTCTAAATTTTTACTTCCTCTAGTTAATGCTGCTTTTCGGTAGATACAATCAAAACGACTGGGTCTAAAAACAGCCCAGGAGAGAATGAATTAATCACCGTTAGTAATAGTTCTAGTTTTCTATAGACTATTATATTATGAGAAGGGTTTAGAATTTAAACGTGGAGAAATTGTGGGAATTATATTTACTACTAAACAGCTTATAATATTGCAATATGTTACATTTTCTGGACTTTCTGGAATTATATTATTGTAAATGGACTCTATATTCTAGATATTTTAGTTATGAAAAAATTGAAGATAGTAAATCCTAATCTGTACATTTGTTTTTCAAGTAACAGTTATTTAACGAATATGTTACTGAATGAAATTTGATGCTGACTTTGTTTTTCCCTTTTCTTATTACACTTGAATCGTGGCAGAAATTGGGAGCTCGTCTGGGAGTTGAAACAAATTATTTTTTATTAATCTTGAATTTGCTTGTGCAGATCTACTGTGTTGATTTTGTATAAAATCAGCAACAAACAATCATGTCACTCATTATTATGTATTCTATGACAATGTGTTATCCGTTTCATTTCGAGCGTAACTACAGTTCCTCTGCAGTTTTAATGTGCTAAAGCCTAGGCTATGTGAGGTAATTGCACAATTAGCTATTATTTACATGTTGCTGTTCTCGGCTTTATCTTGTCAGTGCCCCATGTAAGTTCAAATTTTGCTATGGCCACTTCTGGCTTCTTCTAAACAATACGCACAATATCGCGATCTTGAGCAATATTATGGATTTAACCCTTTCCCTGTTCTATATTTAGTCCCAATTTCAATGATTACTGAATTTTTAGCTAACACTTATATTGAAATATGGAAGGTGTAATATTGCAGCCATTTCAGAAACTAAAGAAACAGGTATATCTAGCAAACATAGCAGACCTTGATCAAACGGTCCTATAGGAGCCATCGGATTTGGGGTGTCTCTGTTTGCAAATGCGTGAAAAAGGTGTTAGGTGAGAGACTTTAAGACATTTTGATATATGTGTTAAAAGTTTGAAAATACAGTAGTCATCCAAAGGGTGCCACACCAAAAAGGACATGGCACCAATCATCATCAACTTGAAGTACAGTGAAGCTCACTTTTAACGAACTTGGATATAACGAAGTATTGCATATAACAAAATAAAATTTATCCCCCTCTCTGATTGACATATAGTAAAATGAACCTGATGTAAAGAAATTTTGATATAACGAAAGAAATCAGAGGGTCCCAAGGACTTCGGTATAAATCAGGTTTACTGTATATCAAAATTACAAGACAAAACGTGACGTAACGCACAAAAAGAATAAAACATTTACCATACAAATACAACAAAGTAGACCATAAGATGAGCGCAGGAGAACCACATTGGAACGGTCAGTACCAAGGAAAAGGCTGCTGGAGGCATGTAAGAAGTTACTCTCATAAATAAACGTTTACAAGGTAAAAAGTATAAATAAAATATACAACAAAATACATTCGAGACAGTAAATTCAAAACCTATGTACCGAGAGAGTTTGCATGCAGATCATTTAACATAGTAAAATTCACAATGTTTGTTTACCATATTCACTAACTGAAAATACCTTGTTTCTACCGTACTTATTTATGTATTTATCGCAGAGAGTAGAACATGATAAACATAAGAAACTGATACAAGCCAAATGTTAAATTTACTAAGCTAATTAACATATCAAACCACACAACCTAACTTCCATACGCGCGCATGCCTGCAATAATATGAATAGTGTACCATGCCGAGTACAGGTACTGGCTGAAAAACAGTAAGCGGTCCAGTCGGTAGAGCACTCGCCCTGTAAGTGAGGGGACCCGGGTTCGATCCCCGGTCAGGGTGCATGTTTTTTCCCCAGTCCTGCTACACTGTGAAGGTGTTTTATGAGTATGAACGCCATGGAATTATCATTCCTCCGTATCTTTTATTTCCCACAATGTAATAAATAGCTAGTACAATCCGATCCAGTCTCTTGGATAATAGTCATCATAATATCCTGACTTATCAAATTTACTTGCCAACCTGCTGGCATTCTTGGGAAAACCGAGATAATACACAGTCTGTCCCTTCGATAACCAACCAGCCCACCACCCAAACGTCCCCGATGTAATAATCGTGTGGTTACATGATCCCAATAGGGCCATGTCGAGTTCCCGTTTTTTGAATGGACTGAAATATACATTATCGTCCTTGAAGTTGTCTTTACACCAATCTAGACCGTTACTGGCGAAAATGAATTGAACCTTTTTGTATTTATCATATAAATACTTCATGGCGTTTCGAATGTATGAAACAGGGGCCGTTGCATATCCAGTTTGCTGCTTTAACAAAAAATCGCCTCGTCTCACATGAATGCCGATATTTGCCACCCCAGTCTTGCTTACATTCTTCAGATAGTTTTGCACATTGGTCGTTATGACATTTTTAAATCTGAATGCTTGTCTTACCCTGTCTTCTGCTCCCTCGAAGTATTTCCAAGATTGTAGGTAGCCTGACATTGTCCAATTTTTAGTATGGTCTAAATCATTAACTTTTCTGTTGAATTCACAACAAGTCCTCTCTCTGATGAATAGTGTGTTATTTAGCTTAAAACGGACACAATTCATTAGTTCAAATATCTTGAAAAGCCCGGAAACTGTCTGGTTATACAAAACTGGCGTATATCCATGACGGGTTGCCACACCTATCAAGCTTGCGAACTGGAACATATAATTGCCAAGGCCTGCGTGTGTTACCTGTAACGCCATCAGGTGAGAGCATTCATACTCAACACGTTTTCTGGTACCCTCATGATTTCTGTGTTCCAGCCTACTGGCATGAACAGGTAGCCTGTGTTCCCGACACGTATTATAGTCAAATTCACGCATATCTCCAAACATGTTTGTGTCATTATTCTCTACCACTGTGCATGCAAAATGTGTATAAGGTTTTTGTTGTGTGTAAGCTTTGAGTCTCAATAGAAAACCTTTTTGGATGAAGTAGTAACAATAGATTTCAAAGAATATTAAGAATATCCCACAAATACGTAGGCGTCTGTTTGATATCATATTTAACACGTTGTCAATATTTGTCCTTCAGTAGATGAAATAAATATAATAATACGGAATTTCCGAATACGTACGTCTATATAACACCTACGTCATGCTCGCTTTTGATCAATATGTTGTTTTACATTACAGCTAGCGACAATGTGCTTATGGTGACTCATTTCTGCCACCATTTAACCGCACAGTCCTCGTATGCCACGTAAATGGGTAATTGTTACTCGATGCGTTTATGAAACTTTCCGTGTTTGTATGGAAAAGTAGTAAAGTCAAGCAGGCAAAGCCACATGCAAGACGCAACCACCACCAATACACCGATAGACAGCATGACACACACACACACAACCACACACCCAAACGCACACGCACATACACACACACGAAATGAACACAGAAAACACCAAAAGACACACAAGAACCAGGGACAAACGTTCCACAACATGAACAAACCACAAGCACAAAGACGCAATGCAAACAAAAGGAAGGGTGACAAAGAGAGTACCGCCTTGGCACGGTCAGCAGCAAAAACACCACTGGGGGTTTAAACCGGTTTACGGACGTCCTAACCTCACACTTCTCTCAAAGTCACCCTAGCTTTACAAATATTGTAAATAAAGGTATCCCCGCTGGACTTACCCACAACATAGACCACGGTGAACACAGGACAACATGTAAAACATAGCATAATAACTGTGTCATTTTCAAGCATGTGAAATCTCGAATATGTCATGAAAACCAGTTATGTATTTGTCTTATGGGTGTATTAAACTGCCATTAAATGATGAATATAACAGTTTATTTTATTACAGAAGTATCACAAGTACTATAAATATTTCGTGCTACTAGATATCCAAACAAAGTTATGCATGCTATGTTGTTTTGGCAAAAGTAAAACCTTTTTAAACTGAACATTAAAATGAGTATAAATATCGGTATTTGAGACAGGCGCAGCTTAATGCAGGTAGGAAGTCATACGGAAAGCTCCTCTAGGAGCTTTCTGCCTGAATGTTACTGTACATTAAGCAGCCACCTGTCTATAAGTATCTGTTTGTATTGCCCAATTCTGGGTCCATGCTTATAAACTTGAGAACGAATTCAGACTCAACTAAAAGTTTTATAAGCATGGACCCAGAAACTATAAGACAGTAAAGAGAAATATTTATTAAAATTCTGTTTAGACCTCATAGATGCACACGTAGTAGACTAGGTATGCGCTTTATGTAATGGAAAATGTACCGTTACGATCACGGGTTTCGTTCTCTACATGCCAGCTCATTATGAGGTGATGAATAAAACGTTTCATTCTCTCCATACAATAATCGTATCTCTCATCAAATCTACAGATAAAGTTACGTACCCATATACTAATTTCGTCATTTCTCCACCAAACCCACTCAGGGAGACAGTGGGTCTACTGTGGGTCTACTGTGCACCCCTAGACTTACACAAAATGTTTATAGGTATAAAATCTTGACCAAGTTAGATTACCACCTAAATCGCATAGGACACATGTGTTGTACTTCTTTCTTCCCCCTATTGTGTATTTGTTTTGTTTTTGTGCGTCTCTTTATATTTTTTGAAAGTTATGTGCATTTGCTGTGTTTTCTTGTGTCGCTGTTCGGTCGGATGTTTGTTCTGTATGTGGCGTTTCCTGCATGACTCATATTTGTACTTGTATGGCCCATGATTCAGTCAATTTTAGCCGATTGAGCCTTGCCCGCTCTCTAACTCAAATAGATTTCATCTGATCTTCACCAAACTAGCAGAGTATATTTATAGGTGCAAAATAAGTTTGATATACCCGTCAAATCGCATCAGACACCACTGAGATATGGCCCTTGACTCAGTCAAAATTATCCCTTTTAACCTATCCGCTCAATAACTCAAATAGTTTTCATTTTATCTTCACCAGTCTTGCGGAGTATGTTTATAGGTGCAACATCTTAATCAAGTCAAATCGCATAACACAACTCTGAGTTATGGCCCTTGATTTTGTCAGAATTTGCTGTTTTAGCATTTTCTGCTCTCTGGCCCAAATTCTTTTCATCTGATCTTCACCAAACCTGCAGATAATGTTTAAAGCTGTAACATCATGGCCAAGTTCGATTACCAGCTAAATTGCATGTGGTACCCGAGTTATGGCCATTGGAATACGCAATATTTGCCATTTCAACCATGTCTGCTTTTTAACTTAAACATTTCTCATCTGCTATACACCTGGCGTGCTGAGAATGTTTATAGGTAAAATGTATTGCCCAAGTTTGATCACAATGTTGGGCATCTTCTGACTTAGTCAGTGTTCTAGTTGAATTTGGAAGTATTGTTGAACATCAACTGAAGTTGTGCATCTGCGATAAGGGTTTTGCTTCGTCTCTTCTTTCGTTAATGATCTCCCTTTTCGGAAGTTAACAAATGAAAAGGAAACAAATAAAACATATATACACTTCAGTTGAACTTTTTAGATCACCTGAGCTGAAGGCAAAATGCGAACTATTGTGACCACTCATCGTCCGTCTGCCCGTCTCTCCGTTCACTTTTACTTCAAACGATATCTCCTCTTAAAATAGTGGATGGAATGTATTATGGATGTTCCTTGGGTGGTTCTCTACAGAAATTGTTCAAATTAATTGGAACCATGTAGAATTCTGGTTGACATGACAACGAAACTGATTTTTTTAACAACCTTCTTGTCATGAATCACATGGCCTAGAGCTTAAAGGCATTTCGAAAGGAATGTTGGCCCATCAATCCCATGCTGTGTATTTTGGTGCTAAATCTCTGGCATCTAATACACAAACTGATAAGGCGGCCTAATATCACAGAGGATCGAGGTATAATTTCATATCTTTATTTCTTATGGCCATTGACCCTGACTGGACACTGCTGGAGCACTCCGGGAAATCAATAATCAGCACAGCTGGACACTGTGTAATTAGATGGTAGTACTTATGAACGAGTTTTGAGATGCCTTTAAATATTTGCTGTGTATCATTATCTGGTAGACCTTCATCATGTTTGTTCAAACCATAGCCCTGGGGTTAAAATGTGTCTGCCCTGGGGATCACTAGTTATGCATAAATCTTCTTGTCGAAAACCACATGTCCCAGAGCTTAGATATTTGGTGTATAAATTAACTTAGCAGTATTGCACTTTCAATTACTGCTCATGAACCGAGTCTGCAATTTTCTCTTTTTGTGTTGCAATGTTTTCTTTCGGGGGATCACCACCCTTCAGAATTTATAATCTTCACAATAGCAGGTGTTAAGTGCTTGTGTGGCGGCCGTATAGCGTCGTCCCGTACGTCATTCTCAGTGTTGTTACAGCGTCGGATCCTTCAAGATCATGAATTTCAGTACTTCTTGTTCTGAAAATTGAATACCGCTTAAGCCGGTGCTAGGGGGCGTGAGCAGTGTTGCACTTTCAAGTACTGCTCATGAACAGACTCAATAAAACCGAGTCTGCAATTTTCTCTTTTTGTGTTGCAATTTTTGCTTTCGGGGGATCACCACCTTTCAGAATTAAGTATACCGTGATGATGTTTGTTGATCCACATTTCTGAAGTTGAAATTGGCCCTGTCCTGTGGGTTTATACTTTTAAATATACTTCTTCATATCACAAACTTTATTTTAAAGGTTTCCCCTTAATCAGAGGTAGCTGGTACACCCCAGCCAGTGTTATGGCATTGTTCTTTCGTTTCCGCCTCAGTGTTTGCGAGAGTATGCTTAGTTAGGAATTCTACAGTACCAAAGTAACCACACTTGAAAACGTGACGCCAGTTGGTATTGATGGATGCTATCACAATACAACAGTCGTCTGACAAATTTTATGTCTGAAATATATGTATTTAATTGCCAACAATTGGTGACAGAGCCAACAACTGATCATGCATCAATAATAGAACTGGTATTTGCAAATTGCGGTTGGAATATTGTAGCAGTAGAAATGTATTGGTCTGACCACAAACTTGTTTATCTTTATGCCATACACATCCCCCTGTACAACTACAAATATGAAATATTCTTATATTACACACTTGTTTACACTGTTCTCAATACATTCATTCTTACAGTTAATTCTCTTGTACAAACCACATACATGAAATTACATATGCGTCAGATCAGAATCCAAAATGTGTGCTAATATCAAGGCATGCTAAGCAGATAGGGTTAAGACTGAGTTTCTGTCTTTTGTTAGAAATGTTGTATGCAGAAAAATTAATATTGTCAATATATCACTATATCTTAGGGGGTTAGCGATATAGTGGGCCAATGGCCTTCTTAGTTGCATTTATTCAGATTTTATTTCTGTAACCCCATCTCTGTGCCAAATGTGCTAGTGTGTGTATGTGTGTGTAATCACCTTTAGTAATAGTTCTAGTTTTCTATAGACTATTATATAATGAGAAGGGTTTAGAATTTAAGAGTGGAGAAATTGTGGGAATTATATTTACTACTAAACAGCGTAATATAATATTGCAATAGGTTACATTTTCGGACTTTCTAGAATTATATTATTTTCTAGATATTTCAGTTATAAAAACACTGAAGAAAGTAAATCTTAATCTTTACATTTGTTTTTCAAGTAACAGTTATTTAACGAATTTGTTACTGAATGCAATTTGATGCTGACTTTGTTTTTCCCTTTTCATGTTACACTTGAATCGTGGCAGAAATTGGGAGCTCGTCTGAGAGTTATAAAAAATATTTTTTATTAATCTTGAATTTGCTTATGCAGAAGGAATTAGGTCAAACTCGTCACAGCTGACTCGATCGATTTAGCAAGTAAAATTGACACGTTTGATGATTTATTTCTGAAATTTTATTATTTCAAGATGAATAAATGTTTTGAAATATTACTACAACTTAAAAAGACTTAGACCGCACAACTGTCATACACATAATATAATTTAAACTATAAGGAACACGAATCGCCAGGAATAGAGCATATGGGCTATTTTTAGACTCAATTTTTGTGAATGAATCTACCGAGAGTGAAGGCCTTTCAGAACAATCATGCTCATGCCACGCAGTGATCATTAGATCAAACCGTGAACAAAAAAAGCAGATTCTTCCGCAAAATTGTTCTCCCTGCAAATCTCAGAAAAACTTTTCATACAATAATCATATACTGCCACACACTATACTTTCGAAGAAACATCCACTGTAAACAAGGTCAGTAGAGTTCATATTCTGTGCGAACACAGACGATCTATTTCGTCGATGTTAATCGGTTTTCCCCTTCATTGCATAGCATTTTCCACGTTGCCTTAACAATATCAAGGGACAGCAGCTGCCCCTTGCTAAAAACGAATGACTGGTATTATCCTCCCAATTTGACCTGAGACTCGATTAATCTTCGGCGTGTTTATCGGAAGTGTTCGTAATACTCAGTGGCAAAAATAGCAAAGCAAACGCCGGTAATAATCATGGTCCACGAGGACTGTATTCTTATAGCGCATGTTTATACCTTTAGAAATGTATCCGAAGATTACCGACGATAATAAACGGAATATGCATGAGTCTCAGGTCAAAATCGGGAGGACAATATATATGTGATATAGAGAGGTACAATAACAACTTGATTATTCGGTTGGCAGCTTTATTCCAGAGTCCTAGCTATATGAGGTCTAGCAGCCTTCTCCTCGACTTCTAAACCCAGACTAACAAGCTACAAATTTGAGCTGTTTAAATACTAATTTCGTGGACCAGGAAATGCCATCTTATCCATGACTGACCTTCGATCTCCGATAGTCAATACATAGTTAGATCAAATGTTATCCCTTAACCCTTCGCTTGCTATTCACGTCAATATACCTACCTGTAAATAGTGAAGACCCAGATGAGACAGCTCCTGCAGGAGCTGTCTCATCAGGGTCTGCACTATTTACAAGTTGATTATGCAACCAATGCACCACACAGCAGTGATTGCACAGCGAAATACGTGTACACAGTGAAGATATATGTAATTATAAAAGAGGGCATGGGTAAAGAAGGAGAAATGTATTTTAAAATTCAGCAAGAGAAGGGTTAACTTGCTGCTTATCCCCATATTTACATGTCACTAATACTACCCTACCTTACCCAATCAAATAAAACGAAAACATAAATGCAAAATAGTTATCCGTAGAGTACATGTAGAGTTTTAAACAAGACACATAATTAATGAATGACAATCTCTGAAACAAACAAAAAATAAAGCAAAAACGGTAATGCATAATATTGCTCCGTAGAGTACAGTAAAGCAAGATGCAGAATTAATTCATGACAACCTCTGAAACAATAATAAAACAAAAACGGTAATGCATAATAATTCTCCGGAGAGTACAGTCTAGCAACAACTGAAACAAAATTTATGATTTTAAGGCGTATATAGACCCGCCATCCACTGAAACAAAGAAACAAACACAAACAATAATTATTAAATATTGCAGATGTATCATATATCAAGACAACATGGAAAGAAAAAAATCCGCTGATCGTAGTTCAGAGTTTAGTCCACACGCACACATAGTAATCAAATGTACATTTAACACACACAAGCACGCACGCACGCACACACGCACACACACACGCACGCACGCACGCACACACACACACACACACGTACACACATATTCATCTTTAGGGCATTGTGGACACTACCTCTCAAAACCTACATAATGGACACTATGTGAAATAATAGACCTATCCGAATTTCGAAGACATTGTATGATATTAGCTGTTGCTAAATTTACCTAGAAATACTGAATGCTTTAATGCAGGCTTATATAGTAAAAATAGCGTAACCAGCGTTCTGGACACAATATTTACATGTGTGTACCTATCCAGTATCAATATTCGGTGTGGACACATCTAGTGTGTATATCAATAACTAATAGTATTTGTGGACACCGTGTGTGTGCTTACCAGTTATTAACAGTTATTGTGGATACATGTGGCTAAATAATTATAGAATGTCTACAATGTTTAGAGAGCTGTACCTCCCTAGATTATATACAGTGAACCCTCATTACAACGGAGGTGTTTGTTTCTATTGTGCTGGTATAACGAGTTTGCCGTTATAACGAGTTTAAATATGAAAGGAACCATACGGCCAGTTTTAAACAAATACCAACAGGTGGACGCTTAATGCAGAATACAAGAAGTGCAAAAAACTCCCAAAGGGATCTTTTTGCATTTCTTGTGTTCTGGATTAAGCTGTCACCTGTCTCATTGGCATTGCACCTCATATTTAGTGGTTGTTTCAAAGACTTAGCGCATGTGAGCGTATGAGTGGCGTATAAAGCACCAGGAATACTTTAGATACGTTGTAGGTAGTTCGTCAGACTAACGTTACAAATAAGTTACTGATATATCCATATGATAGCTTTACTGGCCACCTTTATGCCACCATATGTAAAGCGTATTTGACTTTTACAACATTCTAGCGTATTCAACGTGTGTATAGCGCATGGTGAGCGTGTGCGTAATATATAAGTAATACGCTCGTATACGCTGATTGTTTTTAATATGATCAAACATTTTTCCGACCTCTGTGTATGAGAACGTAAACCGATGTATGGCAGCGTACTTGAATGAGCATAGGCCAAGGTCAGACTGCTTGGAAGGATACATGACAATCTGCAGTGATAAAACAACCAGGACCCAGATAAAATGCCGTGTAACTCGGCTGCTTATTCGGATCAAAGCTTTTTGACAATCGGTTACCGGTTTAACCAAAGATTGATCGAGTGTGTTCAGTCTTAAATGGAAGTAGAAAAAATTGCACAAAACGGCCTGACAGTTAAAGTGTTAAAAAGTTTATATTGTGTAAAATATTATATAATACTTCACAATAGATGTAATCGGGTTTGACTTTCATATTCCAGATCTTTTCATGCAGGTTTGCAGTATCATTTTATTTCTTCGATTAAACATTTTCAATTGTTTGAAAAATCTTGGAGGGGAATTTTGGAGATAATAAATGTTTCAGAAAGGGACTTGGGCCGAACGTTGACCAAAAACTTACCTAAAAGCACCCCTGAAACACTATCTAAACAATTGTGCAATCCGTTTGACAAATTCGTATGTTACTCAATGTAACAATAAATGTAATACATTTGCATGCTGGCCAAATCGATTGTACTATTTGTATTTAGTAACTTGGGCGGAACCAATTATCAGTAGTAAAATCGCAACCGATTTCTAACACTTGTCACGATAGTATCGTGAAACAATTTCCATGGCAATTCCAAGCTCTCATAGGAAGGACAAATTGATAGACATATGTAAAGGATTCACACTCCGCAATGTTAAGATGAGCATACGCACCAAATCTGGTGTCCTTAAGTAAGATATCATAGGCGCCATGTCCCAGGCAAGGCTTTTTGATAGCTGAGCTCAAAGTTCAAGGTCACAACTCACTGGAAAGGATATGTGACACTCCAAAATGATAGGAAGTACGCATACATCTACTGTTGTATTCCTAAGTGACTTGACATACTGCCATTATATATATACGCTCGTACTCTGGACCGAAAAGTAACAAAAATGAGGTCAAGTTCTGAGGTCAAGGACTTACAGACTTAAATGTATGACACTCTGCTATGTACACCAAATTAGATATTACTAATGGACAAAGCATAAGTCACATGTCTCAGGCAACTTTTAACCCATAGTGAGCAGAAACACAAACACACAAAACTTTTTAACCGACATCAAATGTCTAGGTCAAGGGCACAGGCAACTATAAATAATATGCAACATTCTGCATTAGGACGACGAAGCCACGCACTGTGTATGATGTTCTTGAGGTCCAATCTCTAGATCAACGTCTTAGGTACCAATAAAACTCAATACCTGTTTGGAGTACAAACAATGCTATCTACTGAAAAAGAACACATTTATAGTTTAAAAGAATTACCATTATGAAGAATATCTTCTCACATACTATATTCCTGTAACACCCACATTTTTTTGTTGGTAAAGTAACTGGTCAGCATTTTTGTAGGGTTCATTTTGGTCATTACAATTAGTTTGAAGAATTTACTTCGTGTCGATTACTAGTACATGTACGTATATCAATTAAGTTTCACGAGTTTGTCGTTTAATTTGTTTGACTAAAGGCCATTGATAATATGTTTAACCATTGGCTGTAATAATGACACAAAATAGAGTTGCAACAATTCTAAAGATCCCAACATATGTATATATCCCACAAGCAGAATGGGAAATTGTATAGAGCTGAACAGTTCCCATCTATGATCATTTTGAAAGCCCTCTTAAAATTATATATATATATATATATATATATATATATATATATATATATATATATATATATATATATATATATATATATATATATATAAAATAAAATTACATATATTCATACACCACGCATGTATTATTGTTGATAAATACTTGTACAAATACAGGGCTTTTTCAGTTAGAGGAGAAAAAAGGCCGGGTCTAGGGAACATTTACATCGGCATTTAAGCAAAGGGAAATAAAATTTCAAATATTTTTTTTAATTTTTAGGGGAAAACTGCACTAGTAATATAAGCGGTCCTGTTATAGAATGAAAAAAAAAGTGAAATTAACTTTTTTTTTAATTCTAAATTTGCAATTGGGTTGCTTCAGGCTTCAAATTTTGATTTACTCGAAGTCATCGCATAATCCACGGTTACGTCATGAATGCACATTGTAAAGGCAATAATATATATATATTCATCAAAACAAGTGCATTTATTGTACTTAAAGTCATGATATTCCAAATGACCTGTGTAGATCTATATCCTTCTATTGAAAAGTTTACCTATAATCCCTTAAACACAAACAGAACTTTTAAATTCTTATAATTGCTTAAAATTGCTGTTGAGGTTGTCAAAAATAATTTTGTGTTCTTAATCTGTATACATGTATATGTAGATAGATCAAGATCTGCAGAACCTCACATGATGTTCGTTTTCTAAGATCACTAGATTCACTGCTTATGAATTTTGGCGGTTCACTCTATTCTCTTGGTTGTAGATCTAGAGATACTTCGTCCACTCCAAAAAACTCATCTGGAAATAAAAACATTGGATCTACTGCCATGGGTTAGAGCAAAATCTGTAAAAGAGCGGCAAAAGGTTTTTCTTTCCCAATACCCTGTTTTTGTTTAATTGGGCATTTTTTAATTTTGCGCCATTAAAAGCTTGATTCATTATGAAGACGGAAATGGTAAAAGACCACGTAGCGGCATTTCTACTTTTGTTAGTTCTACTTTTAATAAAAACGATGTCCATATGTGGAAAAAAGTTTAGAATTTAATGGACAGTAGCACCTATCATAAGCAGCTTTTCATATATGGAAATACATGAGTCTTAAAACGCAGGAAGTTGCTTAATGCAGCGCAAATGTAATTCAGAACACTCCTATATGAGCATTCTGCATTACCTTTGACCTGCATTAACGTACCACTTGCCATACAGACCCATAATTAGACCTATTTAATGGCTTTACTATTACATATTTGCAGATAGCAAATATAGGGTAAATCCTACTGTAATTTGAAATTTGCGACGGTATATGAGGTTTTGAACGGTCGCAAATTATTTTAATGGCGACGCCGAAGGTCTATTCTAACGCAATCTTAACACGAAAAATACCAAATTTCTCTATCCCACGCGCGCCGATGATTAAATGAGTGATGAGGCAAGAAATAGTGCACCAGTTTATCTCAGATTTCTTAACTGGAACTTTTCACCCTGGTTCATACAAAAATAAAACACCGGACCAGATGTAATTTGTTATTTCATAAGTCATGAATAATTATGCAATAGCTATTTCACATGTTCAATTAATTCAATACACATGTCGGGAAAAATAAAACGTTAGCGCCACACCCCAAAACGTCGTCTGTAACAATGACGTCACGTTGTAACGTTATGCTTGAATTTTAAAATAAATATTGAAAAATCTGGAACACAGCGCTAAGAGTATCTCCTTAATTCTCAACATGACACATGTGCATAAAAGAGACCGGTCAAGTCGTGACAAAGTAAACAATGGAAATAACATAAAACACTGGGAATATATGTCAATGTAGGAGGATTGCTTACAAGGAATATCACAGTAGATTTAAGTGTCAGATAAACAACGCACATTGATATATTTACATTCGGTCGTTTTCGATTGGTTGAATTTTCGACATATAAAACACTTTTTATATGCCGCAAATTTGGTCACATGAGCCAATCAGATTGCAGGAAATTGTCAGATTGCGTTAGAATATTTGTTTTAGGTCGTCTACACACGGACGAACATTCGGACAAGAATGTTATTGAACTCAAACTGTAGAAAAGGCCAAACCCTAAAAACATTGCGACAGGATGCATTGACAATAATTTTATATCTGCTATTTCAACAATGGTAAAATGTTTGTGTGTGTGTGTATTGCATACGTCCCGAGGACTTAAGCGTTGATTCACACCAATGATCTGAGGACGGTTTGCATATAGAGGACTTGCATTCGGGCCCTCGGAAAGTTGTTTTCACAAATGCTGTCAAAACGAGATCTATG
The DNA here is from genome assembly GCA_963576725.1 of Azorinus chamasolen. Lineage (NCBI taxonomy): Eukaryota > Metazoa > Mollusca > Bivalvia > Cardiida > Solecurtidae > Azorinus > Azorinus chamasolen. The sequence goes on along the minus strand of OY755235.1, from coordinate 106,054,649 downwards.
CTAAGAATAACCGGAAATTTATAGGTCCTAATGAAGTTGGTAAGTTGTCGCAAGTGTACCCACCCGATGCACAATTTACTTCCCCTTCATAAAATGTGTGTATGATGAGCCGGTCAGATTTCCGGTCGATAAAGAAAGCAGCCAATCGGAGCGCTGACCCCAAGTCCTCACACTATCGATTAAATATTTAAATCCTCGTAAATCCAAAATTTCATGACAATAAATATCTGTGTATAGCCGAGTCCTCGCAATATCGTTTTTCCTTAAAGATGTGTGTTTAAGACCTCGTAGAATCATTAATACGGGGGATGACACGTCGCATGAAAACAGTTCCATAAAACTTTTTTAATGAATAGAGCATATGATAACAAACATTTTAAGACAAAAACATTGGGGTATCTGATCTCGTTTTAGTTATCTGCCATTGAATTTATTTTTTGTCATACCAAGAGTAGGGCTGCTAGGTTTCAAATGGCGGTGTCTTTCTCTGTCAGATCTTCAAGTTCGAGATACAGTTTAACAATGTCCCAATGAAAACCATAATCGTGCTCCAGTGATCGTTGTATTATTTCTGCGCATAAACACTTTTGCCATATCTTGGATTCGGATATTTGAATTCAATTTTATAACTGATAGAGCAATTAGAGTCAATGTATTTATCATTCACATTCTGTATGGAAATTGATTTAGCGTATATCATCCTATATCAAGGCATGCAAATGTATAACATATAGACATACATGATAATACAAGACGGTGTTCAAGAAAAGTAATAAAAGTCACTGTTATTTACACTAAACAACACCTTTTTCTGATTTCATCTAAACGTCTAGCCCTTTACCTAATGCTATTTATGAATATATATTAGCTGGATTTTACAATGGCATAATACAACCGGATAGTTTGGCCATGACATACAAACAGTAAATGTAAATGCATATGGAAAGACACAGAGACGCACAAAAACATAACAAACAACAGTAGGGTGTGGAAATACCGCATTGGAACGGTCAGTGACAATAGTCACAAGGAAGTAGAGTCAGATTTATATACATTTATATACCAGTAGCAAACAGAGAAAACCCTGTAGCCATGCTTATAAAACTTCTTAAAGGAGAACGTCGGATATCTGTACTATTTCGTTTTTGTCGTACCCTTTATTAATTTTCTACAGTTACTCTGTTTGCAGTTCAACCATTGAGTACACTAGCGATAGGTGGATACAGTTTGTTCACTTAAATGTTTTCGTTATACATGAACTTTACCACTGTATTTGCCATCGCGGTTGTTGTAAATTAGTCGGAGAGGGGGTACGTTTTTTTTTACTGTTTGTCTTTTAGGGCGAGGATGGAATAATTGTGAGGTTGGGTGCCCATAAACCGGTTTAACCCCCAGTGACTTTTGTCACTGACCGTTCCGAGGCGGTACTTCCATCTTCCCCCTATTGTATGTTTGTTTTGTCTTTGTGCGTCTCTTGATGTTTTTATAGTTATGTACATTAGCTGTTTCCTTGTGTTGCTGTTCGGGCGACTGTTTGTTCTGTATGTGGTGTTTCCTGCATGACTCATTTTTGTACTTTTAGTTGAGTCTGAGTTAGTTTTCAAGTTTTTTATTGGTCAGATTTGAGCCTTTGGCTCAAATCTGACCAATCAAAAGCTTGAGAACGAAAATGTGACCAATCAAAAGCTTGAGAACGAATTCAGACTCAACTAAAAGTTTTATAAGCATGGACCCAGATCTGATCCTGTCTATTCTGATTTATGTTTGCAAAGGCGTGACACGGTGCGTCTTTCAAATAAAGGAGTCAATCAAGGGTCTAAATAAATTGGAATGGGTACCAGTCAACCTTTACCTACACATCGAAAATAGGAAAGGGAGATAGGCACCAGATAATCGACTTCTACTCATTCTACATAAACCATGTGAATTATTTGCATGCTTAACAACAGTTTCTGTCACATGTGACAGTCTTTACATATTACAATCGCTCAAATCAGCATTTATTTCCAATTCTCTGAACATATCATCTAACTATCAAACAGAGTAACAAACAGTTCGGATCCAGTATCTATACCGTCATTCATATATGTTTACAACGATCGCCTCGAACCATAATATCAAAAATCCAAACTATTGGCGCAGGTAACCGCAAGTTCCCTTTATTTATGCAAAAGTTAAATACAATCAAAGTATACGAAATACCAGAAGTTCCCTTGGAGTTTTATCATACAGTTTGCACTCAAATCATAATTTGAGCGTTATAAGTCACTGCTACTAACAGTCACCCTCTCCAAAATATCACGACTTCGCTATGTCCAGTTATTAGGTTGCCGAAGGCAGCCTATACTTAAACGGCTTAGAAAAAAGTACATGATTAACCGCGGTCCTGTGTTTCTATAACTGCCGACTGTTACGGATTTTTTGTTATCGCGTCGTTTCTAAAAATTCATGAAAATTATGTTGCTGTTTTTTAAAAAATTATGACATACCCATTTATTGTTGTTTAAACTCCGCAAGGTGCTTTTGCTTTTTAATTTCATATTTATATGTTCATATTCTTCGAAAGCGTTTTTAGGGTTTCGGCTTTTGCCGAAATCCTTATAAAATGGATTGCGACTCAAACTATGGCGGAAAACCCTATTGCACGAGCGCTACCTAGCGGGAACCCCCCTAAGAGAATACGCGCATGTGCAGTGCTTGGCTTACAATCCGGTTCCGGAATCTTACAAAATATTTATAATGAAATATGGAAGGTGGATCCATTAGCAAACAGAGCAGACCCTGAATCTATGGGAGCGAGCTGTCTTATCTGGGTCGAATCTATTTGCAGATGCATGAAAACAAGTTTATATGGGGAAATTAAGGGTTAAATAGACTTCTTTTGTTCTGTACGTTCTTTACAGTATAAAGGTTACAGCGCACTGGTGGTCAGTAGTGCAGGGCAACTGTTACATCATGCTAAAATCTCTAGAGGTCATACGCTTAACTCTTTGCACGCTAGCGGCGAAACTGTGATTACCTATGCAAACAGTTTGGATCCAGATGAGAGGCCACATAATTCTGCGTCTCATCAGGATCCAAACCGTTTGTCATCTTGATCATATTTTTGCATAAAATGAAAGAAAGTTTATTGAAGAATTGACGCAGACGTCAATTGTTGCAAACGAAACATCACTCAGCATTGTAAGGATTCAGCAAGCTGTAATCTAAAGTTGCGAAAATGTTTCCAAACTGACTTATTCAGCTGTACAAACTGGTAGAGATGCTAGAACACTAAACCTTTCCTTCATATAAATGTTTTTCACGCGTTTGTAAACAGAGTAGACCCAGATCTGATGACTCCTATAGGATTCGTCTGATCAGGATATGCTCTGTTGGCTAATGGAATTTGAAAGATCTTTTTCATTCCTTTCTTAAATGGCTACTCATTTCCACTTTTCATGTTTCATATAATGAAACATGAAAAGTGGAAATAAGTAGCCATTATTTTGTTCATGAATATTCAGTAGGTATTGAAATTGGAATAAACATAGAACAGGAATCAAGTTTCTTACATGGATCCGTTCCATTTGCGCTCTGTGTCTATATACATGTACTTTTTTAAACTATTGTTTTTGTTGATTTAATTATTGTTCAAATTCTCAGGGAATTTTTTATAGTCAGTTTGAACTGTGCAGTAATTCCTTTTGAAACAAACTAAGTTTTCAAATATTATGCAGGTTATCTTGACCTAATTGCCAGTTGTACAATGTGTGTGTCGGTCTGTCATCAGGATCCTAGATGTTTGACAACTTTAAAATAAAACTATGCAAAGCATAGACTAATTGAATCTAAATAATTATATATGCAATACACAAAATAATGAGCAGGTGACAATTTTAAATTGAACATGGTACTTTCGAATTCATAGTTGTCCGAGCACAAAGTCTGGATCCTGCCTCTAAGTTTCATCGAAATGCATACTATTGACACTAGGACTATATGTTAATATAGCATAATGCTTTAAAAAGTCCATAACAGGTTTCAAGAGGCATGCTTATGTTTTCTAGTTTGTTTGCTTTAAAATGTATTTAGAGAAAAGAATATCAAAAAAGATAAAGAATAAAAAATGTATTAGAATCTTTTTTCCATTTGCATTTAGTTGTGACGGGATTCGAACCAAGGACCGAGAGATTCATAGACGCAGCTCTTTCCCCTCGGCCACCGCTTGGGTCCCAATATATGTGTTACATGGTTCTATTTAAACGATACAAAGGTGTGAAAAGCAACAACGACTAGTGAACGTACATACTTAATATGCAAATTATACAGACCCATTTTTCATGAAATCTCCAAGTATAAAATGAATAGATTTTACCAATGACCTACTGTCAATCCAAACGCCTTTGTTCAAACAGCATGGTGTCTTTTTACAACAGAAGTCCGACATAAGGTCGTCGGATTCTGAAAGTTCCATACCCTTCCTGTGGTATTTACAAAAGTCCGATATATTGTTGTCGGATTCTAAGTTAAATGCCCCTTTTGCCTAGTCACTTATGCCCTTTGCAAACAGATGAGACCCAGGTAAGAAGGCTCACGGAGAAGTACATGAAATGGACACATAACTGAAAAGAATTATTTGATTATTACGGCCACGGTTGATATTTCGATACACTTTCAACATTTTGTGAACTACTATGAAATATCGAACATCAATGGTACTATTTCTAGGGTAGATCAAAATTCAAATGCAGAAATTCGATTCCATTGCGACATTACAATGTTTCCTGGTGAATTTAATCAATGGTCGTGCGACGTTGTTGCTAAGATCTGGTTTGAAAGAAATAGAATTTCAAAAATACATGAACGGTAAAACCCCTCCAAACCAGACTTTAAATTCAGTATAAATATCAGTCTTGGAGACAGGTGGCAGCTTAATGCAGGGTGAAAATAATGCAGAAAGCTCCTCGGCATGACTTTCACCCTGCATTAAGCAGCCACCTGCCAAAAAAGTTTCTAAATTCTTATTTACTAGAAGTCGGGTTAAGAGGGGTTTTACTGTATTGTAAAAGGTGACAAATCTATACTTTTGAATGTATTTCAGAGATTTACAAGTGATACCCTTATTACCCTAGGTATTTTGACAAACACACTTATGCAAATAGTGCAGACCCAGATCAAGCATCTCCTTAATGGGCCCGTTTGAAGGGTTTTCACTATTTGCTGCCATGTCTGTTTAATCTAAAGTTGCAAAAATGTTTCCAAACTGAGTTATTCAGCTGTACAAACTGGTAGAGAGGAGAGACTGGGTGCTAGAACACTTAACCCTTTCCTTAATATAAATGTTTTTCACGCGTTTGTAAACAGAGTAGACCCAGATCTGATGACTCCTATAGAAGTCGTCTGATCAGGGTCTGCTCTGTTGGCTAATGGAATTTGAAAGATCTTTTTCATTCCTTTCTTAAATGGTTACTAATTACCACTTTTCATGTTTCATTATAACTATTTTGTTCATGAATATTCAGTAGGTATTGAAATTTAGAATAAACATAGAACAGGAATCAAGTTTCTTACATGGATCCGTTCCATTTGCGCTCTGTGTCTATATACATGTACTTTTTTAAACTATTGTTTTTGTTGATGTAATTATTGTTCAAATTCTCAGGGAATTTTTTATAGTCAGCTTGAACTGTGCAGTAATTCCTTTTGAAACAAACTAAGTTTTCAAATATTATGCAGGTTATCTTGACCTAATTGCCAGTTGTACAATGTGTGTGTCGGTCTGTCATCAGGATCCTAGATGTTCGACAACTTTAAAATAAAACTATGCAAAGCATAGACTAATTGAATCTAAATAATTATATATGCAATACACAAAATAATGAGCAGGTGACAATTTTAAATTGAACATGGTACTTTCGAATTCATAGTTGTCCGAGCACAAAGTCTGGATCCTGCCTCTAAGTTTCATCGAAATGCATACTATTGACACCAGGACTATATGTTAATATAGCATAATGCTTTAAAAAGTCCATAACAGGTTTCAAGAGGCATGCTTATGTTTTCTAGTTTGTTTGCTTTAAAATGTATTTAGAGAAAAGAATATCAAAAAAGATAAAGAATAAAAAATGTATTAGAATCTTTTTTCCATTTGCATTTGGTTGTGACGGGATTCGAACCAAGGACCGAGAGATTCATAGACGCAGCTCTTTCCCCTCGGCCACCGCTTGGGTCCCAATATATAAGTGTTACATGGTTCTATTTAAACGCTACAAAGGTGTGAAAAGCAACAACGACTATTGAACGTACATACTTAATATACAAATTATACAGACCCATTTTTCATGAAATCTCCAAGTATAAAATGAATAGATTTTACCAATGACCTACTGTCAATCCAAACGCATTTGTTCAAACAGCATGGTGTCTTTTTACAACAGAAGTCCGACATAAGGTCGTCGGATTCTGAAAGTTCCATACCCTTCCTGTGGTATTTACAAAAGTCCGATATATTGTTGTCGGATTCTAAGTTAAATGCCCCTTTTGCCTAGTCACTTATGCCCTTTGCAAACAGAGGAGACCCAGGTAAGAAGGCTCACAGAGAAGTACATGAAATGGACACATAACTGAAAAGAATTATTTGATTATTACGGCCACGGTTGATATTTCGATACACTTTCAACATTTTGTGAACTACTATGAAATATCGAACATCAATGGTACTATTTCTAGGGTAGATCAAAATTCAAATGCAGAAATTCGATTCCATTGCGACATTACAATGTTTCCCGGTGAATTTAATCAATGGTCGTGCGACGTTGTTGCTAAGATCTGGTTTGAAAGAAATAGAATTTCAAAAATACATGTACGGTAAAACCCCTCCAAACCAGACTTTAAATTCAGTATAAATATCAGTCTTGGAGACAGGTGGCAGCTTAATGCAGGATGAAAATAATGCAGAAAGCTCCTCGGCATGACTTTCACCCTGCATTAAGCAGCCACCTGCCAAAAAAGTTTCTAAATTCTTATTTACTAGAAGTCGGGTTAAGAGGGGTTTTACTGTATTGTAAAAGGTGACAAATCTATACTTTTGAATGTATTTCAGAGATTTACAAGTGATACCCTAATTACCCTAGGTATTTTGACAAACACACTTATGCAAATAGTGCAGACCCAGATCAAGCATCTCCTTAATGGGCCCGTTTGAAGGGTTTTCACTATTTGCTGCCATGTCTGTTTAATCTAAAGTTGCAAAAATGTTTCCAAACTGAGTTATTCAGCTGTACAAACTGGTAGAGAGGAGAGACTGGGTGCTAGAACACTTAACCCTTTCCTTAATATAAATGTTTTTCACGCGTTTGTAAACAGAGTAGACCCAGATCTGATGACTCCTATAGAAGTCGTCTGATCAGGGTCTGCTCTGTTGGCTGATGGATTTTGAAAGATCTTTTTCATTCCTTTCTTAAATGGTTACTAATTTCCACTTTTCATGTTTCATTATAACTATTTTGTTCATGAATATTCAGTAGGTATTGAAATTTAGAATAAACATAGAACAGGAATCAAGTTTCTTACATGGATCCGTTCCATTTGCGCTCTGTGTCTATATACATGTACTTTTTTAAACTATTGTTTTTGTTGATGTAATTATTGTTCAAATTCTCAGGGAATTTTTTATAGTCAGTTTGAACTGTGCAGTAATTCCTTTTGAAACAAACTAAGTTTTCAAATATTATGCAGGTTATCGTGACCTAATTGCCAGTTGTACAATGTGTGTGTCGGTCTGTGATCAGGATCCTAGATGTTTGACAACTTTAAAATAAAACTATGCAAAGCATAGACTAATTGAATCTAAATAATTATATATGCAATACACAAAATAATGAGCAGGTGACAATTTTAAATTGAACATGGTACTTTCGAATTTATAGTTGTCCTAGAACAAAGTCTGGATCCTGCCTCTAAGTTTCATCGAAATGCATACTATTGACACCAGGACTGTATGTTAATATAGCATAATGCTTTAAAAAGTCCATAACAGGTTTTAAGAGGCATGCTTATGTTTTCTAGTTTGTTTGCTTTAAAATGTATTTAGAGAAAAGAATATCAAAAAAGATAAAGAATAAAAAATATATAATTAGAATCTTTTTTCCATTTGCATTTGGTTGTGACGGGATTCGAACCAAGGACCTAGAGATTCATAGACGCAGCTCTTTCCCCTCGGCCACCGCTTGGGTCCCAATATATAAGTGTTACATGGTTCTATTTAAACGCTACAAAGGTGTGAAAAGCAACAACGACTATTGAACGTACATACTTAATATGCAAATTATACAGACCCATTTTTCATGAAATCTCCAAGTATAAAATGAATAGATTTTACCAATGACCTACTGTCAATCCAAACGCCTTTGTTCAAACAGCATGGTGTCTTTTTACAACAGAAGTCCGACATAAGGTCGTCGGATTCTGAAAGTTCCATACCCTTCCTGTGGTATTTACAAAAGTCCGATATATTGTTGTCGGATTCTGAGTTAAATGCCCCTTTTTGCCTACACACTTATATATATATATATAGGCTACTCTTTCTTTCTTTTTTTTCTTTACTTTCTTAAATGGCTACTTATTGCCACTTTTCATATTTCATTGTAACTATTTTGTCCATAAATATTCAGTTGGTATTGAAATTTGGAATAAACATAGAACAGGGAAAGGGTTAAGGAAATTAGGGTTTTTATAAATCAGACATTTCTTGCATATGTTTGGTACTGACCAAGTAATGGTCAGAATCATCCGGGGTCCAGTCTAGACCTACAGTGTTCTCATTCAACGATAATGGTGAAATCGTTAATTCTATTATGCTAAGCACAACTTGACTTGACCCTTACTTTCAAATAACGGAGTGATGGCTCTTTACTACATAAACTATCAATATTGGCACAAAGTGGCAAGATGAGCTATTGGAATCGCCCTGTATTTGACATGTTCATAAAACAATTCTTTAAATGTCCTCCAAACTACTGACATGATTTTCAGAAAAATCCACAGCAAACAATCAATATGATATATATTATGTCCGAAACCTTCAGTACTGTCAGTACTTTGATTTTTTAATGCTAGTGATATAGCTATAATTGAAACATAAGTTTAGTATAAAGCACCGTGGTGTAGGGGTAGCGCGTTAGCCTATCAACCAAGGATACACGGGTTCGGTACTAGGTAGCTGCGTAAATATTTTTTCTTTTCTTATGTCAATTTTTCTTTTTTATTTACACATTAACGTGCTTTTGTTTTAAAATCCATTTAATATTAGCACCCTGTCATTAAATATCAACTCCACACATCGACCCGTATGTAGAACCTACTCTACACTTACACAAATAACACCTTAACTCTGATTTGCTGATGGAATGACGTCAACAAGTTAACAGGTGATTAACTGATTAACTGTCAGTTGAATTTGGTAACTAGTCGAATACAGACTTTTATTTCAAAGTTTCTTTGCATAATAAAAATGCAAACACAACAAAACCTCTCAAACACGACAGGTTTAAGTGTTAAATATATGTTTGTTCTTTCTCTGAGTTCCATTCATTTACAAGCCCCCCCCCCCCTTCTCAATGTACACTATATAACTCGCTTTTTATTTTATTTATTTATTGACATTTAAGGTCTTGGTTTACACTGTTGATCTTGCCACCTGATACATGTTAGGCAGCCATTTTACGCTTGCGTAAAACCTCGCTTGTATATCTATGTAATAACCTTTGGTGACCCAGTGAGGGTACTCAAGAATGTATTATGATTGAACTTTCGGAACATACATGCCATCATGTGACAATGCTAATCAAAAATACTTAGAATCGATGTCTGCTTAAGTATTTATGTCTATGCAAACCTCATAATATTACAATAATGTGATGGACATGAAATGAAAAGTAGTGGACAGTAAATCGATTATAGGTCGTTGTATAACCGCCGTTAAATACACCATCAAAAAATGTAAAGCGCAATGATGTAAAGCATATTGTGCACTCACTAGACCCAAATGACGATGAACTGAGAAAAGCACATCATCTTAAAAGACGTATTTACGGTGCAAAATGGCCAAACTATATTTGACATCTAGACGGTTATGAAAAATCACAGCCCATTGGATTTTGTATATATGAGGCAATAGATGGTTTCGGAAGAAAATTAATCTCAGATATCATACACAAACAAAAACCCAGAATCGATTGCAAGGGCACACCTGCTGGTGGAATTCTTTGAAGAATATTGAGAAAATAGCTCATGTCCTGCGTTGTGAACACTAATGTTAGTCATTAACAGCAGCTGTGTCGTGGTACTGCAACTATTGCATCGACGTTGATGCATTTGATCTAAACGAAGTGAAGTTCTGAAAAGGCATGTATTCGATTACAAAGCAAAACATGGTATATTCCAAGTACTGGCACATCTTCTGAAACCCGAGCTTCAAATGCCGTTAGACGCAGACGCAGGTCTTAGCTAGCAATTAATTTCCATTCTAAAGCTTCCTACTCTACATTATGTATGTCTTTTCAGAAAATTCGTTTTAGCTTATTTAGTTGCAAAATATGTACACAGCAGTCATATTGCGTTGACAACACAGGTTCTAAGTACAACGAACACAGACATCTACAATGTATATTGTTGCCTAACCGCTCCCATTCCCTCTCTCCCCTCTCCATTCTTGCCTCTGCTCTCTATCTATCTCTCTCTCGCTCCCCTCTTCTCTCTCGCCCATCTCTCTCTCTCTCTCTCTCTCTCTCTGACCCACATACCAGTCCATTCATCCTTATCTGTTTGTCTCGTTCTTTCTGTCTTTTCTCTCTTTTTCCTCTCCATCGCGCTCTTCTCTCTTTCATCTCCATTTTCTCCATATTTTTCTCTCTGTCTCTCTAGTTCTGTCTCTGACTGTGTATGTGTGTTTCTGTCTCTCTGTCTTTCTCCCATTCTAGCATATCTCTTCCCTCTTTGCTCTATCTCTGTCATCCTCTCGCCTGTCTCACACTTACCACCATACTATCTTTCTCGCTCTCTATGTCTCTGTCTGCATCACCTTCACTTCCCACTCGCTTACTCTCATATCCCTCTATCTCTGTCTCTCATTGACCCACTTACCCATCATTACATATTATTCTCTTTCCTCTTTCTCTTTCTGTCTTTTTGTTTCTCTTTCCTGTCAATTTATTTCTCTCTCTCCGATCTCCTTTCTTTTTCTCTCTCCACTCTATCTCTCTTTCATCATTCCCAGCCAATCTATCTTTTTTTTCTCTCTCCGTCTCTGTGCCTCTCTACATTCCTCTTTCTTATGCTTATACAAATCATGAAAATGGATATGACCCTGAACTTTCCGAAATTTGTAGATAACATCACTATAGATTTCAAGGTGAGAAATCCAGTGTTGCAGTAACATCCGTAAATTGCATTTATATTTACTAATGAGTAAGTTATATGTAATAATGTACATGTACATTCAATGTTGCATATCTAAAACAGATGAAATAGTTCAAACTATGGACAGGTTCGTGACAATTAATTAAGCATAAATCAAATTTCATACCTTAATTGTAGAAAGACAACAAATCAAATTAGTAATAATATTCTTCCCACATTTGTTACTAGAAATTTGTCATCTGGTAATAGGAAAGAGTTCAACAATTCACTGTAAGTAATGTCTTATACTATAGCCTTGCAGTTGTCACTTCTTGAAGCAGGCATACTTTCATATGCAATAGTGTATATACCCCGGGGGCCAGAAAGGGTTACCGTGCACCCCCCGTCTGACTTTTTTACATGGGTACCAGGGTGTTTGGTAGGGTCTGCTGAATGGAAATCAAAATTGTACCCATGAAAAAACTCATTCCTGCTATGGGTTTTTCTACCGTTTCCATGGCAACCAGTGGTCTTGACAACGGTGGTGGGTAAAGGCTATAATGTAGTATATCTATGCTATTCGGTGCACTTAGAGTTTGAAACTGGTGCCAAACTAAAGGTAAGACATTGGCCTTTAATTAAGAATATGTTTTTGTTAATTACCTCATTTGCATAATCATGAATATTAATGAGAAACCCGAAAAATGAAGGAAATAAGACTAGAAGATGGTGAAAACTAGATCTGAAATCACCTGTGATGGTCCAAATACACCCAAATATGTTTTTATACATAAAACATCCCCAAGGAGTGTATTATTTAAAACAAAATCGTGTCTCTATGGCTTATTTGCATTTTTTTGCGTTTTTGAGTATCCATAGCAGAGGTACGTCCGGGTAGCGTAAGCGCATAGAGAAGATAGCATTATATCTCAAGGCATTCGAGAGCTGGTAGCTAACAATATCAACGTGTTACCAAACATAAAATGAATACACCGGTATATGATTTAATATGTATTGTAGTTAATAAGTTCATTAGCATATTCATGAATATTAATGAGAACCCCCTAAAATTAGAGAAAAAGACAGGGAAATGGTGAAAACTAGAACTGAAATCACCTGTAATGCTCCAAATCGATAGAGATATGTTCTTATACATAAAACCATCTCATTGAGAGTAATCTAGCTGATGCTATGTAAAAACGTGTCTCTATAGATCATCTGCATTTTAGAGTTTCCATAGCAAATGTACGCCCGGACAGCGTCAACGCATAGAGAAGGTAAAAACGTTATACCACAGGGCCTTGGGCAGTTGGGAGCTAACATTATCAACACGTTACCAAATATAAATTTAAGAAATAAAATGGTCTTTGATTTAAAATATCATATAGTTAATCAGTTCATTAGCATATTCATGAATATTAATGAAAAAAAGAAAGAAAATTATCAAAAAATGTAGAAATGAAATTCTTTAAGATCCGTTATGCTCCAAGTATACCAAAACAAGTAAGAGATACATTTAAATATTTTTAACAATTTTTAAGTTATAATTTAGCTGGTATTATATTAAAAGACGATGCCTTTGTCCGGTATTTGCTTTTTCGTATGCGGGTGTGAGTGTGAACCCTTCTGGTATGAAAACAAATTAACCATTACAATACAAATATCAGACTGTTTCAATTTCCAAGTATAATATGGAAATTTAAACCACGTTCAAATAAAAAAAACTTGAAGGAATAAGATTTATCTAAATCGTTCTACTTACTTGCTTATTTATAAATAATGATTTGGGTATCACAAACGGTCATGAAATTATTTGAAATGATTTAGGCTGTATTATGACTTGACCAAAGAACAAAATATTGAATCAAGAATTTAAATATATTAACTAAACTAATATTACAATGGGTAGGCTTGTGTCTCGGCTCATATGAATTGTATACATATTTCGTTTACGTTATTCTCATCAGTACATCACAGTTATGGTGATTGAAAAAGATATTTCTATCAAAAGTATCAACTTTTGAGGAGATGCTTATCTAATGACTTGTACACTACAATCTACCAGCAGAAAATGCAATGAAACGAGGTCTGTAAAGTGGAATTAGAGTAGACAGTAACATAGAGAAATCATAGCTTAGTGGTGTTTAACTGGTGATATACAATTAACTTTGAACTAATCGAAGCATGTATTATTCGGCATATTTACAAATCATTATATCAGTGTCGCCTTAGTATATGTACAAAACATTATGTCCCTGAATATTGTAAAGAATATCTTAGCCGGTTTACAGAAAAAGACATTTCTGTGTGATACACAAATTCATCACCATATCTGTATGCATTATAATGCAAGTTTAGTCCCAATGATAACCAGTGTCTTCAAAGATCCCCATTTTTCATCTTCTCTATGTGCCTCAAATTACAGAATGTCTACCATGACTTGTAGAGGCAAGTAATTGCAGACTCATAATGGAATGATCCAAGATCCACATTGACATGGTTCCGGTCATGTGCTTCTGAGGCTGGGGGTATTACTGGATAGGCTATATGTGAGCTCGTCCAAATTCGCACCTGATTGATGACCATTAAATGTGTCGGACTAAGCAAATCTACGTGATGGCAAAGATCCCATGTCAGTGTTATGCAAATCATTAATTAGCTTATCTTCGCACGTCTCTTTAGCAGCAGTTTCAATTCAGCGTACATTGTGGATGTGAACGAGTCTTATTCACCAATTAGATCAGCTTAAACATCCCAAGTTTACAAGACTTACTAGTGAAGTTACGAAACTCGGTCTCTTTCCAGGAGTTGTTATTTGGTGATACATACCCTTTTTCCTTAAATGTACTTGTAGACTCACAGTAAGCATGAAGACCCAACATAGCATCCTCACAATAGAAGCTGTCAGTGTAATCAAACAGTATGAAAATGTTGTTGGCTAGCGTTCTTACTTGAATAGTCGTGCAGTCTTGTTCTCTGGCTAAAACCTGATATCAGTTTCTTCTTGTGTCGACTTCAAAACAGGTTTACTTAATGCTTTACAAATTACTTGTGTGGTGTGGTGGTATAGTGGTAATGCACTTGACTGCCGGTCCGGAGGTCCGATGTTCAAATCCCTGTCCCTCCCGGAAATTTCAGAGACGCTTTTCAGTGTCTCCCACCCGCACCTCCTCTCCACCCGGGGATTAAAGTGGGTACCTGTGAGAGTCACTAGCCGGTGCTGCGGCTGCATGATTGCGCCATATGTTAGCAATGCTCAATATTGTAGGCGAATGACTCAATGACCAGGGGAGTACATGTACAGTCGAATGAGTGGTCTTTTGGACTGAAAGTAGACTAAAACTAAGTACTTTACTTCTTTGTTTGTTTTACTTGAACACGTTGCCTCATTGTTCATCAAAAAACCTTCCAGTCAGCAGGTTTCTTTGTGTCCTCCCCTTACATTAGCAGCTTTTCTGAACCCCCATTTCCCCATTCTCTCCATATGTTTTTAGTTTTCCTGATACATATCTTACATGAATACTTTCAGGCGTCATGTTGAAAAGTCTTTCAGATATTTGTTCGAAGATACCTGGAATGTCTCGCATTGAATGAAATGAAGCATTCCTGACTTCTTTTACAATGTGTTTCTCATCTTGTGTTGGTGCATTTGTCATGTCTACCTCTTCTATTAGGTACTCAGCTCCTTTGACGTATAGTATTTTGCTAAACAGCCTCCAGCATTACCCGACACTGGTGCTTCATGAGATCCCCATGATCGATATCCACATATGACCCTTATGACTGATTTGGTAATTGCACTCAACTATGTCCGTGCTGCGAGTATACTAACACTGAACCTGCTATTGTCTTCAAATCAGTCTTTAACAACTCGAGGAACCGTGTGTGGGTTCCCAGCCTGTTGTTTATAAAAGCTTCTTTAGCGACTTTATCTCTTACATCTGCCCTGAGAAAGTCATCTTCATTTTGAACAGATTCTTGGACACACAATACAAACGATATTGAGTGCGAGATTGACATCGATCATTGCCAACTTGTAGAAAGTTGGTTGCGTTGATTAACGCCCATTACAACTTTAGGCTAATTTGATACCCCAGAAAGAGGTGAGCGGATACAGAGAAAACCGGGTGCGATGCCCTACTACTTTCTCTGGTTCTATAATGGATTGAGGATGAATTGTGGAAGCATTGTGGAGAGAGCTCTTGAAGCAGATGAAGAATATGAAGAAGTGGGTGGGGCTCTTTGAAGATTATTATTCGATCTAAACTTACATTACGATTAATACAGATGTGATGATAGTTAAATATGTCACACAGAAAGGTCTACTGCTTAAACCCGTAGAAACATTCTTAACATCGAGGAGCATTATCGAAATGAGAGATGGGTTTTCCGTTTCTTGTGTTATCATCAGTATTTATTGAATTTGACATGATAATGTTTCATGCATTTTTTGCCATGTATATTATTTTAGTAATGTGAAACGTATTGTTTCTAAATATCTAGCTATGTATCTACAGCATGCACTGACAACGTTTTGTACATGTGCTGAAAACAGCAATGATATAATGGTTTGTAAATACATGTATGCTTTTGTTTGTAAATACATGTATGTGTCAAAAGCATTAGCCTCGATAAGTCTAATGCCACTTGTATGTTACGAAATACACCATTTAAAAAGCCTTGTTTCATTTCTACTTTACAAATCATGTTATATTACGTTTAGATGTCCTCATCAATACTGGTAATTTACACGTCATTACAAAGGCCGAGACATCAGCCTACACATACTCCGTTTAGTTTACTTAATAAGTTTAAAATCTGGAGTCAATTATCTTAATATTTGCTTAAGTCAGACACTGGGTAAATCATTTCACGTTTTTTGTGATACCCTACTCATTTTTATGAATATAAAAGTAAGCAGATTTTAAAGTTTCATATCACACTTGGAAATTGAAACGTTATTTGTACTTTAACTGTTCATTTTCATACCAGAAAGGTATACAATCATGCCCGTATAAAGAAAATAACGGATACAGACACCGTCGTTTGATATAAAACCATAATTAAATCATAATTAATTTGAAAGCGGTTGAATTATTTCGGTATACTTTGACCAAACCCGATGGTTTAAAATTCGTTCTACCATTTTTGAATAATGTCCCTTCTTTTTGTTTGATTTAAGCATTAATATTCATGAATATGCTAATGAACTGATTAACAACATGATATTCTTAATCACAGACCATTGTATTTCTTATAATTATATTTGGTAACATGTTGATAATGTTAGCTCCCAGCTGCCCAAGGCCCTGTGATATAACGTTTTTACCTTCTCTATGCGTTGACGCTGTCCGGACGTACATTTGCTATGGAAACTCTAAAATGCAGATGACCTATAGAGACACGTTTTTACATAGCATCAGCTAGATTACTCTCAATGAGATGGTTTTATGTATAAGAACATATCTCTATCGATTTGGAGCATTACAGGTGATTTCAGTTCTAGTTTTCACCATTTCTCTGTCTTTTTCTCTAATTTTAGGGGGTTCTCATTAATATTCATGAATATGCTAATGAACTTATTAACTACAGTACATTTTAAATCAAATACCAGTGTATTCATTTTATGTTTGGTAACAAGTTGATATTGTTAGCTACCAGCTCTCGAATGCCTTGAGATATAATGCTATTTTCTCTATGCGCTTACGCGGACGTACCTCTGCTATGGATACTCAAAAACGCAATAAAAATGCAAATAAGCCATAGAGACACGATTTTGTTTTAAATAATACACTCCTTGGGGATGTTTTATGTATAAAACATATTTGGGTGTATTTGGACCATCACAGGTGATTTCAGGTCTAGTTTTCACCATCTTCTAGTCTTATTTCCTTCATTTTTCGGGTTTCTCATTAATATTCATGATTATGCAAATGAGGTAATTAACAAAAACATATTCTTAATTAAAGATCAATGTCTTACCTTTAGTTTGGCACCAGTTTCAAACTCTTAGTGCACCGAATAGCATAGATATACTACATTATAGCCTTTACCCACCGCCGTTGTCAAGATCACTGGTTGCCATGGAAACGGTAGAAAAACCCATAGCAGGAATGAGTTTTTTCATGGGTACAATTTTGATTTCTATTCAGTAGACCCTACCAAACACCCTGGTGCCCATGAAAAAAAGTCAGACGGGGGGTGCACGGTAACCCTTTCTGGCCCCCGGGGTAATATGAACTATATAATTACACGTGGCATTATGAACAATTAACGTATATTGGGATAGTCCCTTTGACCATTATCAGATACTACTTGGTGACATTGATTTAACAATTCAAAATGCAATATCTTCCATCTGGATTTGCTGTTTTGTATGTCATGTAAAGGTGATAGGATAGAAAAAGCAAAGATTAAGATAATGACTCACGTACTTAAACTTACTAAGTGAACTAAACGGAGTATGTGTAGGCTGATGTCTCGGCTCATTTGAATAGTTGCATATATACGAGTCTTTTCGTTGTTGTTATCCGTATCAGTACACCATAGCAATGATTACGATGTATGAAATCATTTTTAAAAGTATCATATTTTGAGGAGACGCCATTGTTATGACGTGTAAATTACCAGTATTGATGAGGACATCGAAAAGTAATATAACATGGTTTGTAAAGTAGAAATGAAACAATGCTTTTTAACGTGTGTATTTCGTGACATACAAGTGACATTAGACTTTTCGAGGGCTAATGCTTTTGACGCATACATGTATTTACAAACAGAAGCATACATGTATTTACAAACCATTAAGAAGCATACATGTATTTACAAACCATTATATCATTGTCGTTTACAGCACATGTACAAAACGTTGTCAGTGCATGCTGAAGATGGATAGCTAGATTTTGAGAAACAATACATGTCACATTACTAAAATAAGATGCATGGCAAAACATGCATGGAACATTATCATGACAAATTCAATAAATACTAATGATAACACAAGAAACGGAAAACCCATCCCTCATTTCGATTCTGGTCCTCAATGTTAAGAATGTTTCTACGGGTTTACAAGCGGTAGACTTTTCTGTGTGATATATTCAACTATCATCACATCTATATTAATCATAATGCAAGTTTTGACCAAATAATACAAAATGTATGCTGAATTATGTCTCCCCCATTTATGGGGAGACATATTGTTTTTGCCAGAGTTGTCTGTCTGTCCGTCCGTCCGTCCGTCTGTCTGTCTGTCCGTCACAAACTTGTGTCGGGCGTATCTCTGATACCAGTTGAGCTAGAGTCACAACACTTCACAGGAACGTTCTCCAGCATGAGTTGTTGTGCACCTAGGTTTTTTTTTAATTGTGTTAAATTCAAGCATTAATATTCATGAATATGCTTATGAACTGATTAACATCATGATAAACTAAATCAAAGACCATTGTATTTCTTATAACTATATTTGGTAACATGTTGATAATGTTAGCTCCCAGCTGCCCAAGGCCCTGTGATATAACGTTTTTACATTCTCTATACCTTGACGCTGTCCGGACGTACATTTGCCATGGAAACTCTAAAACTTAATACAATGCAGATGACCCATAGCGACACGTTTTTACATGGCATCAGCTAGATTACTCTTAATGAGATGGTTTTATGTATACGAACATATCTCTATCCATTTGGAGCATCACAAGTGATTTCAGATCTGGTTTTCACCATTTTCTTGTCTTTTTCTCTAATTTAAGAGGCTTCTCATTAATATTCATGAATATGCTAATGAACTTATAAACAACAAGACATTCTAAATCAAATACCTGTTTATTTATTTTATGTTAACATAAAAGGTTGATAAGGTTGACATAACTTCCCGACTGGATTTTGAAGAAAATATTAGTTTAACAAAATAATGATCTAGTTGGCTAATAACATTTTTGACAATACATTTAACCCTTTCCCTGTTCTATATTTACTCCAAATTTCAATACCTACTAAATATTCATGGATTAAAAAGTTATAATTGGATACCGAAGGCAAAACATTGTAGTCATTTTAGAAAGTAAAGAAACAAATGTATCAAATTCCACAAGCAAACAGAGCAGACCCTGATCAGACGGCTCCTATAGGAGCCGTCTGATCTGGGTCTACTCTGTTTGCAGATACGTGAGATACTTTAGAGTAGACATATATCCTGTACGAGTAGTATGAATTAATGGTCTACTCTGTTTTCACAGGTTTATTTAAGTAGACATATATCCTGTACGAGTAGTATGAATTAATGGTCTACTCTGTTTTCACAGGTTTATTTATCTGCTGCAATGGCAATAATTGTCTTTATTTTCCATTTTAATACAATAATTAAACCAATTAATATTCATAATGGACGGAGGCTTACATGAATATACATAAGATAGAGGGTCAAATAATGTTATCGGTAGATCAGAACCAGACCAGCGACCGTGTTAGGTACGAGGTATTCTACGAGGATCTGTACCGTTTGACATTTCTCTGCATCTTCAGAATGCCGGTATACCATCCAATATACAAACGCATATTTGACGGGTTGACTTGCACGGTCTGTAATGTTTGCAAAAACGCCCGAAAGCTGCCATAGATCAGAAAGAATTCTGCCATAGCCCTGATACAGTTCATTCACACCAGATTCAATCATTTTTTCTGTAACTTTTGATTTGATCGTGTGTCAGACATATTGGACCAAGACGAGAAGCCGAGTTACTCGGCGTTTTATCTAGATCCAATCTGTTCACAAATTACACATGCCAGTCAGAGATATATTTTATCTGTACAGTAGAACCTGTCTTAAGCGGTCTTCAAATAGGTCCAAGTATGGGTTTGTAATGAAGGTGGTAGCTTAATGCAGGTTAAAAGTAATACAGAAAGCTCCTATAGGAGCTTTCTGTATTATTTTTGCCATGCATCAATCAACCATCTGGTTTTTAAGTCTCTTATGTTCATCAATTGATGGCAGCTTAGGAAAGGTTCTACTATATACGGATTTTTGATATTTTTTACAAACTGTTTTTATCGAATAAAGAAATGTTGAGTAATTCGATGCTTTATGTTTCACAGGCGGGACGGTTTTTTGAAGAGAAATGGAGGTAACTCCATTCTGTCGGTAAGAATTTACTCAGCAAGCTATATAGCGCTGGGGTCTGTCTGCATATAGATTCTCCAATCTATCATTATTTGAGTTTATGAAATATTTCTGAATTATAATTATGATAATAATATTAATGATTATAATAGCAATAATATAATAATAATAATTAAAATAAAAGAGAAATCTTGTTTTTAAAAAAGTATTGTACTTTGTAATAATAATAATGATGAGGATAATTCTAGTATTATAATGATAATGATGGTGATAGAAATGATAATAATAATCATGATTATAACCAAAATAATAATAATGATAATAATATAAATAAAATAATAATAAAATTAATAATAATATAACATTAATAGTAATACATTGTAATAATAATAATAATGATGATGATAATTCTAGTATAATAATATAATAATGGTGATAGTAATAATAATACTTATTATAGTAATCATTATTATAACAAAATAATGATAATAATAATAAAAAAAATATTAATGATTAATAATATAATAAATAATAATAACAATAAAAATTATATTAATAATAACAACAATAAATAATACTTTCAATCCTAAGCATTGTAAGATTCGATTTTACCCGTTATGGTCAAAGGGAAGTAACTCTTACAATATTTCCTTATAGTAAAGTACGAATTCTTTCCCTTAGACCATCAAAATACCAATTAACGAAATCCTTGTAAGTTTATTATTATTGTTATTATCTAATAATAATAATAAAAATAATACATGCATTTCGTTAACAATACTAATTATTATTCTTATTAATATTATCATCATTTAATAATAATAGTAATAATAACTAGAGCTTGTTTTTAAACAAAACATATGTCTCCCACCTACTCCTGTCTCAAAAATGATTGGATGAATTTTTGTGAAGTTTGTTGGAGACCGGATGAGGACTTTTTTATTTAGAGAGCAGACACAGCTGAAAAAAGCTCCGTTTTCAATAATTCAAGGGCCGTAACTCTGAAGTACCTGTTCCAAAATTGCTAGTTATTTAACTTGGCCTAGATATTATAACCATAAACAATGCCCTAAGGTTTGATAATGATTAGATGAGAACTTTATTACTTAGAAAGTGGACAAGGCTAAAAATGCCAATTTTGAGTTACTCAATGGTCATAACTCTAAAGTGCCTAGTTCAATCTTTCTGGTTATTGAACTTGGCCTATATAGTATAGCCATAAACACTTTAAGAAGGTTTGGTGAAGGTTGGGTGAGACGTTTTTGACAATGCTAAAATAGCCAAATTTGGATACATCAAGGACCATAACTCTGAAGTTCCTTAAACAATCTTGCTGGATATCGAACTTGGCCTAGATATTATAGCCATAAACATTTTTATAAGGTTTGGTGAAGATTGGATAAGAACTTTTAGAATAAGAGAGCGGACCAGATTTTGTGACAGACAAACAGACAGACAGAATGGAGTAAATCAATATGTCTCCAACACCACTACGTGGTGGCCGGTGGGAGACATAATAATGATTAATAATATCCTAATTCAGATCTGTTTCGTAAATTAATATTTAAATAAATAAATCATAATAATAATAATTATTATTATTATTATTATTATAACATTAATAACTAGTCTAAGAATTGTTTTTATACACAAACGGACGTCTTCCACCGCAAATGTTCCATGTAAAAATAAAAAAAATCTGCAGAAAATCATTGAACCGGAACAGGAATAATAAATGCACAATCCGGTATGGTGCTGATTAATCCTATGATGTTTCATAAAAATCCGACCAAAGGTTTTGGAGAAACCGCGGGACAAATTAAAATCGGACAGACGGACGGACACAGACGGATGCTACGCACAAAAACAATGTCTCTCCAAGTATACTGGAGGAGACAAAATAATAAATCGGCGTGTCGTTTTGCTTGATTGAGCTTACCGTTAGTGGTCAGACGACTGGGTCGAAACCAATCTCGTGATAAATCAAAGTACGGAAGATCCTGGTTGTCTGGGGGCTCACTTATTATAAACATCCTGTTTCGTGCTTATTAGTTTATTGCATTAAGGAAAAACGATAGCTGGTCAACAGTACACAATCCTTTATTATTAGTTAACAGAGGAGGGTGAAGTTATTTTAAACAGGCGGTGTTCTCTCTGCTCTTTCTGAGTATGAATACAGGAAAATACAACCTATTTAATAACATAATATACTGTAATATTCATGAAGTCTGCTAACAATTTTCATCATAAAAAGTACAAGGCAGATCATTTCACTACCATTCGTTTCCATTTCAAACTTGGTATTTTCGGCGTTCCTGAAAAGCATAATTATAGTAAATTGTCCCCCACCACTAAGTCATGCGTTGGGCCGAGAGATGTATGTTTCCTAGTTATGTCAAAGAAAATCAAGGAAATCCTAAATGCATGTCAAATATCTATCTCTACTGGTTAAAAAGGTATGGCCAATTTTAAGTCAATGATTTTACCTATATATTTGACCTCCGACTTTGAAGGATGACCTTGACGTCACCCCTCCAAATGTGCGGCTTTATGAGATACATATACATGCCCAATATGAAGTCTATCTGTACTGGCTCAAAAGTTTTGACCAAATTATGATTGTTGAAGTTGTTGACAGACAGAGCAAAAATATGCCCCAAGATCTGATCCGTGTGGTGGCATAAAAAGAGTAATGATTGGGACAAAAATTCTCAAGTTTAAGGTCAGAGGTCAAGGGCATAGGGATCTGAAAATGGTATGCGACATTCTTATTGCATTCGAAGGCCAAAACTGGCACCACTAGGTTAAAATTTTCTGAAGTTTAAGGTCAGAGGTCAAATCAATGGATGTCTGCAAATGGTATACAACAGTAGACGAACCAAACATGCATACATATGCCATAATTGGCATAACTAGGTCACATAGTGACTGAATAAGCATTACAACGGATAGAGGGACACAATATGCCTCAGCCATTATATAGTGGGGCATAAAAAGTCCCATAACTCTGGTAAAATTGGTTGGAGCAAAATTCCCTACTTTATCACCATCTTCACATCAAGGTTATGAATCTATGGAAGTTTGAAGCAAAACCTCCCAATGGTGTATCAGGAGTTTGATCCCAATAATTTATAAGGACATATGACACCTCCCATGGCACCGGGGGGGGGGGGGGGAGGGTTTGATCAAAAGTAACCACAGAAGGAAGACAACTAAAGCATTCAAACTATAATTTTATTCTCTTGATGAGTAAACTTCAACAAATTTCTGAGACTTTGCTCTGGCAATATTCAAAACACACATTCATACACGAATCACACACTTAACCCTTTACTCCACTCGTATATACTTATTTTATACCTTTACAAACAGACAGCTGTATAATCAGGGTCTCCTCTGTTTGTTTATAGAATAATATAATTGTTTTGCCAAGTCAAACATTCCATGGCACATAATTATGCTACTACAAATATTTAGTTAATATAAATGAAGAGAGCTACAGATAGTGGTGCATACTCAAATACTAAAATCGTCACTTCTCCACCAAACCCTATACTGTGACCACTCTTTGGAATCGACTCTTCGAGAGAATTCCACAAAGTGGTCATAACATGGTGTTTGATGGAGAAATAAAGAAGTTATTCTTGAATATGTTTTAATTTACACATCTTATCTGGACCTCTGATAAATATTGACAAAGTAAAGGGTTAAGTATGATACAGTATACTTATTACAAAACACACAAGGTCAGGTGTTCCATTTGTATATACATGTATAGAGTACAAACTTTCATGAATATCAAAGAAATAGGCAAACAGATGTAGGATATTGTAACATTTGGAATTGTCATACCTTGTAACTCACAAAAGATAGCAAGTATTGTCTGTAAACTAATAGCAAAATGTGATGATAATTGGGTTATACTGCCCCACAATACAGTGTAGAATTATATATGGTATCAAGATAGCAAGGAACTTGCAAAATCCACTGTATTTTCATTGTTAAAACAGCGAGCTTTAACAATATCTATCAGCAGAAGGGACCATATAATGACCATGTAGGACATTCTACAGTTCTGATAAAACTAAATTCTGAATATAAGTTGGGAAATATGTATGTATAACTATCTAAGGGCACCTTCCATGAAATGAGTCATTTGTAAGTATACTGAGTTGCCTGTACTGTAAAAGAAGTGGTTCAACTCAAAGCACTTATCATTAGGGTTAACCTTTTACTCCATGCATATTCATGTATTTAAAGAAATAATGACATATCAATTAACTGAGTTTTTTATAGTGGTTCATGAACAGAGAAAATATTACCCATGGCAGAAATTCTCCTGCAGAAAGTCAAATCTATACTAATCCGTAAGCAAACAGAGCAGACCCGAATCAGACAGCTACTACAGGAGCCGTCTGATCTATGTCTACTCTGTTTGCAAAAGCATCATAAGGTGTATCGATGAAGTAAACGGTTAACACAAATCACACAGCAGTTACATTCCTTGCACTTCATTTAACAGCTCATCACAAAGTCAAACATGCTTGCGGAATTCATTTTCAATTAGTACTTTGTACAACATGCATCATTTGTTCAATTAAGCCTTAATACTTAACATGCATAGAACTACAACTGGGTAAACAAATGGTATATTTATATTTACATGTGATAGCACTATTCTATGCCTGGCACACAGAAATATGGAAATACTCAAAGGACAGAACAGAATGTGACACAAATATTTGTATAGCACAGTGTAAATAAAATCGAAAACTACACACTTATTGGCTTTTTAAACCTTAAAACAAATTTGTATAACATGGAGGTTGAAAATGTAATTGCTAAACTCCAATTCTTACGGATTTATTAAGCCTTAAACACGGTCTCCCGTAATCTTGAATTAACTTTTTCCTAATTTAATATTCATATAAGAAATAATGACATCATGAAATTTAATGAGCCAAACTATGTTAAAGCATTATTAACAACAGAATTTTTGACTGTAGCAGACTGTAGAATCAGACCTATTAATTCCATAAGCAAACAGAGCTCCTATAGGAGTTGTCTGGTCTGGGTCAACTCTTTTTGCAACCATGTGAAAAAGCGTTTATATGAAGAAAGGGGTTAAGCAGAATGTTTCAAACCTAAGACACTAAGATAAACTCAAAGCCATAAGCTGTAAGACTTATGTAATTACACAGGGTACCAGCCACAGAGGGTTTCTTCATCTTTATAGGAACCATCTGATCAGGGTATGCTGTTTGCTTATAATCTAATATAAATATGATTCTACAGTTTCTGCCAGGGCCACATCTCATGTATCCGTGTGATATTTATATTATAACAATTAAACCTATTTATTATTCATAATGTCATTATTTCTTACATGAATATTCATCGAGTAAATGGTTAAGAAGAGCTCTTTTATTTCTCCTCCAAACCCAATGTTGTGACCACTCTTTAGATGATTCTAAAGAGTGGTCACAACATAGGGTTTGGTGGAAATATGATGATTTTAGTATTTGACTATGCGCCTTTATCTAAATGTGTCTTTGAAGCCCCCAGAACTTCTGTTCCTGTCTGTTCAAATCAAATCTAACTATTAAAATGACGATGTCTCAAATTCACTTCAGATCACATGTAGCTATAACACCTGTCATAAGGCTTTGTCAGATGAGTTAGTATCCATATCCACAAACTGGATTAGCTCACAAAATAGTGACCCCCACAACCCCGACAAAAACTCCCCACTCATAATGGTGGCTAGCACATTTTAGTCTCTATTTGGCCTGGTATTATCATGACCCAAATCATCCTGTTTACTTCATGACTGGCATGGCAACAGCTGGCTTGGTGACTGTAGCATCCTCATCCCTCCACATCTGTGTGATTGTCTTGATTTGAGTATAGAAGTTAATTCCCTGAAAAATAAATAATGCAAATAAATACCAACATTGGAACACAATGTAAGGACTCACGAAGTCCCTTCCCTCATGACTATCCATGTAAGAAATAATGATGTCAGGACTATTTATTGGCTGGCGTATGAACATACAGTAAAACCTCTCTATAACGACCACTAAATTGTGTTAATCAGTTGGTATTTAGGGCAGGTGGCTGCTTAAAGCAAGGTGAAAGTTAAACAGAACGCTCCTATAGGAGCGTTCTGTTTTACTTTCATCTTGCTTTAAGCAGCCACCTGCCTTTATCAAAAAATGCTGTATGTAATTAAGTGGTTGTTATAGAGAGGTTTTACTGTAATTTAGTGGTCGTTATAGAGAGGTTTTACTGTAATATCTTTGGCAGCAACTGAACAATCCAATTAATTTATAAAATTCCATAGGCAAACAGAGCACACCCTGTTCAGACAGCTACTACAGGAGTCATCTGATCTGGGTTTAGTCTGTTTGCATACCAACCATAGAAAGGTGTATCTATAGAGTAACGGGTTAACCCATTCCATAATTTTTTAATAATTTAAGACATAATATTATCATGAGTGTTTATTAATTATTATAATAGCAAATGTACACATTATTTTTGGGTGCTGACTGAAACTGTAGTGTCAGATCTATTATGATTTCAGAAGCATACAGAGCAGACCCTGATCAGACAGCTCCTGCAGGAGCCATATGATCAGGGTCAACTCCGTTTGTTAAGACGTGCAAAGGCATTTGTATTAAGGAACTGGTAAACTTGCAATGGGTATCGTGTTTACCTGCTTTCCATAGAAGTTTGTGTCACCCAGGAAGGAGCCCCTGGATCCAGTAAAGGAGAACATGGGCAATGGTACTGGGATAGGAACATTCACACCAACCTGCAAAAATAAAAAGCATGGTCTGAACCATGTATTCAACCTTTTCACGGGTGGAAAATCGAATTTTGGATGACTTGTCCATTTTTGTCAAAAGCTATTTTCTACTTTTCCATATAATGAATTAATAACAAAAACCTATAAAATTTCTCTTGTCCGTAATAGCTTTGGGACCACACGCACACTGGATTCTGCCACCACTGCCTCTACACCATGAATAATCATGCAAACTTGAAAATTGCATCTGTAAGACACAGCGATGCGCCCATTGTGGTGCTTGCCTAGCTGAACGTAACATTCCTAAGTCATGTGTGCATCCATGTTAATTAAAACCTCTTAATTAAATCCTTTCCCTATGACATTAACAAGAATGGCAAAAAATAATGACATCATGAATATTCATTAGCCAATTTTTTATAATGCCATATGTACACAGGAATATTTGCTGTTGGTAGAAACAGTAAACTCAGATCTATTATAATTTCATAAGCAAACAGAACATACTATAATCAGACGGCTCCTATAGGGGCTGTCTGATCTGGGTCTGCTCTGTTTGCAAGTGAGTGAAAAAGCGTTTGAATGAGGGTAAGGGTTAACCCTTTCCTTCATATAAGCGCGTTTTCACGCACCTGCAAACAGAGTAGATCCAGATAGGAGCCATCTGATCAGGGTCTGCTCTGTTTGCTAATGGAATTTGAAAGATATGTTTCTTTACTTTCTAAGTAGCTACAATATTCCACCTTCTATATTACATTTTAAGTTTTTTGTTCATGAATATTTAGTAGGAATTGAAATAAACAAAGAACAGGGAAAAGATTAATTAAATAATGCACTTTTCAACTGACCTGCCCAACATCAATGTCCATTGTATATTTCCTGGCAGTGGCTCCATTGGTTGTAAATATGGCGGTGCCATTACCATACATATTCTTGTTGATGACATCAATAGCATCATCCAGAGTGTCTACCTCCATACTGACAAGAACTGGGCCAAATATCTCCTCTTTGTAGCACTCCATGTTTGTCTGTAACAGAAGAATCCTTTATCTGAATATGAGCTGTAGATAGCCACTTGGCTATAGCCAATACACCACATGGTTATATAAACCCCATACACCACTTGACTACACCCCATACACCATTTGGTTAAACCCCATACAACACTTGACTATACCCTATTTGGTTAAACCCCATAGACCACTTGGCTATATCCTATACAACACTTATCTATACCTCATACACCACTTGGTTATACCCCATAAACCACTTGGTTATACCCCATACACCACTTGCCTATACCCCATACAACACTTGGCTACATCCTATACACCATCTGGCTATACCCCATACACCACTTTGCTATACCCCATACACCACCTGGCTATACCCCATACACCACTCTGCTCTCCCCCACACAGCACTTGGCTATATCCCATACACGACTTTGCTATACCCCATACACCACTTTGCTATACCCCATACACCACCTGGCCATACCCCATACACCACATTGCTATATCCCATACACCATCTGGCTATAGCCCATACACCATCTGGCTATACCTTATACACCAATTTGTTATAGCCCATACACCACTTGGCTATACCCCATACACCACTTGGCCATACCCCATACACCACTTTGCTATACCCCATACACCACATTGCTATACCCCATACACCACTTTGCTATACCCCATACACCACTTGGCTATACCCCATTACACCACTTGGCCATAACCCATACATCACTTGGCTATAACCCATACATCACTTGGCTATAACCCATACATCACTTGGCTATACCCAATTACACCACTTGGCTATAACCCATTACACCACTTGGCTATAACCCATACATCACTTGGCTATAACCCATTACACCACTTGGCTATAACCCATACATCACTTGGCTATAACCCATACACCACTTGGCTATAACCCATACACCACTTGGCTATAACCCATTACACCACTTGGCTATAACCCATACATCACTTGGCTATAACCCATTACACCACTTGGCTATAACCCATACATCACTTGGCTATAACCCATTACACCACTTGGCCATAACCCATACATCACTTGGCTATACCCAATACACCACTTGGCTATAACCCATTACATCACTTGGCTATACCCCATACACCACTTGGACTTACCCTATACGGCTATACCCCATACCCCACTTGGCTATACCCCCATTACATCACTTTGCTATACCCCATACACCACTTGGCTATAACCCATTACACCACTTGGCCATACCCCATACACCACTTGGCTATACCCCATACACCACTTGGCTATACCCCATACCCCACTTGGCCATACCCCACTTGGCTATACCCCATACACCACTTGGCTATACCCCATACAGCACCTGACTATACCCAATACAGCACCTGACTATATCCCATACACCACTTGGCTATATCCCATACACCACTTTGCACATATTTCAAATGGCCCCATATATCACTACTTGCCTATATCTCATATATTGCTTGCCTATAACCCATGTATCACTTGGCTATACCCACATAGTACTTGGATATTCATAATATATCACTTGCCTTCACATTGTGGAGAATGGTTGGTCCAACAAAGTTTCCATTATCATATCCTGGTACCTTCACATTTCTCCCATCCAGGAGTATATCTGCACCCTCCTTCACACCTGACTCAATGAGATCACAGACACGCTGTTTAGCCTGGGGTGAAATGAGGGGTCCTAAATCTGCCCCTGGTTCATGACCTGAATAACAAAATAAATCAACATAAAAATATTGCTAACTAACAAATAACAAAACAAAGTGGTAGTTTCTTTATATATAAATCAAATCTACATTTATTTAACCTTTTCCTTCATATAAGCGTGTTTTCACGCATCTGCAAACAGATTGGAGCTGTCTGAACAGGGTCTGGTACTGGAATTTCAAAGATCTGTTTCTTTGCTTTCTTAAATGGCCATGATGTTCCATCTCTTTTTTCTATATTACAATATAAGTTTCTTGCTCATGAATATTCAGTAGGTATTGAAATAAACATAGACCAGGGAAAGGTTTAATAACAAATCTTGAATATGATTTTGTCAACATCAGCCATATAAAGTTTTTGCCCAATGTAACTTAATTGGCAAAAAAACTACAGTAAAACCTCTCTATAATGGGCACTAAATTACATCAAGTATTGTGTGTTAAAGACATGTGACTGCTTAAAGCTAGGTGAAAGTAAAACAGAACGCTCCTATAGGAGCGTTCTGTTTTACTTTCACCTTGCTTTAAGCAGCCACCTGCTCTAAATATCAACTAATTAACACAATTTAGTGGCTGTTATAGAGAGGTTTTACTGTAGTTCACTGACCACACATGTTATAAGTACTAATTTATGACAGTTATAACTATCCACATAGCCGAAATGACTAATCACATACCCGAAATTATCATACATTTTAGCATACGACAAGTTAAATTAACTTTATTAGCTAATTAACTTTATTGAAACTTCTAACATACGATGATCGCAACTTTCAGTTGTGATCATCGCATGTTAGAATTTCTAACAATTTCAGTTGTATGACCTTTCACAGAAGAGGCAACTGACATATAAAACAACTCTGCTGCTTTATATCCTTGTGTAATACTATAAAACATCTTTTGATTGGTTACTTAGAGAAAGTACAATTCTGTGTATGTATAACAGATAACAGCTTCATGGAGGATAAATGTTGTGCAGTAAGTTCTGATATGAGCTTTCTACAAACTACTTTCATTCTGCATTAACTCTTTTGTCATCTGCAAACTTTGTCGTCTGCTACAATTTTCACTTTTATTTTTCTTCATTTTTGTGTGAAAAAAAACCCCAGTAACAAACAGTTTGGATCCTGTAAATCGGTGTCTCATCTAGATCTAAACTGTTTGCATAAGTAATCACAGATGCGACATTGGCAGTGAAAGAGTTATTAAGCAGCCTTTTGCTATTAGAAAACTCAAGTTCATTAACAATGTATTATGCAGTCACTTGCTGTTCACTCTAAGAATGTGGGAAACAAGCGTACAAGCATGGTACACCAAAATCAGATGAGTTTCCAATAGCAGCTCTCTTATCTGGGTCTGCACTATTTATCATTCAAAATCCTCTTGTAAATTTTACACTTTCATACTGAACAGTAAGGGTGAAACGATTAATCGCGATGTGAATTGAACCGCGATCTTTTGCCCTCGATTCGGTTCGGTTCAATTCGGTTCAACAGATCTCATTTTCGATTCGATTTTTATAATAAAAGGCTAGCTTCTTAATGATTGGTAGCGAAATGAAACTAACCTATGAAAATTCGCCGTGAAAGTCGAAATACTTGTTTTCCCGCATTAGAGCTGTCAAAACAAACATACTCATCGAATTCTGATAGACCCAAATCGATTGGATGAAGGCCAACTGTTTTAGCCAATCAAATAACACGTTGCAATCGTTGCACGTAGTCTGATCGTCTGGGCGCTTTATTCAAGCGTCCTTGTGTTCTCTCAAAATGTCGGATGCTGAAGCTGTCAATCTACGTGCTACCCCGAAAAACTATCGCTCCAAAGTGTGGAGATTTCAGATTTCGCGAGAGCAACAACACAAATAAACCAACATGTAAGATTATTTTACAAATATTCTCTGCAACACAGGAAATACGACACATCTGTCAAATCATATGGAAAGGAAACGCGGTATTGCAATTTACATTTCGTCTTCTTCCAGTAAACTTGGTTGCAAATTTGTGTATGCTTAAAATTTATGAAGCTGTGTATTGATAACTGGCTAAAATTTACTCGCAGCAATGTGTAGTGCGTTTGGCTCAGAGACAGGGAGATTTCATATCTCTCTTCAACTGATAGCTATCTGTATTAGATGAAGAGAGACATAACATCTCCTCCAAGTGCTCAAATTCTTTTTTCAGAAAAACTTACATGTTCTACAGAGTTAGGCTGTTTAGTCAATTAGCCAAGACTGATTATGTTAGTGTTACCATTTTGCTTGGTTTTAGTGACCAGTTATAAAAAAGAACTTCCAAAACCAAATTGCAGAAAGGTTTGGCTGTTAAAGTCAGATCTATATGTGACTAGGCTATTATGATTTTTTCCCACTGTATATGTCCAAGCAGTCTGTTTTCAGAGTTGTTAATACACAGGATTTATTCTACATAGTGCATTCTTTTTATTACAATCTTAAATCAAATCGAATCGAAAATAATCGAATCGTGTTGTAAAAAATCGAAATCGAATCGAATCAATTTTTTTTGAATCGTTTCACCCCTACTGAACAGACACTATCATTAACCCTTTTCCTCATAAAAACCTATTTTCACACATTTGCAAACAGAGTAGACCCAGATCAGACAGCTCCTATAGGAGCTGTCTGATCAGAGTCTGCTCTGTTTGCCAATGGAATTTAATAGATGTTTCTTTACTTTCTAAAATAGCTACAATGTTCCACCTTATATAATTCATTATAACTATTTTGTCCATGAATATTCTGACAGTAGCTATCGAAATTTGGACAAAACATAGAACAGGGGGAAAGGGTTAAACACTGATGGATATTTCTACTTTGAAGGAGTTAGTCAATCAGTGTGTGCTATAGACAGGTTCTTCTTCATGCTCCAGTGATCCAAGATTTCTATAACCCTTTCCTCCATATATACGCCTTTCTACGCCTCTGTAAAAGTCATTTCTTGAAACCATTGTGATAAATAGAGCATTTGCTCCTATAGGAGCAAATGCTCTATCTATCCCAATGGTTTCAAACTACAAAATTCTAAAATTTTACTTTTCTCTAGTAATTGCTCCTTTTGGATAGATTCATTCAAAGAGGTTGGGTCTAAAAATAGCCTGTGGAGGAAAGGGTTAAGTGGGATCACTGGCATTGTCAACTAACCTGCATTAACCTTGAGTTTGCTTGCCTTCTCCACAAGCTCTGGGATCCAGTTTTTAGCTTCCCCAACAAACACCGCAGTGCTCAGGGCCATACATCTCTGGCCAGCAGCACCAAAGGCAGCACCCACCAGCTGCAATGGCAGCAAGTATTGTAAAATATCTCTATAACAGCTACTAAATAAACTAGAACTGTAAGCCACAGGCTAACGAATAACCCCCCCCCCCCCCACACACACACACACACACACACCCACCCGCCCACCTGACTGCTAAATGTCAGAACTTTTACTACCAAATATTGTCTTCCAAAAAGGGAGATAAGTCTGTTAAAATCCATAGAAGTTTTATGTCATCCAATAAGTTCAAGCAGCTTTGTTTATTTTTGTGAAGTGTCAACTCCAAAGTTCTAAACAAATACATTTTGTAGGTACCTTTCCAGAAAAACATTAAGTTCAAGGACCATAACTGACAAAAAATATTCAACCAGACCGATATTCGAACTTAAGCTGTAACTCATCTAGATTTAGCTTTATGTCAAATATAAAGTTAATATCTCCAACAACTTCCAAAGAAAGACTGGAAAATTGAAAATTTGATAAAAAAAATTAAAGTTCAAGGGCCATAACTCTGGCAAAAATTATTCAACCAGACTGAGATTGGGAATTAAGCTGTAAATCATCTAGATTTAGCTTTATGCCAAAAATAAAGTTAATATCTCCAACCACTTCCAAAAAAAGTCTGGAAAATTCAAAATGTGAAGAAAAAAATTAAAGTTCAAGGGCAATAACTCTGGAAATAATTATTCAACCAGACTGAGATTGGAACATAAGCTGTAACTTATCTAGATTTAGCTTTGTACTAAATATCGAGCTGATATCTGCAGTCACTTCCATAAAAAGTCCAGAAAACCGGAAAACATTGGTAGGGGACTAAAAGGGGGAGATAACTCCTGAAGTAATGGTCTCATCATAATGGAAATATGCAGTGCACAGGTTCATATGGTCATATGGCTATACATGAACTTTCAACAAAATTGAAGCAAAACTGTAGAAGAAGGCCGGACAAAATTGTGTCCACGGACGGACAACCCGATTCCAGTATCCCCCCCCCCCCCCCAAAAAAAAGAAACTTCGTTGTGGGGGGTATAATAAACATGGCACTTTTGTAAAATCATATGGTTGTTTAATACTGAACAAAGGTTATGCAAAAACCAGGATATGCAGAAATCTCCCATATAGGAGGCAAAACTTTTATCCTACATTAAAGACCCAGAACAATAGTTCTTTTTTTTGACAGGTCACTGTAGATAGGTTTTACAATAACTTTCAGTAAACAAATATGGTTTTACAGTAAGTTTCAGTAAACAAATATGGCCAAAGTAAAACTTCAACAGCAACAACTCCAGAAAACAGAATGATGTGATTTATATTCTTGATATTTGTTTGGTTTCATGCATGATTTTCACGCAGCCATGTAACAATCATGCATGAAATTGCAAAACAGTGTGAAACCCCCAATCACACGTACACCAATAGATACTGCTGACAGCACAATAAAATGAGAGCATAATTATATATATACGTGTATACACTTTCTGTTACAACATCTAAATTCAGAGGAACAGATAAAGTGTATATTTGAGTGATTACTGAATAGAAATAGGATGCAAAATTTTAGTATCCAATTTTTTAATTCTTTTTATAATCAATTACTTTTGAAAATAATGTAAACATATCAAGGAAATCTTTTGCCTGTATCATGTCATAAGCAAACAGAGCAGACCCTGATCAGGAGCCGTCTGACTGGGGCTTACTCTGTTTGCTAATGCGTGAAAAGGCATATATATGAAGGAAAAGGTTAAAATGAAACTGACAAATGCCATATTTACTGACCTGGTTGAGAGTGTTCTCCTTGTTGGCATCTGGCATTATCACACCATGGTTCTTAGCACCCTGAAAGAGATATAGATATGGGATGAGCAATGTTTGCAAACAGTGTACATGTACTTGGTTGTACTAGACCCCAAAATAAATGGGAGCAAACTAAATACCTTAACCCTTTCCCTGTTCCATATTCAAACAAAATATAACATCATGAATATCTATTAACCCCTTCCCTCATATAAACGTGTTTTCACGCATTTGCTCCTCTAGGAGCCGTCTGATCAGGGTCTACTCTGTTTGCTAATAGAATTTAGAATGATAGATCTATTTATTTGCTTTCTAAATGTCTACAATGTTCTACCTTCCATATTTCTTTATAACTATTTTGTTAATGAATATTCAGCAGGTATTGAAATTTGGCCTAAATACAGAACAGGGAAAGGGTTAACTGATTTTTATAAAGGCATATGTACACAGGCTATTTGGTATTGGTAGAAAGTGTAGATTATAATTTCATAAGCAAATAGAGCAGAGTCTTTTTTAATGACCTGTTGCTGATAAATTGATTGCTAAAACACTTAACAACATACACAAGTTATAGTGTGCACTAGGGCTGCAACGATATGCCCATGTAGCGAATACGAATACATATCACGATATAGTATAATGAATACGAATAAATATTCACGAATACGAATACAGTTACATAAACATGCTATGGCATAAGCTAATAAAAGTTACGTAAGCCAAAGCATGGCCAGACTTAGTC
Organism: Azorinus chamasolen; assembly: GCA_963576725.1. NCBI lineage: Eukaryota > Metazoa > Mollusca > Bivalvia > Cardiida > Solecurtidae > Azorinus > Azorinus chamasolen. The sequence goes on along the minus strand of OY755235.1, from coordinate 106,018,768 downwards.
CACAGTTAGGATTAGGAATCTGGGACTTTAAGCTTATATTGAAAATGCTACTGGACAGGTGCTGATAAGTAAGGGAAAAGTAGTTTAAATATCTAATTGACAATCTAAAACAAAAGTCACATAAACTAGAAACACTGACTAGAAACTTGTTCAAAAGTAAAATGGTCCAGTCCTACTGTAGTCTTTTGACCGAACTCAAATAAATTTGGTCAATAAATTTTGGGTATGTTCAGACATTGGGGCACTCCGATAATTAACCGCTAGAGCCAACAGCTGACATTATTACATCATTTCGTGGTGGTACACTTTACAAACAGTGATTTCATTGTTGGTTTTTCCTTCTGATCCCGTCAGAAACCCGAAATGATTCCAGACGGCGCTTTTATATTTGGCTGGAGTCTGAACAATTTCTTTTGGCCCGAAATTGTTATGAAACAACAGTTTGCGGTTGTCGAAAAAACTAAGAATTAGTCCTATCAAAACAAAATTGTTTTCAGTAATTGTTTCGTATATTTGAATCATCTGACTACTTTTCTACAAAAGTGAATGCAAGAGTACAATTATTAAGCCTGTTGAATCCAACAGGATCAACACCCAGTGTCCTGATTCGTAAACATATAAGAAGTCATCAAGAGTCATCTCCCTTGGTGTCACTGCAACAAGACGTTTCACGGCTGGAATGTTTCGCTCAGATTTCGTTTATTTCTGGCGAAAATATGTTGTTTTTCTTTCAATTTTGTTAATTTCCTACATGTTTGCAATTGTATTCGTCAATTGTCGGTTCATTGGGTAGCGAATAAGATACACTCACCGCCAGAAATGATATTCGATTAATTCGTATACATTAGTGTATCATGACAGCCCTAGTGTGCACTAAAAGACATATTCTAAAATCTAGGTTTTCATTATAAACTACAAATTACTGTAAACTTATACTTTGATTGAAAATTCAAGAGAATCACCATTACAATTGCAAAGCCTGCATGTTTAATCAAATGGGACTGTTCCGTGTCAATTTCTGATCACCAAAGACAAACTCTAATAATCAGTGGGTCTTTGACCCTTTACCTGATGAATATTTATGCAAGAAATAATGATATGAATTAGATAAACAGAGTAGATGCTGATCAGACTGCTATTAAAGGAGTTGTCTGATCTTGGTCTGCACTGCTTGCAAAGGTGCTGAAAAGCATTGTTATCAGCTAAAGGTTGATAGCCAAGTAAGGAATGAAAGTATGCTCCTGTAGAATTGTTTTGCATTAGTTTTGTTCTACATTCATTTTTCTTTCTTTAAAGAAATCAAGCTTCATTCATAGCATAATCATTACAGGGGATTTCATGGCAGTTTCAAAATAGACTTACCATGTTAGACTGCACTCTCTTTCCATTCTTTGATCCTCGCTCGTATATGTACTTTCCCTGTTAAGAAAATAATAATGACCATAACAAGAGAAATTTTACAATTTAACCCTTCACTCCATAAATACGCCTTTCTATGCCTTCACAAACAGAGTATACCCAGATCAGATGGCTCCAATAGGAGCCATCTGATCAGGGTCTGCTCCCTTTGCTTATAATATAATACATAAATACTTGAAAAACTCAGAGCTATTCAAGTATTTATGTATTATATTAATTCCCTTTTTGGAATATTTTCTTCATTGTATAATACAATATATAATTATATGATTCTACAGTTTCTGCTTCAGAAAAACATTTATGTGTTAATATGCAAGTTTAAAAATTAATCTAATTAATATTCATGACGTCATCATTTCTTTTATGAATATTCATGATGTAAAGGGTTAACAAGTACACTGTACATGTATGTCCATAGGACACAAGTGTCCCCTTTACTGTATAATTGTGTAGCTAGAGAAGACCATGGCAAGGACAAGTGAGTGCATCTCAATGCACTAGTTAATGAAATGATTCACTATCATTTAACCCATCGCTTGCTATTCGCGTCAATATACCTGTAAATAGTGAAGACCCAGATGAGACAGCTCCTGCAGGAGCTGTCTCATCAGGGTCTACACTATTTACAAGTTGATTGTACAACCAGTGCACTCCATAGCAGTGATTGCACAGCAAAATACTTGTACACAGTGAAGATATATGTAATTATACAACAGGGCATGGGTAAAGAAGGAGAAATGTATTTTAAATATTCAGCAAGAGAAGGGTTAACACTTTGTTCTATGAATATTCATGTAAGAAATAATGACTTCATAAATACTAATAAGATTATCTGTTATGTGTGGACATGGCAGAAACTGTATAGTGCAGACCCTAATCAGACGGTTCCTGTAGGAGCCGTCTCATCTTGATCTACTCTTGCAAAGGCCTAGGAAGCTGTAACTAAAAGGTTAAAGTTTCATGATACAATTTTTTTTTAAGTTATGAATAACAAGTCAAACTGACTGACAGACAATTGTAAATTTAAATGCAACATTCATTTCAAACATGATTTCATGGTTAGTCCTGATACTGTATTTAAAGCTTTAGAAGATTAATGGATTCAATTTCATCCATAACATAATAATACGAGATGTAAACAGAGCTCCAGATAGATAAGATGCGTAAATTAAAACATTTTCAAGAATGCCTCCTCTAATGAGTGGTCACAGTATAGGGTTTAGTGGAGAAATGAAGATTTTAGTATTTGGGTATGCACCCTTATCTGTAGCTCTGGTAAACATTTTCTTTTCATTAACACCAATACTGACATTGGACTGACATATGATAAATCACTTCTCAAAGCTAATCAGAACTACTTTGATTGCAGAATGCTCAAAGTAGACTGGCCCAACAGTATCTAATGATAGATTCCATTCGATAAGTCTTCTGAATTTCCAAGAGGATTTTGAATGACAAACTGTGCAGACCTCTGGGTCTGCAAGTGGCAGTATACCTGTGTCCCTCATTCAAACTGTTAATTTACCTGTTTGATTATGGAATGTTAACCCATGAATTGGCTGTTATTTGCAAACAGTGTAAACCCAGGGTCTGCACTGTTTCACATTCAAAATCCTCTCACAAATTATACTTCTTATTGAATGAAATCTACCTTTAAATAGTGATGGACTATTCCACTTTAAAAATTCAGCATTGAAAGGCTTAATAAAAAGAAATGGAATGCGGTTGGCATTATCTTTGTGCTAAGGGTTTGCTATAATTTGTAAAGGCAGTAGTTTTAGTGGTACTTACAGCTGTATCTGAACCCACAAAAGAAATGGCACGGATATCGGGATCGTCACAGATAAAATTGACAGCTGAAAGGAAGGAAAACAAATATTTACAGACCTCTATAGGAAATGGGTGGTTATCAGATAAAGTATGAATAAACTAAAACCTTTACGCTGGTACAGTAAAACCCCTCTTAACCCTTTACTCTATAAATACGCATTTCTAGACTTTTCAAACAGAGTAGACCCAGATCAGACGGCTCCTATAGGAGCCGTCTGATCAGGGTCTCCTCTGTTTGATTGTAACATAATCTGCTCTGTTTGCTTGTACAGTGAAACCTCGGAAATCCGAACCCCTTCCGGACCAAATGAAAAGTTCGGATTTCTGAGGATTTCGGATTTCTGAGGTTTCTCATATAGTTAAATGTTTCGACCACAATTATGCTCTCTAAGTAAGGTTGATGTGATCAAAATGTTGATTGCTGATTTTGCATGACATTAAAGGGTAGATTTTGCTCACAAAGTATTGCAATGGACTTATTTCTTTAAAGCTTTCTACTTTGAAGAAGCAACACCAATGTAAATAATAGTTGAACTGAAATTTAATGTCAATGGTTAAGTCAACCCGTCTACGCGTACTCGGCGGTTCAGACATGATCGTGATCTTAACTAGAACTTTTCTTTACGATGTAGAATATAGCCTAGAATGAGCGAGAATGGTGAACAATTTGAGAAACTGCATCATTTATTACATTTGGAACAATTAAGGATTACTCGCGACCTTAGTTTGCAAAATTACCAAACGAGATTAAAGATTTTTTTTGTCAGTCAGCCCACCGTGTGTAAAACAAAAGTCGCCGCACAAAAGAGACCGCTCTTTATTCCACAAAATTAGGACATAATTTGGACATTAAAGAGGTCTTACTGCAGTCGATCGCCACAGCCCGTCTTTTAATCCATTTAAATCAACAGCCGCATCAAACACCTAATGATTCTTCGAAGATAATTGGGGCTTAAACAAACACCAGTTGACACGACTACCGCACACGCTTTATCGTGTGTATGTACCGTGTAGAGTTGTGGTAACATAGCCGCTAAAAATAGACGCGCATGCCAGCCCAAACATTCTCAGGTACAGTAAGCGTTCGGAATTCCGGGTTACATTTAAGCGCAATTAAACAATTTCGGACGAAAAAATCGTTCGGAATTCGGAATTCTGAGTTTCCGGATTTCTGAAACTTTCCCGTAGTGAAAATAAGAAGAAAACAAGAGGGCCAGAATGGCCCTGAAGCGCTCACCAGACAATCAGAGGAGAAGATATTCAAAATTTTCACTATATGTTTCTGTTGAAAACTGGCTACCCCTGGGACGGGGCCAATTTTGACCCCAGGGCCATAATTTATATAACTTTTGTAGAGGCCCTGAACATGATGCTATGTGCCAAATATGAAAGCTGAGAACCACCCAGTTTCAGAGAAGAAGATATTCAAAGATTTCACTATTTGTTTCTATTGAAAACTGCCCACCCCTGGGGCGGGGCCAATTTTTACCCCAGGGCCATAATTTATATAAATATGTAGCAGACCTGAACATGATGCTCTGTGCCAAATATGAAAGCTGAGAGCCTTCCAGTTTCAGAGGAAAAGATTTTCAAAGATTCCACTATTTGTTTCTATTGAAAACTGCTCAACCCCTGGGGCGGGCCAATTTTGACCCCAGGGCCATAATTTATATCACTTGTGTAGAGGACCTGAACATGATGCTCTGTGCCAAATATGAAAGCTAAGAGCCTTCCAGCTTAAGAGGAGAAGATTTTCAAAGATTTCACTATTTGTTTCTATTGAAAACTGCCCAACCCCTGGAGCGGGCCAATTTTGACCCCAGGGCCATAATTTATATAACTTTTGTAGAGGACCTAAACAAGATGCTATGTGCCAAATATGAAAGCTGAGAGCCTTCCAGTTTTAGAGAAGAAGATTTTCAAAGATTTCACTATTTTTTTCTATTGAAAACTGCCCCAACCCCTGGGGCAGGGCCAATTTTGACCCCAGGGCCATAATTTATATAACTTTTGTAGAGGACCTGAACATGATGCTCGGTGCCAGATATGAAAGCTGAGAGCCTTCCAGTTTCAGAGGAGAAGATTTTCAAAGATTTCACTATTTGTTTCTATTGAAAACTGCCCAACCCCTGGGGCGGGGCCAATTTTGACCCCAGGGCCATAATTTATATAACTTTTGTAGAGGACCTGAACATGATGCTCTGTGCCAGATATGAAAGCTGAGAGACTTCCAGTTTCAGATAAGAAGATTTTCAAAGATTTCACTATTTGTTTCTATTGAAAACTGCCCACCCCTGGGGCGGGGTTAATTTTGACCACAGGGACATAATTTATATAACTTTTGTAGAGGACCTGAACAAGATTATATGTGCCAAATATGAAAGCTGAGAGCCTTCCAGTTTCAGAGGAGAAGATTTTCAAAGATTTCACTATTTGTTTCTATTGATAACTGCCCACCCCTGGGGCGGGGCCAATTTTGACCTCAGGGCCATAATTTATATAACTTTTGTAGAGGACCTGAGCATGATGCTATCTGCCAAATATGAAAGCTGAGAGCCTTCCAGTTTCAGGGAAGAAGATTTTCAAAGATTTCACTATTTGTTTCTACTGAAAACTGCCCACCCCTGGGGCGGGGCCAATTTTGACCCCAGGGCCATAATTTATATAACTTTTGTAGAGGACCTGAACATGATGCTCTGTGCCAAATATGAAAGCTAAGAGCCTTCCAGTTTCAGAGGAGAAGATTTTCAAAGTTTTCACTATTTGCTTCTACTGAAAAATGCCCACCCCTGGGGCGGGGCCAATTTTGACCCCAGGGCCATAATTTATATAACTTTTGTAGAGGACCTGAGCATGATGCTATATGCCAAATATGAAAGCTGAGAGCCTTCCAGTTTCAGAGAAGAAGATTTTCAAAGATTTCACTATTTGTTTCTACTGAAAACTACCCACCCCTGGGGCGGGGCCAATTTTGACCCCAGGGCCATAATTTATATAACTTTTGTAGAGGACCTGAACATGATGCTCTGTGCCAAATATGAAAGCTGAGAGCCTTCCAGATTCAGAGGAGAAGATTTTCAAAGTTTTACTATATGTTTCTATTGAAAACTTCCCACCCCTGGGGCGGAGCCAATTTTGACCCCAGGGGCATAATTTATATAACTTTTGTAGAGGACCTAAGGATGATGCTATGTGCCAAAGATGAAAGCTGAGAACCCTGTAGATTCAGAGGAGAAGATTTTTAAAGGTTCAAATTGTTGACGACGAACGACGCACGACGCACGCCGACGCACGACGGACATCAGGCGATCACAAAAGCTCACCCTGAGCACTTTGTGCTCTGGTGAGCTAAAAAATCGGGACCAAACGGAACGTTCGGAATTCCGCGGATTTCGGAATTCCGGGTTTCACTGTAACATAATGTAGATATGATATAAAGTTTCTGTCATGGCCAAACATTCATGTCTTCATATGCCATTATAAAAACGAATCTAATCAATATTCATGAGGTTTTTATTTCTTACATGAATGCTCATGGAGTAATGGATTAAGCAGACTTTTAATTAAAGAAGCATTGATAGGCTTAACCCATTCCCGCATAGGCTATTTTTACATCCAACCTCCTTGATTAAAGCTACTGAAAAGGAGCATGGACTAGAGAAAAGGACATTTTCGGAATTGTGCAGTTTTGAAACCATTGTGATAAATAGAGCATTTGCTCCACATGAGCAAATGCTCTATTTATCACAATGGTTTCACAAAGTGGCTTTTACAGAAGCGTCAAAAGGCATCAATATGCGGGAATGGGTTAAAGACAAGCACTGATACTAATTAAGAGTCAAGTTTAGAGCAGTTTTACTGCACAAAGTAAACAATTTATGTCCTGACAGTATTGCATGCATAGCCAACCCATATCTGAACAATCTGCAGGAGTCCTATCAACATTGTTTGTACTACAAGACAAGGGTTTTCTGCTATAAACCTTTATCATTGGACTTTGAATGGTCTGGTCTAAAGCATTGAGAAACAGAAGATCCATTGAATTTCAGAATAAAACTATTAAAGAAAAGATATGACAAGTTTGTTATTATGTATATAACTCAAACAGATAAAAGCAATTTGCATATGCAAACATGTATAGGGGTGCTGTTAAAGAATTTGTATGTCGCGTAAGTGCAGGGGACAATGAGGAGGTCAAGATCACTGACTTTAAGGCCAATGTCCTCTGGCAAGGTCACTACAATCAGATAGTTATTGAGGATGACCAAGTACTTTAGATAGTCATTGGGAATGACCCAGTACTGACAATCAATCAACTTTAACACCAAATAATAATAACTCAACTCAAAAACTTCCAAAGGTCATTTCATTGAACCATATCAGCTTATTCATTTTTTTCCAAAGCAATTTACTATTTAACCCTTTCCTCCATAAATACGCCTTTCTACACCTCTTTAAAAGTCACTTTTTGAAACCATTGTGATAAATACAGCTAATAAATATTCATCATTATTTCTTTACCGAATACTGAACTGGGAAAGAGAAAGAAACCTGCTCGAATGACGTAGGGTTCAACAAACACTGCAGACCCAGATCAGAGGGCTCCTTCTGATTTTGGTCTGCACTGTTTCCCTGAAGCTGACAACAATTGTTGCAGACGAAAAATTACAAAGAGTTATATACTAACCTTTAATCCTTTCCCTCATATAAACGTGTTTTCACGCATTTGCAAACAGAGTAGACCCAGAACAGACGAGGAGCTGTCTGATCAGGGTCTGCTCTGTTTGCTATTGGAATTTGATAGATCTGTTTCTTAACTTCCTAAAATTGCTACAAATATTTCAACTTCCATATTTCATTATAACTATTTTTTCCATGAATATTCAGTAGGTATTGAAATTTGTAATAAACATAGAACAGGGAAAGGGTTAACCTGTCTGATCAAATTATGTCTGATCCAATTTGGATCAGGTGAAAGATTGACTACTTCCAATTAAATCAAGCTTGTTTACAGAGTGTCAAACAGTTTGGATCCAGATGAATTGCCAGGTTACTTGGCATATCACCTGGATCCAACCTGTTTGCAAGTGCAGGTCAGATTGCAGTTAGCGGGATATGGGTCAAGTTCAAACATTAAAGACTTACAAGCATGAGCTCCGTGGATAACATTCACTGTGCCGTCGGGGAAACCAGCTTCCTGAAGAAGGTTCATCATGAACATGCATGCTCCGGGGTCACGTTCTGATGGCTTCACCACCATTGTGTTGCCAGTGATCAGTGCCATGGGGAACATCTAAAACAGAGAATCACCATTAAAATTTAACCAATTCCCTTATATTGATGCCGTTTGATGCCCTCTATAAAACTCACTTTTTGAAACCATTGTGATAAATAGAGCATTTGCTCCATAGGAGCACATGATGTATTTCTCACAATGGTTTCAACACTACACAATTCTATAAAAACTTTATTTTCTCTAGTAAATTCTCCTTTTCAGTAGATTTATTCAAAGAAGTTGGGTCTAAAAATAGCCTCTATGAGGAAATGAGTTAATAAGGCTTATTCTGTAAACTCAAATTCAAGGCCATGGTTAAAAAATTGCTGACCGCATTCACACTTTAGGGTTCTCGATTTTCTTTTCGTAAAGGCTATTATATCTATTTTTAACATCACACTTACTTTTCTCAATATGCGTGTAAGAAATAATGACATCATGAATATTAATGAGGTGAATTTTATAATGTAAACATTCCAAGAAAGTTTTTGCTTTGACAAAAACAGTAGAATCAGATCTAATGTCGAAAGCAATCTCAAACATTTTCCCCAAATTGAAAACCTTGTTAAACATTCCTTCATATGTACACCTTTTCATGCATTTGCAAACAGTGTACATCCAGATCAGACCGCTCCTAAAAGGAGCTGTCTGATCAGGGTCTGCTCTGTTTGCTTATGGAAATTTATTTATCTGATTATGCAGCAGTGACATAAATCCCCTTTCCATGTTCTGACCATGAATATCCATGACATGAAGAAATCTTAAATAAAAGGGAAAGGGTTAAACTTTCCAATAGGCATTCATCTAGCAAAGAATAAATAAGTCTTCAAACCTACAGCCTACAGGTCATATATAACTTACCCACAAAGGAATCATAGCTGGGAAGTTGAAAGGAGTGATACCAGCCGTGACACCCAGAGGCATTCTTATTGTGTATGTGTCCATGTCTTTGGCAATGCCCGTCATTGACTCACCAAGTTGCAGACTGGTTATACTACAACAATGCTCAACCACCTCTGTGAAAATCATAGACAAACCAGTCTAAGATAATAATTTACATTTCTTTAGTATTTTGGTAAATCTATCTGAACCTTTCTTTTGAAAGAATAAGCAGTTTTTCAAAACGGTAACAAGGGACCAGGATTCAAACATAAATAATCCTGATGATTTCATAACATTTACAATTAAAGAACTTTCTTGAGCAGGCTCACATGCCCCAAGTCGCCACACTGTCAGAGAAAAAAGTGGTTCCCCATAAAACTCCTCTGAAAATCGAACTCATCCAAGTTTTTATTCATGGCAATTCTTAAAGCAAATTTTAGAAAAATGCTAGATGAGCAACAATGTATTAGAATACACAGACTGACGGACGGTCTGACAGACTGGTAGATGGACGGACAGGTCAAAACTATATACCCCAAGCAAATTCGTTGTGTGGGGTATATATAAAAGTAGCATGCTCATGGCTGAAAATAGATCGAAAATGTTTATGACAATGATTGCAAGGGAAGCCAATGAATCTATTGATATAGTTAGTAAAAACTACATCCAATAGTGACACATAGTATCTTTAATATTTGCCTTGTCTATCGATTTCCAACCATGACAGAAGTTAAACTGGTTTTAACTCTTTACTCCATGAATATTTATGAAAGAAATAATGACATCATGAATATTAATTAGATCAAATGTTACAATAGCACATGGACACAGGAATTATTGGCCATGGCAGAAACTGTATAATCATATCTACATTATATCATAAGCAAACAGAGCAGATCCTGATCAGACAGCTCCTATAAGTATAAGGACAAAAATTAATGTGAAAATGTGCCATCATCAAAACAAATAATGTAATTAATATTCTTAATTGTCATTTATTCTTACATGAATATTCATGGAGTAGAGGGTTAACAAGCAGTGGTTTAACCCATTCCTCCATAGGCTATTTTTAGACCCAACCTCTTTGAATGAATCTACCGAAAAGGAGCATTAACAAGAGAAAATGGAAATTTTAGAATTTTGTAGTTTGAAACCATTGTGATAAATAGAGCATTTGCTCCTATAGGAGCAAATGCTTTATTTATCACAATGGTTTCATAAAGTGACTTTAACAGAAGCGTGGAAAGGCGTATTTATGGAGGAAAGGGTTAAAAGCTTGTTTGCTAAATTAAGCTGTGACCTGTCTTAACCCATCCCTGTTCTATGTTTAGTTCAAACTTCAATACCTAGTGAATATTCATGGACAGAATAGCTATAATGAAATATGGAAAGTGGAACATTGTAGCCATTTTAGAAAGTAAAGAAACAGATCTTTCCAATTCCATTAGCAAACAGACCAGATCCTGATCAGATGGCTCCTATAGGAGCAGTCTGATCTGGGTCTACTGTTTGCAAATGCGTGAAAACACATTTATATGAAGGAAAGGGTATATGAAGGCATAAGTTTCATTGACAAATACATTATACATACGCAGTCCTCTCATCACATCTCCTTCTGCATCTACCAGTGTCTTGCCTTGCTCTAAGGTAATCAGTTTTGCGATTTCACCCTGGAAAACATAAGCCAGTCTAAATCACAAACTGTAATTACAATCTCAACTGCTAATCTCAATCACAGATGGTCAAAAAACAAAATGTAGCAAATGAAATACCTTTGATTTTTCGTTCATCAAGAACATTCCTACAAGCAATACTGTTTCATCATTACTAGTGACCCTATACAAGATGAATATTCAAGCAAGAAGTGCTAATATCAAGAATATCAATTAGATGAAATCTTATAAAGGCATATGAACCCAGAAGGTTTTGGTCATGGAAAAAACTGTAGAATGATATCTATCTTATTCCATAAGCAAACAGAGCAGACACTGATCTGATAACTATTAATTTAACCGTTTCCCTGTTACATCTATGTTTATTCCAAATTTCAATACCTACTGAATATACATGGATAAAATAGTTATAATGAAATATGGAAGGTGGGGCGTATTAGCCATTATAGAAAGTAAAGAAACAGATCTTTCAAATTCCATCAGCAAACAGAGCTGACCCTGATCAGACTGCTCTTATTGGTGCCTTTATGACACTTTGGTAAAAGTAACTTTTTGAAACCACTGTGATAAATAGAGCATTTGCTCCATAGGAGCAAATGCTCTATTTATCACAATGATTTCAAAGTATACAATTCTAAAAGTTTCCTTTTTGCTAGTAAATGCTCCTTTTCGGCAGATTACTCAAAGAGGTTGAGTTTAAAAATAGCCCATAAGGGAATGGGTAAACTGAAATTATCAATAATCTCACCAGATTATCCTTGATCAGCTGCTGAAACTTGAACATACATTGCTGTCTGGTAAGTACTGTCGATTGAGACCAACTCTTGAATGCTTTATTGCAGGAGTCCACGGCTGCTTGCATCTCATCCTGTGTTGACTCCGGGACTCGTGTGATCACTTGATTGGTGGCCTGTAGTTAACAATTAATTATTATACAGTAAAACCCTTCTAAATTAAAGTTTTAATAAAGAAGAATGTTTTAGCCAGTTGGCTGCCTAATGATGCAGGAAGAAAGTCATGCAGAAAGCTCCTTTGGGAGCTTTCTGCATGACTTTCACCCTGTATTAAGTTGCCACCTGTCGTACAGACCGTATTTAGTACTGATTTGATTGTTCATTTTAGAGGGGTTTTATAATATATGAAGCTCTGATTGCATACATCGTAACATGTATAGCAGAACTTCTTTACAGTAACAAACTGTCTTACAGACCATCAGTAAGAAGTTTTAATGTGACATACACTCATACAGTATAACCTGTCTTAAGCGACCATCAAAAAGAGATCTAATTATGGGTCTGTAGGGCAGGTGGCAGCTTAATGCAGGTCAAAGTAATGCAGAAAACTTTGTCAGTAACCCCCAATTCATGAGATTCAATGACACATAACCCCAAATTTGGCTATGGTGCACATTTCTAGATGTATAGTTTTAGCAATTATTATATGCAAAATTATTCCAAAGCATGTCTCAGAATATTATCCCTTTTAAATACAGAAATTTCAAAGTGGAACATTCCTTTCACTGTTTGATGGTAGCTATATAAATTCATCTAATATGGCATTATCAAATTTACTAGAGGATTTTGAATGACAAACAATGCAGACCCTGATCAGAGGGCTCATTAAAATTTTACTGTTTAGTTTAAGTTTACACCGTTTGGAAATGCCAGTTAACTCCTTTCCCACAATCAAAGGGTTAAACCTTAACCCTTCGCTTGCTGAATTTTAAAACACATTTCTCCTTCTTTACCCATGCCCTGTTGTATAATTACATATATCTTCACTGTGTACAAGTATATCGCTGTGCAATCACTGCTCTGGAGTGCACTGGTTGCACAATCAATTTGTAAATAGTGCAGACCCTGATGAGACAGCTCCTGCAGGAGCTGTCTCATCTGGGTCTTCACTATTTACAGGTAGGTATAATTGACGTGAATAGCAAGCGAAGGGTTAAAGTATTAGGACTTATGCATATGTAATATGATCCACCCACTTGAATTGCTATACAGCTGTAGCGTAATGACATTACCCTTTCCTTCATATAAATGTGGAAAGTTAATTAATGGTCTTAGTCTATTCAGTATGAAAGTGTATAAACATTGAGGAAAGAAGATCTGAATTATTAAAAGTGTAGATCCTGACCAGAAGTCTCCTCCAGATGCCCTCTGGCCTTGGTCACAAAGGATTTGGTGGAGAAATAAAGGAGTGATTCGTGCAAATGTTTTAATCTATGTCTCTGTAACATAAGTGTCTCTAACTTACTGGATTGTGTAGGTCTATCCATTTGTTTGTTTTTGACTCCACAAACTTTCCATCTATAAACAATTTGGTAGTGGCAGGCTGAAACAAAAATGTCAAATACATACAGTTTTAAACACCGTCCTCAAAAGTCACAAATACATGTAGTTAAACACGACCTTTATTTACAAACAGTCTAAATGCACCTAGAACAAACAAAAAAGTGGCATCACAAAAAAAGTCATCTGGATCTAAGTTTTTCAAACTCTAAACTTAGCAGGCAAATGTACTTTGAGATTGACCATTTCCCTGTTGCATATACAATGTACATGCAACAAATTATGACATCATGAATATTTATTAGCTGAAATTATATAATGGTACATGAAAAGGGATTTATATGAGGGGAAGGATTAAAGTGGAATGGCACATCAACATTTAACTATAAATTCAATTCATGAAAAATGCTTACATTTGCATAACAAACAGTGCAGACCCTGATCAGACAACTCCACCAGAAGCCATTTGATCTTGTTCTACACTGTTTGCAAATACCAGCACACTTGTTCCTGCATTCATAATGTTCAAACTGTTTGTCTCCTGAGTAAATTTGTATCATTTATTGACATTTAAAGACTTTATAGTAATATACATACCCAAGTTTAAGTCTATTCCAAGGTAGGATAATCTTGCATGAAACGCAAAGATGACTATAAAAGCCATAAGTCAGACCTACTACAAGTATACCAACAAACTTTCCCACCCTTGAATTTTGGGCAATGGCCTAGACAAAAATTAGAGTCAAACATTGATGTGCGTATTTACTTTTTATAATTGAATTGCTTTGCAAATGGTAAAAATAGTAATGTTTAAGTATTATAAGTACATGTATGTGTATCATAAAATGCAATTAATTTAGTTATTATGTAGCATCATGTCCACACCAGATTTATAAAGACCTAGTCATACTTACTGCCCCTGAAGAGTAAAATCTCGCAAGGCTTAACACCTGTAACAAAACACATAAAGCTGTTGTACATGTATGAATGACTTAACCAAATTCCTCATGAATATTCATGTAAACAAGAGCCGCATACGGCGTCAACGCTCGTCTGATTTGGTGCTTGTCCAGCTAAATTGCCAATTTCAATAAAGATCCGTAACTCCAAAATGTTGAAATCAAAGAGTTATGGTTCTTATTTAGGGGCCTTTTCCTCATTGAGATCTACTTACCTATGAAGTTTCAAGTCAATACTGAGAAATGAGAAATGAGCTACATCAGTTTTTGCATGACAATGACAACTATGACTACAACTAAGAGTACAACCCAGTGATCACAATAGCTCAACATTTCTTCTAAACAGAGGAGCTTAAAATTTATCATATCATAAATATTAATTATATGACTTTTTTTTTTTTACTGACATATATGAACACAAGAAGGTTTGACCGTGGGAGAAACTGTTAAATATATCTTTGATAAAGCAAACAAAGTAGACCCTGATCAGATGGCTCATATAGGAGCAGTGTGATGTGGGTCTACTCTGTTTGCAAAGGCGTAGAAAGGCATATTTATGGAGTACACTAAAGGGTTAAAGAGACGATGAACAAAGTTGTATTATACGCTTCGATCCCTTCCATAATATATCTGTTTATACATGACAGCTTGATGCAGGTCGCAAGTAATGCTGAAGGCTCCTACAGAAGCTGTCAGCATTACTTTCGACCTGCATTAAGCTGTCAAACCCAGAAAATATAGACTGACTGGAAGCTAGTCTCATTATCCTGCAAGTGATTTGTATTGTCCCTTTAACCCGGCCTTTCCCTGTTCTATGTTTAGTACTCATTTCAATACCTACTGAATATTCATGGTCAAAATAGTTATAACAAAATATGGAAAATGAAGCACTGTAGCCATGTTAGAAAGTAAAGGAAAAGATCTTTCAAATTCCATAAGCAAACAGAGCAGACCCTGATCAGACGGCTCCTCTAGGAGCCGTCTGATCTGGGTCTACTCTGTTTGTAAATGCGTGAAAACACGATTATATGAGGGAAAGGGTTAAGTTTGAGATATCGAGATTCCACTGAATATAGTATCAGATTTGCAACAAATCACATTAGCTCTTTAGAACTTTTAAAATCACATCTACATAAATAAGGTGGCATTATCCATATATTGTTTGGCAGTACAGTAGAGTATAGCAATTGCAAAACAGTTACTAAACAATTAAATGTAAGGGAAGCATTCTTCACCCTACCTCACCCAAACCATATATGTCACATGAATGACCTACCAATATATACTGATTGCACAAGTAAATGGTAAGAATTAAATAGAAAATATAAATACATTTTATTATACAACAGCATCAATCAACAAGCAGTACAGTATATTTTGCAAAAAGACACTCCGAAAAACATAACAAATGTTTTATAAATATATGTCATTAAGATCTGAGATAATCAGTCACAAAAAAAAGATTATAAAATGACTTTGTTTTAAGCATGTCACACGCTCTAATGCAAGAAATACCAACCTGTTTTGCACTGTTTGTGAAACGCAGCAAAGCCATTTTTTCTTCAATTTCAGTTCAAGGTCAGACCATTTGCAAGCTTATCAGCGATTGGCTGAAGAGAATTGGCCCACTAATTGGATAGAGCAGGGGTAAATCTATTTCCGAATGTGTTCCGAGTGATGCGGACCCCTCTGTGCGGGAGTTGTATATCTACATCTACGTTGATACTATCAACAGTCAATTTCTGACTATACTGATAGGTCGGGGACAAGTTAAAATGTTAAAAACCAGTCAAGTTAGTTGAAGTTACATGACGTACAATAAAAATTATGATAAAATACAGATAAAAACACGAGTACTGCACCAGAACATATGAGATTGGAGGCTGGTAGTGAATCCTGAAAGACTATCACTGGCCTTGATGTTGTTAGGCAGGGCATTCCAATATCTGATAGTTCGTGGAAAGAAGTTGTTCATATGATATTGTGTTCTGGAGAATGGAATAAAATAATTGAGATTTCTGGAAGGTGTAAGATGATTGTGATCTACATGGACAAGATTGTTTTCAATTTTGTATAACATTAAGAGAGATGCATATATTCGACGTTGTTCAAGAGTTTGCCATCTGAGACTTTCAAGCATTTCTGTTACACTGCTATAGTAGGAGTAATTGTTGGTGACATATCGGGCTGCGGTTCTTTGTACCCTTTCCAGTTCGTAAGTCAGATTTTTCTGCCAGGGATGCCAAACAGTATTACAGTATTCTAATTGTGAGTACATTCGAGATTCTGATTCAGGACACTTTTCTGAACATTTTGGTACCCATGAAAAAAGTATAAGGGGAGGGGATGTACGGTAGACCCTATTGGCTCCCTGAGTATAAATATCTTGCTTATAAATACAAGTATTCATAACGTTATTTCTTACACGAAATATGTTTTAAATCAAGCAGACGGATAAGTTTGGTACAACATGCTGTCTACAATTAAGATTATTGACGGATACACACAAACAACTTTATAATAGATAAGTATTGCGATAGAAAAAAATATCAAAGCGGTCATTAGGATCGAAACACTTTCAATAAGATAGTTTGAAAAATAAAAATGATAAATTTTAAATAAATCATAAAGTTTATGGGCAAATCGTAACAGTTTACACAAACCATCGTGTTTTTCAAGATACATGTATACGTTTTGTGCGCCAATAAAATATATTAATGTAGCTTAGCCCTTTACGCCATGAATATTCATGTAAGAAATAATGAAATCATGAATATTCATTAGACTGATTGTTATAATAGCACTCGGATACTGGAATGTTTTTCCATGACAGAAACTATGGAATCATATTCATATTATATCATAAGAAAACAGAACAGGTCCTGATCAGGAGCCGTCTGATCTAGGTCTACTCTGTTTGCTAATGCATAGAAAGGCGTTTTTATGGAGTAAAGGGTTTATGCATACAGTACAAACATTGTGAACAATAAGCGGGTTACGAACAACTGCACACACTGTGTGCAGTTGTTCGTAACCCGCTTATTGTTCATGACACTGTTGTTTATACAGCGAACCCTCGTTACAACGGAGGTGTTTGTTTCCAGACATTGTGCTGGTATAACGAGGTTGCCGTGATAACGAGTTTAAATATGAAATGAACCATATGGCCAGTTTCAAACTAGTACCAACAGGTGATCGCTTAATGCAGAACATAAGAAGTGCAAAAAGCTCCCTTAGGGAGCTTTTTGCACTTCTTGTGTTCTGCATTAAGCGATCACCTGTGTTATTGGCATTGCACCTATTTATGCAGTGGTTGTTTCAAATAATTAACTGTAAGTTTTCAAATGCATACTGTCGGTATAACGAGGGTGCCATTGTAACGAATGCCGGTATAATGAGGGTACTCCGTAATTATATGTCCGACTGATTACCTTCGTGAATTTGAATAATTTTAACCCTTATCATGCCATCAAAATAATGTCTGTCTAAGCACTATATAATCAGTTGTATTTTTACTTGTTTCCGATTCGTTCAAGCTTTTGTGAATATCGTGAGTATTGTCCGAATGTCAATCAGCTTGGATCCTTATGAGACACCGAGTTCCTCGGCGACTCATCTGAATCAAAGCTATTTGCAAATGTCAGCCAGGCCCTGTTTAGCAATATAAGGGTAAGGTAAACAAGCTTCACTTTATGCACAGGCGAACCAGTCACGACCTAGTAACTATAGCGTCTCTTCAATAGTTTACTGCAAAAACTACCCAACTATACACCCAAGTTACCCAGTGCTCTGATGTAGGGGTAACTCACGGTGTTTCGCTGGTAAACTATCACGCCTGATATTGGATTTTAATATATTTTTTTTAACAAGAGCGACCATGTCAAACCAGACCAGGAAGATCATTCTTGTTGCAGTTATTGTTTGTGCAGTTTTATTTGCAGTAGGAATACTGATTGGGCATTTCGCTATAGATCAGGAGGGAGGCGAAAGTGAGGCTCAGAGAGGCCGCCAGTGTGGATCTACGGAGTATACCGAGCAATGGGCCAATTACCGAGATGGGTAAGCCATGAAACCATATCCCATTATCTCATAGGCTATTTTTAGATAAATAATATGGAAGTAAATGAGTTAACTACAATGTATAAAAAATTACATTTTAAGTGCATTTGTAATTGATCATTTCAGAAAACTGTTGTTTGCTACAAAGCTGAAGTGCTTTTCCTTACATTTCTCTTGCAAAAGTCTCCTTGAGGAGCCCTCTTATTTGGGTCTGCACTGTTTGTCATTGACTATATAAAAAGAAGTTATGTAATAATCACAATCATTATTTGGTGTTCAGTAGAATTTTTAAAGATTTTGCACAAACAGAATATTACCCTTGATTTATATATATACATACATGTATATGTGAGAAATATTCATTCATTCATTAATTCACTCGTTCATTCTTTAATTCAATAATTCATTCATTCATTCATTCATTCATCCACAAAAGTGTACATAATGGTATTACGTGTATAACAAGGGTATTTTTACCACGACAGAAATTGTATAATTTGGTCTACATTATTTATGAGAAAACGGCTCCAACACAAGACATCTACTCTGTTTGTAATGACATCAAAACGCGTCTTTATCAGGTAAAGGGTTAAAGCAAATTGGAACATTCTCTTCTTAGTGTTTGAAATAGAAAATTCATCATATTGAATCTTTTTGGCGCCTCTGTAAAAGTCACTGTTTGAAACCATTGTGATAAATACAGCATTTGCTCTACACAATTCTAAATTTTTCTTTTCTCTAGTAAATGCTCATTTTCAGTAGACTTATTCAAAGAGGTTATATCTAAAATAGCCTATGCGGTAATGGTTAAAATGTTAGTGGGTTGCGTTCAAGCCAGCTTACGAAAACTATTAACAAAGTGTCTCTGTTGGTTCTGTCCTGTGATCTATAAGTGATGTGAACGACAATCCACCACACACTGACACGACCAAACGCTTATACAAATACAAACAATATTTTAACCCTTTCGGCGCCAAATTTCTAGTTGTTGTCTGCAATCCAAGTTTATTAAATCATTCAGTAAAATATGGAAATGAGATAAATAAATTCAAACTTCAAAGGAATAAAGCACAGATATAGAACTAGAGTTGAGACAAAAAGTGAAGTCACTGATCAGGGATGGCGCTTTACCTGGGACTACACTATTTGTCGTGGTGCATTTATGTGACATGTCCATGATCCAATGTTATAAAACTTCTGAGTCTGAGTCCGAGATCATTCTCAAGTATCTGACCGGTCAGATTCTGAGCAGTCTCAGAATCTGACCAATCACATGCTTGAGAATGATCTCAGACTCAAGCAAAAAGTATTTATAACCTCTGGGCCATGTTCAGTCTTTCTCATACTAATCACGACGTGCCTGGTATTTGTAAAATGTCTGAATCCGGGTGAAACGTCGAGCAACTCGGCATCTCATCAGGATCCAAGCTATTTGGCACTTAATCAAGTTTCTGAAAACCTTCAGCGAATCGGATGTAAATAAACTTCGTAACAGATCAGACTCTAGTTTTTTTAACATGAGAAGGGTTAGACTTGTCCGGGTATTGACCTTTGACCGATCGTGGAATGTAAACCAGCATGAATAAGGGCCCGTGCCCGTAAAATAACATTTCGTCAGTTTGGGAAAAATACTCTATTAACCCTTTCCCGCATATAAACTTGTTTTCACGCATTTGTAAACAGTGTAGACCCAGATCAGACGGCTCCTACAGGAGCCGTCTGATCAGGGTCTGCTCTGTTTGCTAATAGAATTTGAAAAATCTGCTTCTTTACTTTCTAAATGTCTACAATGTTCCACCTTCCATATTTTATTACAACTGTTTTGTTCATGAATATTCAGTAGGTATTGAAATTTGGAATAGACACAGGACAGGGAAAGGGTTAAACACTTACCCAGCTAACTCGAACTAAAAGTTTGGTTCTTACGACATATACATGACAGAATTGCTCTAAAATGTACTACTAAGCATATATAGAAACACACATGACAGCTTAATGCAGGTCTAAAGTAATGCTGAAAGCTCCTTCAGGAGCTTTCATCATTACTTTAGACTTGCATCAAGCTGTGATCCTGAGAAATTGTCCAGATTAGAATTCGGATGACTCGAACTTCGGATATCTCGAAGTAATTTGTATGGCCCCTTGATGTTCGAGATATTGAAGTTCAACTATATTTCTGATCGGCGATCACTTCCATACACAGCGGCAACTCTTGGCGTGCACGTTAGTAATGTCTTAGTGCCCTTTCTTGCTTGATATGAATGGCGTTTTTATACATATATGGTATATCAGAGAAAGTAGCTCTTGTATCGAAGTAACTCTTACTCCATAAATACGCATTTCTATGGATTTGCAAACAGAGTAGACCAAAATCTCCTGTATGAGCTCATGCAGTAGGATCCGCCTGCCGCCTGACCAGAGTCTGCTCTGTTTGCTTATGATACAATATAGATATGATTCTACAGTTTCTGCCTTGGACAAACACTCCGGTGTCCATGTGCTATTATAACAGCTAATCTAATGAATATTCACAATGTCATTGTCCATTACATGAATATATAATTGTACATGGATTAAAGGGTTAATTTTGTAGTCATATATAATTATATAAACGCAGAACCCGTTGAAGCCCTTCCCCACCCTCTAACCCCAACAACTGACAAATGCGAGTTTCCTAGGGTATGTACGGGAAATAAAGCTTGATACGACTACCTGTGACATGTATAGCGCTGCGAAAGGAAACGGCGAGGATAAGGTATCTGCTCATCAGACCCAGAATGAAAATCTCTAAGATCAAAGCATTGTTACACAGCAGGGGTATGGTCTTTATTTTACACTATAGGCGTGCACAATAGTGGCGAGCTTTGCAAACAGTTTGGATCCAGATGAGACGCCGAGTAACTCGGCGTCTCATCAGGATCCAAATTGTTTGAATCCCGGACACGGTTTATGAAAAGAAAGCTGCACTTTGAAAATAATACGCAGAAGCCACATTTTGCAGATATAAGTGTTTGCTTTGTATTCAAAGGGGCAGAGGAATTAGTTGTGTTCTACTTTGTAAACCAAAACACATGCCAGATTATCACTCATTGCAATAAAACTCATACAGTAGAAACCCCTCTACAATGAACATTCGACTTAATATCAGTGTCAGTCTTTAACCCATTCCCTCATATTGGCGACCTTTGACGACTCTGTAAAAGTCACTTTGTGAAACCATTGTGATAAATAGAGCATTTGCTCCTATAAGAGCAAATGCTCTATTTATCACAATGGTTTAAAACTACATAATTCTAAAATTTTCCTTTTCTCTTATTAATGCTTCTTTTCGGTAGATTAATTAAAAAGATTGTATCTTAAAATAGCCTATGAGGTAATGGGTTAAAGCAGGTGACAACTTAACCAAGTCTCTCCTACTGACGCCGTTTTACGCTTCTGTAAAACTCTTTTCTTTTACAAAAAAGCAACAACAAAAACATTGTGATAAATAGAGCATTTTCTCCATAGGAGCAAATGCTCTATTTATCACAATTAATTCAAAACTACACATTTTTAAAAGTCTCCTTTTCTATAGTTAATGCTCCTTTTCGGTATAGAACAGTTCAAAGACATTGGGTCTAAAATTGTCCATGAGGGAAATGAGTGAATGCAGGATGAGAGCCATGCAGAAAGTTTCCAAACGAACTTTCTTTCTTCATGACTTTTATCTTGCATAAGTTTGCTACCTGCCTGAAAAGATATAAACAATTCTTTCTTGAAACTCCGTTTCAGAGGTGGGTTACTGTACAGCAGCTCACAAATAGCGATATTTCCACAACCTGTAAGGTACTAAAAGTAAGCTTCAGTGCAAACAATGGGGGATACAGTAATACATATTCAAACTGGAATTCTAGGAGAGAAGAATTTAAAAACAAAACTATGAGGCAGATGGCCTCTAGGAGCTTTCTGTGTGACTTTCACTCTGCATTAAGCTACCACCTGTCTCTAAGACCTATATTTCTACCAAATTTAACGTCCGGTTTAGAGGGGTTTGCTGTACATTTATACCGTCTGGCTCCTTTGGACAAAACACTTTTCATCTGCAAATAATGTCGTCTGTTTTAAACTCTTTCGCTGCCAAAGTCGAATATGTGAGTACCTATGCCAACTGTTTGGATCCAGACCAGACACCGAGTAACTCGGTATTTTATCAAGATCCAATCTGCTTGGTGTTATCATAATGTTTTTTGAAAATTAAAAAAAATAAACAAAATGGCCAGATGACAAAAACTGCAGACGACAATATTGGAAAACGAAAACGTTAATTTTCAGGGTGGACCTTCCTGCATTTTTTTCTCTAAATCGTGAATGGTGTTTTAAACAGTTTAGTTTGGATTCTGATGAAACGCTGAATCTGGATCCAAACTGTTTGCAAAGTAATTATAGATTTGTCCATTGCAGTAAGTCCTGTGAGTCGCTTTCCGGCAACTTCGGCGATCTTACAAGTGAATTCGTATTGACTTTGGCTAACATGCAGCTTGGATTCTTTTAGTTCTTTGATCCTCAATCTATTTAAAAAAAACCTGCAACATATCAATCTCATGTGTGCATGGCTCTAAATCTAAACAGGTACACTTTTGAAATCAAAGACATTCGCCTCCGTATTAAATACTCAACTCTTTTTTTCTGCAGTCTAACTAACAAATCATCCTAGTACAGTTATCGATAAATCAGAAACTTCAAGTACAACGATCATATGCTACTTAAATCGACTAATAATTTATTGTTCACGCGATTATATTACATTCGCACACACTTCACACCCCACTCTCTCTCTCTCTCCACTGTGTTCGTGTTTTGTTTATTTCTGGTAACTTTTCTTTCAGATTCAGCAAAGTATTTGGAAAATGAATGGTAACTGTTTGTATCTACACGAAATCGTATCTTTTGATATATACATTCCATTGTTATCTATCGTCGTGATAAATAACTTCTTAACCCTTTCCTTGTTGTATATTAATGTAAGAAATAATGACGTCATATTAATACGATTATTTTGTATAATGGCATATGAACACAGGACAGTTTGGCTCAGGCAGAATCTGTAGAATCAGATCTATATTACACCAAAAGCAAACAAAACATACCCTGAATAGACGGCTCCTATAGGAGCCGCCTGATCTGGGTCGACTCTGTTTGCAGATGCGTGAAAATGCGCTTACATAATACACAACCGCTAAGGATCGAGAGTTTGACAGGAAGACATCTTACAATACCCAGATCTCATACAGTACTCACATTTCGTACGGTACTCAGACTGCATACGGGACCCAAACCCTATACGGTACCCAGACTGCATACGATACCCAAACCCTATACGGTACCCAGACTGCATACGGGACCCAAACCCTATACGGTACCCAGACTACATACGGTACTCAAACCCTATACGGTACCCAGACTGCATACGGTACTCAAACCCTATACGGTACCCAGACTGCATACGGTACCCAAACCCTATACGGTACCCAGACTGCATACGGTACCCAAACCCTATACGGTACCCAGACTGCATACGGTACTCAAACCCTATACGGTACCCAGACTGCATACGGTACTCAAACCCTATACGGTACCCAGACTGCATACGGGACTCAAACCCTATACGGTACCCAGACTGCATACGGGACTCAAACCCTATACGGTACCCAGACTGCATACGGGACCCAAACCGTATACGGTACCCAGACTGCATACGGGACCCAAACCCTATACGGTACCCAGACTGCATACGGTACCCAAACCCTATACGGTACCCAGACTGCATACGGTACTCAAACCCTATACGGTACCCAGACTGCATACGGGACTCAAACCCTATACGGTACCCAGACTGCATACGGGACCCAAACCCTATACGGTACCCAGACTGCATACGGGACCCAAACCCTATACGGTACCCAGACTGCATACGGTACTCAAACCCTATACGGTACCCAGACTGCATACGGTACTCAAACCCTATACGGTACCCAGACTGCATACGGGACCCAAACCCTATACGGTACCCAGACTGCATACGGTACCCAAACCCTATACGGTACCCAGACTGCATACGGGACCCAAACCCTATACGGTACCCAGACTACATACGGTACTCAAACCCTATACGGTACCCAGACTGCATACGGTACTCAAACCCTATACGGTACCCAGACTGCATACGGGACCCAAACCCTATACGGTACCCAGACTGCATACGGTACCCAAACCCTATACGGTACCCAGACTGCATACGGTACTCAAACCCTATACGGTACCCAGACTGCATACGGTACTCAAACCCTATACGGTACCCAGACTGCATACGGGACTCAAACCCTATACGGTACCCAGACTGCATACGGGACTCAAACCCTATACGGTACCCAGACTGCATACGGGACCCAAACCGTATACGGTACCCAGACTGCATACGGGACCCAAACCCTATACGGTACCCAGACTGCATACGGTACCCAAACCCTATACGGTACCCAGACTGCATACGGTACTCAAACCCTATACGGTACCCAGACTGCATACGGGACTCAAACCCTATACGGTACCCAGACTGCATACGGGACCCAAACCCTATACGGTACCCAGACTGCATACGGGACCCAAACCCTATACGGTACCCAGACTGCATACGGTACTCAAACCCTATACGGTACCCAGACTGCATACGGTACTCAAACCCTATACGGTACCCAGACTGCATACGGTACTCAAACCCTATACGGTACCCAAACTGTATACGGTACCCAAACCCTATACGGTACCTAGACTGCATACGGTGCTCAAGCTAAATACGGTACCCAGACTGCATACGTTTTTTCTCCTTCCATATAATACGTTACTAAGACCTTGTACAATGCCCAGTTCTCATACGGTACTCAGATCTCATACAATACCCAGTTCCCACACGGTACTCAGATCTCATACGGTACCCAGACATCATACGGTACCAAAACCTCACGGTACCCTGACCTCATACAGTACCCAGACCGCATACAGTACTCATATCTAGTACGGTACCCAGACCTCATACGTTACTCAGACCCTATTCGGTACCCAAACCTCATACGGTACCCAGGCCTCATACAATATCCAGACACCATACGGTACCCAGACTCCATGCGGTGCCCAGACCTCATAGAGTACCCAAACCTCATACGGTACCCTGACCTCATACGGTACCCAGACCGGATAGTACTCATGCCTAATACGGTACTCTGACTTCATACTTTACTTAGACCCTTTCCGGTACCTAAACCGCATACGGTACCCAGACCTCATGCAATATCCAGACGCCATACGGTACCAAGACCCCATACGGTACCCACATCCTTTACGGTTACCAAACTTAATACGGTACCCTGACCTTATACGGTTCTCAGACCTCATGCGGTTCTCAGACCTTACAACAAACCCCTAGCCCTCCATCTGCCCACAAAATATTGAAGTTTTGATACTACTGATACAGCTCACCCCTACACAGGCATCTTATCGACCATCTCCTCATTTTATAATATAGGTACATATATACACAGGCCATTTTAACCTTTAACACGCAATGGGTCGTACCTGTGATTACCTTTGCAAACAGTTTGAATCCGGGTAGTCATCGCATTACTACATAGATAAAAACTAAGGAAGTCTGCTTTGTAGATTGTAATGCAATTTGGAGACTGATTAAAGCTTTTATACAGCATGTAAAACTTTAAATCATTCTAATCTTTGATTTATATAATATGCATGTACTTGAACTTATACTGCAACCTATAAACGATGTACTTGTTGATCAAATTAACTCATTCATGCATTCTGTTGCTTAACCCATTCCCTCACATTGACGACTTTTGACGACTCTGTAAAAGTCACTTTGTGAAACCATTGTGATAAATAAAGCATTTGCTCCTATAGGAGCAAATGCTCTATTTATCACAATGGTTTCAAACTACAAAATTCTAAAATTTTCCTTTTCTCTAGTTAATGCTCCTTTTTGGTGGATTTATTCAAAAAGGTTGTATCTGAAAATAGCCTATGAGGTAATGGGTTAAAAAGGACATGGTCATACAGTGTAGGACCAGATCTGAGGGCTCCTGAAGGAATCCTCTGATCGGAGTCTGCACTGTTTGCTGAACCTATCAATGTCAGTGGCTTATACCAGTAAATATTTGGTTTGCTCTGCTCCCCTCCACATGAAAATGGGCGGATCCCAAAGTAAGATATGGACGGGTTTACCTTAACCCTTTACACCATGAATATTTATGTATTAAGTAATGACGTAATGAATGCAAATTAGATAAGTTTTTAAAATGACATATTAACACATGAATTTTTTGCCGAAGCAGGTACTTATAAAACCATATCTATACTATTTCAAAAGCAAACAGATTAGATCCTGATCAGACGGCTCATATAGGAGACGTCTGATCTTGGTCTACTCTGTTTGCAAAGGCGTGGTTCTCTAAAGGCGTATTTATGATGGGAAAGGGATAAATAATATGGGAATAAATGGCTAGACAAAAATGGATTTATGATGATATCTGCTGTTATACGGGATAATGATACACGATAGATTCCCTCTAAAGCGACCACTTAATGAACAAAAACTGACATCTTTAAATAGTATGGTTGCGTTGCTTAAAGCATGACGAAAGTAGTGCAGAAAACTACTGTAGGATATTTCTGTATAACTTTCGTCATGCATTAAGCTACTACTTGGGTTTAAATCCCAAACATATTTTTTCTTCTGGGAGATAGAAAGTGAAAGAGGGATGAGGAGAGATACTCAATAGACATGCATATGAACAGAAAGATGGCCATACAGAAATAATGGCCTAAACCACAGGGGTAAGACACGTTTGAGTCAGTATATGTATATATAGAAAGAAGGGACCCGACTTCAAAAGATCCAAATTACCCACTCCTCTACTTTAAAACCTTCGCACTGCAAGAAATGCACCGATTTCGATCAGATAAAACGCTATTCCGTACGAAAAGACATTGTTTTATTCGAATATGCAAATATTTTCCCGGTCAAACAAGGTATAAACTTAACACGGCACCAGAAGCATGAGAAAAGTGGCCAAAGTTCGTTAGTCGGACACGACCTCGTCCCTGAGTGCGAACCGTGGACAGCCTTGAAACTATTACTTTTACGTCAAACACAGTTTTATTGAATATAATGCTGATATGAACGCCAAATTTTATTGTGTTTGGCGTATCAAGGCTGTCAGCAGTTCGCACTCGGGGACGCGGTCGTGTCCGACTAACTTATTTTGGACATTTTGCTCATGTTTCTGATGCCGTGGGAAACCTTTGCATATTTGAACAAAATAATGTATTTGCTTACGGGTTAGCTTTTTATCTGACCGAAATCGGTGCATTTATTGCAGAATACTATTTAAAGTAGAGGAGTGGGTAATTTGAACCTTTTGAAGTCAGATCCCTTCTTTCTATATATACATATACTGACTCAAACATGTTTTACAGGCCTAAACAGGAGAGACACACACACATACAGACGGAATGACAGATACAGTGAGAGAGAAACATAAAGATAAACAAATAGAAACACTATTTTGTGAAAGGTTTAAGACAGTTTGGGTACATGCTCAGAGCTATAGAAAAAGGTTCGTACCCAAATACAAAAATCGTCCTTTCTCCACCAAATCCTATACGGTTTAGTGGAAAAATAAATGAGCTATTATTGAAAATGTTGAAATGTTACCGATATTTCAGCTTCCTTGACAAGGCTGAGGCCCAGTCTTGTTACGCTGAATCTTGTCATCAAGAGGACCTGCCGAGGACCTATCTATCCTATCACCTAAATGGCAAGACAGTAACCATTGACGGTCGCCTGGACGATCCAGCGTGGCAAGAAGTTCCCTGGAGTGACGATCTCATGGGTAAGTTGCCGCGCTATTATCATTATAACGTGTTTAACCACTTTCGGCGCCAAATTTCTAATTGTCGTCTGCAAACCACTTTTGTTAAATCATTCGGCAAAATAAGGAAATGAGATAAATAATTGCAAAATTCAAAGGAATAAAGCACAAATATAGAAACAGAGTTTGGGACAAAAAGTGAAGTCCCTGATCAGACGCCGCCTTGAGGAAAAGGCGGCGTCTGATCTTGGACTGTACTACATGTATTTGTCGTGGTGCATTTTTGCGACATTATAACCTATATTGTACACCGTTTTGATAAACAGTAAAACCCACAGGAACCGTCTGATCTGGGTCTACTCTGTGTGCAAAGAATTTATGTAGTAAAGGGTTATGCCCCTTCGACACAGTTATGCCAAATACATTGCTGACATATACTGTGACGTAACTAGCGATACACACTTAGCGATACGCACGTGCGTGACATCAATCTATATATATGGCCAAAATGGTATAAAATCGGAAGCTAAGGGGTGGGGGTAAGCTTGGACAGACGTCCTGTCTTGTAACGTAAATTTAACTCATTCCCTCATACTGACACATTTTGAAACCATTGTGATCATTTACTCCATAGGAACAAATGCTCAATTTATCACAATGATTTCAAAACTGTGCACAATTCTAAAAGTTTCCTTTTCTCTACTAAATGCTCCTTTGCAGTAGGTTATTCAAAGCGTAGATTGTTCAAAGATTCTAAAATAGCCTATATGGGAATGGGTTAAATTCCTTGATTCTTCATGCTTTGGGCGGTTATATGTGCCGTGAAATAATGCTGAAAAATACTCCATAACCAATCTACAACTATAAATCTTATAACAAAATTTTCCCCGGGGTTGCAACTCCCCAACACCTCCAGCCACCATGTGTACGTCACATTTGACTCAAACTAAGCTCCTGATATAACTCATTACGTCTGTGAGATATGGAGCAATTAAGCAGCATGAACACTACATATAGAGTAAAGTAGACTTTAATTTCCTTATCAAGTAAATCTTTGCAGTTTACCAAGCCATGACGTCCTTTATAAGAACATAGTCGACTATCGATTTTGGTAAATTTTCTACCAGTTTGTGGACTTTTCTGCCTGTACATGTCTTGCGAATAACTTGCCTACATATTTTCTTCAGTGTAACCGGAGAATCGATCATTTTAAAACATGTAGAGCTATCATATTTTAGTACGCCTCCCAGGTCAAATCCACATTCCCACAATAATGGGGTCAGTAAAAGGCGGAATGGTGTCGTTTCATCTTCACAGGAAGTGACGTAATCTTCACCAATACTAATCGGGTCAGTAACGACACCGGGATCAACGTTTGATTCCCTTTCAATAATTTTCAAATCCGTCTTTAAAGCATGTCCAATTACATGTGGATTCATGTCAGGTGAAGGATTATAGAAAAGTAATATCTTTAAAATTTGAAGAAATTCCACTCGGTTAACATAGTAGTGGCTTTTTGAAACGAATAATTGGAAAGCCGTCTCTCCAAATCTATTTACGGCATTTACGTCACTTCCCAATGTCATCATGGCACGAATTACATCAACGCAAACTTTGAGAGAAATAGCATGGTGTAACGGACTCCTTTCGCTGCTGTCATGCTGTGTAATATCGTGTCCAACCTCCACCAGTCTCTTCAAACATGACACAACTATATCCCAGTTTTTCTCAGATTTCTTGTGTAGGTTTAATATTGCCACAAAAAGAGCACAGTCACTTGCTTTGTCTTTAATATTACTCTGACACATATCTTTCCGACTTTGGAGTAGGTTCAAGCACTCCCGTCTCTCTAGACCCTCGGCTAATTGGTCTATGGCAAGACCTGAATAACAAAAATTGGGTTCAACTATCGTCTGTCTAAGGCAATACTCCAATAGCTCCGGTCTGTCGTAGATGACACAGTATGGTACCAGATCTCTTAAACCTGGAAATGCTTTGTAAAATCTCACGTTTCTCGATTCTAACTGGCGTTTGACATAGTCATGTATATCCACTAGTCCCTTGATGTTATTGTTTTCCATCACCGTTGTAATATTGTCAGTGGTAGGCTCCATAGTCCGTTTTGTCGGTTATCTAAGATTCCCTGCAAACAACAATGTAAGTAATTACTTATATGACACACTGTACATAATAGCCTACATATTCACATTTCAAAGCTGAACTTTCAAATGGACTATTCCATACTTCAAACAGGTCACGTTTATCATCAATATTCGGGGATTTTTTAACGTTTAACATGACAACCATTGCAAACCTTGATGAATGGGCTCCTCTAAGAGCTCTCTCAACTGGGTCTACATTGTTTGCAAAGGACATGAATTAAATTGTGATTCGTTTTTCATACAGAAAGGGTGAATCTTTCATAGACGTTTATCTGAAGTGAAGTTACCACGGGGTGACTTCCGAGGCGTCTGTTACATGAACCCATGGATGTTGATTTAAAAAAAAATAATGGCTCTACGTATATTAATTAAACCTTCTCTTGCTGAATTTTAAAATACATGTCTCCTTCTTTACCCATGCCCTGTTGTATAATTACATATATCTTCAATGTGTACAAGTATTTCGCTGTGCAATCACTGCTGTGGGATGCACTGGTTGCAGAATCAACTTGTAAATAGTGCAGACCCAGATGAGACAGCTCCTGCAGGAGCTGTCTCATCTGGGTCTTCACTATTTACAGGTAGGTATATTGACGTGAATAGCAAGCGAAGGGAGTGCACTGGTCGCACAATCAACTTGTAAATAGTATTCACAGATTCTTTATTTCTTCCATGAATACTCATGGGATCCAGGATTAACGTCTCCAATATAATATAGAGTGTTAATCAACAGAAAAAAATGTACTGTCGTTATTCGTGTACTCCATTAACTTGTAACAGTTTTAATTTCAATTGAACCTTTTGGGTATATCTATTGCAATTTGTTGTTTAAACAAGTTAAATTGCTCAATTTTATTGAATGTGTTTTTCCCATTTGAACCACCGTCCTCGTAAATAGTGCAGACCCTGATGAGACAGCTCCTGCAGGAGCTGTCTCATCTGGGTCTTCACTATTTACAGGTAGGTATATTGACGTGAATAGCAAGCGAAGGGTAAAAATGAGATTGATTTTTTTGGAGAATGGAATTTGATACATCTGTTTCTTTAGTTTTTAAAATGGCTATAATATGGAAGTTCCAACTTCCATAATTATTTCATTATGTAACTGTTTTGTCCATGAGTATTTAGTAGGTATTGTAGTTTGGAATAAATATATAACATTGAAAGGGTTAACCAATTCTCTCATATTGACGGCGTTTGACGACTTCTATTGGAGCAAATGCTCTATTTATCACAATGGTTTCAAACTACACAATTCTAAAAGAAATCCTTTTCTCTAGTTAATGCTCCTTTTCGGTAGATTTATTCAAAGGTGTTGTATCTAAAAATAGCATATGAGGCAATGGGTTAAGCACACTATGGTCATATCTGTGATAGCCTTTGCAAATGGCTTAGATACAGATGGTACCCGGATTAATGGACATCCCAACCGGAGCCAAACCCTCTTACACCATTTGTTATAAGTATAACTAAAATAGATCTGCAGGTATGTACTGTATATAGAATCTGAGATAAGACAACAGTGGGGTAACAATGGCTCGTAGTTTTATACATGCTTTACAACCGAACAGTACACTTGCGGTTGAACAACGTATAAGATTTTACAGAGCTAAAGTGCGTACCCAAATAATAAAATCGCCATTTCTCCATCAAACCCTATACTGTGACCACCCTTTAGAATCGTCTCTAAGAGACGATTCTAAAGAGTGGTCACAGTATAGGGCTTGGTGGAGAAATAAAGGAGCTATTCTTGAACATGTTTAAATCTAGGCATTTTATTTGGACCTCTGGTATAAGTAGTTTCATGTAACGACAGAAAGGTACGACGGATGGCTAATACCTAAATATCACCAATGTATACATACTCGTATGTGACACTATTTTGGTGACGTCTGTTATCTGCTGGATAGCATTTATGCGGATGATACAGACTATAAGACAAAACAAAATATTTTATTGAAATTAGAAAAAAACATACCGACCAGTATGGCTATGATTCGTTGAACACCACTTGTTCTTTATATTCAGTATGTATATCCAATATGTGTGCATGTTACCCGCAAACACCATCAAATACGAGTGTATTTCTTGGTCTAAATATAGAACACATAAAACGGGTATATTCCAGATTTAAACACACCGCCTTATACACAGTCAGAATTGATTTCAATACACAGATCACGTATACATGTATACCGATAGTCTGTTTACATCATTAACCATTTCCTTCATAATTATAAGCGTGTTTTCACACATTTGCAAGCAGAGTAGACCAATATCAGACGGCTCCTGCAGGAGTCGTCTGACCAGGGTCTGCTCTGTTTGCTAATGGAATCTGAAAAAATCTGTTTCTTTTACTTTCTAAAATAGCTACAATATTCCACCTTCAATATTTCATTATAATATTTCGTCCATGAATATTCAGTAGGTATTTCAATTTGAAATAAACATAGAACAGGGAAAGGGTTAATGAAATAATAAAGGATATAGTAAATACAATAATAAAAGGCAGAGTAAAGTCTATAAGAATGATCTGAGTGGAAACTATACAACTAACTGAACATATCCTGATCAGAGGACTAAACTAGATGGCTTGTAAGACAAATGGCAGCTTAATGCAGAGTGATAATCACACAGAAAGCTCACAGAAGAGCTTTCTCAATGACTTCACTCTGCATTAAGCAGCAACCTGCCTAAAATGATCTAAATTCTTTATCAAACATCCGATTTAGAGGCGTTTCCTATATATATTACTGTTTTGTTATTTTGCACAACTCTTCGATTTCAAAGGCCACGGTAGAGCCTATTTTAAGCGACAATTCAATTATTGAATATAATAGTCTTAAAAAGCAGGTGGTTGCTTAATGCAGGGCAAAAGTAATGCATAAACCTCATATATTAGCTTTCTGTATTACTTTTGAGCTGCATTAAGCTACCACCTGCCTCACAGACCCATAATTAGACCTTTTTGATGGCCGCTTAAGACAGGTTCTACTGTATTTACGCCAGCGGGGAAGACTATGTTTTGGCGCAGGTCATCCATCAGTACACCTTTCCTGAGGACAAAATGTGCACATTTAACTGATATCATTGAGGTCAATGTCACCGCAAAATGTATACCAAATTTAATGCAGATTTGTACGCTCAATTACGTTAATATGCTCGGTTTGACTTTTAAAAAATGGTTTACAGTCGTTTACCACCACCAGGTGTTTTGCTCTCTGATCGGTATCTACAGGGTCATGGTTTGTGTCCACTCTGTTTGCAAAGGCGTAAAAAGTGTTTATATACTCAACAAAAGTATTTAAGGGTCAGTGGTACTTTTCCAATCGGGTTTATGCAATGACCCTATAACTTTGGCATCCTGTATTTTCCATATACCGATACTTAAATAGATTTCGACCAAATTTACAGGACGTATTGTCAAAATGTCAATCTACAGATTCCAGTGAGATTGAGTTCCTATAGACACCCATGGAATGAAGAAACGAAACATAGGAATTTCTGAAATTCTCCAAAAAAATCAATCTCATTTTACTCTTATCTGAAATACCAATAAACATTTCTTTGGTATGTCAAACAGTTTGGTAAACCTTTCCATGTTCCATTATTTCCAATATTGATATGATTTTCAATTTCCAAAGCAAGGAAAACTCCTGCTGAAAATGATGCATATTTTAGTGAAAAACATCGTTTTACATTTTTTTCTCCACGGAGGTGCATAAGACTCCCGCAGGTATAAATTTTATCAGCATCCTGCAAGTTTCGTTTGGATTAAGTGACATTGGTGAAAGATACGAAGTACCAAAGTTGTGTAGTGAATACATTGAGCCCAATCGGAAACTGACCAGTGACCCTTTAATTATTGTGTTGAGTATATTATGAAAAAGGGTTAATATCCATGCTTAAAACTTTCGCAGATATCCGAGGTCCTGATTATCCAAAGCCATATTTTGACACAAAGTTCAAGGTTCGCTGGAACGACGAGAGGCTATATATCGGAGCATATATGCAAGAGACCGACTTCTGGGGAACTATAACTGAGGACGAATCCTTAGGTATGTCCTTATTTCATATTCATAACTACTCGTCTTATTCCGCCAGCGTTCAGAATATCCTTAGGTATATATATACAGTGCTCCCTCTCTACAACGACAGCCATTGGGATACGAAGATTGTATGTGTTGTTCAGAGGGAGTTGTTATAGGGAGGGAAAATCAAACATAATTAGCTTGTTTGCAGATCCCCAGATAAGGTGTATTTCGAGAACTAAAACCGTTATGCCTCCATGGAGGTATAAAGAAAATACGATGGAAAAAAGTTGTGTCTGGAGCCTTGTTGTTTCGGAAACAGTGACATGCGTTGTTGTAAGGAGGGAATCGTTATTGAGAGGGCCGTTGTAGGGAGGGAGGACTGTATGTCTTATTTCATATTCATAACTACTCGTCTTATTCCGTCAGCGTTCGGAATATCCAGTAAAACCTCTCTTAACCGGAATTCTAGTAGAGAAGAATTTAGATATTTTAGGCAGGTGACTGCTTAATGCAGGGTGAAAGTCATGCAGAAAGCTCCTCTAGGAGCTTTCTGCATGACTTCCACCCTGCATTAAGCTGTCACCTGTCTCCAAGACCGATATTTATACTAAATTTAATGTCCGTTTAAGAGAGGTTTTACTGTAGTCTATTTTGTGGAAAATAAACTGAGGTGTTCCGAGTGCTTATGTCACTATAACCATCTCGGAACACCTCACGGAATAGACTTTATTCCGAACCCTGGCGGAATAACATGAGTATATACGAATGCACTGTAACCGCGTAATATACTATCCACCCGATTATAATATTCTCGAAGAGTTTTGATTAGTTACCAACTTTTAGCATAATGTAAGATATTAGGAGCCAGGCAAGAATGCGCGATAGCACAGTAAAACTCTCTGTAAATACAAGACTCAAAGAAGTAGATCAAATTTGATCTTAACCCATTCCCTTTTATTGGCGTATTTTGACTCCCCTGTGAACGTGTAGTTTTGAAACCAATGTGACAAATACAGCATTTGCTCTAAAGGAGCAAATGCTGTATTTGTCACAATGGTTTCAAAACTACACGCTTCTCAACCCTTTCGCTGCCAAACTCTGTCGTCTGCTAATTTATTTATTTTTTATTTTCTTCATTTTTATTTCAAAAACATAGGCTAGTAACAGAAACAAACAGTTTGGACCCTGATGAGACGCCGCGTTACTCGGCGTCTCATCTGGATCCAAACTGTTTGCATAGGTAATCACAGATCCGGCATTGGCAGCGAAAGGGTTAAACGTTTCATATATTCAAGTTAACGTTCGTTTTCAGTAGATATTTTTTCAAAAGTATTGGATCTAGAAATAGCCTATGAGGTAATGATTTAAAGACAGGTAGAAACTTAAGGCAGGCGTTATTTGATCTTAAGTAGTCACCTGCCTGAAATATATCAATCCCCTTTACTTAACTATCGCTTAAGAGAGATTTAACTACTGATTATGTATTTACATGTTTAGTATCCATGTGTCTAATATGTTGATAAGTATGTCAAGCTCAGGTCAATTCAATATCAATTTAATGGATCGAAATTACAGAGGCAGGTTTTTCTACCTTGACTTGATACAGTAAAACCTCTCTATAACGGCCACTAAATTACATCTAATATTTTGTGTAAAAGCCAGGCGACTGCTTAAAGCAAGGTGAACGTAAAACAGAACGCTCCTATAGGAGCGTTCTGTTTTACTTTCACCTTGCTTTAAGCAGCCACCTGCCCTAAATACCAACTAATTAACACAATTTAGTGGCCGTTATAGAGAGGTTTTACTGTAGATATTTACATGCAGAATAGACCCAGATCAGATGGTTCCTATAGTAACCGCCTGACTAGGGTCTGCTCTGTTTACTCATGAAATGATATAGATCTGATTCTAGTTTCTATCGTGACAAAAAGTTTTCTTCTACATAGTACCATTAAAACTAATGCATGTATATTCACGGAGTAAAGGGTCAAAAACTGGTTTTCTATGTCCCTGGAGCAATCTTATTTAAGACAAAATGAGAATGCCATGTTAAAGCTTACTTAATCCGTTACTCCATAAATACGCCTTTCTACGCCTGTGCAAACAGAGAAGACCCAGATCGGGCGGCTCCTATTGGAACCGTCTGATCAGGATCTGCTCTGTTTGCTCATGATATAATATATAGGTATGATTCTAAAATTTCCGTGCCCATGTGCTATTATAAAAACAATCTACTATTCATGATACTATTATTTCTTACATGAATATCCATGGAGTATAGGGTTAAACGAATGACTAACGGTTTTCCGACACCTGGTATTCCAGTATTACATTTATTTTTTTGCATATTACAAGAAATGAAGCCTTGTTACTTCTAAGAATCTATATTTTAATGATTTTTTTCTTAGAATCTATATTGTAGTGAAGTTATTTTTTAGAATCTATATTGTAATGAAGGTGTTACATTAAATAGCGTTTAACACGATATAAATGGTATTGGTCCAATCGAGCCTCACAGCAACTCAGTGTTTCTTCAGGATCGTAGTACATGTAGTTTGAAAATTGAGTCAATATTTTGAAACAAAAATGGAAGGAAAACAAGTAATTAAGTTAATAATTATTAATTACATTTACAGTGTGGACAGAGAATGCTTTCGAGGTAAGATATAACATCGTCATGCT
The DNA here is from genome assembly GCA_963576725.1 of Azorinus chamasolen. Taxonomy (NCBI): domain Eukaryota; kingdom Metazoa; phylum Mollusca; class Bivalvia; order Cardiida; family Solecurtidae; genus Azorinus; species Azorinus chamasolen. Next base: position 105,981,582 of record OY755235.1, on the reverse strand, counting down.
ATAGACTATAAAATAGAATTTCTGTATCTATCTCTGTATATGTCTACATGAGCGACTCAAACCCTATCAATACTGAATGTTTAAAGTTGATAGTCCATCATTGTTATTATATTAACTTATTCTCTCCTAGACTATTTTAGACCCAACCTCGTTGAATAAATATACCGAAAAGGAGCATGTACTAGAGAAAAGGAAACCTTTGGAATTATGCAGTTTTGTAGCCATTGTGATACCGGTAAATAAAGAATTTACTCCAATGGAGCAACACTCTATTTATCACAATGGCCTCAAAAATTATTTTTACAGAGGCGTAATAAGGCGTCGGTAGGAGAGAATGGATTAACTATATATTGTGATATTATTTATTTCTATCTTCATGTGAACTGCCTTAATCTGTTCTGCTATTGTTCTGTTTATTGGTAGAATTCATGCAGCACGAAAGGGTAACTTTACGAGAGGATTTTGCATGACAGACAGTGCAGATCCTGATCAGAGGGCTCCACTAGGAGCCCTCTGATCTGGATCTGCACTGTTTGCAAATGACAGCACATTCGTTTTCTGTGTACAAAGTGTTAAAAGCTAGTGATTACTTAACGCTTTACTCCATGAATATTCATTTAAGAAATAATGACAGTATGCATATTAATTAGATTAATTGTTATAATTGCACACGAACACAGGGATTTTGGCCATGGCAGAAACTGCTGAATCACACCTATATTATATAATAAGAAAACAGAATAGACCCTGATCATACGGTTTCTATAGGAGCCGACTGATTTGGGTCTGCTCTATTTGCTAATGCGTGAAAATGCGTTTATATGAAGGGAAGGGTTAACCAAATATAGAATGCATGATTATGTTGAGTTTAATTTCAGGTGTATGCCGTTCCGGATGGAAGTATGCATAAGTAAGTAATTGCCGTGATAGATGCAGGCCAATGGTTCGTCCAATTAACCTTTGGCAAGATAGGTTTTCCGTTGTCTTAACCCTTTCTCTGTTTAACCCTTTCCCTGTTTAACCCTTTCCCTGTTCTATATTTATTCCGAATTTCAATACCTACTGAATTTTCATGGATAATACAGTTATAATGAAATGTGGAAGGTAGAACAGTATGGCCATTTTAGAAAGTAAAGACACAGATCTATCAAAGTCCATTAACAAACAGAGCAGACCCTGATCAGACGGCACCTGCAGGAGCCGTCTGATCTGGGTCTGTTTTGTTTGCAAATGCGTGAAAAGCTTTTATATGGAGGAAAGGGTTAATTGATTTTAATCTGACCCAGACTGACATTGCCCTCATTGACTTTAACCCTTTACTCCATGGGTATCAGTGTAAAATAATGGCATCATGAGTATGAATTAGATTAGTTGTTATAACAGCACATAGACATAGGATAGTTTTGGCAAATGTAGGGACTGTAGAGTCATATCTGTATGATTGTATAAGCAAACAGAAGAGACCCTGCTCTAGTCTGGGTCTGCTCTGCTTACCAAGGAGTGAAAACGCGTATTTGTGGAATAAAGGGTTAAGGGCAAACGTCTGAGGACAATTTGATAAAATACTTATTAAATACCAATCCCGAAACACCTAATTTATTGCTATTACTACAAAAACAACTATTAAGGTGTGATGGCATTAATCAATAAATGACTATTTATTTTGGTCCAGATTTCCCGCCCTTGAGTTTTTGGTCGAGACAAAATTCAATTCAATTTATTGATACTGTGATGAAAATTAACGTCTTGTAATTTATAATCAAAGTTTTTCATGGCTACACCATGTTGAAATAAAATATCTGCTCAAGTTTGCTGAACTATTTACCGAGTTCCTGTTGATTCAATTAAAGCTATAGACCGAGTGTCAGTCATCCTGGAATCTGATGAGACGCCGAGTTAATCGGCGTGTCATCTGGATCTACACTGTTTGCAAATGCCAGCAAAGAAAATCTTAGCGGACGAAGGGTTAACCATTTCCCTGGTCTATGTTTACATAAAATGTTGACCATTTCCCTGGTCTATGTTTACATAAAATGTTGACCATTTCCCTGTTCTATGTTTATATCAAATGTTAACCATTTCCCTGTTCCATGTTTACATCAAATTTCAATACCTACTTAATATTCATGCACTAAAAACAATATCATGCAATATGAAAGGTGGAATATTGTAGCCACTTTAGAAAGTAAAGTAACTTATCTTTCAAATTCCATTAGCAAACAGAGTAGACCCTGATCCGACGGGTCCTAGATAGGAGCCGTCTGATCTGGGTTTACTCTGTTTGCAAATGCGTGAAAACATTTTTATAAAAGGGACATTGTTAAATGACTTGTAAATCCTGTATCTACAGTAGAATATGTCTTAAGTGGTCATTAAAAAGAGGTTTGTTCAATTATAGGTCTGTAAGGTAGGTGGTACATGTAGCTTAATGCAGATCAAAAGTAATACAGAAAGATCCTGTAGGAGTTTTCTGTATTAGCTTTGCCCTGCATTAACCCTTCGCTTGCTATTCACGTCAATATACGTACCTGTAAATAGTGAAGACCCAGATGAGACAGCTCCTGCAGGAGCTGTCTCATCAGGGTCTGCACTATTTACAAGTTCGCTCCACAGCAGCGATTGCACAGCGAAAGACTTGTACACAGTGAAGATATATGTAATTATACAACAGGGCATGGGTAAAGAAGAAGAAATGTATTTTAAAATTCAGCAAGAGAAGGGTTAAGCAACCACCTGCTTTTTACATGTAAAGACTCCTATATTCAATAAATGAAGGGCCTCTTAAGACAGGCTCTACTGTATATAAATGTTAGTTTGTAGAATACAATGTGAAGTACCTTTTCTGATATCGATGTTGCGGTCATGTATTATTATTGTAGCTACAAGGAAATGCAGATTAGTGTTCGAAATGTCACGTGGGACCTCATGCTTAAGAAAGCCTACATAGACCGACCACCATGCACATCAGAACAAGTTGTCGTAGTCTCCAACTGGACCAGTGAAATGGAAAAAGCCACCTACACGGATGGCGTCATCAATGACGTCAACGGAAAGGGTAGACAATAAATGTTCTCATAACCCTTTCCCTATGGAATGAAGGTCCGGACATGCCAATTGCTATTTGCTAAACTGCCATTTTCCAAATGAAAAAAAAATACGGACGTGTGCTTCTCGCGTACAGATGTACAGAAACTGGTTATATCATTGTTTTGATAAGGATGCAACACATATTGTATAATGAAGCCCATAGATTTGTCTAATCATTGGATCCGTCAAGCACTCTTCAGAGAAAAGAAACTAGAATTAATGACAATATGGCAATTAGCAACTGGCATTCAGCAAATTAGCAATAGGTATTTGGCAAATTAGTAATTAGCATTTGGCAAATTGACATTCAGCAACTGGCAAATTAGCAATTGGCATTTAGTAATTGGCATGGCCCGATCCGCATTCCATACGGTACCGACGAGGATGGATCCTAAGCTCTTATTTCATTAAAATGCCTGAACAATATCATTCATAAAGGATACAAAACATATTGTGGAATGAAGCCCGCCGATCTGGATCCCGAAAAGGCAATGCGATGGTGGTACTTCACCTAGACTAAACGTATCATCAAAATTGTTGGCTACCAGCAAGCACTCATCAGAGAAAAAACTAGAATAAATGGCAATTAGCAAATGGCAAAAAGCAATTAGCATTTTGCAGCTGGTAAATTAGCAATTGGCATTTAGCAACTAGCAAAACAGCAATAAGCATTTGGCAATTCCATACTTTCTCTGTTCTGTGTTTATTTGAAAACCCACATAATATTTATGGACAAGATAGTTATAATGAAATATGGAAGGTGGAACATTGCAGACATTTAAGAAAAAAAGAAACATATCTATTCAAATACCACTGGCATACAGAGCAGACCCTGATCAGACGATTCCTATAGGAGCCATCTGATCTGTGTCTACTCTGTTTACAAACACGTTTATATGAAGGAAGTGGTTAACGCTTACCATTTTCTTGTTGAATATTCCTGTAAGAAACAAAGACATTATGAATATTTATTAGCTGAAGTTTCATCATGGTAAAGAAATAAATTATTTCTTTACTCTAACTTTAGAATCAGGGTCCATGCTTATAAAGCTTTTTAGTTGAGTCTGAGTTCGTTCTTAAGCCTTTGATTGGTCAGATTTGAGCCTAAGGATCAACTCTGACCAATCAAAAACCTGAGAACGAGCTCAGACTCAACTAAAAAGCTTTATAAGCATAGATACAGATCTATATAATGATGTAGGGGAACAGAACAGACAATGATCAGACGGGTCCTAATAAAGCAGTAATTGAGCATCTGTAATTCACATCATTGTTGAATCCAAAGTGACAGTTTTGTGATGAGTGGATCTTGCACAACAGAGAAGTCTGAAATACAAAGACAAATATTACACATAGCAATCGAAATAGGTCGGATTATAGGTTTGTGAGCCATGCGATTGCTTAATAATACAAGTCGAAAGTAAAACAGAAATCTCCCATATGAGTTTTCTGCATTACTTAACCCTGAATTAAGTAACCACCTGCTTTTTAAGTCTCCTATGTTAAATAAATGAATGGTCGCTTGGGACAGGTTCTATTGCATAGGTAAATTTACTGTTTCTTGTTTCAATGATGTTATTTAAAATACATGTGATTTTACATCCAGGGACATTTTGGACCGCGGAGTGGTCGTTCCGGTTCGATGCTCTTGCCGAGTTTACAGACAGGGCGCCCTCAGATGCCACTCCTAGGGCAGGAGAGGCGTGGTTTTTCATCTTTGCAAGGTAGGCGACGATTACGTAGCATCGATTACGTACAGGTAGATTTTTCTTAAAGTGCTAACCAGATAGGTTTATTTAATTAACCCATATGTCCCATGTGTCCATTCAAAATGACTTAGACAAACAGTGTAGATCCAGATCCAAGGGCTCCTGACTAAGCCCTCTGATCAGAGTCTGCACTGTGTGACAAATGCATCCATATCACTCACTTATACCAACAAATACAAGAAATGTCACTCACTTATATCAACAAATACAAGAAATGTCATCCACTTATATCAACAAATACAAGAAAATCGAAGAAAACACCGGTTATGTTAAAACTGTCTGCACACTTTGACCCTACACCCATCCATTTCCCAAGTCAAGCGCCCAAATCAGAGCCCATCTTTATGTCAGTTGTATAAAATTTACAGATTTATTTATTTCTGTTCTGTATTGTAATATTCATTAGAATCGTGACAGCAAGATAAGGCGAGGGGTGGGGGAAACGACAAATCTACATTTACTTAACCCTTTGGTAGGAGAACTCTATTACAACAGGAAGCGTTCGTGCTATACTCTTTTATTTTACTCCTTCGGTGATGACAATGGAAAGTGTTATGTATGGGATGAAATACACAGGGTGGCAGAAGATCATGCGAAATCGGAACTTGTTTGATAACTCGTATAAACTCGATCATAGGGAATATGACAGGTGTAAAGGAAATTACATTTTATCCTGACACACGTGGGGGCTCAACACAGAAATAGACAAGTTGATTCTGCCTACATTTATGCAATAAATAAAACAGTAGCATTGACATAATGAATCACAAATTATTTGAACTGGAACACTCCCGAATGGAATCGGACAGCATGTATGCTTTGATTAAAAATACCAAAAGGAAGACCGTGGTATATGTGCCATCTCAGTGGAACACTGTTATTACTCTTGCAAGAAGAAATAAACCATGCATTGTAATACCGATGAAGTATACAGACTTTCTTAATCTGAAAGAATTTTCAAAAAGGTTCTGTCCTAATATGAAACTCAGCACTATGGACGTAAGAGTGAATTGGTTGAAAAGTTTCTGGATACAAATAAGAAGAGAATAACCGACCAGAATATTTCTAAATGAACATTTGAAATAGATAAGTTTTCAGAAATCAAAGTCAAGACATCAACCAGAACACAGAAACAGCTGCAAAACATTCCAGAGCAACTGGATGCCTATTATTCTCAAACACTGGTAGTATCTGAAAGCAAAAAGGCTGATTTGTTGTCTCTGTGCAAATGTGGTTTAATTCCGGAGGAGTTTCATTCATCCTTACTATACTGATGTACCACCTTCTTGCAAGAAAACAAGATTGTATCCCAATGCCTGACAGAAAGTGAATGGGAAACTGATAATGAATTAGTGCTTAGTGCTTGATATGTCATGATCTGGAAGTAACTGTGGCTTTGAAGTTTGATTGGAAAGGAATTATTCAATATTGATTGAAAGGCTTCTTATATTTTGTCTTATTGTGACCTTCATTTGTGTAGATATTGGTTGGCAAACTCAACATTCTCTTTTTATGTGTGTGAACTATAATTACACATCGTTATCAATACCTATTTCTGAATATTTCTTGTTGAAATACTTTAACTAGTGCTGAATTCGTGTGACATTAAACTTTTGTTATTGGTTTTAGACAGGACTGGTAATTTAAGAAACTACACCATCATTAAAACTGTTCGAATTAAGTCATTCTCTCATTTGTCAGTCGCACAAATGTCACATAGAACCTAAAGAAGACCCTTTTCAAGCAGCTGTGCCAAAAGCTTGCATGCATCATGATGCTATCTGGCATATAGAATCTTTATGCATTACTTGAAAAATGAAAATGCTTTATGCATAAAGGTGTTGTTTGATAAAAAAGGGCATAACTCCTCTGAATGTTTATACAGACACATGCAAATGACACAACTTAAGGAACTATGTATAAGCTTTATAACTGTATCTCATTAATTCAATCCATGCTAATAATAATTTGTTATCATAGGCCAAACCTTTTAAATGGCCTTTTTCTCAAAAAAAAAGATGAAAAATGCAGATAGCACCTTGATGAAAATTCATGTAAGAAATAATGGCAGTGTGGATATTATTTGCTGGAGTTTTATATTGTAATATGAACACAGCATTTTGGACATGACAGAAGCTGCATAATCATATTTATATAAGGACCTACGCATACAGAACAGACTCTGATCAAAACAGGCGTCTGATCTGGGTCTACCCTGTTTGCAAAGGTGTCAAAAGGCGTCCCTGGGTCTACTCTGTTTGCAAAGGTGTCAAAAGGCGTCCCTGGGTCTACTCTGTTTGCAAAGGTTTCAAAGGGCGTCCCTGGGTCTACTCTGTTTGCAAAGGTGTCAAAAGGCGTCCCTGGGTCTACTCTGTTTGCAAAGGTGTCAAAGGGCGTTCCTGGGTCTACTCTGTTTGCAAAGGTGTCAAAAGGCGTCCCTGGGTCTACTCTGTTTGCAAAGGTGTCAAAGGGCGTCCCTGGGTCTACTCTGTTTGCAAAGGTATCAAAGGGCGTTCCTGGGTCTACTCTGTTTGCAAAGGTGTCAAAGGGCGTCCCTGGGTCTACTCTGTTTGCAAAGGTGTCAAAGGGCGTCCCTGTCGGGTAAAGGGTTAAACAGGGATTGTTTATCTAGCTATCTCGTGTGCCCTGTTTGGACTTTTATATGTATATTACACGTTTTACATTTCAGGCCGGAGTACAAGTTCAAGATTGTTAACGGGCAGTATGTCAAGGTAAGGTTGAAACGCAGTAACCAGTTTTTTGCCTTATTTGTTTCAGCTGTAATAAAGTACAATATATTAACAGCTACAATAAATAACCTTATTGTTTACAGCTGCAGAAAGGTGCCTTATTCATTACATCTGCAATAATGTATCATATTTTAAGGCTGCGATATGGTACTTCTTTTTAAACCTGCAATTATATATCATGTTTTTACGGCTGTTATAGCAGCAATAAGGTACGGTAAAACCTCTCTATAACAGCCACTAAATTATGTTAATTAGTTATTTAGGGCAGGTGACTGTTTAAAGCAAGGTGAAAGTAAAACAGAACGCTCCTATAGGAGCGTTCTGTTTTACTTTCACTTTGCTTTAAGCAGCCGCCGGTCTTTTACACAAAATACTTGATGTAATTTAATGGCCGTTATAGAGAGGTTTTACTGCACATCGTTTTGGATTTACAGGTAATCCCTCCACCTAATAGACACACCTTTACACGCTTTTGCAAATAGAGTGGATCCAGATCAGACGGCTCCTGTAGTAGCCGTTTGGTTTGGCTCTCCTCTGTTTGCTTATGACATAGCATACATCTTATTCTATAGTTTGTCATGGTTCGTAAGCCATTATAAAACACCCATTTAATTAATATTCATGATGTCATTATTGCTAAGATGATACTGTTTCTTACGCATCAAATGTAACTCTTATTACGTCTCTGTAAACGTTTTTGAGACCATTGTGAGGAGCAAATGCTCTATTTATCACCATGATTTCAAGGCTACACATGTAAAAGTCAGATTTTGAAACCATTGTGAGGAGCAAATGCTCTATTTATCACAATGATTTCAATGCTACACATTTCTAAAACAATCCTTTTCCCTAGTAGAATGCTCCTTGTCGATAGATTTATTCAAAGAGATTTGGTCTAAAATAGTCCAGAAGGGATATGGTTAGTTTAATAAATGTACGCGTAACCTTCATGCACTGCAAACCGCTGTTTGTATGACTTTATATTTTACATACTTTTTTTCATTTAAGGATACAGACGCCACAACGGAATGGTGGTCATGGCAACCAATGTACACTGTCAACTTGCATCTACCTAGCAGGTGAATTATCTTCCTTATTTTACGTTATATAATTATAACGTTAAGTATTAATTCACTAGAATTTAGTGATGTTAAAGTACTTTATTCATTTTCTAGTATATGCAGACAGTAAGATCTCGATTACTTGAACACTTGACACTTTAACAGCCACCTGTCTAAAAGGGTCTAAATTCCTCTTTACAGAAAATTCGAATACTCGAGATTTAACAGTATGTGCTCATTTTGCAATTTACGACTAATGCCGGGTGCCGAAGTTATAAAACTTCTAACCCAGAGTCTTAGCCCATTCTCAAGTATCTGATTGGTCAGATTTTGAGCTTGATCAAAATCTGACCAATCAAATACATGAAACTTGGCTCAAACTCAGGCTGTATTAAGTTACCACATGTTTTGAAGATCCATAATTAGACTACTTTTAATGGTCGCTTAACCCTTTACTCCACATTTATCATGCAACGTCACGAAATACAGTCACTTCCTACTAGCATAATATTTTCCGCGTCGACGCTGTATTTTGTGAGGTATAGTGCATGTGTACTGACCCTACTGGAATGCAAGTTTTGTTCAGCCAATAGGAGGAAAACAGAAGGAGGAAAAAGGCATTATTAAACATAAACATCAAATTTAACACATTTGCTCACCATTGTCTCAACTATTTGTCCATATAAAAGGATTAAATCAAGTTTGTTTATGTTGTAAAAGTCGATGACGTCACTGCATGCCAACATGACGTCACGTAATACGTACTTGCATTTATTTTCATTCAGGGGACGAAACCGCTTTAGCAATCTTTCTTTTTCTTCATTTTCTCCATTTTTCTTGGAGTTGCATGATAAAAGAATTACTATGCTAGTAGATCTAGTTTGGAACTTCAGCTGTATTTTGGCTCGTCAGAAAAGTAGTTAAATGCTCGCCAAGGCTCGCATTTAACAACTTTTCTAACTCACCAAAATACAGCCGAACTTCCAAACTACTAGCATAGTAATTCTTATATATACGCTTTTCTTCGCCTTTGCAAACAGAGTAGACCCAGATCAGACGGCTCCTATAGGAGCCATCTGGTCAGGGTCTGCTCTATTTGCTTATTGTATACTATAGATCTAATCATACAGTTCTGACAGAGCCAAACTGTGCTTTGCTCATATGCCATTATAAAACAATGATTTAGATCTAATTAATATTCATGACGTCATAATTTCTTACATGAATATGCATGGAGTAAAGGGGGTGAATATCGGTTCTGTTGTAGATACAATAATAACGACTATTCAAATAATAAGACTGTTGTTCAAACAACACACAACAACGCTGATATCGAAAAACAAAAACAGTTCGACATAAAGTGAAATTTACATAATATTATATTCTTGTTTCAGGTTTGGCCTTGTGCAGTTCAAACGAAACTTGGCAGACAAGGAGTTTAACTATACAGAATGGCATATATACCGAGCTTTGTTTGACGTGTTTGAGGCTGAACATGTGAGTAGAACCCTTTCCCTGTTATACTTTATTTAAAATTTCAATACCTACTGATTATTCATGGTCTAAACAGTTATAAATCAATAGAGAAGGTGGAACATTGAAGCCATTTTAGAAAGTAAAGAAACAAAAATACCAAATTTCATTAGCAAACAGAACAGACCCTGATCAGACGGCTCCACGTTTATATGATGGAAAGGGTTAACCCTTTACTTGATAGAGAAACAGTTTGACGCCTTTGCAAGTTTAACCCTTTCCCTCACATATAAAAGCTTTTTCACGAATTTACAAACAGAGTAGACCCAGATCAGACGACTCCTATAGGAGCCGTCTGACCAGGGTCTGTTCTGTTTGCTATTGGAACATGATATATCTGTTTCTTTAGTTTCTAAAATGGCTACAATGTTACACCTTCCACATTTGATTATAACTATTTTTGTCCATGAGTATTCAGTAAGTATTGAAAATTGTAATAAACATAAAGCATGGAAAGGATTAGATTGTAATACAGTAGACACTATCCTAAGCGATAATTGATTTACTGAACATAGTATTCTTACAAAACAGGTGGTTGTTTAATGTATGGCAAAAGTAATGCAAAAAAACCTCCTATTGGAGCTTCATGCATTGCTTTTGACATGCATAAACCCTTCGCTTGCTATTCACGTCAATATGCCTACCTGTAAATAGTGAAGACCCAGATGAGACAGCTCCTACATGAGCTGTCACATCAGAGTCTGCACTATTTACAAGTTGATTGTGCAATAAGTGCACTCCACAGCAGTGATTGCACAATGACATACGTGTACACATTGAACAGGGCATGGGTAAAGAAGGAGAAATGTATTTTAAAATTCAGCAGGAGAAGGGTTAAGCTGCCTCCTGTTTGTGACCGCTTAAGACAGGTTCTGATGTTTTTCGCTGTTATGCAAACCTCTTACACAGTTGAACGTCGATATCTCGACATCAGATAACTCGAACTTCGGGATAACTCGAACAAAACGTTCAGTCTTTAAACAGAAACTTACAATACAGAACTGCTCTAAATTGTATCGCAACAGATATCTAGAAACAAATGTGATAGCTTAATATAGGTCTAAAATTGCTGAAAGCTCATGTAGGAGATCAGCATTACTTGTATTAAGCTGTGAACTCGTGAAATTGTTCAGATTAGAAAGTGGATAACTCGAACTTCTGTTATCTCGTACTAAATTGTATAGTCCCTTGAAGTTCGAGATATCGAAGTTCAACTGTACATTTTGATCCTTTGCTGTATTACTACATGGTTTATGGGCAAAGAAATAGATATTTAATGATAAAAGGTTAATAACTATTTAATAATTAAGAGTTAATAAAAATTTAATAATAAAGGGTGAATAAATATTTAACGATAATAGTAGTATAAAATGGGACAACTCGCGGTCATTTTTTAGGAATGTGGAGCAAATGTATTGATTAAAGATGGCGGCTTTGTATGGAGCCATGTGGAGCCAAAGTATCCGCTAAATTAGTCTGTAGTTTAATTTACATGTCTGCATATGCTTTGAAATATGCGATACACTAAAATGTTTGCATTTATCAATTTCAAATTTGAATTGAACCGCTACTATTGGTTTTGTTCATAGAAATCAATTTTTATTTGAGATTGCTTATTTAACCCAATACTCTGGCTCCACATGGCTCCACACAAAGCCGCCATCTTTAATCAATACATTTGTTCCACATTGCTCCACAAAATTGGCGGCGAGTTGTTCCATTCTATACTACTGATATGGTTAGTGAATATTTAATAATTAAGGGTTAATACTTATTTAATGATAAAGGGTTAATAAAATATTTAATGATATTTTTTCAGAAATACAAAGCAGTGAATGGTATGTTTATATCGGAGTTGGAAAAACTGGATGTATCACCCAAAATCATGTCCAAGAAGTGTGTTGAAGTAAACATAGAACTGAAGGAAGATGATTTCCAAGTTAACGTGACGTCCCGAATAATGAATTTGCGTATTGGTCACATCCGTGCAGACCGTTATGTTTGGTTCACATAAACATTCTTAAGACTCCGATTACATTGTCCAGCCGTCTTACTATAGATAGGTGGCACGCCAACACTGTGAACAGCTTAGACACATGTCTATCGCCATTTTTAACATGCTTGCACACCGCTTGCCAGAGTCAAATATTCTCTTCTGCTACTATTGAAAACAGTTCAGATCCTACTGGGAATATGCATTCCTAAGTTACAATTGAAATGGGGTCTAAAATCTCTCCATCATATGCATTAACACATTTCCTCCTAGTGATTTATTTTGGCGCCTCTGTAAAAGTCACATTTTAAACCATTGTGATAAATAGAGCACTTGCTCCATAGGAGCGTGAAAACACTTTTACATGAGGGAAAGGGTTAAGGTATACATGTACTTAAACCCTTTCTCCATGAATATTGATGTAGAAAATAATGACATCACGAATATTGATTAGATTTATTGTTATAATAACACATGGCTACAGGAATGTTTGGATATGGCAGAAAATGTAGCATCATATCTATGTTATATCATCAAGGGTTTAAGTAAACCTGTTAAACCGGGCATCTTGTCTATTGTTATCTTCTACCACTTATAATTATGAGTTTATTTAACCCATTCCCGTATATGCTAAATATAAATCCTACGTATTTGAATATATATCTACTAAAAAGAGCATTAACTAGAGGAAATGACCTTTTTTAGAATGGTTTAGTGTTGAAACCATTGTGATAAATAAAACATTGGATCCTATGGAGCCAATGCTCTATTTATCACAATGGTTTCAGAAAGTGACGTTTACAGAGTCGCCAAAAGGCGTCAATATGAGTTAAAAGGTTAAAAGCGGATGCCTGCTTTGTTGAGGACAATAGTAATGCAGAAGTCCTGCCTAAAGCTACCACTATGCTCTGCTATAGTTTACTGACTTCCGATTCGACAAAAGTTTTAGCCGATTGCCAAGCAGCTTTGATCTAGGTGAGGTGTTTGTTTTGAAAAGTAATGCATAGTATATATACGTTGAGATGTAAAATAAATAAATATTTTGGCACATAAATTAACCCATTACCTCATATGCTATTTTTAGATATAACCTCTTTGAATAAATCTACCGAAGAGGAGCATTAGCTTGAGAAAAGGAAATTTTTGTAGTTTGAAACCATTGTGATAAATACAGCATTTGCTCCTATAGGAGCAAATGCTCTATTATTACAATGATTTTACAAAGTGACCTTTACAGTGTCGTCAAAAGTCGTCAATATGAGGGAATGGGTTAAACAATTACAATTATCGGTCTTTTAGACAGGTGAAAGCTTAATGCAGAATGAAAGTCATGCAGAAAGCTCCTCTATGATTAAGCAGTCACCTGCAAGGCATCAATTCAGAGTAGTATTAAGAATTCGAGTTTTTACTGCAATATGCTTTATTATTGACAATAAAGTCAGCCATACTTTTTGTTGTTCTTGTTATTTTATGTTCTACAATGAGGGCCTGCATGTAAAACAACAAAAACGAGCAATATACTTGCGAGAGCCCTCTCGACAGGGTCTGTACTGTTTATCATGCAAGCCTTTTCTATTCAATACCCCAGGATAGTAAAATTTAACTTGTCCTGTTTAGATTTTGGAATAGTCCATTTGAAAATGCAGGATAGAAAGGGTTATGGGTTAACATGACATTTAATAAAGAATATTTACGTCTGTTACATTGTGTTTATATAATTTATGAAATATTCTAGAACACGCTTAACGGCAGTATACCGTACTGACTAAACCGTTTTCAGATTGAAAGTAGAAGAAAGTTTTGAAATGGGTTCACGTCGCACATTAACCCATTACCTCATAGGCTATTTTAGATACAACCTCTTTGAATAAATCTACCGTAAAGGAAAATTATCTAGAGGAAAGGAAATTGTTTAGAATTGTGTAGTTTGAAACCATTGTGATAAATAGAGTATGAGCAAATACTCTATTTATCACAATGGTTTCACAAAGTGACTTTTAGAGAGTCGTCAAAAGTCGTCAATATGAGGGAATGGGTTAACTGGTATTATGACATGCAGTGTAGATAAACAACACATATCAGTCGCCACACTTTGCAATGCGGTTTTTAGTCAATTTCTGCTCTATTTTAAAAGGTAAAAAAACAATCGATTTTTTCCAATGCAGCTATTGATCTGGCTTTACAAAAGTGTTCGATGCTTGAAGTCAATACCATGGGGGATAACAGTGTAATGATAAATTAACCTTTTCCCTCATATATAAACGCCCTTTTCACGCATTTGCAAACAGAGTAGACCCAGACCTACAGGAGCCGCCTGGTTAGGGTCTGCTCTGTTTCCCCATCGGAATTAATAAATCTGATAAAGCAGTTTCCACAACAGTGAAAACATCCTTTCCCTTGCTTATTTAAATGAGAAACATTTTAATGATTCTGTGCATAAATGCTAATGAGGTGAAGACATTTTGAATAAATATGAAACGGAAAGGGTTAAGCACATGCGTGTCGAATCGAAACCGCGACAGAGATATAGAGTACGGAGAAATGACCCCTGTCGTGCAATAATACTTTTTGTTACCTGTTTCAGTTTCAGTTTCAGTTTATTTCAATTTTGGCATAGTCCCGCGTTATGCGGGAAACATAAACAATATATATGCATGTGCATATTACATCACAGTGACGGGAAACGGCTATTTACAAATCTATATAAACATTAGAGTTTACAGACGTTCAGTTTTCATTTTGTATTACATTGTTATCGTATGAATATCAACTTAAAGCTGTATATTCGGTTGTTTTTGACAGCTAATTGTGTCCATTAAGAACACAATCCGTCTGTATATAATATAGAAACAGTTACAGTACATCACATACAGTCAGACTATTTGATAACATATACTGTGTAGGTTCTAGGACTAAGTTGTATAATGACAATATATAATATTATGGAGTAGCTGGTCGTTACGTTCTTATAGATGGGTCATATTTCATCTGATATCACGTATATTTATATACATACAAATACCGTGTTTCCCTAATGATGCTTTATATACAAATTGACAATATAATCAATATACATATACGTTGTATGTACGTCTACTTCTTTTTATGAGACTATTTGTAAGTAATAGTTAGCATTATACACATCTTACTGTAATACCTATAACATTTCTTCCATCGAAACATGGAAAAGAAAAAGCAGGTAACATGACATAGACGCAGAGGGATAAGATTAAATAGGTGCATTACATAGGGGGAGAATGATATACCCAGGTTTTACATTGTATGCACATCTACTTCTATTTCGAGACTATCTGCCAGTAATTGCAAACATTATTCACTTATTACTGTAATACCCATTGCATTCCTTCCATCGAAACGAAACATGGAAAAGCAAAACAGGTACCATGATATAGATACAGAGAGATAAAGATTAGATAGGTGCATAACAGTGAAGCAGAAAGTTATACATGTATCTAGATTTCAACAGATCAGTTACATTGTATCAGCAAAGTACTACAGAACAACATTAATTCATCAACATATATACATAAATGTGCGCATGTACTATATACAAGTGGCAATATATTAACCTTCCCCCTCTTCTATATCTATGTAAGAAATAAGTACGTCATGGATATATATGCGCCGATGATATAATAACATGTGTAAACAAGGTCCGCTTACTATTGTAGAAACCGACGGGACCAATCTATTACAATTTCTTAAGCCAACAGAGTAGACCCTGGTCA
The DNA here is from genome assembly GCA_963576725.1 of Azorinus chamasolen. NCBI lineage: Eukaryota > Metazoa > Mollusca > Bivalvia > Cardiida > Solecurtidae > Azorinus > Azorinus chamasolen. The sequence goes on along the minus strand of OY755235.1, from coordinate 105,965,640 downwards.
AACGTCTCCTATAGGAGCTGTCTGATCTACTTCTTCCCTGTTGACAAATGCGTGAAAGGGTGTCTATATGAGGGAAAGGGCTATATCTGTCAGCCTATATACACTGATCATGTATTTATTAAACCATATTAAGTATCTAATTTCTACACAGATGTTTCACAAGTAACATTGTTTAATTATTCTTTCGCTGTTTTTAAAATGTTTCATTATAATGTTACAGAATATACTTAACTGTCTAAGATGTGTGTTATTATTTGTCTGGAATAAATCAATAAATTTCAACATGTTTGGATTCCTGTATGTGGCCTTGCTTATATATTTTTTACGTTCATCATAAAACTTTGGGCAGATTAATATATAGTGAAATTCATCACCTAAATCACTGCAATACGGACACTTTCGTTCGTTTGCTGGAATATTTTGCCATCTACCTTTTTCTATGGGAAGTTGATGATTTCTTGTGACGAAAGAAATGAGATTTTTGCAATGGTATGCCGGTAAGTGTTTTATATAATGTGCTTCTTTGAATGTTGTTTTGATATGTTTGTACATATTGGTGTTTGAAGTCCTGTTAAGTTCGGAGTGCCAGGATTGGATAAAGATGTCCTTTTGCTTTTGAAGCGAGGATTTAACCATCCATTTTGAGCTTATGAAACTTTGACTGTACCAAATGCCTGAGTATCCCGTACTACATAACGTTGACTTTAGACTATCTAGCCACTGTGATTTCAACTGGTTTCGGTTGTAAAGTTCGTAAGTCAATATGTAAAGTCGCGATGCTAGTTTTGTAGTAAGGCTGTCATTTATGTTTTCAATAAGTCTCGACCAGTACGATATAACCTATTCTTGATATCAATCGATAGAGGCATGATTCCAATTTCACCGTATAACATGTTGGATGGTGTCGATTTCTTTAAGTTAAATATATATTTGTAATATTTAAGCTGTATTCTTTCCAGTGTATCGAAATTTCCATATCCCCAGATTTCACTACCATACAATAAGATTGGCTTTATAGTTTTTTCAAATAAATCTATCTGTAGATCAAATGGGAGGAAGAGACGCTTAGATTTTCTAAGTAATGCGAATAACGCCTTATTGGCTTGTTCGGCAATGTAGTTTTTAGTTTTAAGAAAGGAACCACTCTTTAGAGAAATATATGCCAAGATATTTGTATTCATCGGTTTGTTCCAAGATTTCGTTACCGATACGAAATGTGCGTTTGTTTTTCGAATTTCATTTTGAAATAACCATTATTTTTGTTTTAGCAGTATTTACTTTCAATTTCCATGTTATACAATAGTCATTAAAAACATTGAGAGCGTTCTGCAAATCGTTAGGATCATCATTAAATATAACAGTATCGTTCGCGTAAAGAAGAATACACAATTTTACTAAGATGCGAGTTTCATCGATTACAGTTTCTTTTGAGATCCCATTTACACTGTTGTTTTTCAAGAAAGTTTCTAAATCATTGAGAAATATGGAGAAGAGGAAAGGTGATAATTTTTCCCCTTGCCTCACACCATTTAAGCTTACGAATGGCGATGAAATGCCTTCTGCAGTTGTAATTCTGGATTTAATATTGCTGTAGATATTATGTATGACGTTAAAGCATTTTCCATCTATATTTTCTGTTGTCAGTTTATGCCATATACCTATTCGCCAAACGGAATCGAATGCTTGTTTGAAGTCAATAAAACAACAATACGTCTTTTTCTTTTATCTGTTTGTAAGATATCAATCAAGCTTTTGAGTATGAAAATATTATCTACAGTTGAATGATTTTTTTCTAAAACCGGCTTGTGTATCTTGTATTATATTATGATTTTCTGCAAATTTGTTCAGTCTGTTATTCAATATACTTGTATATAATTTACCAAGGCAGCTAAGTAATGCAATTGGTCTGTAATTTTCAGGACTCTTTGGGTCTCCTTTTTGCTTGTATATTAAGCCGTCAGTCCAAGAGTCTGGGACTATACCAGTGTCGAATACTATATTAAAAAGTTTCACATAGACTGGCAGCATGTAACTGATTGAATATTTAATGTGTTCATTTACAATATTATCTACGCCCGACGATTTATCATTTTTCAAAGATCTCACAGCAGTCATTACGTCATCCTCATTTATTGGATTATTTATTTCTTCATTTACATGTATGTGCAAGTCATTATTATGGAGGACGATCAACGCCGAAATTGCATCATGCTTTGTGGCATTTCAGTTTGTTTTATGGTAAATGCATCATGCATTGTGGCATTTCAGTTTGCTTCATGATAAATGCATCCTGCATTGTGGTATTGAACAGTTTGCCAAACCATTATTGCATGTCAAGATGGGAGTCCTTCTTACATTGAAGTTTCTTCAATGACACATGTCCCAACGACACACAACCCAATGCGGTAAGCCCATAGCAACAAGCATAAAGCCGAACGCCGAAGGCATAATGCAAGTTCAGACGAACTTGCCATATAGGTGGCGCTGCATATAAAACCAGATAATCAAACTACTGAAAGTACTGAGGATGGATTCAACGTAGATCGAATTAAATGTTTGGTTTGGTTTTTAAATGTTGTTTTGAGCGAAAACAGAACATTATTGAGAAGTGTGTGTATGGGGGGGGGGATTATTTAAAAATGATGTTGCCTTTGGTGCAATTTTATTTGTTGCTTTTTTATGTCCGTCTGATCAGGGTCTGTCTTGTTTGCTGATGATCTGTCATAGATATCATTCTGCATAGTTTGCCCTGATAAAACTCACGTGTCCATATGCTATTTTAACAATATATTTTAATGTCATTTTTTTCACATGAATTTTCATTGAGTAAAGGGTCAACTGTGTAGTACCCTGATCGCCGATGTGTGATAGACCACACGTGGCTCATTTATGGACCGTCTAATCAGGATCTGCTCTGATTGTTAATGGAATTTCATTCATCTGTTTATTTAGAATTTCTGAAATGACTGCAATGTTCCACCTTCCATTTTTTGGTCCATAAATATTCTGTATAGGTATTGGAATCGGGACTAAATATAGAACAGGGAAAGGGCTAAGATTATAAATATAAACATGTCTAATATATCATGAAATAGCATATATTTATTAGAATTATATTGGGTTTGAGAAATATATTACATTACATTATGTGTATAGATCTACACAAGAAATCAATGTTCAGAAATTCAGTAATGTTGCGTCTGGATAATTAATAAATGTTGTCGGCTTCAATTTGTATAGTTATTCTTTATGGACACGCATTTGGATCCTGATAAAACTCCGAGTAACATGGCGTCTAATCTGGATCCAATCTGTTATCATAGATTTAATTTACCACTAGCATCCAAATAGTTAATATAAAGCTATATATCTAATATATAAAGTGTTGCACATAAATAAATGAAATGCATAAATGACATCTGACCCGATTCAGGTGGATGAATGCACGTGCTATTAAAATCACATATTTGTGACGTCATTTACCAACGCTGTCATTATTATAAATACGAGAAAATATTTTTGCTCAATACTAGTTAAACTAAAATGACCTCTGCTTCAAATTTTAAAAAATGCAGTTAGATTGTAAACTAATTGAACCTGATGAGACTTTGAGTTATTAACGATATAGATCTAGATTAATATATTCTTTCTGAAATTCAACCAATTTGCCCAGGGAGAGGGTATACATACTTGTGTGCATGCCCTTATTTAGATTTACATTGTTAGATTCTATATGTTTTCATTTACATTTTCTTAAATTTCGTCACTTGAGGTCCTCTACAAAAGTTACATAAAGTATGCCCCTTGTGTCAAAATTGGTTCTCCCCAGGGACGGCTAGTTTTCTATAGAAGCACATAGTGAAAACTTTGAAAATCTTCTCTGATTGTCTGGTGAGCGATGTCAGGGCTTTTCAGACCCTCTTGTTATTATTATACTTAGAACTCCCAGCAGGTGACACATGTGTTCCTTTGAACATTCTTGTTTATAATGAATAATGGCATTAGTATACCGGTTTTTTTGTGTCACCTGCTGAGAGACAGCGTGTCAGACAGGGGTCACTTTTCCGTCGTCTGTATGACCGTCCGTCTGTCTGTCTGTCCGTCACACTTCCCCCAGCAGGTGACACATGTGTTCCTTTGGACACTATTATGTTTGGCAATGATAGAAACCAGGTATTTATTCTAAGTTAATAAGCAAACAGAACAGGCCCTGATTAGTTGGACATGAAAAGACAACGCAATAAAATTGCACCAAAAGTAACATCCTTTAACCCTTGAGTTTGGCAGCGAAAGGGTTAACCCCCCCCCTTCCCCCATAATCTTCTTTTTAAATTAAATGTGATGTCTTCAACTTAAAATTATATTATTTATTTTAAACAACAACACCACCATTTTCCCATAATTCTGTTTAAAAATAAATATGATGCCACCAGTTTAAAGTTCTATTTATAATAAATTTAACACAGATACCCTGGCCTATTACACATCGGCGATCATGGTACTGCACAGTTGAGACATTACTCATTGAATATTCATGTGAAAAATAATGACATCGTGAATATTAATAAATCTATAATGACAGATCATTAGCAAACAGGGCAGACCCTCCCCCCCCCCCACACACACTAATGTAATGGATCAGTAACCGTTCTATTTCTTTGTCTTCAGCGTTTTTCGAAATCCTTCTATTTCATTCTTTATCTATGTATTGATTCGGCAAATCACTTCAGCGTTTTAGTCCGTGACTCTTAATTGTCTGCTAGAGTACGAAAAAGGCCGGGGCCGAACGTAACGACGTTGGAACTACGCACCACGCATCAAGCATCAAGCACCAAGCGCTAAGCAAATATCACAAAGAATATGCTTCAAAGAAATTTAAACAATGATACACATCATTTGACGTTTATAATAATCAATAAATAAGTTTAAAGAATGTTGAATGTCGGATCGAGGAAGAAATTTCAAAGAAAGAAGAAAGCACATCGTGGCATGCAATAATCAATTAGCATAATGCATTTACCATGAAGCAAGTTGAAATGCCACAATGCGTGATGCATTTTTGGCGTTGATCGTCCTCCATACATTATAGTGCATGTTTTGCTGTTGATTCGTGTCACTTGTCAAGTGTTCTTGATTTTGATCCTTAAAATAATTGTAAAATTGTTCTAATGCAACTTGAGGTTCTGAGTTTCTATTACTAGAATCTGTATTTAATATTCGCCAATATTGTTTCGGGTCTGTTGCCTTTATACTTTTCAGTGTGCGTACTTTGCGTGTATTGTAACTGTGGTGTGCCTCGCGAAGGGTTTTCTTATAAAGTTTACTCACTGTTTTCAGCGATTTCTTTAACTCAGTTGTTTTATACTTATTATACGCTTTTCTGATATAATGATATTTATTTCTCATCTGCTTACATGGTTTGTTAAACCACGGAGAGGATGCTTTGTTGTGATATCTAGTATTGGTTTTGTGAGGTGGCGACACAGTTCCAAACGATTCTTTTGCACAGCTATTGAATAATGATGCTATACCACAAACAATATCGTCAATGTCAGATTTAGCCGGTTTGTCCTCGTAAATCAGTGTATCTAACTTAGATTCAATGTCTGTTATTTTGATTATGTCAATATTTTCTAAAAACAATTCGGACTTGTTTCTGTTCCAAAGTCTAGTGGCGTTTGGGCCTTCTGTACCGTTTTCGCAATAGCTTGTAACGTTATATTTTGTTTTAAATTCAACAGACAAGGGGCTATGTACATCTGAGTATAACACACAAAAATCTTCGACGACAAAGTTTGCAACATTTTCAAAAACATATGATGTTGATATAAAGTAGTCTATTACACTTGTATTTTTACAGGTAAGCTTAGGCGTATTTGCTTCTTCGCCAACTCTACCATTCCAGATGAAGAAGTTATTACTTTTACAAAATTCTATAAACTGTCTGCCATAGCTGTTTACAACTCCATCAGTAACATTTCTGTCTAGTTTAATATTAAAAAGATTCTCATATTTTGTAAAATATCAGCCTCTTCACTCTGAATATTCTGCAAATTAAGCATATTGAAGAGAAGCTCATCTGCATATGTATGGTCAGATATATTACCACATCTAGAGTTAAACTCCTCTAGTAACAATACATGTTTAAAATCTGCACAGTATCTAAACATTTCATTTTGCAACTCAAAAAACGGGTCGCTGTGTGCATATTTCGACCCATTTGGCGGTATATATACTATTCCACAAGTTAACTCTTCATTACTGTCTGTAATATACAAATTCCTGGATATCCTGAAAATCTTTACCAACGAGCTTTTAGAGTTAGTATCAATTATAATATGGGGTGCAATATCTTCTTTAATAAGTAAAGCTAACCCGCCTGAGCGATACCTTGAAAGTTTTTGCCTGTTAAACATGTGCACTTTATAACCTGGAATTACGATATAATCAGAATCATCTGTTCTCGTTTCCGGCAAACAAAGAATATCAAATTTCTGCACCCAATTTAAAAATTCGGGACACTGAAGCTTCGAATTTATACCGCATACATTCAAAGATACAATTTTAACTGTCCTATCTGAACGCGTATGTACATCAGTCCGATAATTACAATGCGAACAATAGCTGTCTCCCTCTACCCGCTACGCTAAATTCTCACCGCCTGCTGCGTCACGTGACACAGTTTGATCACGTGAGTGTTCACAGGAAATGTCGTCTGCTCGATCGCACTGTGCACTGGGCTGTTTCTCAGCCTGCGGATCACTACTGCAGTCTTTGCTTGGCATTTGCGTGCTCACTTGCGAGTCAGTTACGGTTGACTGTATATTCAATAATATAGTACGTACTTTGACCACTCTCGGAATCACTATCGCTTACTTCAAAATGGTGCTTTTAAACGTGTTTTCATTTTCGAGAGGGGATGTGGCCTTTTTCTTGCCAGCCTGCGATTTGCGCTGGAACGTGCCAGCAGTATGCGTCTGCTGGTCAAGCGCTGAAAATTTATTCACCCATGCATTGTCGTTTCGGGTTGCCGCACGATGTGTCGATTGTCTGTAAGTGTAAAATGTCCTGCTCCACTGTACATTTGTCTGTCGATTGTAATTTGCCGCACTGTCATTGTAATTTTCTGTATTCCGTGTCGAACGATTTTGCCTGTTATGTCTCCGTTGTGTGTATTGTTCGTCTGTCCGTGCGTTTGTATCCTGTTGTTGTTGCTGTTGTTCCGCGAAGTCTGGTATATACTGTTCGCCATTGATATATAGTCTGTATCGGACTAACCGAACTTTGTTATCTGGATTTCGCCTTGCTTCGTCTGCCACGCTGTATAAAAGCCTGCGTTTCTCCTCTGTTTCTCTGGGATACTGATCCTTGGCCCAGAATTCTGTACTTTGTAATGTTTTCTGTGCAGTTTGTTTCACATATTCTTTGTCTTTGTAATAGGTGAACTTAACAACTATAGGCCTCGGTGGTGGTTTATCTTGTCTAAATCGGCCAATGCGGTGGGCCCGATCAAGCTTGATATCTGAGTTTATTTTCAATTTTTCCTTTATGAATGTTTGAATAATTTGCTCACAGTTTTCACCATCTGTTTTGTAGTTTTCGGCTTCCCTGATACCACAGAACAACAAGTTTTCCCGCATACTTCGCCATTGCATATCTGTTACTTTTTCGTTTGTTTGCTGTAACATCGTGTTTACGTGTTCGTTTCCCTCCTGCAGGGATTTCATTTTCGTCTCGAGATTATGCATCCTTTTATCTATGTCACTGTTACTGGTCACAAGGTCATCGTACATGTCACTATATTGCTGCATTGTCTGTTCGTATTCCTTTTTATTTGTCTGCATAACGTGCATTTCGTTTTGTATATGTATTATCTTTGTATTCGCATGTTCTACACTCTTTTTCACCTGTGGAATTTCAGAAATTTGCGATTGTAGCTGTAACAAATTTTGATTTTGGAGAGTGATGTGGTTCTCAACTGTTTGCCATCGATCAGTATGACCGTTAAGCGTCGTCTGTATATTTACCATTTGTTGACAAAGGTTGGCTGCCCATGGCGGAATGCCGTTATCCTGTCCAGACTGAGCGAAATTCATATACGGGGGGTTTACATAGGCTACATTATGGTGGTTATTGAGTGGTTGTTGAAATGTTTGGTTTTGTTGGGTTGTGCTACTAATCACATTTGCATGCTGGGTTGGCGGAAGATCCCCAAATTGTCCTGCTTGGCCTTGTTGTGCCCACTGTATTTCACTTGACATAGTATTGAAACCATAAAGTAACTGTCTTGACTGCTCTAGCATATCCGCTACTTTCGGTGTCGAGTCCACATTTTTCGGTTCAGTACTCATAATATGACCATTTACGTCGGTCGTATTTTTTATTTGGGACCGTCAGTTTTACATTGTTTTTGCTTATGCTTTTGATGTGAAGCCGAGAGTATTATGGAGCATATAAATACAATGAATGCATGAATATAAAGATATATGAGCTGCAATGCGAAAGACTTACCTTTCAGGTATAGGTAACCCTTTTGTACAGTGCAGAGTAGATCCGAGCGTGAAGAGGGCGCAGTGATCTGGAGCCGGCGTTTATATACCCTCGCTCCAGTCACGTGGTCGTAGTGGCAGTTCGGCCAATAATAGCTTCGCCCTCGGAAGTAATACTTGACTCACGATGCGGCCTCGTATCACTCCCCCTCCACTTTGTTTTTAAAGGGGTTAATATTATTGTGTTAAAAAGGTTTAGTATGTTAATGAAACAGAGTTAGAATCCAAGTATAACAAAATAGCATCGTCTCCAACTAGAAAATCCATTAATTTCATTCATGTCCCCCTCTCACAATATAAAGAGAAACTCTCTATAATATACCAAAAAGTTAACCACATGATTATACCGTTTTGGCATTGTTAGATGTGATGAAGAGACAGGATAAAAACTACCAAGGTTATTACATGATTCCAAACAACATACTTGATTCATACTGAGCCACATGGCTATATGACCAAATATATTGGAAAAATAGATCCTAACGAATCTTAGAAAATAGAGTACAGAAGTTGTGTGAACCACATGATTATACTCCAACTTCGTATTGTACCCCATTTGTTGGCACAGAGGAATTGCTCATTAGCTATAGTCGGGATTTAACCATGACTACCATTTAATTTGGTATAACTTGCAAATATTGGAGTTGCTAAGTTTCATTAATTGTTCAGCTGGCATTCCCATAAGATTGGAAGCTGCCTTTGCTACTTCGCCTATCCTCCAAGGACCATGACATCTATCACCAGGGAAAGGCAAATAGGGAGAGTCAGTTTCTAGCAGCAGTCTTTGGTGATTACACATAAGAATTGCTTCTCGGGTTTTAGAGTCACTAGTAGATTTCCCAGAGAAACTAAAATAACAATTTGGCAAACTGCCACTCCAAGAATCAAATTCTGCAAAGGTTCCCATAAAACAATGCCTATGTATGGGTAAATGAGTTAACTTTAAGGATTTGAACATTTGGAGAACCTCTTTAGCCGCTGAACCATTACCTCTGTCCCTACAATGAATGACGACAGGTTTTTCCAGTTGATCCGCTAATTTGAGAGCCTTTTCAAGGAAGAATCGCTGGGCCTGAATTTTACCTCTCACACACTCTTGTCTATTATGAGCCGCAGAGCAGCGACAAGTGGTGGTAAAATCAAGCCCAACTTCTCCAACAGCAATTGCTCCAGGACGTTTCTCAATTTCTCGGACCAACCTCGAAAACATTGTTTCTACTGTATCCCTATATAAGAGATGTGGATGAACACCTAGTGTGAATCTCACCCTAGAGTCCTCCCCCACCAATTTTGGCAAAAGACCCCATTTAGAAGGGTAAACAAAATTTGCAATTGCTACAACAAGATTAACAGAAGGATTAGATGCTAACTCCAATTGTTTTAGAGACTTCCTTGAATGACCAATTAATTCATCTAAATGAAAATGAGCATCTATTACACTCATTTTGAATGTAAAATGACCTCTGGGTGGACTTGATCCATCAGGCTGGCAGTATTTCAACCAAATACGGGCTGAGTTTCTATCATCCGCATTTAGCCTACAAATAAGTTTCATCAAAACCCTTTGATGGAGTAATTCCGAAATAGAAGAAGGAGGATTTGCATTATGGGATATCTTAGCGTCCAACCCAGCTAACCTATCATATTCCTTGAGAAAGAACTCCTCTTCATCAAGAAATGGGGCATATGTGGGGAACAATTGTTCAGCCACAACAAAAGTCAACAAGTTCAAGGAAGGTAAGCCTAAGCACCTGCTGATGAATAGAAGGAAACCATTCACCAACAAATACCATGCTACGGTTTGAGACTCCCCCTGAATTTTAGCATGACCGTCATGGTAATGTTTCATTTCAGAAGAGTCCCCTGCCGTGAAACAATTTGCACATGCAAAAGCAGGACTCATATACCACGGTATATGAGTGCTGTTAGCATGGCGCCTAAAATGATTGACTGGTTTTGAACAAATTCCACATGTTTGTGGGTCAAATTTTCGTTTTGGCATTGTGAGTCTAGTTTTCCTGTTAGAAAGAAGATTAAACTAGTTAATGCCATATGTTTTTTCAGAATATTTGGATATTATTTAGATAAGTATATTAGATGTTATTATACCTTGCATTATTATCAACATTATTATTATAACATTACGTTAAAAGAAGTTGGCCTTTCTTATGTGTAATTCATATACACATATATTACACAGAATGCGACCACATCAGACTGTGTAATGTAAAAAGTACAGAATATTAATCAATATATAGCAATATAGTCCAAGATAACCAACCAAGACCATACAAGTCTATATGATCATCTTGGCATATGACAATATTTTCATAAAGTCTGAACAGATGGGACATGATCGTCCATCTAGTCAAAAACAATTACCTATATCTTGTATAATAGAGCACCGACCAGGTAGGAACCACATGATTGTCTACCAAATCGATGCAGATATATAACAAGTACAAGTAATATGTGAGTATAGGTAATTATTGACATAATAGGTAGAAACCACATGATTATCTACCAAGTCAATATAGATATATAACAAATATAAAAAGTCACTGACCAGGAAGAGAACTCATGGTCATCTAAATGGCCAATGAAATATGACAGTAAAGCAACTACCAAACAGAGACAATGTAACTGTCCCTACAGTAGTTGTAGAAATACAGCAAATAGGGAGACAATGTAATTGTCCCTACAGTAGCTGCAGAAATACAGTAAATAGGAAGACAATGTAATTGTCTCTACAGTAGCTGCAGCAATACAGTAAATAGGAAGACAATGTCATTGTCCCTACAGTAGCTGCAGAAATACAGCAAATGGGAAGACAATGTAATTGTTCCCACAGTAGCTGTTGAAATACACACAGCAGCAAACAAGAAGTAAAGTAACTATTGAACAGTAACCACATGATTGTCTATCCAATAGCCACAGAAATACAATATTGATGAAGTAACACAACCACTGAACAGTAACCACATGATTGTCTATCCAGCAGTTGTAACAGTACAATAGATATACGGAAACACGGTCAATGAGAAAAATACAATATATATAGAATCACGAACCGGAGAGGACCACATGATCATTTATCCGATCCATGAAAAAAGATGCAATAAAGAATCACTAACCGGAGAGGACCACATGATCATTTATCAGGTAAATGAAAAAAGATACAATAAAAAAACACTAACCGGAGAGGACCACATGATCATTTATCCGGTCAACGAGAAAAGATACAATAAATATAAAATCACTAACCGGAGAGGACCACATGATCATTTATTCGGTCAATGAAAAAAGATACAATAAATATAAAATCACTAGCCGGAGAGGACCACATGATCATTTATCCGGTCAATGAAAGGTACAAAAACCACTGAAACTGCCTGAATGGGAACCACATGATTATCCACCCAAACAGCATAATGGTAGAATAAGATCAAATAAAAATCAACGAAATCTAGAAGGGAGTCTGATTTCACGACCCCCCCCCCTCGTTCTGCGAATTGAATCTGGGTCAAGATCTAAATCTGAATCAGGGTCATCACTGGGCTCTGGGTCTGATGGCAAATCTATGACTTCATCTGCTTGGTCAGGGATCATATATGGTAGAGTTTGATCTGTTCCATTTCTGGTTGAGCGTCGTCTGGGGTCTGTTCTGAAATACTCTGATCCTGCTCTGTGATTGTCTGGTTCCAGATTTAGTAAACTATGACGTTTCCTCTTCAACCACAAAGGAAGATCAGAGTCGCGACATAATTTTAATCTATCATGATGTACCAGAGTTGTCTTTTTATTTGAAGCAATCTCGTAAAGAGGTGGCTTTGCTGATGTTATTAAAAATGGACCTGCCCAAGGGGGTCTTAATTTAGTACTAACACCCACCTTAGTAGAGGAATCCCTAAGATACACCGGATCACCCAGGTTACAAGTTCTTTCCTTCAGTCGAAGGTCATAGTCACGCTTCTGCCTTAGCTGCGTATGACCTATTTTTTCTCTAGCTAGGCAATGTATTTCTGACAATTTGGAAAGTAGATCTTTCACCCATTGCACTTCATTAACGGGTAAAAAATCTACTTGGCATATCATCAAATCCAAAGGTTGGATTGTTTCTCTCCCCAGCATCATCATATTGGCAGAAAACCCAGTGGTATGGTTCTTCATTGAATGTAATGCCATTGTGATGAAGGGAAGAAATGCATCCCAATCCTTTAAACCCTTTGATATAAAGCTCCTAATAATCTGCAGAATTACTCTATTAAAGACTTCACATTGTCCATTGGAACAAGGACTGTATGGGGTTGTTCTTGTTTTTGTAATTTCTAATAGTCGACAGAATGCTTGGAATAAGCTACTTTCAAAGTTACGCCCCTGATCAGAATGAATTTCAAGGGGGCACCCAAAAGTGCTAATGAAACGGTCAACAAAAGCTGTAACCGTTAATTGAGCATTCTGCTCAGGGATAGCAGCCAGTTCGACCCATTTGGTGAACTGATCTACCATAACCAGAATATATCTATTGCCTTTGGAACTGACATGAAAGGGTCCCATTATATCAATGTGAACCCTCTCCATTGGGTAACCTGAATGATACAATCTTTGACCTGCTTTGGGTTTGACATTTCCCTTCTTAGTTTTGTTGCAAACTTGGCAACCCTGTACATGCAATTCTGCATCTCGGGACATGCCATACCAAAAGAAACGATCCTTCAGTCTATTTCTTGTTTTTTCAATCCCTAAATGGCCAGATGTTAAAGAATTATGACAATGATGAAGCACTTGTCCTTTTAATGAACTCGGAACAACCACACACAACCGTGAACCCAGACTCTGATGCTCAGTCCATGCATAAAGTAAAACTCCATTGGAGACTTTTAGCCAATCGCGATATGACCAGAGAGCTCTTGTTTGTGGACTAGTGAGCTGAAGCTCTCGTTTCGATGGCTGATAACCTTCCTCCAACCAATAAATAACCAGACCTACATCGGAATCCTCTAATTGAGCATTTGTATGTTCACAACCTTTTCTGTGAACAATTGTCATGTTATATTGAGAAAGTTCCTCAAGCCATCTAGCTAATTGACCCTCAATATGTTTGAATCTAGTCAGCCAGACTAGACTATTATGATCAGTCCTAATCAGAAATGGATGTCCAAGCAAGTAATGTCTATATGTCCTGCAAAACCTTACTAAACTAAGAAGTTCCTTTCTGGTAGTGCAATATTTTCTTTGACCAGGCAGCAATGTATAACTGCCAAAACTAATGGGTTTAACCACACCGTCCTGAATCTGGGACAATGCTCCGCCAATTTGTTTCCCACTAGCATCAACGTCCAATATGAATGTCCCGTCAGGGGTTGGATGACAAAGTAAAGGGGACTTGACAGCTGCATCCTTTAATTCAATAAATGCCTGTTCATGCCTATCAGTCCAGTGAAAGTATTTGTCATTGGATAAACTGTATAGTATTTCAGCGATCCTAGCAAAACCTCTGATATGATTTCTATGATAATTCATGAAACCAAGAAAGGACTGTGATTCTTTTGTGTTTGTCGGTCTAGTCCAACTTTTCAGAATATCCATTTTATCAGGCGAAATAGAAACTCCTTTTTCACTGACAAATTTACCCAAAAAGTCCACTTCTTTCTTGAAGAAAGTGCACTTGCTGGGTTTAAACTTCAGAGAATTTTGCTGAAAACGATTGAAAACTTTTCTCAAACTTGACATAGTGTTTTTAAAATCAGAGCCTAATATGATGAGGTCATCAAGATAAACAATAACCTCTTCCCAAGTTAAACCTTTTAGAACCAGTTGCATGGCACGCTGAAAAGGGGCTGGGCTGTTGCACAAACCTATAGGTAGGTGAGTCCACTGATAAGTTCCAAATCTTGTCGTAAAACTAGTCTTGTCTCGAGAGTCTTTTGCAAGAGGAATTTGATAGTAACCACTACAGAGATGAAAGACACAGAAAAGTTTCTTTCCCTGCATGGAATCTAAACAATCTTCAATGATTGGGAGATTAAAATTATCTTTAATGGCTTTACTATTTAAAGCCCTATAATCAATGCAATATCTGAGGTCTCCAGTTTTCTTACGGACCAAGACTGGTGCGGAGGACCACTCAGATGCAGATGGTTCAATAACTCCCTGTTGCAACAGTTTGTCAATGTAGTCTTTTTCATGTTGTTTGAACTTAAGTGGAGTTCGTCTAAACTTGTCTTTCACAGGCACGTTGTCAGTTGTCACAATTTTATGCTCTACATTTTTGAGACAACCTTAATCAAAGTTATTACAGGAGAAAACTGATTGAAATTCTATCAGCAAGTCACGGAACTCTTTTTTCTGTTCATTATTCAAATTAACCACTGCTTTTTGAAACATCTCAGCAAGATGCTCCGGCAATTTGTCAGTTTGTTGTGTAGAGCTATTGACCTTTGATCTTGTTATGTCATTATCTGTCACAGGTGATGCCAATTCAGCCTGACCTATATAAGCATCTCTTTTAAAAAGTTTGTAAGAGTCAGAGTCATTGATGACTTTGACCTTTACTTTTTCACCCTCACCATATACATATGAAATCAAACAATTCTTTTTAATAGGTTCTACTACAAATCCAGTAGGCAAAGACTTTTCCAATTTCAATTCTAAAAATCCAATAGAATTTGGAGGAATTACTACCCTCCTTGCATTGTAGACCTTGCAGCCCTGATCATTTGAATGAATTTCCAAAGAATGTTTTACCCCATCAATTTCCAAAGTATTGTTTCTAAAATCAATGACAGCCCCCAATGGCTTTAAAATATCTAGACCCAAAATACAAGGATTGTCTATGGGGGCAATACAAAAAGTATGCAGAATGGTATACTGTCCTATTGTCAATGGAATATTTTCAACTATGGAACCCTGTATTGGCTCAGAACCTATGCCCTGAAGCAAACATGATCCAACAGTTGTATGATTTTTCAAAATGTCCTTAAATTTGGACTCTTGCAAAATACTTATCATGGCTCCACTGTCTAACAATGCTTTTACAGGTAGTCAATTCAGTATTACAAAAAACAGAATATCCTTTTGTCAAATGTACAGAAAATATATCATCGCGACCCAGAGTTCCAGAGAAGGCTACTTGTTGGTCGTTTGCACAAGCAGCCCCTAACAGTTTAAAGTATTTTCTGTCTCTGTGCTCACAGGTGAAGGACTGACCGACCTACTATGATATTTGTTTTCGCGACGGGGTTGACCAGTGCCACGATCCCGAGAATCCCTATTTCCTCTATCAGAGTAGGGATCCCTACGGGGAGAATTGGCCCTATACCTATCTTTACTGTTGTAGTCCCTATCACGATAACCTTTGGGACTAGGGGGATATCTACTTTGGCCATAACCATAATTCCTAGAAGGGCTTGGCGAGTAACCCCTATTTTGCCTATCTGAAGACCCAGAATAGGCACCCCTGAAACGATCAGGTGACCTGTAGTATCCCCGATCTGGGGATCTACTGTAATGCACTCCAGCTGGACGGTTATTGTACCGACCAGATGGTGCTTCATAAGATCTCCTAGACCTATCATGCCAATAGGGATCACCACCAGTGTCCTTTTGACCTACATCTTTTCTTGGGCTAGTGTACGGGCTTGGGGATCTAGACCTTGACCTCTGAGGATCCAAATGAGTCCTCAGTAAACTCTCCATACCCTGTAAAATGGCGTCACTCAGCTGTTTGAGCGAGTCCTCAGGTATGACAGAGACTGCGTTCTGGTCAAATTTCACCTGTTTGCTCACCTTGACATATTTCAAGGCTTCCTGCACAGTACCTGGCTTACGACCTAAAGCTTCATGTGCGGCCTCTTTATTTTTCAATCCGCGAAGAAAAGATTCTGTCATTATTCCGTTCAGAATGTCCAGATTCTTGCAATCACGGAAACCGTCATTTGCAAGAGCCTGAATTTTCTGAAGGAATTCTTCTTCAGATTCAATGTCCTGTTTTATTGTGGACAGCTTCTGTCGAGCAGCTAATGGCTCATCACGGTAATCAAACCGTGCCTTCATATCAGCCACTAGGTCATTGAAATTATTGGAAGCATTGGAACGGTTTGCATATTCCAATGCTTGGTCTGTAAGACAATCAAAAAACTTGTCTAAACATTTCAATGGGTCCCAAGCACGACGAGCTGCAACCCTCATGAACTTTCCGAGAAAGACATCAAACTTAATTGCCGAGGGGGCACCAGAAAAGGTCTGCATCCTAGGACCCTGAGGAGACTTAGACCTAGATCTACGACTCCTATCAGGACTCCTAGAATGATCCCGAGATGAATGGGTATGACTATGCATCCTATCCCTCCTATCACTTGTCCCAACATAGACTCCACCCTGAGTTCTGCTTTCAATGACAGCCTCAGTATCGGCGGTCGGGCTCTGCAGGTTTAATTTTGGATTAAATCCAGGAGGAGGCAAAGTAAATTTTCTTTCCTGGTTGCTTAGCCTTGAATCCATCTCACCCAACCGTCTTTCTTGAATAGTGATCAAGGAAGACAGCTGGCTGAGGTTCTGATTAGTTTCAGCAGTGGTATCAGCCAATTGCTGATGAACATCTCTAACCTGCCTAACCAGACCGTCCATAGAGTGCTCTGTCCTCTGTTCTAAAACTGTCATTCTCCCTAAAATTTGGCCCGAAAATGATTTGAATAAATCCATGAGGCTCTCTATGGTTGGCTTTGTCATAGCCTCCAGTGCAATAAGAATGAGTTGGCCAGATTTGACCAACTCCGCCCACTGCACCTTTGCGTTAATAGCAATTAATTCCTCAACTGATATGGATCTCCCCTCAGCTAAAGCTTGTTTAGCTAAGGTGAGAACCTTATTAGCTGTGGTCTCCCCTAGTTGCGGAATGGTTCGGAGGTCATCGGGTGCACAGTCAAACACATTTATTGGTTGCATTGCCATGGTGAAAATTTTCAAAGAAATAGTTGTAAACACAAATATAATATACAATATATGAAAGATAAATGCTACTTCACAAGAATAAATTGCAGAATAATGAAGAAATGTCCGTATTAGAAATATCCAGACCACGTGCTACCACGTGTGCCGTCTGCTTATTAAAATACAAACACTAAATTTTGCAAAAATAAATAAACCAATTTGCTCGCAGCGCCACTTGATGTGAAGCCGAGAGTATTATAGAGCATATAAATACAATGAATGCATGAATATAAAGATATATGTGCTGCAATGCGAAAGACTTACCTTTCAGGTATAGGTAACCCTTTTGTGCAGTGCAGAGTAGATCCGAGCGTGAAGAGGGCGCAGTGATCTGGAGCCGGCGTTTATATACCCTCGCTCCAGTCACGTGGTCGTGGTGGCAGTTCGGCCAATAATAGATTCGCCCTCGGAAGTAATACTTGACTCACGATGCGGCCTCGTATCACTTTCCTTGACCCTTCATTGAATTCCCGTTATACATCCATACAACGTCTTATATAACATATATATAATATGCACTCGGGGGATCTATTATCTATAGTTCATGCTTCTCAGTGATTTTCGTTGTTTTCTTGGTATTACATATATATATTATAAATAAAGTATACTTAACTCGTCGTCTGATGTTCACTATATATCACAAAGATCGTAAATATGCGCTTCAGTCCAACCGCGCGAAATCCTTTGTTTGACTCAACTGGTTTCTCAATATCACAAAATCACTTAAATTCCCCCATGAACGATTGTTTGGCTCCTGTTTCACTATCCGGGTAACATTCGTGTCCATATTTATCCATATATAATATCTTCAAATCTCGCGTTTAACTATGTATTTTTACAAAAGCATCCAGTACGAATTTAAAAATGTCTACTAGCCGCCATTAGTCACGTGATCATCCTCTGCATGCGCTCCAAATTTGAAGTTAATCCCATTGTTACTTACACTGAAATGGCAAATTAGCGCTTTATTCCATGCACATTAATGTAAAAATCACACCTTGGTTCTACTCTGACTCTTATACCTCTCTTCATATGTGTGTCAATCATTTGCTTATTTTTTCTAACTGATTTGGTTATTCCAATACATACATGTGTTTGTACAATTTTCATGGAACTATTTACAAATAAAGTATGTTAAACCAAAATCAACACGCAGGAAAAACCCTCTAAAGCGACAACTTAATAAATAGAAATTATTGTCATTTCAATCAGATAAGGTGGTAGCTTAATGCAGGGCAATGTTGATGAAGAAAGCCCTGAAGTAGCTGTCTACCAAATTTCCGTCATGCATTAAGCTTCCAACTGGATTTAAGACCTACAATTATACCTAGTTTAGGTCGTCGCATAAGAGACGCTGTACATTTGTGTTTAAACTCTTTCGCTGCCAAATGTTTTCGTCTGCAAACGTTGTTGTCTGTTACAGTTTTTATTTCTTAAGTTTTCTTTTTTTGTTTGTTTAAAAAACCCCAATAGCAGTAACAAACAGTTTGGATCCTGATGAGACGCCGAATTACTCGGCGTCTCATCTGGATCCAAACTGTTTGCATGCGTAATCACATATGCGACATTGGCAGCGAAAGAGTTAATTAAATATTTATAATAGCATATAAGCAAGAAAAAAAACTAAAAGTTGGAAATTCATTGAAAGAAATCTACACTATTGCTGAATGTAGGAGATACATCGACAACAAAAACTGCAAGGCGAAAAGAGAAAATTGCACACTTGGTTTTATTGAGTCTACTCATAAAACAACACTACCCATGCATACTTATCGTGCATACTCAAGTTTTCATAACTGAAACATTGAAACGGTGATCCCGAAGGACTTGCAAATATAACAGCATTGAGAATGAAGAACGGCGCGTTTTGGCAATGGCAACAAATGTAAAATCAGATCTTTACGAAGAAATAGAGTAGACCCTGAACCCACATGAGAAGTCTGGTGTGGGTTTTACTGTTTGTAACGGTGTTTAATCCTTTCCCTCATATAAACGTGTTTTCACGCATCTGCAAACAGAGTAGACCCAGATCAGACGGCTCCTAGAGGAGGAGCTGTCTGATCAGGGTCTGCTCTGTTTGCTAATAGAACTTGAAAGATCTGTTTCTTTGCTTTCTAAAATGTCTACAATGCTCCACCTTTCATATTCAGTAGGTATTGAAATTTGGCTAAATATGGAACAGGGAAAGGCATACCTTACAGCAGATGACACAAAAATGGACAAAACAGTTACGTATAATATCTATTTTCACCCTGAGTTGGGTAGAAAATACACAGGTATAAACTGCACACAAAGTCTGTTCATTATTGATTTAAGTCACGGGGTTGCTTTGCAACCATTAATATCTATACTTCCTGGTCGACGTAGTGAGGGTTAACGTCAACTATAAGTCACACATGCCTCGGTCGTACAGTATGTAGGCTTTCACCTTAATATTAAAACTGTGAAATCATTTATGTCTCCCGTTGACAGGTATGTTACCTGTTTCCATTGTAAATGTGGCTGGACATTAAAAAGTCCGTACATTTATGTAAGAGTGCTTTTAGTACTTTTAGTGCTACTTTAGTACACTCTCTATTTTCTGTTGAATCTATTTAATGGCGTATTATGATTCCAGTTTTAAAAAGAGTTAAAATATTTCCGTCCACCCGATAGACCCAAGAACGTGAATTAGACGAGACTTTCTGAGTGTGTTCGATAAAGACTTACATTTATACAGAACAGAGCTACAGATAAAGGTACGTACCCAAATATAAAAATTGTCATTTCTATATAGATTTGAAATTCGAAATAAATATACAAACTGTCAGAGCATGGTTCAAATTATTTAGTTAACTCTGATCAGTGTCGGATTAAAATGTTGTGTTGAAGGTTAGTATGTAGATTCGATATATTACTTAAGCAAGAACAGTTAACAAAGCAAACTTATTTGCAGTTGAGAGATGCTGACATTACTGAACATCGGATATCTGTATAACTTTTATGGACGATGAAGTGAGATGTAAGTTAAACTACACTGAGTACAAATATA
Organism: Azorinus chamasolen; assembly: GCA_963576725.1. NCBI lineage: Eukaryota > Metazoa > Mollusca > Bivalvia > Cardiida > Solecurtidae > Azorinus > Azorinus chamasolen. The sequence goes on along the minus strand of OY755235.1, from coordinate 105,945,069 downwards.
GTTCTGCATTGAATAAAGTCAACCATGGCACGTAATACACTAAGAAAAGATTTAAGTACATCTATACTCGGCGGTTCAGATGAAACTTTTGACTTTTTGTGCCAGCCATGTGGCACCGTAAAACATGTGGAAGCTGTTGGATATTGCCAACAATGTCGAGAGTACCTATGTATAACGTGTTCTGATTATCATAGTAAACTATCTGCAACGAAACACCACAATGTGCTAGACACGTCAGCTATGCCGAAAGTCAGCAAATCACAAAATGTTAAAAGCAGTGACATGCTAACGAAGACATGTCCCAAGCATCTTGACAAGGTACTGGACCATTTCTGTAAAACTCATAACCAGGTATGCTGCTCCGTTTGCATTAACTTGAACCACGGTTCCTGTTCTGACAAGAGCTATATACCGGACATCTCTGGCAACATTGCAAATAATCAGGAGTCCAAAACTCTAGGAGAGAATTTAGACCTGCTAGTTGGAGAGATAAGGAAACGAGAGAAACAACTTAAAGATAAATCTAAAATCAACGATAACTATCATACTAAAGCACTTGCTGATATCGAGGATTTTCGAAAACAGGTGAATGAGCTTCTTGATAACATCAAAGAAGAAACAACGAGAAAAGTGTCCAAACTCCATGAGGAAAACAGTGATGTTTTACGAGAAGCATCAAAGAAATACGAAACATTACTGTCAGAGGTGAAATCAATGATACGAGACATGGAGGACATGGAAAAAGCTGGTAAAAACAACCAGATGTTTCTACAAGTTAAATCATATTTTCATCGTGTGGCAGAAGTACAGAAAGAGATAAAAGAAAACGACATATGCAACGTTACAATATACGCATTTTATCAGGACGAGAAAATTCAAGAGATGATGTCTACACTGTCTGCTATATGGTCACTATCTGTAAGACAGGATGGCACACCCACTTCGGCTCGATACGTTCGGGAGATCAACATTAAGTCCGAGGACGATGAAAATGATTGCGGTATAAATTGTATACGTACACTTACCGGAGACCGTATGGTTGTTACCGACAGTAAAAACAAGTGCGTCAAGCTTGTCGATATGAAAGGTAACAAAATTGCATTTTCGCTGTCTTTGTCATCAGATCCTTATGGTTTTACTGAAACAAATCAAAACCAAGTTGCCGTGGCCTTACCAAAAGAAAAGAAAATTGACATTTTCACTGTTTCTGATGTGCTAACAAGGGAGCACACTGTGGATACCCCCGGTGCCTCCATTGTGGGTCTTTGTTATGATGGATCGAACTTTATCACTGCATGTCATCGCCCAGATAGTGTAAAAATCATTGACATATCTGGAAGAACGTTGAAGACATACGCTACTAACAGTCATGGCCAGAAGCTTTTCACTATGCCTCGACGAATTGCTATTGGACGTGACAATGCCTTGATCTATGTAACAGATGGTAAGGCCAACACAGTTACAACTCTAACCACTGGTGGTAGCGTCATTTCCGTGTATGGACAGGACACATTAAAGTCACCATATGGAGTAGCTGTGGACAAACCGGGCTCCCTGTATGTATCTTATAATGAATCGCACACCGTTCACCAGCTGTCGCCAACTGGAGAATTCCAGCGAATCATACTTAATATGGACGAGAGACGTACACATTTCCCGTATGCCATAGCTTATTCAGAGGGGGATAATAGACTCTGCATTAGTAGCTCCAGCACAAACCCGTCGAGCAGAAACTACATTAGACTGTACCAGTTGGAATAGATGTTGTTTAAACTGAACATTCACTGCGATGTATTTAGAATTGATGTACATGTATTTAGTGGGTACGCAGTTAGTTTAATGCTGGTCAAAAGTAATGCAGAAAGCTCTCTGTATTTCGTTTGTCATTGCGTTAAGCAACCACCTGCTTTTAACACTCATATATGTTCAATAAATGACTGACCGCTTTTAAGACAGGTTCTACTGTAGGTGGTTTTGGTAAGAATTACTATTGTTGAATACAAAGGTATTCGTCACTGCAGTGCAGCAATCATAGGACAAAGACGACTTAACCCATGTCTTCTAGCAAGTGCGATCAGAATCACAGATTTATTTCTGATTATATTTATTGTTAGCTGACTTGTATTGGCACGAAATGAGGGGGTTAATGCAATTTTAGAAAACTGTTGACTGGAAACCCTACTTATTCTTGCTATATTTGATTTGTAATTTATCGTACAATATCTAGTGATTCGAAAATGTTTTATAGTTGTATTACCGGTGACTCGAAAACTTTCCGTTGCATATATATAGTCTTATAACATAACTCGTGGCTTCAGCGTGACGTAACACTATCATTTATTTTTTTATATTCACGGGCATATATTCACTAGTGAATAACATTCGAACGACCGAACTGTATTCATACGCGCTGTCAAAACAAACAAACTGGCGGACGATGACCTACCTGTCAACGATTGAGTCACGATAGACGGCAAAGGACTGTTGGCACCTACTTTGACCCATACAATCCATTCTACATAGAAAATGCCTCCACAACTTTGCATTTTCTTCACCGCATGTCCTTTTGTTTATGCAGATTTCTACTCATAAAAATATCTCGTCAATCAACAACTATAGTCATCTGAATCCAGCACAGCACAAACATATTTCAAATATGCTATACTCAGCTGATCGCGAAAATCTTCCTCCTGTTCCAACACATTTTATGCAGCAGTTCGTACTGAATCTTTTGTCCATTTCAAACATGTTCACTGAACTTGAATCGAGATTTTTTTCTCGGTGGAAATGTCCATGTCCATGTGTATACAACACTAATGAAGGGCTTAATATACCAAAACGAAGGCGCATTTTGAATCCTATTGACAGTGCGTGTCAGCCGTGTTGGCGACTGTATGTGGGTCTTCACTTAAATGGCGCGCTTTACATAGACACGTGTTGTGTACAATGACGTCATAATGTGACGTGTTTGTAACTATGTATGTCAAAACTGTAACTCAAAATTTATTTTGACGTGTTTCTGTATGTTTTTGTATCATATATAAACTATCACAGTTAAATTGAATACCAGAGAGGTCTGAATTAGATCCTGGTTGATATGACAGTAAGTCAAAAAAAAAAGTTGGAAATTTGGACCTACTTTGTCCCAGTTACCTAGCGAACCTAATAACACCTTTCATTCATCATTTCTATATGTAAGGAGAATTTATGACAATCCACGTTACTGCTGAAATATTGGCTGCAAATAACATTTGTGTGTGTTATGTTATAAATAGAATCTTGCATTCGTGTTCATGATTATTGGATTTATTAAATTCGTCTTTTTAAAATGATAAAAAAAATCGCTAAAGCTCGTTTTTTATCGTTTTAAAAAAACTCATTTAATAAATCCAATAATCAAGAACACTCATGTAAGATCCTCTATATAAAATGCACACCTAGCCAGAAATGTCAGCCCTTTTACTGTAAGGTACAAACATAGTTGCACCGTGTGTGGAAGCCAGACAATTATTTCATGATAAACTCTTTTTTACAGTGGTAATGTTTTTGATCGAAAATGGGAAAAAACAAACAAACGAAAATTGTAGGAGACGACAACTTTTGTAAACGACATTTCCATTTCATACTGTTGCATGCCTGTTTGCACTAACCGGAAGTATTTAGTTTCATTGCCTCTTACTGTATTATTAACTTCCATTTACCAATAACATGTCATCAGTTATGCAATTTGTTGTAGCCTGCTAGTTTTACCAATTGTATAACTTTTCACAATCCAGATAAATTGTAGAATTAACTGTTTCTTATTAAGTGTTGTGTATTCATGTTTGCAAGTTTTTGCATTTTTGAACATTGTCATGAGACTTTGAAAAGGTTTATTCTCAGTCCTTCGTATTGTCGCGTGGGTAGATCGGAAGCCAAATTGTCCTGCTTCCGGCCGTGACACCCGTTTTAATAAAATATCGTAATGATGCAGATACAATAAACATGGATTGAATTCATATACAGTAGAACCCATCTTAACCAGAATTCTAGTACATAAGAATTGTCATACTTTAGGCAGGTGACTGCTTAATGCCGGGTGAAAGTCACACAGAAGGCTCTTCTAGCAGCTTTCTGTATGACTTTCACCATGCTTTAACCCATTACCTCATAGGCTATTTTAAGATACAACCTCTTTGAATTAATCTTTCGAAAAGGAGCATCAATTAGAGAAAAGGAAAATTTTAGAATTATGTAGTTTGAAACCATTGTGATAAATAGAGCATTTGCTCCTATAGGAGCAAATGCTCTATTTATCACAATGGTTTCACAAAGTGACTTTTACAGGGTCGTCAAAAGTCGTCAATATGCGGGAATGGGTTACGCAGTCACCTGCCTCCAAGACCAATATTTATACTAAATTAAACGTCCGGCTCAGAATTCTAACCAGAGTGTGCGGACATCAAGAAAAACGAATTAAAGTAATTGTGTGTTTTTGGTATGATTTTTTTTTCACAATCTACATTTTTTACCATTATGTTAATCATGAAGAGATTTTTTGCAAACTAAACGAATATACATGTATGTACACGGAGGGTGTAATCTACCATTGTTATATGTATTTGTGTGGCTTAACCTATAACAAGCTACGGAAGAACCTTGGCAAACAGCTTGGAGCCAGATGAAATATTTGCAATGATGCAAATTTTGAATACAGCATGATCATGACATGATTATGCAGAGCAGGAAAATTATGTAAATAACTAGTCCCATTTAAATATGTGACGGAAATCTGTTCTGAAACAACATACTATAAGTAGAGTTTTACCCTTTACTCCATAACTACACATCTACACATCTGCACACAGGGTAGACCCAGACCTGACGGCTCCAATAGGATTATGTAATATAATAAAGATACGTCTCTCCAGTCTCTTCAATGGCCAAAACGTAATGTGTCCATGTGCTATTGGATCATTTAATCTTATTAATATTCATTACGTCGTTATTTCTTGCATATATATTTATGGAGTAAAGGGTTATGTGATGCGAAATAACTAACATTCATTTTGATCTTTTATCATTTGACTCTTTAAAGCACGTTTCAAAAGCAATACCTCTATAGAACTGACCTTTAAAGGAAATCAAATAACATTGGAACCTCGATCACTCGAACCGGATAACTCGAACTCGGATAACTCGAACTAAAAGTTCGGGCCTTCCAAATATTACTATACAGAATTGATCAAAATGTATCACTACGCATATCTAGAAACGCATATGACAAATTAGTGCGGGTCTAAAGCAATGCTAAGCTCCTACAGGAGCTTTCATCATTACTTTAGAATTGCATTATGCTGTGAACCTGAGAAATTGTGCAGATTAGAAATATTATCGAACTTCTGTTATCTCCAAGTAGTTTGTATGGTACGTTGAAGTTCGGGATATCGAAGTTCAACTGTATTGATATTTGACACATATGCAAGACGAAAGTTGCTTTTGTTATGCTCTAAGCAGCCGCATTTTAATAACCAATTATCTACTAAATGATACGGATCTTCCTTTTCTGAGCATTAATTGAATAAAAATATGCACAATCAAAATTTAAAACTGTAGAAAGTGATTTGAATGACAAACAGTACAGATTCTGATCAAATGGCTCACTCATGAGCCAGTCCTCTGGTCTGGGTCTACACTATTTGTAATTGTCTAATATACTCAGTTCCCGCATATTAAGGGTTAAAATCACTCATACTACTTTAACAAAGGCCGTTACACGGAGGTTCTACTGTATACATAAGTAGATAGTGAAACTGATACCAGATTTGAGTCATGTACATGTATATAGCATACTTAAAATTGTTGTTGATTGATCATGTATAAATAATCATGTTTTATTATCGCCTTATCTTTAGAATATTCATGTAAAAAATAATGACACCATAACAACTAATTAGATTTTTGTAATGGTATATGAGCATGGGAGATTTTGACACAGACAGACCCTGTTGAATCAGATGTATTATACTACATGTATAAGTAAACAGAGCAGAACCTGATCACACGGTTCCTGTAGTCACCTGGGTCTACTCGGTTTGCAAACGATTGAAAATGCATTTATATGAAAGATTTTTTTTAATTATAATTGAAGTGTCTGTCGTGTGCATTTAGATAACTGTTATTTACAAAATAATAAATATTGCCAAAGGTGGTAGGTTGATGCAGGACAAACGTATGCAGACAGTTCCAATAAGAATTTTCAGCATTACTCTTGCCCTGCATTTAGCAACAACTTGTGGTCGCATTAGTGGAACTCTACTGTATATTAGTGCAAGTGAATAATAAACTGCTATTGATGTATATCATATATACGTGTGTAAACGACTTGGCCGTTTTTAATATCATTCAAATGCTAGTTAGTCTACTTATTTCGCTAGTGTACGGTGAAATATATCATAAATAGTTTATTTTAGATCTGTATTAAGCTGTGAACTTGAGAAATTGTCAAGAGTAGAAATATACTCGAACTTCTGATATCTCCAAGTAGTTTGTATGGTCCTTTGAAGTTCGGGATATGGAAGTTCAACTGTATTGGTATTTGATACATATGGTAGTTTATTGCAAGACGAAAGTTGCTTTTGTTATGCTCTAAGCAGCCGCATTTTATTAATCCTTTATCTACTAAATGATCAAATACAGATCTTCCTTTTCTGAACATTGAACAAAAAGATGCAAAATCAAACTTTATAACTGAAGAAAGTGAGTAGAATGACACACAGTACAGATTCTGATCAAAGGGCTCACTCATGAGCCAGTCCTCTGGTCTGGGTCTACACTATTTGAGTCATGTTCATGTATATAGCATACTTAAAATTGTTGTTGATTGATCATGTTTAAACAATCGTTTTTAATTATCGCCTTATCTGTAGAATATTCATGTAAGAAATAATGACAACATTAAAAACTAATTTGATTATTTTTGTAATGGTATATGAGCATGGGAGATTTTGACACGGACAGACCCTGTAGATTCAGATGTATTATACTACATGTATCAGTAAACAGAGCAGACCCTGATCACACGGCTTCTGTAGGCACATGGGTCTACTCGGTTTGCAAACGAGTGAGAATGCATTTATATGAAAGGGTTTTTTAAATTATAATTGAAGTGTTTGTCGTGTACATGTAGATAACTGTTATTTACAAAATAATAGATATGCCACAGTAAAGTCTAGCTAATACAAAAGTAGTTATTGACTCTTAGAACAGGTGGTAGGTTGATGCAGGACAAACGTATGCAGACAGTTCCAATAAGAATTTTCTGCATTACTCTTGCCCTGCATTTAGCAACAACTTGTGGTCGCATTAGTGGAACTCTACTGTATATTAGTGCAAGTGAATAATAAACTGATATTGATGTTTATCATATATATTTGTATAAACAACTTGGTCGTTTTTAACCCTTCTCTTGCTACTTACGTCAATATACCTACCTCTAAATAGAGAAGACCCAGATGAGACAGCTCCTGCAGGAAATGTCTCATCAGGGTCTGCACTATTTACAAGATGATTGTGCAACCAGTGCACTCCACAGCAGTGATAGCACAGCGAAATACTTGTACACAGTGAAGATATATGTAATTATACAACAGGGCATGGGTAAAGAAGGAGAAATGTATTTTAAAATTCAGCAAGAGAAGGGTTAATGTCATTCAAATGCTAGTTAGTTTACTTATTTCGCTAGTATACGGTGAAACATACCATAAGTATGATACTTCTGCAAATTAACAGACCTTTGTTTTGGGAGTTTTTTTATTGTTTATTTGTCTTCTCTTGTTGAACTATTTTATTTTTTATCCTACTTCAAATATTCTTGGCCAATGAAAATGTGGTAGTGGGGCTCAAAAACGCCATTTGAAACCGATTAGTTTTAGACTGTCTTCAGAAGTAGGTCACTTTTGTTGGACTTTGTTTTTGCCCTTCTATCTCAATGAGATGTTGTGTTAACCCTTTCGGTGCCACATTTCTAATTGTCGCCTGCAAACAAAATTCCTTAATAAGGGAATGAGATAAATAAATGCAAATTTCAAAGGAATATAGCACATATATAGAAACAGAGTTTTAGACAAAAGTGAATTATCTGATCAGACGCCGCCTTGAAAAGGCGGCGTCTGATTTGGGACTGCACTATTTGTCGTGGTGCATTTTGCGACATTGGCGGTAAAATAGTTAATTGATGTAAGATTTAAAGCAGGATCTAATTCATTCAGTTCAAAACATGAAATATTTCATTAGAGACATAGTCAAAGAAGGTATGTAACAAATGTCATAAGCATTTGCTTATTCTTACTAGAGATATGTAAAGGAAACATTTGCCGTTTCAGTGCAAGGGGAACGAAACAAAATCAGAGTAAATCAATTAGTAAGACATATATAAGACATACATAATTGAATGCCGGAAAAAAATCGGTCTGAAACATGGATGTTTAATGTCAACAACTTTATTCAACATATATATAAACGATTTAAGTAACATTCTTGAGCAATGCGATGTCGGGGTACGTGTAGATGACAAACGTTTGTCACATTTATTCTACGCGGACGACCTTGTATTAATTGCGGAGACAGACGCTGACCTACAGACATTATTGAATATATTATCCAGCTGGTGTGTCGGTAACAAAATGACTATTAATTGTGATAAGACAAAGGTAATGCATTTTAGAAACCCTTCGGTAGCAAGAACCAGTTTCAAATTTGAATGTGAAAATTTTGAACTAGAGTGTGTAGATAAGTACAAATATCTAGGACTGGTACTAAATGAGTTCTTAGACTATAATGTGACAGTCAAATACGTGGCTCAGTCAGCAACCCGTGCACTAGGTTTACTGATTTCGAAGTTTAAGAAAATCGGCGATATGTCACATAATGTTTATTCGAAGTTATATGACAGTACGGTGTGGTCTGTAATCAGCTATGGTGCTCATATTTGGGCAACCAGAGAATACGCTGCCATCAACGCAGTACATAATAGAGCGTGTAGATTCTTTCTGGGAGTTGGTCGATACACACCATATGCAGCGGTGAACGGCGATATGGGCTGGACGCCCGCTCCTATCAAGCAATGGAAGCCCGTTCTCAATCATTGGTTTAGGCTTAACAAAATGGACAATGAAAGGATTAATCATAAAGTGTTTAAATGGGCACACAGTATAATTTCGCCTACAAGTAACTGGTGTAGCTGTGTTTATAAACTGTTAAGAGAGTCACTCAATCTGATCATTAATACAGGAATTATATACCCGAAAAGACGGCAACAAGAGATACTTACGATGCTAAGAAACAAACTATTAAGCCTTCATAGACAATCTTGGCTAGAAAGGGTAAATATGAACACCGATAGACCAGGTAGAAGAGGTGGAAATAAATTATGGGAATACAGACACTTTAAATTGGATTACAAAACGGAAGAATACGTAAATATGAACATTCTGCCACGAAAGCAAAGAAGCGCATTGGCTAAATTTAGGTGTGGTGTTGCTCCTTTGAAAGTAGAAACTGGCAGGTACCAATCGATACCGATTCAGGAGCGGACTTGTTTTAACTGCAGGTCACAGGTTGAAGATGATGTACATGCATTGCTTGAATGTCCTTTATATGACCATATTAGAGACGATTTATTCAGAAAGTATCAATCCAGCCTTTCCTTATTATGATAGTTTTACCAGCTTTAATTACTTATTAGCTAACAATGACACGATAAAATATAGCGCCAAAGCCTGCTCGGAAATACTTTTAACCAGGAGAAATTTATAGTTAAGTGATGTTTTAACAGAATTGAGTCTAAACAGGGTTTTTAGTTGTTTTAAAGCAGTTGTTTTACTGTGATTCCACGTTCTTAATGTATAAACAAATATATGTGTTCCTATGTGTAGCTTATCTGAAATAGCTTTCATTGTATAGTACTTTTATAGTCTCTCATAACTCATATATGAGTGGTGTTGTACCTTTTATGTATATTTTATTTGCAATGTACATTAGTGAGACTTAAATAAATTATCTGTCTGTCTGGCTATAGCCTTTAAGAGAATGTTCAGGGGAGATTACTGAACTACATCCCATGGTTTTTGTAAGTTGAATGAATCGGGCATGTTTGGAAATCTCTTACTGGTTTAATTGCTCTTTACTCTTTTACCACCATGTATCAGTTTTGTATCTTTTGCAAACAATTTGGATCCATATATATATATATATATATATATATATATATATATATATATATATATATATATATATATATATATATATATATATATACGTGAGTACAATGGCTAATTTATGATGTTTGCGTTTAACACAATGGTAAATTTTGGCATATTATTTTATGTAACAGAGCAGCAGATATAGGTGTGTATTCAAATACAAAAATCCTAATTTCTCCACCAAAGCATATGTTATGACCAGTCTTTAGAATTGTCTCCTTATCATGGGTAAGGAATGGTCACAATATACGGTTTAATGGAGAAGTAAAGAGTTATTCTTGAAAATGTTAATTTACGCATCGTATCTGGGTATCTGATATTTTTAAAAAATAAACTGGTTAGATTATATAATATGTTAAGAAAACTGGGTCACTGTGTATATTATCCACATGTAGCTATGCTACTAATTTTGCTACGGGGCGATTAAAAACATTTAATCATTTGCCTTTTACTCAGTAGATAATAACAACCCATATTCATAGTTAACTATACTCAACAAATGTTCTAACTGGTCATCCGTTAATGTTAATGGTTTTTTAAAGTAATTAATATATTTTCTCAAACTCTGGATTCAAATTGACATTCACATAACCTTTCTATGATTACTCTTTTCGCAATGAAATGTCTTTCCTTTAGGCATATTACTTTTGAATACAACCGTCTGGTTTTTATATTTAAGTCAAAATATTATGTGACCAATTAGGAAGTTTGCTGAGCGTAGTAAATGGTTAAGGAAAAATACTTTAAAGTAGAACGAAATGGAGATAGTTAGTTTTGGTAATATAGCTATTATCCATCTTTCTGGATTACAGTTGAACTTCGATATCTCGAACTCGGATAACTCGAACTCAAAGTTCGGTCCTTCCAAAATCTTACAATACAGAATTGCTGAAAAATGTATCACTGCGCATATCTAGAAACACAATTCACAGCTTAATGCAAGTCTACAGTAATGCTGAAAGCTCCTACAGGAGCTTTCAGCATTACTGTAAACCTGCATTAAGCTGTGAACTTAAATTGTCAAGATAAGACATCGGATAACTCGAACTTCGGTTATCTCGAACTAATTTATATAGTCGCTTGAAGTTCGAGATATCGAAGTTCAACTGTATTTGAAATATTTACTAATAATATATTTGAGACATAGTGTGGTGACATTTTATCTGTCGTTTTCTGACATGTATTCTACATTATTCATATAATTTGTTCCTGGTTATACATTGTACTTGGGTTTGGTGACATATTTCGGGAGGTAATTTGTATGAATGAGAGAGGGAGAGAGAGAGGGGGAGAGATGGAGAGAGAGAGGATAGGGGGAGAGAGAGACGGGGAAAGGAAGTGTGTCAGTGTGTTTTGTTATTTGTTTCTTTAAGAGTAGAGGGATCGAAACAAGAAAAAGGACGATAGAATGACAGTAACAGGGCATACGCGAGGTAATAGATTTCCATTATGTGTTTGTTTATTGCTGGGACTTTAGGGGAATGTGTTGCACAGCAAGAGAAACATTCAATTACATTGTGTCTGTTTTGATGTTTTCAACTAAATGATTTTAGAGAGAGATAGGGTTTACAGAGACAGAGAGGGGGTTGGGGAAGGGAGGGAAAAAGAGAGGGGTAGATATAGGTGGGAGAGGCATACATATTAAGTGAGAGAGCGGCAGATAAAAGGTAAAACTGTATAAGTTAGCTTTGTAAGTTTCAGAAATGTTCATAAACATTAATTCTTTGATCACGTTATACAAAGCGTATGTACACGTGTCCGTGTAACGGTGCAGTCCTACTTTCAACTACCACCTCATCTGTTCTTGGTCTGTAGCTCATTGAAAAGGTGATCATTCTAACCTAGCTGGTATAAGGGATGAATTAGGGCTCTTTGAAAGCTTTTAGTTTTAGTTACTTATCGTCATGATGGATGTCAACTGACATTGGCCGTTCCATGAGACGTTAGGTCTTTGTAATTTCACGAGTAGCCAGCCAATGAGAGACATTGCTCGGCTGTAAATTATCTCCGTTTACAGTATATTCCTCGTGAAGCAGGTCCCTTCAATTGGACTACTCTGTTATTTCTTTCGCATTTCAATGCGATGTTGTGACTTAATATTTAACGACGATTCCATTTCCATAAGTTCTTAACGTGAACTATTTCAATAGAGACAGTCAAAAAATGTATTTACAATTTTTATTATCATTAGCTAATTCTAATATGTGATATTTTAAGTCAATTTTGCTATTGCAGTACACGGAGATCAACGATAAAATCAGAGGAAACCAATTAGTAAGAATATCAAAGGGAGACTACTGAACAATATCCCTCCTTGAGCACATTTGTGGTAGTTGTTCTTTGAAATGATCCAGGCATGTTTGGAAAGCTGTTACTACTTGAGTTTTTCTTTACTAGTTTATTTTTTCATGTATAATTTTTATACTTTTTGCAAACAATTTTAATTCAGTTAAGAATTGTATATACTTGGAGTTTTATCTATTAGGGGAAAATTGACTCTCTAAAAGTGTTTTTGAAAAACAAACGAATATAAACAAAGTACTTTGGAAGTAGACGACAAGGTAAATGTGCAAAAAGTTAATGCATTTTGTGTAGGATACAGTTGAACTTCGATATCTCGAACTCGGATAACTCGAACTTCGGGATTTTTGTTCGATCTTTCCTAAACTTACAACAAAGAGTTGCTCTTAAATGTATCACTACGGATATCTAGAAACACATGTAGCAGCCTAACGCAGATGTAAAGTAAAGCACTACTTTACATCCGCATTAAGCTGTGAACTCGAGAAACTCGAACTTCTGTTATCTCAAACTAATTTGTATAGTCCCATGCAGTTCAAGATATCGAAGTTCAACTGTATATGTATCGGATAGTTTGTAACTAGAATATCATTATTGTATTGGCTTATTACATACGTGTAACCAGATGTGTATATCTGCAAATGCCCGTTTGAAATCTATCTTTAAAGCCACATGGTAACATTTATTCAATATTTGTTGAGATGACCCTGCGATCTGAGAAAATATATCATGTATGTTGCGCTTACGGCTTAACCCTTTACTCCATAAATATTTATGTTAGATATAATGACACCATGCATATTTATTAGTTTATTGTTTATAATGACGCATGAAGTCAGAAAGGTTCAGCCATGACAGAAACAGTAGAATCATATATTATTATGCAGGCATATCCTACCCTAATCAGACGTCTGATATGGGTCTACTCTGTTTGCAAAGGTATAGAAAGGTGTATTTATGGAATAAATGGGTAACCGTTAGTATGCCACTGGCAAACTGGTGACTACAGTATAGACCCAGATGAAAGAAAGAGTAACTCGACGTCTCATCAGGATTGACATTAATTGCATTGTTGTATATTTTCACGCGTTTGCAAATAGAGTAGACCCAGATCAGGCGGCTCCTATATATAGGAGTCATTTGATCAGAGTCATCTCTATTGCTTTTGACATGCTATAGATCTCATTCTGCAGTTTATGTCAAAGCAAACATTGTCCTTGAATAATTTACAATATTTGGTTATGAATATTTCTGACGTCATTATTTCTTACATGAATATTGAAAAGAGCAAGTCTTACCACTTAATCTGTAGAATCTGCTATATATTTAAGATTGACTCGTCCTTTCTTAAATATTAAATATCTTTGTTTTATATTGAAATTCCTATTATGCGGAGTCTACACTGTTTGCCCACGTCCCATATATGGGATCATTAGAGTAAATGGGTTAAGGGTAAGGACATATCGAGGGCTTGGTGCAAAACTATTCTAACTCCTTCACTTTGTGAAGGAGTTAGAATAGTTTTGCACCAAGCCCTCGATATGTGTAATGGGTTAAAGATACAGACAGATAGTCCCAGTAACATGGGATCTTATCCGGATCAAGAATGTTTCACATTCACATGTTTTGCGAAAACTTTTGGTGGAATTCATGAATTTAATAACTTTTAAATGCAATATGCCTAAATTTATACTGTAAAGTCTCGCAAAAACGCCCTCTTAGAACGCCTAATTCATGATTTTTAAAACAGGTGGTAGCAAATATATACATGCAGTACAAACATTATAGAGAAAGCTCCTATAGGAGCTGTCTGCATTACTTTCGCCCAGTGTTAATCTTGTACAGACTACTATGTTAATGAATAGTGTGGTTCCATTAGCGAGACTTTGCTTTATACATGTAGTGTAGACAAAGATGGACGAAAATAATTCTGTTTGACTTGTATAAGATTGACATTTGAAACTGAATTCATTCTGTTACATTTTAACAAAATATTTTACATTAGACGTATTTAAAAAGAACCCAAATAAAGTAAGTGGCATAGGGCAATATGATGTTAAGTTGTTTTTAACCCCCACCCCGCTCGGTTTTATCCCAGCATCTAACATTCTAGTCGCCGCTGGGAACCAATCAGACGTAGTTGAGAACTTGCGAATGTGTTTTCCAAATCATATATAGATATCAAGAGCACCTGCTAGTTAAATAAAGACACTGATAAAATTTTCGTAGGGTTCTACCGATAGCACTTTACCTATATAGTACAAATACATTATCAGTCTGGAAGGTGTTACCGATGAGATGAGTATGTTCAAACCTGTCATCCACTGTTTGATTTTGTGCTTTCTTTATTATGTCCAACTATTTTTTTCTCCCGCATCGCCAACCCCCCCCCCCTCCCCCCAATCTGTTCGTCCCTCCCTCCCTCCCTCTGCCATCCCCTGTGTCTCTCTGCTCTCTCTGTCTCTCTGTCTCTGCCCCTTTCTGTCTCTCTCTCTGTGTCTGTCTGTCTGTCTCTGTCTCTGTCTCTCTCTCTCTCTCTCTCTCTCTCTCTCTCTCTCTCTCTGTCTCTGTCTCTCTCTATCTCTCTCTCTCTCTCGTTGTCTTTGTTTCTTCTGTCTCTCCCTTTGCCTGTATGTCCGTTAAACGATAGTGAGTCATTCCACTTTGAAACTTTAGCACTCAGAGGGTTATTATTTACTTATATTAGAGCATTGGTTTGCTTAACCCATTCCCTCATATTGACGACTTTTGACGACTCTGTAAAAGTCACTTTGGGAAACAATTGTGATAAATAGAGCATTTTCTCCTATAGGAGCAAACGCTCTATTTATCACAATGGTTTCTAACTACAAAATTCTAAAAAAACTTTTCTCTTATTGATGCTCCTTTTCGGTAGATTAATTCATAGAGGTTGTATCTAAAAATAGCATATGAGGTGATGGATTAAGGGAACGATATATTGAGACAGCACTAGGCTTAAAGATATAATGAGATTAATTCGGCAGAAGGAATTAAAAAGAGGAAGGTTCTAAATTAGAATTTAATTATATTAGGTATATATTTCCATTTAATTTACTTCTTTTCAATATTAAGCATCAACCTGCATTTTAAGACAGAAGTAATTGAGTACCGCTCTAGAGAAATGCAAACATTCCAAAAGTTATACACATAAGCATTATAATTACTCACATTACTTTCTGTTCTGTGTTAAGCAGCAACCTGCTTTTAAACTTTAGTGCAAATATCGGCCTTGGAGACAGGTGGCAGCTTAATGCAGGATGAAAGACATGCATAAATCTCCTCTAGGAGTTGTCTGCATGACTTTCACCCTGCATTAAGCATCCATGCACCTGCCTAAGAGTATGAAACGGACAAAAATATGCAATCACTTGTCTCGCTGCGTCTCTTTTTTTTATTTTAACATACTTGTTTAAAGATTGTTATTATTGTCGTTGATATGATAATTTATGATGTGTTACTTTAACGACTACAGTGTTGAACGAGGCCTATAGTGTATTTTGCTTAACCCTTTGAATGTGGGATACGCATGCACTGACATTTGCGAATAATGTTGACTCCAAGAGCCAGACTGTTTGACATGCTGGTCGTACGTTTTAACCATTTCCCTGCTCTATGTTTATTCCAAATTTCAATACCTACTGCATATTCATGGACAATATAGTTATAATGAAATATGACAGGTGGAACATTGTAGTCATTTTTTTTTTAAAAAAAGAAACAGATCTATCAAATTCCATTAGCAAACAGACAAGACCCTGATCGGACATCTCCTATATATATACATAGGAGTCATCTGATCTGGATCTACTCTGTTTGCAAATGCGCGAAAACACGTTTATACAATTGAAAGGGTTAAAAGTAAAATCATATAATAAAATCTGAAAACTAAACTTGTCAGATGCCCCCCAGATGCACAACGACTCATGCTGGTGAACATTCCTGTGAGGTTGGTGACTCTGGCCCTAGCGGTTTGAGAGATATGTGCAACACATAGTAAAGTTTTGTCTGATTTTAAATCGTAAGGAACAATAACTCCAAAGTTTTCAGGGTAGACAATTCAAAAAGCACAGGCGCACAACCACTCATGATGGTGAACATTCCTGTGAAGTTTGGTGACTCTAACCCTAGCGGTGTCAGATATACGCGCGGCACAAAGTAAAGTTTGTCTGAGTGTAAGTCACCATGGGGCAACAACTCCAAAGTTATCAGGGGAGACAGTTCAAAACAACAGTGCACACACATTCTGGTGAATATTCCAGTGAAGCTTTGTGATTCTAGCCCTACTGATTTCAGAGATACGCGCGACACAAAATGTCTCTAAATTGATTTAATTCATCATATCAGGACGAATAACTCTAAAGTTATTAGGGGAGACAATTCAAACATCCAGGTGACAAAAACTCACGAACAGTCCTGTGAAATTTGCACAGCAACTAATGCTTGTCAACATTCCTGTGAAGTTTGGTGACTCTAGCCCGAGCGGTTTCAGAGATACGCGCGACACAAAGTTTGTCTAATTATAAGTCACCAGGGGCAAAAAATCAAAAGTTATCAGAAGAGACAATTAAAAAATTCAGGTGCACAACAACTCATGATGATGAACATTCCTGTGAAGTTTGGTGACTCTAGCCCTATTGGTTTCAGAGATTCGCGCGACACAAGTTTGTGACAGACAGGCGGACGGACGGACAGACAATTCTGGCAAAAACAGTATGTTTCCCCATAAATTGGGGAGACATAAACACTCTAATCTTTAGCAGTCCACTTGTCAAATGACAGCATGCATTCTAAACATGAAAGGTAGCAAAGCAAAGGGGTAAATACATTCACATAAATATACAATGTAATACAGTATAACCTGTCTTAAGCGCACTGAAGATAATATTCCAAAAAGGGAATTAAGATAATGCAGAATTACTGAAATAACCCTTATCTAATATGTCGACCACTACGGCCCTTTATTAAAGATTATCATGTCAAAATACACGTCACATTTTGGTACATGTATTCTGCCATACAACTCTTCTACATGACAACCATACTATGCACACAGTAGTCTGTTTATAACTTTACATTGAATCAAATATAGCTGTGTACACTGTATCACATATATACTAGTCCGGGTCAGATTCAACTATAAGTCAGTTGGCGGACTGTTCGATGAAGATATGTATATTCCATCAAATATAGATGCTAGCTGCAGCATGACAAAATGTACTGTGGTTTGATGTATACTAAACAAAACGAATACATCATACAATTTGTAGACATTATGAAACACTATGTTTGGTTTAACGGTTCAAACATGTATTTAATACAGAAAGAAAAAGCTATATACTCGTACATATGAAACTAGAAACAAACCATACAGTTTTAATTGAGTGTTTTTTCTTTGGTGACGTTTCTGGCAGTTTCGAATTATACACTGGATTATTGCAAGGTGATCCGGTATCGTATATCATTTCATCGTATATGCTAAACAATAGTACATACCAAAGTACTTAACGTATATTATATGTCAGTGATTCAAGAAATAAAATTCCACTTTGTGGATAGTTAGATCACGTCACGTCTTAGTTTAGACTGTTTGAGAAGTAAAAGTGATCGCATTTGTATAAAATAAATACACAAAGAAAAAGCTTTATCTTCATCATGTATGATTCCAAATAGGAAAGAAGCAAAGCAACGAAAGTAATCTAACAAATATGAAATAAAGCCGAGGAAGGTGGATTTCACATTTTGTTTATCTGCCTTTTTATCGAGAACGAAATTTGTCGTCTGCTCATTACTTTTTTTTATTTTTGAAATGTCTTGTTTTTCTTTCAAAGGAAAACATAATCATAGCGTCACATATTTTGGACCCTGGTTATACGCCGAGTGTCTCGGCATCTCATTTGAATCCAGACTGTTTGCATATATAATCACAGATTCCTCTTCGCCAGCCACCAAATCACATGTTCGCGGATGGGCAACACCAAATAAAAACAAATAATAAAAGGCAGGTTTAAAAGTCTTAAATAAAGCATTTCATAACATTCTGTTCATTCGAGAAATAGCGGATCTGTTGCGAGTTATCTTCTCTAAGATCAAATGTTCTAAACGAGCCTAAGGAAATGTTATAAGCGAGTCAAAGGCTCGCTTAATAATGTTCTGGGCGAGTTTAGGAACATTTGATCTTAAAAGACAAGGAGCATCAGATTCTTTTTCTCAAATAACCAATACAGTGTGTTTTCGCCGTTTAATAACATATAACAAGGATTTCACAAGTTTGACCGAATTACACCTTGGTTATACCAAGTACATCGGGAATAAATAGTTCCAAACACCGTCGATAAGAAGAGTATAAATATCACCATTAGTAGATGAGTTGTGACTGAGCAATATTCCTTAACAGCGACCGTCGATTCTGACACTTGAGTTGACAAGAAATTGCGAGGTCAGCCATGTTTGTAAACACACGTATGAATACAGTCAGGTCAAAGAGTTCGTATAAGTGTTCTTACAGGTGTTACTCACCAGGGAGTCTTAACCCATTGTTCTAACAAGGAGATAAGGGAAGTGATGTGAGAAAACAGAGTAAACGCATCCAATCCGACAGCACTATTTAAAGTTATGCTGCATAAATAAGAGACTGAGGTGATGATATGTTGTTATTACTAATATGAATATTGATAAATGTCCAATATTTATGTCTATAAGCATGTCTAAAAGCGTTGTATAAATGATGTTCGTGCCAATAAGAGAACTGACTTTGTTTCAAATATACCAACAATTTACAATAATATCCAATACAAGCTTGAATAATTTAGTTGGCTCTGATCAGAGTCGGGGTACACCACCATTTTAGAAACGTATGCCTATAAGTATATTGATGTGTAACCTAATCAAATAGAGTTAGTAAAGGAAACTTACCTGCATATAAGTGATGTTGACAATCATGAACTTCAAATAGTTTGATATATCTTATGGACGATGCAGTGAGATATGTTAAATCAACACTGGGTACAAATATAGTTTTGTATTGATTTAAGTCGGCCATGGCCTGCATAACAGCAAGTAAAAATTTAAGTGAGTCTATACGCGGCGGCTCGGATGAAATCTTTGACTTTTTGTGCCAGCCTTGTAGCGCCGAAAAAGATGTGGAAGCTGTTCGGTATTGCCAGCAATGCTGTGAGTATCTATGTATAACCTGTTCTGATTATCATGGTAAACTGTCTGCAACGAAACATCACAATGTGCTAGACAAGTCAACTATGCCGAAAGTCAACACGTCACCAAAGGTTCAAAGCAGTGATGTGTTAACGAGGACATGTCCCAAGCATCTTGACAAAGTGCTGGAATTTTTCTGCAAAACTCATAACCAGGTATGCTGCGCCGTTTGCTTGACCTTGAACCACAGTTCATGTTCTGACAAGAACTATATACCGGACGTCGCAGGCAGTTGTGCAAATAATCAGGAATACAAAACACTGGTAGAGGATATAGACCTACTAGTTCAGGCTATAAGGAAGCGACAAAACAATATTGAAGATGATTCCAAATGTAACGATAACTGTCACAATAAAGCAATTGCTGATATTAAGGAATTTAGAAAACATGTGAATGAGCTTCTTGATAACATCGAACAAGAAACAACAAGAAAAGTGTACAAACTTCATAAGGATAATAGTGATGCCTTCCGAGAAGCGTCCGCGATATGCCAGGCATTACTGTCAGAGATGAAATCAATGACACGAGACATGGAAGAAATGACAAAAAGTGGCAAAAACAATCAGCTGTTTCTACAAGTGAAATTATATTGTCAGCGTGTAACAGAAGCACAGAGAGAGATTAAAGAAAACAATAAATGCGATGTAAAAAGATACACATTTTGTCAGGACGAGAAAATTCAACAGATGGTGTCTACATTGTCCGCTATATGGTCATTATCTGTGAGACAGGATGACACACCCACTTCGGCTCGATACGTGCGGGACATCAACATTAAATCGGAGGACAATGAAAATGAGTGTGGTATTAATGGCATAACTATACTGACTGATTATCGCATGGTTGTTACCGACCACAAGAACAAGGACGTCAAACTAATCGACACGAAAATGAACACAATTGTATCCAAGCTATCCTGCTTATCAGGCCCATATGATATTACTAAAACAAAAGAAAACCAAGTTGCAGTGGCATTTTCGAATGAAAAGAAAATAGAGATTTTCACCGTGACAGATGTCTTGTCCACGAGTCACACTATAGATACACCTGGCGTTGTTATAGTCGGGATTTGTTATGATGGGTCAAACTTTATTACTGCATGTCAACATCCAGGTAGTGTTAAAATCATCGACATGTTTGGCAGGACATTGAACACGTTCGTGACTGACAGCAAGGGCATGAAGCTGTTTACTGATCCTCGTCATGTTGCTTTAGGTCGTGACAAGAAAGTGGTTTATGTGACTGACAGGGAGGCCAACGCAGTTACAAGTTTGACCACTGGTGGCACTGTCATCTCCGTGTATGAAAACGACATGTTGAAATGTCCAGATGGAGTAGGTGTAGACAAATACGGCTCTGTGTTCGTGTGTAGTCGTAGATCGGACACTGTCCATCAACTCTCCCCTACTGGAGAGTTCAAACAGATCATACTGAGCAAAGACCGGGGACTTGCATTTTACCCTTATGCCATGGCTTATGGCGAGGAGGATGACAGACTCTATATTAGTAGCAGCCACGCGAAACCGGAAGACAAAAACTACATCAAACTGTTTCAGTTGGAATAGATATCGTTATGCATGAGATTTCACTGATTTAAATGGTTTATAATAAACATATGTGACAACGAAATGTGTACAAATTTACACTAGTCAACAGTGCAGCTAGCATGGGAAAGAAGTGTTGATTTTTGTCTACGAACAAGTTGGGTCCGAACTATTGAACTACTGAAACACACATCTGACGTTTTTAACGTGCCTTGTTTTTTTGAAAGATATAAGGTAGAGATATAGCAAAAGGGTGACTAGCAAGTGAACTACAAAGTTCGTTTGGTTATATTGATTTGTACTTTACCGTTTAATTGTGTTGGTGTGAAGGAAACATCTATGCTAAAATTAATAGGTGTTTCTTTTACACGCTCCACCCTTCAACCAATAAAAAACAGAGCAAGTAAACATGTTTTGTTTAATACACCAGTAGGAGGGTGGGTGGCACAAGTTGTGAGCTGAAAAGGGACCAATTTTGTAAATGAAATTATGTTTTTGATACTGGCTACTACGGATGAGTGTTTGATTGTTTTACAAACGGTTGTATCATGCATGTTACTTGTGTTAATTGGTCGCCATATATTCTTGTAAGTTATCTTAAAGGCAGGCACCAGAGTTTCGTGAGCATAATGACAGTAACATCTGATGTCTGCGTTAAACAAAATAATAAATTTTGACATATTAGGCCTATTTACAGAGCAACAACTAAAGTTCGAAACTCCTCATTTCTCCACCAAACTTTATGCTGTGACCAGTTTTTAGAATTGTCTCCTTATCTTTGGTAAGGAATTGTCACAATATAAGGTTTCGTGTGTGACTCCCCCTGTTTGACTTTTTCCCCATTTGTTTTTTCTGGTGGGGAAATAAAGGAGTTATTCCTTAAAATGTTAATTTATGCAATCGTATCTGAGCCTCTGATATTGTAAACAATAAGCTAGTTAGATGTATAATATAAAAAGAACACTTGGTCACTTTGTATATTATCCACATGCTATCTATGATACTAATTTAGCTAAGATACGATTAATTTTTTTAACCCTCTATTACCTTTTATTCAATAGATAATACAAACTAATATTCATAGTAAACTAGTAAAGGGTTAAGGAAAAATAAAAATAAAACGAAATGAAAGATAGTTGTGTTGCTTTAGTTGTGTGCTATTATCCATGTTTCTATATTATATAAAATATTTACCAATACCATCTTGGGAGCATAGTGTGGTGACATTTCATTTATTTATTCATATGAGTTTTTCCTAGATATACTTGAGTTTGGTGACATTTTGAGGGAGATCATTTGTATGAGTGAGAGAGATAGAGAGAGGGGAGAAAGAGAGACGGGGGAAGTGAAACGGTCAAAAGAAATTATTATACTGCAAAGTAAAATCCTCACTTCTGATTGGTTTACTAGCCGTGTACATGAGTCCATGTAACCTGTGAGCTGACAGGGTACATATAAATTCCACATGGCAGGCCCAACATATTATGGTAAGAAACCAAATGACCGACTTCTCGACTCGGCTAAACAGTAGCAAAATTCATAATAGACAGCTATTGATACGTAAAGAAAAAATGAAGAAATGAATAAAAAACACTATTGTTTGAAATGACCAATAAAACAATTTTAGAGGAGTTTTCTATATCGTTCAGCCATCTATATTAACAGGAACGCCGATAATATACAATACTTCCCTGGGTACATGACGATTTATTCCCGGCTGGTAAAACCATGTAACCCTCGCCTAACGGCTCGGGCAACATGATTTTCCTCAGCCGGGAATAAATAGTCATGTACCCTGGGAAAGAACTGTATAACTAATAGCATAGGGAGAGAGCGGTGTATTCGGTGATCTTAGGTATTTTGCTTATTGTTTCAACAATATGCATTGTAAATTTTATGCATTATTTTTGTATTTGTTGATAGTTATTTGACAAGTGGTTCTGTTTCCTGTATGTGTTATATTTATTGATGGGACTTTTATGGTGCACTGTACGACTGAGAAAGAGAAACATGCAATTACAAAGTGTTTGTTTTGATGTTTTCAGCTAATTACTGAGAAAGTGAGAGGGTTACAGGGAGAGGGGAGGGAGAAAGAGAGGGAGAGGGAGAAGAAAGCGAGAGAGAGAGAGAGAGAGGGGGGGGGGAGTGGGAGACATACATATCAAGTGGGAAAGAGGTAGAGGAAATATAATACGATATAAGTTGGCTTAGTAAGTTTCAGAAATGTTCATCATCTTTAGTTATTTGATCACGTTATACAAAGCGTATGTACACGTGTCTGTATAAAGTGCAGTCCTACGTTCAGCTACCACCTCAACTGTTCTTGGCCTGTAGCTCATTGAAAAGGTTCTCCTTCTAACCTAGCTGGTATTAGGGTTGAAATAGGGCCATTTTAAAGCTATTAGTTTTAGTTACTTATCGTCATGATGGATGTCTACAGATATCGGCCGTTACATGAGACGTTAGGTCTTTGTGATTTCTCGAGTAGCTAGCCAATGAGGGGTATTGTTCAGCTGTATATTATCTTCCCTGACAGTATATTCTTTGAGAAGTAGGTCCCTTCAGTTGGACTACCGGTATTTACCTGACTTGAAATGGTTAGATTTGCTATTGCTGTACATGACGATCAACGGTAAAATCAGAGGAAACCCATTAGTAATACTTATAACCTTTGAAAGAATATTCAAGGGAGGCTACTGAACAATATCCCTCCTTCAGCAGGTGTGTGGTACTTGTTCGTTGAAATGAGCCAGGCATGTTTGGAAAGTTGTTACCACATGTGCTGCTCTTTACTAGTTTAACTCCATGTATGATTTTATTCTTTATGCAAACAATTTTGATTCAGTTAACCCTTGAATAAACGTGTTTTAACGCATTTGCAAACACAGTAGACCAATTTCGGACGGTTCCTATAGGAGTCGTCTGACCAGGGTTTGCTCTGTTAATAAATTTGCAAAATGTATTTCTTTACTTTCTAAATCGGCTACAATATTCCACCTTCAATATGTCACTATAACCGTTTTGTCTATGAATATTCAGTAGGTATTGCAATTGGGAATAAACATAGAACAGGAAAAGGGTTAAGAATCGTATATACTTGGAGTTTCATCCGAGTGTGGACACTTTATTCTCTGAAAGTGTTTTTGAAAAAACTAACGAAAGTAAACAAAGTACTTTGAAAGTAGACGACAAGGTAAATGTGCAAAGAGTTAATGCCTTTTGTGTAGGATAGTATGCAACTAGAATGCCATTATTGTATTGGCTTATTATTACATATATGTAACCAGATGTGTATACCTGCAAATGCCCTTTATAAATCTTTAAAGCCACAAGGTAACATTAATTCAATATTTGTTGAGATGATCCGGTTGCGAACTGAGAAAATATATTATGTATGTTGCGCTTACGGCTCAACCCTTTACTCCATAAATATTTATATCATAAATAATGACACCATGCATATTAATTAGTTTTTTTATAATGACACATGAAGTCAGAAAGGTTCTTCCATGACATATTATTTCATACACAAACATAGCAGACCCTGATCAGGGTCCATGCTTATAAAACTTTTAGTTGAGTCTGTGTTCGTTCTCAAGTTTTTGATTGGTCAGATTTGAGCCTCTGGCTCAAATCTGACCAATCAAAAACTTGAGACCTCAAATCTGACCAATCAAAAGCTTGAAAACGAACTCAGACTCAACTAAAACGTTTTATAAGCATGGACCCTGGATCCGTTTGAAGAGGGTCATCTCTATTTGCTTTTGACATGGTATAGATCTCTTTCTACAGTTTGTGTCAAAGCAAACATTTAACTTGAATAGTTTACATATAACTATTCTGACAGCTTTATAGATATTTCTGACCACATTATTTCTTACATGAATATTGGAAAGAGAAAGGCTTAACACTTAACCTGTAGAATCTGCTTTATATTTAAGACTGACCCTTCCATTCTTTAATATTGATTAAGCAATGAGTTTATACAAAACATTTATAACTGAAGAAAATGAACTGTATGACAAACAGTGTAGACCCTGATCAAAGGCCTCCCTCTGTAACGCTTTTATCTGGGTCTACTCTGTTTGTAAATATCTTATATACTCGGTTCCCGCGTATTAACGGTTTAGTACATGTGTGTAATGGGTTAACACGTGATGTTAGAAATGCAGACATATAGTACCAGTAACATGGGATCTCATCCGGATCAAGAATGTTTCACATTCGCATGTTTTGCAAAATTACCTCTATAGTGGAATTCTTGAATTCAATAACCTTATGCAATATGTCTTAATTTATACAGTAAGGTCTCGCTAAAACACCCACTCAGGACGTCTAATTCTTGATTTTTAAAACAGCTTATAGCTAAATGCAGCACAAAGGTAATGCAGAAAACTCCTATAGGAGCTTTCTGCATTACTTTCGCTCAACATTATCTTCTACAGACTACTATGTTAACCCTTTACTCACGCACCTCTACGCCTTTGCAAACAGGGTATACCCGGATAAAACGGCTCCTATAGGAGCCGTCTGATCAGGTATGCTCTGTTTGCGTTGGATATAAAAAGATATAATTATATAGTTTCTACCACGGCCAAAATGTCAGGTGTCCATGTGCTATTTTAGCAATTAATGTAATTAATATTCACGGCGTCATTATTTTACATTAATATTCATGGAGGAAAGGGTTAGTGAATGACGTGGTTGCATTAGCAAGACTTAAATGTATACATGTATTGTAGACAAAGATTGACGAAATAAATCTGTTTGACTTGTATCAGCTTGACATTAAAAACTGGTTTCATTCTGTTACAATTTAACAAATTATTCTTACATAAAACGTGTTTAAAGAGAACCCAAATAAAGTGCGTGGCTTAGGGCAATATGCTGTTAGTTGTTTTTACATAGCCCCCTGTCTTAGACCTCCATGTGCCTCTTTGTATGACAAGAACTGCAAGCGTTGCTTCTGTCGTAGACAAATCACAATCCTTAATACTCATATATGCAAAGCTAAAAAATGTGCTCGCTGTTATCCCAGCATCTGACATTCCATTTGCAGCTGGGAACAGATTTGTTTGAGAACTTGCGAATGTGTTTTTTTCTTCAAAACATATATAGACATCAAGAACGCATGCTAGTTACATAAAGACACTGATAAGATTTTGCAGAATGTCGTATGGTTCTACCGGTAGCACTTGTCCTATATAGTAATAATGCATTATCCTTCTGAAAGATGCTTCTAATAAGATGGCCGATGAGTATGTTCGAAACTGTCATCCACTGCTTGATTTTGTGCTTTCTATTTTATCTCCAAATTTTACTTGTTTGTCTTCTACTATTCCTCCTTTACCCTTTCTTCTTTATCGCCACTCCCTTCCTCCGATCCTGTCCCTCCCTCCTCTGTCTCTCTGTGTCTCTCTCTGATGTCTCTGTTTCTCTGCCTCCGTCTCTGTGCATGTCTATCACTGTCTCCCTCTGTCATTGTCTCTATGTCTCTGTCCTGTCTCTGTCTCTCCCTCTGAGTGTATGTCCGTCTCTCTCTCTCTTTCTCACTCTCTCTCTCTCTCTCTCTCTCTCTCTCTATCTCTCTCTCCCTCCCTCCCTCTCTCTCTCTCTCTCTCTCTCTCTCTCTCTGTATGTCTCTCTCTGTCTCGCTCCCGGTCTCTCGTCTCTCTCTTCTCTCTGTTTCTCTCTGTACATATAAACAGAGTTTTTCGCATTACTTCTTTTCTGCTTTCAGCAGCAACCTGCCTTTAAAGATATACAGTAAAACCTCTCTAAATCGGACGCTAAATTAACTCAAATATCGGCATCGGAGGAGCTTTCTGCATGACTTTCACCCCGCATTAAGCAGCCATTTGTCAAAGGGTATCTAAATTCTTCTCTTCTAGAATTCCGGTTCAGAGGGTTTACTGTATAATTCAGTGACCGCTATATGTACAGAGAATCGACTGTGTATCAGTTTGGGTCAAGGTATGTGTATACGTTATCATTGTAACATGCGTGCAACTGTCCTGGATAGGAAACGGACAAGTATATGTAATTAATTTGGCTCGCTGTGCCTGTGTTCTGGATTTCAACATGCTGATTAAGACTGTTATCATTGTTGTTGGTATGATGGAGGAAAACTAAATTGTACACTGTGTTACTTTAACGACTACAGTGGTGAACGAGGCCTACAGTGTATATTTGAATGCGAGGCATACATGCACTGACATTGGCAAACAATGTTGACTCCATGAGCCAAACCATTTGACATACTGGTCGTACGTTTTAACCTTTTCGCTGTTCTATGTTTATTCCAAATTTCAATACCTACTGAATATTCATGGACAGAATAGTTTTAATGAAATATGACAGGTGGAACATTGTAGCCATTTTAGAAACTATCAAATTCCATTAGCAAACAGAGCAGACCCTAGTTAGACGGCTCTAATAGGAGCCGTCTGATATGGGTCTACTCTGCTTGCAAATGCGCAAAAACACGTTTATATGAGGGAAAGGGTTAAAAGGAAAATCATAAAATAAAATCCAAAAAAATTAAAACAGACAGGTTAAAAGTTAATCACACAAAGATTTCATTGATAGTTGAACAACGCAGATTGAAACGTTGTGAAATAACCCATGGTCCATGCTTATAAAGCTTTTAGTTGAGTCTGAGTTTCGTTCTCAAGCTTTTGATTGGTCAGATTTGAGGCTCAAATCTGACCAATCAAGAACTTGAGAACAAACTCAGACTCAACTAAAAGTTTTATAAGCATGGACCCTGACCTACCTATACATACCATTTCTGTCCTCTTTGCTAACTTACTTTGCCCATTGAAGCATCTTTCTTGTTGTTTAGAGATTAATAACACCTCAACTATACATTAGTGAACATATTAATACTAGTGTATCCCTTTTCTCTATAAATACGCCCATTAACGCCTAACAGAGTAGACTTAAATCAGACGGCTCATGTAGGAACCGTCTGACATGGTCTGTTCTATTTGCAAATGGAATAACCTGGTCCTGTAGTTTTTGATCTGGTTCTGTAGTTTCTGCCATGACCAAATATTCCTGTTTTCATGTGCAATTATCTATCATTTGTTACATGGACATTAACGAATTAAAGCGTTATACATGAATCAGTATCCAAATGTCCGGGATTTGTTAGGCATAGACCCATTTCTATAAAGGAGACCCATATCTATAAAAGATCATGTATTATTTGTTAGGAATAAACCCATATCTATAAAGGAGTATATACTATTTGTAAGGTCTAGACCAAGATTTATGAAGTGTTCTGTACATAGACCTATACCTATAAAGGTCTGGACACATAGACCCGGATCAATAAAGAGCAGTGCACATAGACCGCAAATAGACCCAGGTCTATGAAGGATTTTGCACATAGACCCATGTATGTAAAGGAATGTGCACATAGACCGCAAATAGACCCAGGTCTATAAAGGATTTTGCACATAGACCCATGTATGTAAAGGAATGTGCACATAGACCCAGAATAATAAAGTGTCTTGTACATAGACCCATATCTATAAAGGAGTCTTGACATAGACCCAGTTGGTTAGCAGGAGCAAATTCTCTGTGATATATTTTACTTCCGCTGTTTTATAAATATTTTGAGAATAAGTTCTTATAGGTAACCAAAAGTCTGTCCTTGCAAACAGTTGAGCCCATTCATCACTTAATTTTCAAGTGGACTAATTAAAAATTCAAACTTGTCAATCTTACCGTGAATACGAGAGGTTTGTTTTCTTTTTAAGAAAAGTGCAAATACTCAGACCCTGGTGAAAGGGTCTACATTGTTTGTAAAGGACACAGGTGATTCATGTCCCGCATTGAATTGGTTAAATGTATCTTTTGAACTGAGAAAACCAAAGACGACATGTTCAAATCAAGGCAGTCGAAACGGTTGGTTGAGGGAACGAGATAGGGCATCTCTTTCATACACACCATATACATTAGCCAAATTTTCATATAAATGTACAGTAAAACCCCTCTAAACCGGAGTTCTAGTAGAAAATAATTAAGATACTTTTAGGCAGGTGGCGGCTTCATGCAAGGCGAAAGTCATGCAGAAAGCTCCTAGAGGAGCTTTCTGCATGACTTTCACCATGCATGAAGCTGTCACCTGTCTCTGAGACCGATATTTATACCAAATTTAATGTCCGGTTTAGAGGGGATTTACTGTAAATGCCTTCACCAACAGGACTAACCCAAGATCAGACGGGCCTCTCTATAAGAGCCGTCTGATCAGGGTCTGCTCTGTTTGCTAGCGGTGATTGATAAATCTGTTTCTTTGGTTTCTATAATGACTTTCAATGTACATCTTCCACATTTCATTGACGCTATTTTCTCAATGAATACGCAATAAGTATCGAAAAATGAACTAAATATAGATCAGGAAAAGAGTTAAGTAGACGCACCGGTAGTTTGACGAACATCTGTACATGTATAATTATCTCATGTATAATTACCTTATTAACCAATCTAAGTTTCGTTTTAGGAGTGTTTCTGCAATAATGTGACCATTCGAAATTTATTTGTGAAGCCAACTGTGCAGTTGCTGATCAGATGTCTTGTTCCTATGGCGAGGACACTAGAAACAGATGAGTGAATCCATTAGAGAGACAGTAAAGACATACTCATTTAACACATTTATTTCAATGCTTTTAAGTAAAACCTTTCCGGCACCAATTCAGTTTTCATGTCGGGGTTGGGGATACAGCAATCGAAATAGTTACTGTTATAAACCATTGTCCATCAATGGGCAAACCGTTCAGACCTAATTAGAGGGCTCTGATCTGGGTCTACAGTATTTGTTTCTGCTTTAAGGGACACTGGGCACCAGGTGGTTACGCTTGCACAATTCTTACCCTTTCGAGTCTATCGGCGACATCGTGATAACCTATGCAAACAGACGAGTCTCTACATGAGACGCCGAGTAATAAGAGGTCTCATCAGGACCCAAACAGTTTGAATCTACATGAGACGCAGAGTAACAAGAGGTCTCATCAGGACCCAAACAGTTTGAATCTACATGAGACGCAGAGTAACAAGAGGTCTCATCAGGACCCAAACAGTTTGAATCTACATGAGACGCAGAGTAATAAGGATATCACCAGGACCCAAACAGTTTGAATCTACATGAGGCGCCGAGTAATAAGGATATCACCAGGACCCAAACAGTTTGAATCTACATGAGACGCCGAGTAATAAGGGTATCACCAGGACCCAAACAGTTTGAATCTACATGAGGCGCCGAGTAATAAGGGTCTCACCAGAACCCAAACAGTTTGAATCTACATGAGGCGCCGAGTAATAAGGGTCTCACCAGAACCCAAACAGTTTGAATCTACATGAGGCGCCGAGTAATGATGGGTACCATCAGGATCCAAACAGTTTGAATCTACATGAGATGCCGAGTAATAAGGGTCTCACCAGAATCCAAACAGTTTGAATCTACATGAGACGCCGAGTCCAGAACCCAAACAGTTTGAATCTACATGGGACGCCGAGTAATAAGGGGTACCATCAGGGCTCAAACAGTTTGAATCTACATGAGACGCCGAGTAACTAGGGGTCTCATCAGGACCCAAACAGTTTGGATCTACATGAGACGCCGAGTAATAAGGGGTCTCATCAGGACCCAAACAGTTTAACACTCTAGTAAGGTTTACAGTAGGCCATAAACATGCCTAATTATCGATATGTAAGCTTCCTGCAACATTTTTGCCCTGCATTATGCAACTACCTGCTTGTTTTTATCACTTCTGTGTTCAATTAATAAATGACCGCTCGGATCAGGTTCTACTGTATATGAAGAAATTATCTGAAACCTGAAGCAGATAACCTTAGCAGACGACATTATATTTTCATCAAAATGGTTAATACTGTGTAGTTGTGTACGCATGTTAAACCGGAAGATATATGTTTGTTGTCGAAGGTCTGCGTCAACTATGTAATTTATCAGGGAAGACTTTCGAAGATATGCAGATACGGACGATCATTTCTTACACTTCGACAAAGTTGGTAGCTAACATGAAGAAAAAATATTAATGCATTCTGCATGTTTAAAATGTTTTTAACCCTTAACTTAAAAATACGCTTTTCTATGCCTTTGCAAACAGAGTAGACCCAGATCAGATGGATCCTGAAGATGTCGCCTTATCAGGGTCTTCTCTGTTTGCTTCTGAAGTAATATAGATCTGATTCTACCGTTTTTGACCAGTTAACATATTCTCTCCTACTGACGCTTTTTGGTGTCTCTGTAAACGTTTAAAACTGTGTTAATAGAGCACTGGTTCCATGGGAGCAAATGCTCTATTAATGACAATTGTTTTAAAAACTACACACTTCTACAATTCTCCTTTTCTATAGTTAATGATCCTTTTCGGTAGATTTATTTAAAAAATAATGTTGAGTCTAAAATAGTATAGAAGGGCATGAGTTAAACGGTCCTCGGTTTTTTGTGCCATTATAAAAATTCAGTTTATAGATATTCATGATGTTAGTATGTCTCACATGAATATTCCTGGAGTAAAGGGTTACGTCTATAGACATGCAGTGACAATCGAGTGAAAAACACGATAAATTACAGCATTTTGTTCACACTTTGTGTTAACTTTTACCTGTTCAATATTTCAGTATACTATAATGACATAATTAATATTAATTACAGTATATTGTAGATCATTAGAATGACACTTATCTATATTGCACCATAAGCAAACAAACAGAACAGAACATAATTTTATTCAAGGACTTGAACACTACAGTTCATCGTCACATCACAATATAATTCAAACAATGCTCCTACACGAGCCGTCTGATCTAGGTTTTCTCTGTTTGCATAGACGTGAAAAGTTGTTTATTTGAAGGAATGGGCTAAGCTATCTAAAAATAATTATATATATGTGCATGTATCAAGTCAAAGCGATAATAAGTATCGAAATTACCAGCAAGTTTACAGTAACATAGTGTGTACACTTTAAATTTAGTTAACTCTGATACGGTCGAATTACAAACGCAATGTGTATACTTTAAACATATCGTCAACAATAATCTGCACAGCTGAAAGATAACATACGAAATTGTTTACGCTCGTGAGTTTAAAACATGTGATTAAACAGTGAACATTTCACAAAAACGTTGGATTTGAGTTTAAAATATGTCAGTCTACTCTGAATAAATGTAAATACCGTGACGGGAGCAAGTTTGAAACAGCTGTGCCGTGATTCATAAATAATGGCGTGTAGTAAAGATTTAAGGGTATCTATACTGACGGGCTCGGAGGAAATGTTTGACCTTTTCTGCCAGCCATGCAGCGCCGAAAAACACGTAGAAGCTGTCGGATATTGCAAACAATGTCATGAATACCTATGTGAAACCTGTTCAGATTATCATGGTAAACTGTCGGCAACGAAACATCACAAAGTGCTCGACAAGTCGAACATGCCAAAGGACAACACACCAACAAAGGTCCAAAGCAGTGATGTGATAACGGAGACATGTCCCAAACACCATGGGAAAGTATTGGAGTATTTCTGCAAGCATCACAATCAGGTATGCTGCAGCGTTTGTCTTACTCTGAATCATAGTTCCTGTTCTGATAAGAGCTACATACCGGATGTCTCTGGTGGCATTGCAAATAGTCAGGAGTACAAAACATTGACTGGGGATTTAGATTTGCTAGTTGGGGAGATAACAAAACTGCAGAAACAAATCAAAGAAAGTTCCACAAATAACGATAGCTTCTACACAAAAGCACTTGCCGACATCGATAAGTTTAGAAAACAGGTGAATGAGCTTCTTGATAAAATCGAAGAAGAAACAAAACAGAAGGTGTCCACACATCATAAGGAAAACAGCGATGCCGTCCAAGGAACGTCAGAAAAATGTGAGATATTACTGTCAGAGATGAAATCAATGACACTATACTTGGATGAGATGGCAAAAGCTGGTAAAAACAACCAACTGTTTCTACAGGTGAAATTATCTTGTCAGCGTGTGGCAGAAGCACAGGGAGAGATTAAAGAAAATAGCAACTGCAACGTTACAAGATATGCATTTTACCAGGACGAGAAAATCCAAGAGATGGTGTCTACACTGTCCGCCATTTGGTCACTGTCTGTGAGACAGGATGGCATGCCCACATCGGCTCGATACGTTCGGGAGGTCAACATTAAGTCAGGGGACGATGCTAATGATTGCGTTATAAATAGTTTATGTATACTTACCGGAGACCGTATGGTTGTTACCGACTTTAAGAACAAATGCGTCAAACTGGTCGATATGAAAATCAACAAAATTGCATCCTCGCTGTCTTTGTCATCGAAGCCGACTGATGTTACTAAAACAAACCAAAACCAAGTTGCCGTGGCCTTACCAGAAGAAAAGAAAATTGACATTTTCACCGTTTCTAATGTGCTATCCAGGGATCGCACTGTGTATACCCCTGGTGCCTCTATTGTTGGTCTTTGTTATGATGGATCGAACTGTATCACTGCATGTCATCGCCCAGACAGTGTAAAAATCATTGACATGTCTGGCAAAACGTTGAAGACATACACCACTAACAGTCAAGGCCATAATATTTTCACTGAGCCTCGACATATAGCTATAGGACGTGACAAGGACGTGATCTATGTAACTGATTATAAGGCCAACACAGTTACAATTTTGACCACTGGTGGTAGTGTAATTTCCGTGTATGGACAGGACATATTAAAGTTACCAGATGCAGTAGCTGTGGACAAATACGGCTCTGTGTATGTATGTAGTCGTAGATCGCACTCCATTCACCAGCTATCCCCGACTGGAGAATTCCAGCGAATCATACTGAACACGGACAAGGGGCTTCATTATTTTCCTTATGCCATAGCTTACTCTGAGCAGGATAACAGACTCTGCATTAGTAGCAACAGCACAGAACCGATGGACCACAACTACATTAGACTGTACCAATTGGAATAGAAGTCCTATAAACTGGACACTCTCAGTACCTGTGATGTATTTTGAATTAATGTTTTTGTAATTATGCCGGAATTATACAACCCGTAACCATGAAGAACAATTTCCAGTGTAAATCTAATACAGTTGATTTATTCTGATACTGGTTACATTCGATTACAATTCATGTATCAGTATGTTTATGTTGTGCTTCAAAACATACTATAGGGAAGGAACTGGAAAATAAATAATAAAAGATTTTATTTTGTATGAATTGCAATATTTGAGTATAAATGTATTCGTGCCCACAGTGCATAAATCAGAGACGACGAGTTAACCAAAGTCTGCTAGTAAGTGCGATCCGAATTACAGATATACCTCTGCCGAGTTCTATGGTTAGCTGGCTTATATTGACACGAGATAGAGGTTTATGGACAATTGTGGCAATACGTTAACTGGAAATCCCACTAATTCGTTATATTTGACTCGTACGTTATGGTAGAATATCTTGTGACTCTAAAACGTTCTAGTGAATAACTAATGACTCGAAAACATTCTAGTTGAATAACTAGGGAAAACATTTTTTTGTTGTTGAATTACATGTGACACAAAAAGTTTTAACTGAATATCTAGTGATCGAAAACGTTCTTTTGTAGAATAGCTAGTGACTAGATAACGTTCTAGTTGAATAAATAGTAATTGGAAAACATTCTTTTGGTGGACAACTTGTGACTCAAAACCATTCGAGTTGAATAGCCTGTGAACTGAAAACATTCTAGTTGAATACCGTGTAACGGGCAGACGTTCTTTTGTTGGATAACTTGTGACTAAAAAAGTTCTAGTTGAATAAGTAGTTACTTGAAAAGGTTCCAGTTAGGGACGCAGGTATTTCGGCACTTTTCTCATTTATATTAATCATTTTTCTGTTCAGTATTCATTTAAGAAATAATGACATCATCATGACGTTTTTGATTCAGATCTATATCATGTCTTTAAAAAAAAAAAGCATAACCTGATCAGACGGCTCCTGCAAATGAGTGAAAATGCGTTTAAATGAATGAAGAAAAGGGTAAAGTTTTTTGTGATATTACAGGAATTAAGGTATGGCAGACTCTCCTTCTCATGTTATAAAATTTTGTCAGCTGACATTCTCATCGCAATCATTTTTGTTACTATGGCCATGCCTTTGAACAAAATTGGGTGAAACTAAATAAGCGGAAAGTATAGCAAAATTTGCGGACGACAATAGAGTGAAATGCGAATTTCCATTTCACACTGTTGTATGTCCATAATTATGCCTTAACCGAAAACATTCAGTTTCATTATCTCGTGCTGTATTATTAATTCCCTGTTATCAATAACTTATCATTACTTATGCAATATGTTGTAGCCTGTTAGCATTGTCAGTTGTATAAATTGTTTATTTCATAACCAAGATAAACTGTGTAATTAACTTATTATGTGTTGTGTATTCATGTTTGCACTTTTGTTTTGTATTACTATTAACCTTTACAAGTTTTATCCTCGGTCCTTCTTACTGTTGCATGGGTAGATCGGACGCCAACGTGTCCTGTTTACAGCCGTGACACTTGTTTTATCGTAAAGGTGTAGATGCAATAAACATGTTTTGAATACATATACATGTATAATAAATCCCATGCAAAACAGTATTCTGGTACAGAAGAATTTAGATACTTGGCACATGGCTGCTTAATGCAGGTTGATAGTCATACAGAAATATCCTCTACAATTTTCTGCATGTCTTTCACCGTGCATTAAGCAGCCACCTGTCCCCAAGACCGATATTTATATTAAAGTGAACATCCGGTATAGATGGGTTTTACTGTTATTCTAACCAGAGTATGCGGATGTCAAGTAAAACCAATTACAGTAAGCGTTTGTTGTTTTTAGTTTGATTTATTTTCGTAATCCACATTTTGTACCATTATGTTCATCATTAAGAGTTTTTATAATCATTCGAATGACTCAAATCTTAAGGAACATACATAAACATGTATGTATACTGACGGTTTAGTTTGTTCCTACCATTGGTATATATGTGGCTTAAACTATAATAAGCTACGGACAAACCTTCGCCAACAGCTTGGAACCAGGTGAACTATTTGTAGGACTGCAAATTTGATTACACCATGATCATGACATGAGATCCTCTAGGATTTTCACTTTGCATTAAGCAGCCACCTGTCTCCAAGACTGATATTTCTACTAAATTGCACGTCGGTATAGAGGGGTTTTACTGTAATTCTAACCAGCGTTTGCGGACGTCAATTAAAACGAATTACAGTAATTACATGATTGATATATGAAAAGAATGATCGAAAAGTAGTATAAATACCTGTTTGTATATGGCACACGAGTACACTGCTATTTACA
Organism: Azorinus chamasolen; assembly: GCA_963576725.1. NCBI lineage: Eukaryota > Metazoa > Mollusca > Bivalvia > Cardiida > Solecurtidae > Azorinus > Azorinus chamasolen. The sequence goes on along the minus strand of OY755235.1, from coordinate 105,908,405 downwards.
AATAGTGTAGGCACGTATATGAAGACCTCAAGAAGATCTAAACATTCTATGTTTGTTATTAACTCATTACCTCATATGCTATTCTAGATACAACCATTTTTAATAAATCTACCGAAATGGATCATTATCTAGAGAAAAGTTGTTTAGAATGTTGTAGTTTGAAACCAATGTGATAAATAGAGCGCATTTTGTTCTATAGGAGCAAATGCTCTATTTATCATAATGGTTTCACAAAGTGACTTCTACAGAGTCGTCAAAAGTCGTCAATATGAGGGAATGGGTTAAAGTTCAATCGTATATTATATATACCCTTTTCGTATTGATTTGACTTTATCATCGAACGATGATAGGTAATTCCAACTTAAAAAGCCAGCCTTAAAAGACTTTAACTTATATTATATACACAGGTAGCCCTGTGGTACATTGAGACTCCACTAGACTATATGATATAGCGAGTGTAATTCGACTGAGCATGTGGCTGAAAAGTATTGAACAAGGGGAAATTAAGCTGATCACATTCTGCAGTTGTTTAAAACTGAAAGGTTTGCCATATACATATACTCCACCAGTTGTACACATAAACAATATACTTGTTCGCATTACTTTCTTTCTGCATTAAACAGCAACCTGCTCTTAAAGACATGTATTTAATTGAACGCTATAGAGAGTCTCTACCGTGTATATCAATTTGGGTCAATGAATGTGTATGCGGTTATGTATGTCGTATCACTTAAACATGCGTGCAGTTATCCTGGGTATAAAATTGACAAATATATGCTGCGTCTGTATTTTGGATTACAGCATGCACATTTAAAGATTGTTATCATTGTCGTTGGTATGATGGAGGAAAACTAAAATTTATGATGTGTTACTTTAGCGACTACAGTGTTGGCCGAGGCCTACGGTGTATATTACTTCTAACCCTTTGTGTGTTGAACGAGGCATACGGTGCATATTGCTTCTAACCCTTTGAATGTGGGACACGCATGTACTGACACTTGCAAACAATGTTGACTCCAATAGCCAAACTGTTTGACATACCGGTCATACGTTTTAAAAGAAAAATCATATAATAAAATCTGAAAACTAAAATAGACAGGCTAAAAGTTAAACACGCAAACATTTCGTTGATAGTTGAACATGGCAGACTGTGACTTTATGAAATTACTCATACCTACATATACATACTTGCTAAGTTACTTTGCCCATTGAAGAATAGTTCTTGTTTTTAGAGATTAACCCTTCGCTTGCTGAATTTTAAAATACACTTCTCCTTCTTTACCCATGCTCTGTATAATTACATATATCTTCACTGTGTACAAATATTTCGCTGTGCAATCACTGCTGTGGGGTGCACTCGTTGCACAATCAACTTGTAAATAGTGCAGACCCTGATGAGACAGCTCCTGCAGGAGCTGTCTCATCTGGGTATTCACTATTTACAGGTAGGTATATTGACGTGAATAGCAAGCGAAGGGTTAAACACCTCCAATATGCATGACTGAACATATTATTAGTGAACATATTAATTATATTGTATCCCTTTTCTCCATAAATACGCCTTTTAATAAGGTCAAACAGGTTAGACCTACATCAGACGACTTATGATCATGGTATGTTCTATTTGCAAATGAAATAATCTGGTCCTGTAGTTTCTGATCTGGTTATGTAGTTTCTGCCATGACCAAACAGTCCTGTTTTCATGTACAATTATAGTCATCGTTATTTCTGTGTATAGACCCATATCTATAAAGGGTTATGTACTATTTGTAAGATCTAGACCCAAATCTATGAAGTGTTCAGTACATAACCCTAGATCTATAAATGTCTCAGCACAGAGACCAGGATCATATGTTCTGCACATAGACCAAGATATAAAAAGTGTTCTGCATATAGACCCAGATATAAAATGTGTTCTACATATAGACCCATATATAAAAGGTGTTGTGCATATAGACCCGGGTATATAAAGTGTCCTGCATATAGACCCAGATGTAAAAAGTGTTCTGCATATAGACCCAGATGTAAAAAGTGTCCTGCATATAGACCCAGGTATATAAAGTGTCCTGCATATAGAACCAGGTATGTAAAGAGTTATGCACATAGACACAGATCTATAAAGTGTTCTATACATAGAGTCAGATATATAAAGCGTTCTTCACATAAACCCAGATGTATAAAATGTTCTGCATATAGACCCAGATGTAAAACGTGTCCTGCATATAGACCCAGGTATATAAAGTGTCCTGCATATAGACCCAGGTCTGTAAAGAGTTATGTACATAGACACAGATCTATAAAGCGTTCTATACATAGAGTCAGATATATAAAGCGTTCTTCACATAAACCCAGATGTATAAAGGATTCTGCATATAGAGCCAGGTATATATAAAGTCTTCTGTACATAGACCCGGGTCTATAAAGTGTTCTGCCCATTGACCCTGATCTATAAAGGGTTCCGGACATAGACCCATATCTACAAATGGTCTGCACATAGACCAAGTTCTATAAAGCATGTTGCACATAGACCAAGGTCTATCCAGGGCTATGTACATATACCCAGATTTATAAAGGATGTTTCAGCAATACTTTAGACTTGTGTTAATCTATGAACTTGAGAAATTGTCCAAGTAAGAAATCGGATGACTCGAATCTAGGTAATCTCGAGGTAATTTGTACATATTATTGAATACCCTTACTATAAATAGTAACAAAATTGCCGTAAAAAACAGTCATTACGGAGTCATGTGACCGAGCCATAATGGCCCGGCGGGCCGATTATCCATAATTGGCCCACGATCTTTTTCACGTGCAATGCGTTGATGTTAGCAATATAGCTCTAGATCTAGATCTAGGGCCTATTCAAACATGGCCGGAGAAAGTTTTTTGACGTCGTTGTCAAATCGTATTCTAGATCTGGAAATCTGTAAAGTTTATACAATCGTAAAATTCTATTAAAAATCAATTTCTTTGTATCGATCGGCACTACCTAACTTTGTTTAAGTTATTCAAAAATGACAGTTGTGACGTCATAATTTCACGTCATCCATCGGAAGTTCTCAAACAAATTTTATAAGTTAAAACAGTGTAGATCTAGATCTCTAGTCAAAAGTAAAGCCATCGTTAGTGTTAGTGCACTACATATTTTTCGACGGGGATTCGAATCCCCATGAAAGTATAGGCCCTAACTATTCCTTCCTTATTTTTGTAAAATTACAGATCTCTAGATCTATGTCTGTGGTTTGTTGGGATGGTAGATCTAGATTGAGTTGAAATGAATAGGTGGCATATAGATATATAGTAAAGTGTGTAAGGTATTCAATAAAAAGGTCAAAATATGGCCTGCGTGTGCCTTCTGGCCATAATGGCACACCTGGTGTCACAATAGCCCTAGGGCTAAAGCCCTCGGGCTATTATGGCACCAGGTGTGCCATTATGGCCAGAAGGCACACCTAGGCCATATTTTAACCTCTTATTAAAACCCCGCTAATGCGACCACCTAAAAGAGGTATAATTATGGGTGGTAGAGGCAAGTAGTAGCTTAATGCAGGATAAAAGTAATACAGAAAGCTCCTCTTACTTTTGTCTTGCATAAAGGAACCACCTGCATATAACTACATAGGTATATGTTTATTCATATAGTGGTCGCATTAGAGGGGTTCTACTGTATATACACCTTTATGCAGGACAAAAGTAATGCAGAAAGCTCCTAGAGTATTACTTTTATCCTGGATTAAGCTACCACTTGCCTCAACCACCCATAATTATACCTCTTTTAGGCGGTCGCATTAGCGGGGTTTTACTGTATATGTTTATTCATATAGTGGTCGCATTAGAGGGGTTCTACTGTATGTGCAGTTTTGTGAATCAAGAGGCGAATCGCTTACAGCTGTAGCTACAAATGCTAATTTCAGAACAAGATAATGAGCTGAATATTTTAGAATGTTGACATAATAATTAATATTATGATCAATGAAAGGCAGAGCTCGCGCAACTCTTGAAACAATGTAAATGTCTTAATATTCTATACGGCTTCATTTTATGATAATCTTTGCAATGTTTGCGGAAATGAACATTTATCGAAATTAAAAGTGGGTTAGCAGAACCAAAGTTTCTAGGATATATTTTTACGTTTGCTGTTTTATGACGATTTTGAGAATAAATAAGTCATTGCGAGTAATCAAAAGCCTGGCTTTGCCAATAGTTAAACCCATTCATCACTGAATTTTCAAGTGGAATATTTCAAAATACCAACAGGCCAATCTTACCGTGAATACCAGAGGGTTTGTTTTTATTTTAAGAAAAGTGTAAATTCCCAGACCCCGGTTTAAGGGCTCCTAATCTTGGTCTACACTGTTTGTAAAGGACACGAGTGACTCGTGTCCCGCATTGAAAAGGTTAAAGGTATTTTTGAACTCAGAAAACCAAGGAGGAACTGTTCAAATCAAGGTAGTCGAAACGGTTGGCTGAGGAAACAGGATGTAGAGGAAAACCTCTGTCGTATACACCATATAGCCTACATCAGCCAATTCCTTCATATAAACGTCTTTACCACCAGGAGTAGACCGAGATCAGACGGCTCCTATAGGAGCCGGGTCTGCTCTGTTTGCTAGTGGTGATTGATAGTTCTGTTTCTTTAGTTTCTGTAATGGCTTTCAATGTACGAGTAACACTTTTCATATTTCATTGACGCTATTTTCTTTATACATGTAAATACACCGTACATATCGAAAATTGGACTAAATATAGAACAGGAAAAGAGTTAAGTAGATGCACCGGTAGTTTGACGATTATGTGTATATCTTGTCAACCAATCTAATTTTCGTTTTAAGGAGGGTTTCTGCAATAACTTGACCATTAGAAATTGAGTTGTGAAGCCAACTGTGCAGATCTATGCTGATCAGATGGCTTGTTCCTATGGCGAGGATACTAGAAACAGATGAGTGAATCCCTTAGAGAGATAGTAAAGACATACTCATTTAACACATTTATTTCAATGCTTTTAAGTAAAACCTATCCGGCACCAATTCAGTTTTCATGTCGGGGTGGGGGGATACAGCAATCGAAATAGTTCCTGTTATAAGACATTGTCCATCGATGGGCAAACTGTTCAGACCTAATTTGGGGGCTATTTAAGGAGCACTCTGATCTGGGTCTGCAGTGTTAATTATTTTCTGCGTTAAGGGACACTAGGCACCAAATGGTTATGCTTGCGCAATTCTAACCCTTTCGAGTCCATCGGCGACATCGTGATAACATATGCAACCAGATGACTCTCTAGATGAGACGCCGAGTAACAAGAGGTCTCATCAGGACCCATACTCTAGTAATGTTTACAGGAGGCCACAAACATGCCTAATTATCACTCTGTAAGGCATGTGGTAGCTTAATGCAGGTCAAAAGAAATGCAGAAAGCTTTCTGCAGCACTTTTGCCCAGCATTATGCAACCACCTGCTTGCTTTTTATGACTTCTGTATTCAATTAATAAATGACCGCTTGGAACAGGTTCTACTGTATATAAAGAAATTGAAGACAGCTCAAATCTGAAACCTGAAGCAGACAACCTTAGCAGACGACATTATATTTTCATCAAAATGGTTAATACTGTGTAGTTGTGTACGCATGTTAAACCGGAAGACATATGTTTGTTGTCGAAGGTCTGCGTCAACTATCAGGGAGGACTTTCGAAGATATGCAGATACGGACGGTCATTTCTGAAATTTTGACAAAATTGGGAGCTAACATGGAGAACAAATATTAATGCATTCTGTATGTTTAAAATGTTATTAACGTTTAACTTAAAATACGCTTTTCTACGCCTTTGCAAACAGAGTAGACCCATATCAGATGGATCCTGAAGATGTTGCCTGATCAGGGTCTGCTATGTTTGCTTCTGAACTAATATAGATCTGATTCTACAGTTTTGACCGGTTAACATATTCTCTCCTACTGGCGCTTTTTGGGGATTCTGTAAACGTTTATTTTTTATACAACTGTGTTAAAAGAGCATTTGTTCCATAGCAGCAAATGTTCTATCAATGACAATGGTTTTCAAAACTACACACTCCTAAAATTCTCCTTTTCTATAGTTAATGATCCTTTTAGGTAGATTTATTAAAAAGTTAGGTCTGAAATAGTATAGAAGGGCATGAGTTAAACGTTCCCCTGTTCTTTGTGCCATTATAAAAATCATTTTTTAGATATTCATGATGTCAGTATTTCTCACATGAATATTCCTGAACTAAAGGCTTAAGCCTACAGGCATACAGTGGCAAGTGAGTGAAAAGCACGATGAATTACAGCATTTTATTTACACATTGTATTTTTACCTGTTCAATATTAATGTATACTATGATGACATATTAACTAATATTAATTAAATCATTATAATGACACTTATCTGTATTGCACCATAAGCAAACACATCTCCTACATGAGCCGTCTGATCTAGGTCTTATCTGTTTGCAAAGACATTAAAAGTTGTTTAAACGAAGGAATGGGCTAGACAAATGTAAAACTTATATATGTGTGCTAGTATCAAATCAAAGCGATAATTAGTATCGAATTTACCAGCAAACCACGTGTTAAGAGTTTACAGTAACATACGCTCGTAGTGTGTATACTTTAAAATTTAGTTAACTCTGATGCCGTCGGATTACAAACGCATTTGTGTATACATATCGTCAATAATAATCTGCACAGCTGAAATATAACATACGAAATTGTTTACGCTCGTGAGTTTAAAACATGTGATTAAACAGTGAACATTTCACAAGAACGTTGGATTTGAGTTTTAAATATGCCAGTCTACTCTGAATAAATGTAAATACCGTGACAAGGGCAAATTTGAAATAGCTGTGCCGTGATTCATAAATAATGGCGTGTAGTAAAGATTTAAGGGTCTCTATACTGACGGGCTCGGAGGAAATGTTTGACTTTTTCTGTCAGCCATGCAGCGCAGAAAAACACGTAGAAGCTGTCGGATATTGCAAACAATGTCACGAATACCTATGTGAAACCTGTTCAGATTATCATGGTAAACTGTCGGCAACGAAACATCACAAAGTGCTCGACAAGTCGAAAATGCCAAAGGACAACACACCAACAAAGGTCCAAAGCAGTGACGTGATAACGGAGACATGTACCAAACACCATGGGAAAGTATTGGAGTATTTCTGCAAGAACCACAATCAGGTATGCTGCAGCGTTTGTCTTACTCTGAATCATAGTTCCTGTTCTGATAAGAGCTACATACCGGATGTCTCTGGTGGCATTGCAAATAGTCAGGAGTACAAAACATTGACTGGGAAATTGGATATGCTAGTTGGGGAGATAACAAAACTGCAGAAACAAATCAAAGATCGTTCCACAAATAACAATAACTACCGCACTAAAGCACTTGCCAACATCGATAAATTTAGAAAACAGGTGAATGAACTTCTTGATAACATCGAAGAGGAAACAAAACGGAAAGTGTCCACATATCATAAGGAAAATAGCGATGCCGTCCAAGGAACTTCAGAAAAATACGAGATATTACTGTCAGAGATGAAATCAATGACACTAGACTTGGAGGAGATGGCAAAAGCTGGTAAAAACAACCAACTGTTTCTACAGGTGAAATTATCTTGTCAGCGTGTGGCAGAAGCACAGGGAGAGATTAAAGAAAATAACAACTGCAACGTTACAAGATATGCATTTTACCAGGACGAGAAAATTCAAGAGATGGTGTCTACACTGTCTGCCATATGGTCACTGTCTGTGAGACAGGATGGAGCACCGACATCGGCTCGATACATGCGGGAGGTCAACTTGAAGTCAGAGGACGATGATAATGACTGCGGTATAAATAGTATATGTATACTTACCGGAGACCGTGTGGCTGTTACCGACTTTAAGAACAAGTGCGTCAAACTGGTCGATTTGAATATTAACAAAATTACATCCTCGCTGTCTTTGTCATCAGAGCCGTTTGATGTTATAGAAACAAACGAAAACAAAGTTGCCGTAGCCTTACCACAAGAAAAGAAAATTGAAATGTTCACCGTGTCTGATGTGCTATCGAGGGATCACACTGTGGATACCCCCGGTGCCACCATTGCGGGTCTTTGTTATGATGGATCGAACTTTATCACTGCATGTCATCGCCCGGATAGTGTAAAAATCATTGACATGTCTGGCAGAACGTTGAAGACATACACCACAAACAGTCATGGTCAGCAGCTTTTCACTAAGGCTCGGTATATTGCTATAGGTCGTGACAAGGAAGTGATCTATGTAACTGATGAGAAGGCCAACACTGTTACTATGTTAACCACTCGTGGTGGTGTTATCTCCGTGTACGAAAGCGACATCTTAAGTTTTCCCGATAGATTAGCTATAGACAAATACGGCTCTGTGTATGTTTGTAGCCGTAAATCCCACACAGTTCACCAGCTATCCCCAACTGGGGAATTCCAGCGGATCATACTAAACAGGGACCAGGGACTTACATATTTCCCTTATGCCATAGCTTACTCTGAGGAGGATAACACACTTTGCATTAGTAGCAATAGCACAGATCCAATTAGCAAAAACTGCATTAGACTCTACCAATTGGAATAGATGATGTTTAAACTGAACATTCGCTGCGATGTATTTTCGAATTGATGAACATGTACATGCCACCATTCAGCTAGAGAAATACAAGTCCATGAAAATCTAACACTATTGCTACACTCCGATATTGCTAACATCCAATCAAAAGTCATGGATCAGTGGAACAAGTTGGAAAAGAGCTGAACTCTTCTTCGACGTGCTTAGTGAAATGGGATGTTGAATTAAAGAATACAGTAGAACACGTCTTGAGCTGCCATCAAAAAGAGATGTAATTATGGGCGTGTAAGGCAGGTAGCTTAATGCTGTTCAAAGAAATGCAGAAAGCTCTCCGTATTTCGTTTGCTCAGCATTAAGCAATCCACCTGCCTTTAACACTCCTATGTTCAATAAATGAATATTCGGTTAACCCATTCCCTCATATTGACGGCTTTTGACGACTCTGTAAAAGTCACTTTTTGAAACCATTGTGATAAATAGAGCATTTGCTCCTATAGGAGCAAATGCTCTATTTATCACAATGGTTTCAAACTACAAAATTCTAAAATTATCATTTTCTCTAGTTAATGCTCCTTTTGGGTAGACTTATTCAAAGAGGTTGTATCTAAAAATAGCCTATGAGGTAATGGGTTAAGACAGGTTCAACTGTATGTTAATGCAATTATAGCAAAATGTTGACTGGAAACCCCACTTATTATTGTTATATTTGACGTTATTTATCATACAATATCTAGTGAATCGAAAATGTTTATAGTTGTATAACCAGTGACTCGAAAACTTTCCGTTGCATATATAGTCATAAAATACACACCTAGCCAGAAATGTCAGCCATTACATGTATAACGTGAAGTACAAACCTAGTTGCACCGTGTGTGAAGGTCAGACAATTATTGCATAATAACTATGGTCTAGTATATACTCAGTTCCCGCGTATAAAGGGTTACACTCCCCCATACTACTTTATATTATTGCTTGCTACACGGGGGTTCTACTGTATACAATTGTAGTCAGTTAAACTGACATCGAGATAACAGAAATTCGAGTAATCCGATTTTAACCCTTCTCTTTGCTGAATTTTAAAATACATTTCGCCTTCTTTACACATGCCCTGTTGTGTAATTACACATATATTCACTGTGTACACGTATTTCGCTGTGCAATCACTGCTGTGGAGTGCACTGGTTGCACAATCAACTTGTATTTAGTACTTCTTGTTCTGAAAATTGAATACCGCTTAAGCCGGTGCTAGGGGACGTGAGCAGTGTTGCACTTTCAATTACTGCTCATGAACAGACTCAATAAAACCGAGTCTGCATTTTTCTCTTTTTGTGTTGCAATTTTTGCTTTCGGGGGATCACCTCTCTTCAGAATTTGTAATCTACGGACGTTACTGCAACAAGGCTTTTCTCAACCAGACTTTTATGGGGATATTATCAACAAACTTAGGAACATTTGGGGTCATATCCATTTTCATGATTTGTTTCATGAACGCATTAAAACATTCAAGGAGAAAAATTATGATCCCATCATATTGCAACGCACAACATGTTTGGTTGTCGACCCTTTTACAGTCGGTAGCTACGCTTCCCTCTTCGCTTGCGCGATGACAGGCCGAGGGTAGTACTCTATGATGGTATACTCTTAAACTCAGATACGGGATGTACTTACCAGACTCATGTATTACTTTTTCCCTGTCGTGCCCTTAACGGCTTCCCCGCAAGCGCTCTGATTTCAGCAAAGTCATTGAGTACATATTTGACGGATTTTCAAAGTTTTTATGCTATGTTTTACATGTTGTCAGGTGTTCATCGTCTTCTATGTTGTGGGTAAGTCCGGCAGGGATACCTTTATTCACACTATTTGTAAAGCTAGGGTGACTTTGAGAGCAGTGTGAGGTTAGGACGTCCGTAAACTGGTTTAAACCCCCTGTGGTGCTTTGGTTCTGACCGTGACAAGGCGGTACTCTCTTTGTCACCCTTCCTTTTATTTGCCTTGCCTTTTTGTGCTTGTGATTTTATTCATGTGTGGAGTGTTTATCTCTAGTTCTTGTGTGTTTGATGGTGTTTTCTGTGATCATCTCGTGTGTGAGTGTGCGTTCCATTTGTAAATAGTGCAGACCCTGATGAGACAGCTCCAGCAGGAGCTGTCTCATCTGGGTCTTCACTCTTTACAGGTAGGTATATTGACGCGAATAGCAAGCGAAAGGTTAAGTCTTGGCAATTTCTCGGCTTAATGCAGGTCGAAAGTAATACTGAAAGCTACTGCATTCTGCTGCCACATGTGTGTTTCTAAATATACGCAGTGATACAGTTAAGAATAATTATGTATTGTAAATTTAGGAAGGACCGAACTTTTTTGTTCGAGTCATCCCGTAGTTCGAGGTATCCGAGTTCGAGATATCGCGGTTCCACTATATAAGTTCCAGAACGCGTTTGCTTTTATATCAACATCTATCATCCTAGTAGCCACTGGGACCAACCAGATGTGCTTGGGACTTTGCAATGTGTTGCTGAAGTCCCGATTAAAGGCTTCCTAAACATATATAAACAACAAGAGCACATATTGTTAGTTGTTAACAAATGAACTGCTATGTTTAAATAGTGCTCATACAGATGTAAGAGATTAACACATTCAGCCCTAGCGACGAGTATACTCGTCATTTACTAAAAGTGTACCAGTAAAGAGTACACTTGTCCTATGCAAACAGTGTAGACCCAGAGCAGAGGGCTCCTAAAGGAGCCCTCTGATCAGGGTCTACACTTTTTGTCACTCTGTAATATATTGTAAAAAACACCCATAAAGAGTAAAAAATGGACTAAACCTATTCGGAAGTTGGAATTTTCCATTTGCAGTTTCAGGAGTGAATGAGTCAAGAGGATATAAGCCAGCTATGTTTGCCATTAAAATCGACTCGGTGATTATAACATTTCTTACTGACTTGACTGTATCCGTAAATGATGGTCAGCCATCCCACTTTGGAAATACAGCATCTAAATGGTTATTCTATACACTTATACTCTACTAGACTAAACTGCAAGATGAATGAAGTCCGACTTAGTATGTAGCAGAACAATTACAATTCTGATCGTATATTTTGCAGTTAACTAAATTCGAAATGTTAAAATGAAACAGAAATACGAATGAACTTCGATATCTCGAACTTCAAAGGACCATACAACTTACTTCGAGATAACAGAGGTTCGAGTCACCCGCCATCTATGCTGAACAATTTTTCGTTCACAGCTTAATGCATTTCTAAAGTAATGATGACAGCTCCTGTATGAGCTTTCAGCATTATTTTCGACCTGCGTTAAGCTGTCATGTGTGTTTCTAGATATACATAGTGATAGTGCATTTTTTAACAATTCTGTATCTCGAGTTTCGAGTTATCCGAGTTCGAGATATCGAAGTTCAACTGTACATACATTCCATAAGCTATACACATACACATAGGGTCTGCATTACTTTGTTTCTACATTAATATGCTTTTAAAGACGTACATAATTAAGTGGCCGCTATACAGGTTCTCTATTGTATATCAAGTTGGGTCAATGAAGTTGTTTGCAGACTAACAAGTACATGCACACAATTTTGACGAACCATCCGTATATCTTATACACCAAAATAGTAATCGTTTTAAGAGGGGTGGGTGCAATAATTATGTTGCCGCTGTGACCTTTGGGCATTGATTTGTGAAGCCAACTATGCATTACCTGATCAGATGGCTCATTCCTTTGGTGATGAGAGGACACTATACACAGATGAAATCCTTAGGGGGATAAAAAAAGACATACTCAGTTTCCTCATACGCATTTTCTTTATTCCCATATTATTTTAGGTAAAACTGTCCAGACTAATCTGGGTCCATGCTAATAAAGCTTTTTAGTTGAGTCTGAGTTCATTCTCAAGCTTTTGATCGGTCAGATTTGAGTTCTCAAGCTCAAAAACTTGAGAACGAACCCAGACTCAACTAAAAGTTTTATAAGCATGGACCCTGATACTTTAGAATGATCTCAGAGTCAGGGTCAATGCTTATAAAGCTTTTTAGTTAAGTCTGAGTTCGTTCTCAAGCTTTTTATTGGTCAGATTTGAGCCAAAGGCTCAGATCTGACCAATCAAAAAATTGAGAACGAACTCAGACTCAACTAAAAGTACGAACTCAGGCTCAACTAAAAGTTTTATAAGCATGGACCCATAAGTTTTATAACCTTAGAACTTGGCCGAACTATACAAATTAATGTTCATGTTTAGGGTGCACGGCAAGCAATTTAGTTTCTGGTATAATCCATAGGCATCGATGAGTAAACAGTTCAGACTCTGATTAGAGGAATCCTTCAGAGACCCTCTACTCTGGGTCTATACTCGTAATTTTGTCCATGTTCCTTTTACGAGATACTCGGTGCAAAATTCTGAAAATAGGTGATCCTGCGAAAGCAAAAGTAGAAATGCAAAAAGAGAAAATTTCAGACTCGGTTTTATTGAGTCTGTTCATGAGTAGTAACAAAAGTGCAATACTACTCATGCCCCTAGCACCGGCTTAATCAGTATTCAATTTTCAAAACTAATAGCATCAAATCTAATCACTAGAAACTATAACACCACTGAGAATGAAGTTTAAACAACAGTGATTAACTCTTTTGCCGCCATACCCGAAAATGTGATAACCGTTGCAAGCAGGTTTGGATCTAGGTAATTTGGCCTCTCATAAGGATCAAAACAATTTAACACTCTTAAGTATGTTAATACAAATTGAGGACATATTAAATCTGAAACAGGAGTCAGACGATATTCTTAGCAGACGACATTTATTTGGCGTCGAAAGGTTTAATACAGTGAAGTTCAACCGGATGATACATGGCTATTGTTGAAGGTTTAAGTTCGATAGAGATATCAAGATACAGAGAGGGTCATCTCTTGCATTAGCTAACATAAAGAACGAATACTTATGCACGGTTTTTATTTAAACCATTTTAAAGTGAGTGAAAAGCACATCATAGTGCAGCACTGGTTTAGACAATGGTTTGTGATTTGAATTTATTATGTATGCATTACAAAAGAAAACGCGAGGTCTCGTACAAGTAAACTTAACCCATTCCTTCATACTGACGCCTTTGGACGCCTCTATCAACTACACTGTTGAACCAATTGTGATAAAACAAAGGAATTTGATCCATATGAGCAAATGCTCTATTCATCACAATAGTTTAAAAACTACATAATTATTAAAAAAGTTTCCTTTTTATCTAGTAAACGCTCCTTTTCAGTATATTTGTTCAAGGATCTAAAACATAGCCTATGAGAGAATGGGTTAGGGATACAAGTTCGGTGTTTACAGTGACATATGTGTATACTTCAGCAATGTGGTTAGCTCTGATACGGACGGATGTGTGTCATTTAAACATATAATCAGCAAACATCTGCAGATTGTTATAAAACGTATGAAATTGTTTTTGCTCATAAAATTTGAAGTTTGATTAAGCGTAGAACATGACAAATAAACGTTAGACTTCAATTACTAAAGTGTTTGTATACCCAAGCTAACTGTAAATATCGCGTTGTGGGCAAATTTAAATCTGTGTCTTGGTTTATATACCATGGCCTGTAGTAAAGATTTAAGCAAGTGTACACTAACGGGCTCGGAGGAAATGTTTGACTTTTACTGCCAACCATGTACATGTAGCGCCGAAAAACATGTGGAAGCTGTTGGATATTGCCAGCAATGCTGTGAGTACCTCTGTGTAACCTGCTCCAATTATCATGGTAAACTGTCGGCAACGAAACATCACAAAGTGCTCGACAAGTTGAAAATGCCAAAGGTCAACACCCCAATGGAGGTCCAAAACAGTGATGTGATAACGGAGACATGTACTAAACATCACGGAAAAGTGATTGAGTATATTTGTCAGAATCATAACCAGGTATGTTGCAGCGTTTGTCTTACTCTGAATCATAGTTCTTGTTCTGATAAGAGCTACATACCGGACGTCTCTGCCGACATTGCCAGAAGTCAGGAGTACAAAACATTGACAGGGGACTTAGGCATGCTAGTCGAGCAGATTAAAATACGACAGAAAAAAATAAAAGATTATTCCACAAACAACGATAACGATCACATCAAAGCACTTGCCAACATTGATATATTTAGAAAACAAATGAATGATCTCCTTGATAACTTCGAAGAAGAAACCAAGCGCAAAGTGGCCAAATTGCATAGGGAAAATAGCGATGCCGTCAAAGGAACGTCAGAAAAATTCGATATTTTACTGTCAGAAATGAAATCGTTGGTAACAGAAATGGAGGAAATTACAAAATCCGGTAAAACCAATCAGCTGTTTCTTCAAGTTAAATTATCTTGTCAGCGTATTCCAGAAGCTCAGAGAGAGAGATTAAAGAAAATGATAATCGCAATGCAACAAGATACGCATTTTATCATGATGAGAAAATTCAACAGATAGTATCTACACTGTCCGCTCTATGGTCGCTTTTCGTGAGACAGGATGACGCACATACAACAGCCCGATATTTGCGAGAGGTGAACGTGAAGTCGGTAGACGATACAAATGAATGCGATATAAATGGTATAGCTGTACTGACACGAGACCGCGTGGTTCTTACTGACCATATCAACAAGAAAATCAAACTGATCAACATTGAATTGGACAAACTTTCATCCTGGCTATCTTTGTCATCATACCCATTTGACATTGTTGAAATAAACCAAAACAAAATAGCCGTAGCCGTGTCGAACATTGGGAAAATAGAGATAGTCAACGTGTCTGATGTCCTAACCAGGAATCACACCATTGATATATCTGACGCTGTTGTTGCCGGACTTTGTTATGATGGGACGAACTTTATTACAGCATGTCAATCTCCAGGCAGTATCAAAATCATTGACATGTGTGGTAGAACTCTAAACACTATCGCTTCTGACAAGCATGGCAACCAGATCTTTAACAAGCCTCGACATATTTCACTAGACATTTGCAAGGAAATGGTCTATGTGACTGACAAGGATGCTAACACAGTTATATGTTTGGCCACTGATGGCCGTGTCATATCCGTGTATGGGCACGACATATTGAAATATCCTGATGGTGTAGCCGTAGGCAAGGACGGCTCCGTGTACGTTTGTATCCGTAGGTCCGATGTCATCCACCAGCTGTCCCCTACTGGAGAATTTAAGCGGATAATACTAAGCAAAGACAATAACATTGCAAAGAATCCTCATGCCATATCTTACTCTAAGGATGATGAAAGGCTATATGTTAGTAGCGGCAGCAACAGGGCGGAAGACAAAAACTACATTAGACTCTATCAGTTGGAATAGATACTACTTTAAATGAAATTTTGATTGTTTCAGTTTAATATATCAACGCTGTAAATATGTGATATGTTAGGAAATATGTGGCACTGCGGCAAAAGACTGTAAAGAACAATGTGCATCATAAATTGAAAAGTGTTGAGACAATCTAACCAATTTGTAATGTTCCCTAATTGCTCCCTTCTTGCACATTATCAATAGCATGTGGGTCCCTGTAATTCCCCTCCAGGTTAACATATTGCATGTTTAACATGCCGTGTGTAAATAATGTATACGTGTGTACTTTTTTATATCAAGTAAACTATTTGAGTACAGAAGAACCTGTCTAATGCGGCCATCAAAACGAGTCTAATTTCAGGTTTGTAAGGAAGGTGGTAGCTTGATGCAGGTCAAAGGAAGTGTAGAAAGCACTTATAGGAGCTTTCTGTAGTACGTTTACCCTGCATTAAGCAACTATCTGCCATTTACATGTAAGACTCCTGTGATCAATAAATGAATTGCAGCTTAAGACAGATTCTATTATATATATATAGGCACATGTGGCCGTACAGCACGAGAGAAGTAGCAGTTAACACACAGCTACTAGCAGGTGTAATCAGAACCACGAAAAACCAATTGATAATCTCTAGTTCTGCCTGCCAAATAGTTGGCAACAAAAAAGTGTTGAGGAAATTATGTTTGTTTTTTATCGGGTTTTATGTCACTTGAACAGTATTTATGTCATATCACTACATCCAGCTAATTACAGATGGCTAATTAGGACAACTTTGTGGCTGAAAAGTAAAATGAACTGCTCTGTATCTGTTTATGTTGCTTAAAGAAAATGCACACGTTGGATTTTGATGAAACACACTTACCTCACACAACTTCAATGCATGCTAAAACATTATTATATCCACAGGAATTTGTGATTCCACTATGACTAGGGTCTAGGGTGTCTAAAATATCATTGCGCATTTATAGCTGGTTTTGATCATTTCGTTATTCGGAGGTTGAACTGCGACATATTTCGTTATACGAATAACGAACTAGGTAATGGCGCCGGATTTAATCTATTATCATTGATTCCAATATGACTTGAGTCTAGTGTGTCTAAAATAATATCATTGCGCATTTATAACTTAGTTTTGCCATTTCGTTATTCGGAGGTTGAACTGCGAAATAGTTCGTTATTCGAATAACGAACTGCGAAATGGCTCTGCAATTTGTATATAAAACATTGATTCCACTATGACTGGGGTCTAGGGTGTCTAAAATATCATCATTGCGTATTTATAGCTGGGTTTGGTCATTTAGTGATTCGGAGGTTTAATTGCGATTGAATAACGAACTACGAAATGGCGCCGGATTTAATGTTTTATTTTTGATTCCAATATGACTTGAGTCTAGTGTGTCTAAAATAATATCATTGCGCATTTATAACTTGTTTTTGCCATTTCGTTATTCGGAGGTTGAGCTGCGAAATGGCTCTGCATTTTATATATAAATCATTGATTCCACTTTGGCTGGGGTCTAGTATGTCTTGAATATCATCATTGCGCATTTATAACTTATTTTGGCCATTTTGTTACTCGAATAACGAACTGAGAAATAGTTCGTTATTCGCATAACGAACTGTGAAATGGCTCCGGATTTAATATATAAATCATTGATTCCAATATGACTGGGACCTACAGTGTCTAAAATATTATTTCTCTGCTCATTTATAACTTATTTCGATAATTTAGTTATTTGAATAATGAACTGCGAAATATTTCGTCAATCGAATAACGAACTGCGAAATATTTCGTTATTCGAATAACGAACTGCGAAATATTTCGTTATTCGAATAACGAACTGCGAAAAGACTCCGGAATTAATGTATAAATCTTTGAATTAATTATGACTAGTGTCTACAGTGTCTAAACTATCATCACTGAACATTTATAACATACTTTGACTATTTTGTTAATCATAGGTTGAACTGCGAAATATTTCGTTATTCGAATGTGGAACTGGGAAATGGCAAACTATTTTATATACAAGCTTTGAATCCACATTGGTTTGTGTCTATCACCAATACGCGTTTGTAACTTATTCTGACCATTTTTGTTATTCGTAGGTTGAATTGCGAACTATTTTTCAATCAAAAAGCGAACTGCGAAATATTTCGTTATTCGATTGTCGAACTGCGAAATGACCGAAGAGTTTATGTAGAAGCCATAAATCCGCACTGGGTCTACAGTGTCTAGAATATCATCATCACTGTGCGTTTATAACTTATTCTGACAATTTCGTTATTGGTAAGTCGAACTGCGAAATATTTTGTTATTCAAATGATGTCTTGCGAAATGGCTCTGATTTTTTACATACAGTTTAACTCCTCTAATGCGACCACCTAAAAGGGGCATAATTCTGGATAGTAGAGACAGGTCATAGCTTAATGCAGGACAAATATTATGCAGAAAGCTTCTAGAGGAGCTTTCTGCATTACATTCGTCCTGCAATAAGCATCCACCTACTACATGTTTATTCATTAAATGATCGCATTAGAGGGGTTCTACTGTATAATATTTTATCAAACTATGATTTGGGTCTACTGTATCTCACATATATTGTAGTACTGAAGTCCGAAATATTTCGCTGTTCGAATGACAAACCGCAAAATGGCCCGACCATCCACGATGAATCGGTTCTACAATATCTACAATACACATATAATTACTACTAGAGCTTTTCATAACCATTTCGTTATTCGTAAGTCCAATTGCAAACTACTTCGTTATTCACATGCAAATAACGGCATGTGAATAACGAACTGCGAAATATCTCGTTGTTCGTTATCCGAATAACGAAACGCGAACTGGCAGACAACTTAACGCTGCCTTCAAGGGTAGCTGTGTATACCGTATCTTGCGGACTTTGTAACCCGACAATACTGGGCAAAGTGAAGTAAGGGTCAACTTCAACTAGTTGAAGGACTGTTCGATTGATATATTTCGATTCCATCAAAAAGACAAACTATTGCGTGACAAAATGTGGTATGTTAAATTCAAATGGTTTGAAGTATACATACAGAACTAAACAAACAAATCATGTTCTGACATTATGCATAAAACAGGTTCTACGGTTTAAACATGTATTTATACAGAAAGAAAAAGACACATACATATGACCTTGGAAATAAACCATAAACAATTTGAATTCGGTGGTTAAATCATGGGTGAAGTATTTGACAGCTTTTGATCATACATTGAGATGACCCGGTATCACGTACTCTTTTCTTTATATAAACGTCAGAGCAAAATTTCACTTGAAATTTTACATTATGACATTTCAGCTAATAAATGTTCATGATTTCATTATTTCGTTCAATGATATTGAAAAGAGAAAGGGTTAAACGGATATTATGGGGTCAATGAATCAATAGACCAGCACTTTATGAACAGTTAAGTTCACAATTACAGACAAACAGTTGATAAAAAATTATAACAGTGATGAGTCAGTCGTTCGGAAAATATAACTACATGTAGTGGAAATATAGGATACAGAAATTAATTTTACAGAACATATAATTAACCCTTCGCTTGCTGAATTCTAAATTACACGTCTCCTTCTTTACCCATGCCCTGTTGTATAATTACATATATCTTCACTGTGTACACGTGTTTCGCTGTGCAATCACTGGTCAGGAGT
This sequence comes from Azorinus chamasolen, assembly GCA_963576725.1. NCBI lineage: Eukaryota > Metazoa > Mollusca > Bivalvia > Cardiida > Solecurtidae > Azorinus > Azorinus chamasolen. Next base: position 105,888,810 of record OY755235.1, on the reverse strand, counting down.
GCACTGGTTGAACAATCAACCTGTAAATAGTGCAGACCCAGATGAGACAGTTCCTGCAGGAGCTGTCTCATCTGGGTCTTCACTATTTACATGTACGTATATTGACGTTAATAGCAAGCGAAGGGTTAAGTATAATGGTAAACTACAGGCCAGCTACATCTTATCCCATTCACTGTAACTCTTTTGCGGCCAAATACCAACTGCTGTAGTCTGGGAACTGTTGTCTGCTCATGTATTTATTTTTTAATTTTCTTCCTGTTTGTCGACGCTGTTTGATGCAATGATTATATTTCAACTGGTCGATGTGAAAAGCAACACAACTGCATCCTCGCTGTCTTTGTCATCAGAACCGTTTGATATAATAGAAACAAACCAAAACCAAGTTCCCGTGGCCTTACCACAAGCAAATAAAGTGACATTTTCACTGTTTCTGATGTGATATCCAGATACCACGCTGTGGATACCCCCGATACCACCATTGCGGGTCTTTGTTATGGTGGATCGAACTTTTATCACTGTATGACGTCGCCCGGATAGAGTGAAAATCATTGACATGTCTGTCAGAACGTTGAAGACATACACCACTAACAGACATTGCCAGCAGCTTTTCAGAGCCTCGACATATTGCTATAGGACTGAGCCTCGACATATAGCTATAGGACTGAGCCTCGACATATAGCTATAGGCTGTGACAAGGACGTGGTCTATGTAACTGATGAGACGGCCAACACGGTTACAACGTTGACCACTGTAGGTAGCGTCATTTCGGTGCATGGACATGGCATTTTAAAGTTTCCAGATGGAATAGCTGTAGACAAATACGGCTCCGTGTATGTATGTAGTCGTAGATCGCGCACTCTTAACCATCTATCCCCAACTGGAGAAGCCCAGCGAATCATACTGAACAGGGACCAGGGACTTGCACATTAACCTTAAGTCATAGATTACTCTGAGGAGGACAAGACACTCTGCATCAATAGCAACAGCTCAAAGCCGAAAGACAAAAATTACATTAGAATGTACCAATTGGAATAGACGTCCTTTAAAATGAACATTCGCTGTACACGTGATGGTTTATACTTATGCAAAAATAATACAAGCCCGTGACCGTGAAGAACAATTTCCAGTATAACTCTAATAATATTGATTTATTCTGATATTGTTACATTCGATCCTGCTTCAAAACATATAGGGTACAGGAAAAGGCATAAGCTATTCTTCGTCGTACTTAGTGAAAACGACATGCATCTATAGCTCGAACAATTTGACATAGACCCTCACCTTTATGCAGAATACATAATGAGAGAGATGACGCTGTATAAATAAAATTCCGCCGGTAAATCGTGAAGTTTATTAAATTCTTACTGAAATTACGGGAGAGCGATAACCCGTGCATTGTAAACCATACAAGAGTGTGACCTTACGAGTTTTTATTGATTTTTTTATTTATGTAAATCAAGTAGGTCAGAGTCCAGGTCAAATTGTTCGAGCTATTCTAATAGAAGATTTAATTTTGTATGAATTGCAATTTTGTAGTATAAATGTGTTTGTGCCTGCAGTGCAGCAATCAGAGACGATGACCAATGTCTGCTTGTAAGGGCAGTCGGAATTACAGATATACCTCTGACGAGTTCTGTTGTTAGCTGACTAATATCAGCACGAAGTCGAGGTGTAAACACAATTTTGGCAATACGTAAACTTGAAATCCCTCTTATTCTTGTTATATTTGACTCGATATTTATAGTAGAATATCCAGTGACTCAAAAACGTTCTAGTTAAATAACTAGTGACTCGAAAACGTTCTAGTTGAATAACTAGTAACTCAAAACATTATACGTGAATAGCTAATGGAAAACATTCTTATGATGAAAAACAGGTGACGCAAAAAGTTCTAATTGACTAGCTAGTGACTCGAAAGTGTTCCAACTGAATAACTAGTGACTCGAAAACGTTCTAGTTGAATAACTAGTGAAAACATTATTTTATTGAATAACATATGACTAAAACAATATAATTTAATAGTGACACGACAGCGTTCTTTTGTTGAATAGCTATTGATAAGATCAGTATCGTTGTCGTTGAATAACTAGTAAGGGGAAAACCTTTTTTCGTGGGACAATATGTGACTCAAAAACTTCTAGTCGAATAGCTAGTGATTTGAAAACATACTAGTTGAATAACGTGTAATTGGTAAACGTTATTTTGTTGGATAACTTGTGACTCAAAAAAGTACTAGTTGAATAAGTAGTTACTCGAAAACATTCTAGTTAAGGACGCAGGTATTTCGGCACTTTTCATACTAATACATGTATTAATCATTTCCCTGTTCAGTATTCATGTTAGAAATAATGACATCATTAATTCCTATCAGCTAAATAATGTAAAATTTTCAAAGGAAGTGTTTGTTCTTGCAAACACTGCAGAATTAGATCTATGTCATGTCTAAAGCAAAAAGAGCTGATTCTGATCTGGGTCTGCTCTGATTGCAAAAGCGTGAAAATTGAAATTACATGTATGATTATATGAAGGAAATAGTTAAGGTTTAGTGATGTTACCGGAATTGAGGTATTGCAGACTATCCTTCTCATGTTATAGAATTGTGTTTTCATCGCAATCATTTTTAAAGTTGTCCAGTTGGCTGAATATTTCGAGAACCTATTGGTCGCATTGCAAACAACTTGGATCCTGATGATACGCCTAGGCCGGAATCAGGCTGTTTACAAAAGACAGCCAAGACATGCTTGGTATGACACGAATTATGTACTTATAAGTAACATCTTGAGTTAATAATCTGATTTTTTAAAAGTTCTTGCTTGTTTTTTCTGTGACATATCCGCTATTATCAACACAATTTTTGGCGCTTGGCGCAAGCTAAATGGTTATGTTATGGCAGACATAAGTCACCATACAAATCAGATATTGAATGAGTGTGGTATATAATTGGTTATTTGTTCACAGAACGCATAGTCTGACCATTTTCGTTGCATATATAATTATAAAATGCACACCTAGGAAGAAATATCAGCCATTATAACATAAAAAACCTAGTTGCACCGTGTTGGCCGACCTTAATATTAATGATAATATTCCTGATAATTGAGATTGCGCCACCTCAAAATTTTGCTATTCTCCGGCTGGTCATGTGATTACTGGTAATTTTGAGATAATTAAAGATAAACGTCTACGATCTCTTTTGAATAAAGGTCCCAAATATAGAATACCATCCTTGATAGATTTTAACTCTTGTCGAGTTCAGATTGCGGAGGCTTTACAAAATTTTAGTATTAAATGGTGTCGAAGAGAACATGTTGAGTCTACTGCCCTTTCTTGTTGGAAAAAACTAATTTTTGATATAATTGATAAACGCATTTCCTTTTACAGCTCTAATAAACACCTTCTTCCACCTAAACCTAGAACTTCATTTAGACATCTTAAAAAGGGTTTACAGGATTTCCATTCAAAATACGTTTTTGTTCCTGCTGATAAGGCATCAAATAATGTGATTATTATTTGACGATTACATTATATCGATGTCTTGAAGCAGGAAATTACTAATACCAAGTCATACATTTCAGTTACCACTGACGAAAAGACCATCATTTCAGACCATGTCAAAAAGTGTGAACAATTTGGAACCGATATTAAAATTACACAACATAAACTTCCTACTATGTATTGGTTACCAAAACTACATAAAAAAACATATAAAGCGCGTTTCATTGCAAATTCTAGTTCATGTACAACAACTAAATTGTCTATACTTTTGACTTCTTGTTTAACGAAGGTAAAGGAACATGTAAAATTTTACTGTGATAAGACTTATGAAAATTCTGGAATAAATCTCTTCTGGTCTATTAAGAACTCTTCAGAAGTCTTAAACAAACTTAAGAACAAAAGGTATCTTGCATCCACTGTAAGCACTTACGATTTTTCTACTCTGTACACAACTCTTCCTCATATTTTAATTAAGGATAAGCTTACTAACTTGATCCAGAAAGTATTTGCCCGGGAAAAAACATCGTTCTTGGCATGTAATGCTGAAAAAGCTTTCTTTACTGACGAGCAAATGAAATATTACACCAATTGGACTTGCTCAGAAGTTTGCGAAGCACTAACCTTTCTTTTGGATAACATATTTGTACGTTATGGGAATGCTATATACCGTCAGGTAATTGGTATTCCCATGGGTACGAATTGTGCACCACTTGTCGCAGATTTGTTTTTGTACTGCTATGAGAGAGATTTCATGTTGAGTTTGAATCCTCAATCACAAGAAGATGTTATAAAAGCCTTCAATGATACTTGTCGATATTTGGATGATATTTTTAACTTAGATAACCCTTTCTTTAATGCTCTGATTCCTACAATTTATCCTAAAGAACTCAAATTGAATAAAGCTAACCCGTCCGACAATTATGCAGCGTTTCTTGACCTAGACATTAAAATTAATAATGGAATGATTTCTTCTAAAATATATGACAAAAGAGATGATTTTGATTTTAATATTGTAAATTTTCCTCATCTTGACGGGGATGTTCCCCGTGCTCCATCTTACGGGGTTTATATATCTCAACTTATTCGTTTTGCTAGAGCTTGTTCATCTATTGACGATTTTAACAGTCGAAATCTCATTTTAACTGAAAAACTGCTTAAACAAGGATATAGATACCATAAACTAAGAAAAACTTTCTCTAAATTTTACTATCGAAATCTCTCGCTTATTGGCAAGTACAAATGTAATCTCAAGGTACTTTTGCGACACGGTATTTCACATCCTGAATTTTATGGTGATGTGATTTACAAACTTCGTAGAATTATTGGACATACCCATTTTCTCACTTTGTTCATCAAATATATAAAACAATTCATTAAAAAGGGATATGATCCTGTATTATTACAACATACTGCATGTTTGGTTGTGAACCCTTTTACAGTTGGCAATCACGCTGGCCTCTTTGCATGTACGCCGACAAGAAAGGTTTAGTACTCTATGAAGGCGACCTCTTAAATCCAGAAATGGAAGGAGAACGTCGGATATCTGTACTATTTCATTTTTGTCGTACCCTTTATTACTTTTCTACAGTTACTCTGTTTGCAGCTCAATCATTGAGTACACTAGCGATAGGTGGATACAGTATGTTCAATTAAATGTTTTTTTGTTATACATGCACTTTACCACTGTATTTGCTGTCGCGGTTGTTGTAGATTAGTCGGAGAGGGGATACGTTTATTTACACTGTTTGTCTTTTAGGATGGGGATGGAATAAGGGTGAGGTTAGGCGCCCATAAACCGGTTTGAGCCCCCGGTGACTTTTGTCACTGACCGTTCCAAGGCGGTGCTTCCATCTTCCTCCTATTGTGTGTTTGTTTTGTCTTTGTGCGTCTCTTGTTGTTTTTTCTACCCATGTGCATTTGCTGTTTCCTTGTGTTGCTGTTCGGGCGGGTGCTTGTTCTGTGTGTGGTGTTTCCTGCATGACTCATTTTTGTACTTTTGAATGTCAGACAATTACTTCTCTATAACACTTTCGTTGCCAATGTCGCCAGTGTATGATTGTCTATGCAATCGGTTTGCAGGCGCGGATTTAGAGGGGTGGAGCCGGCGTACGCACCCCCCCCCCCCTAAAATAGCCAAAACAATGTTTTGTTAGTAATATTTTAGATCTATGTACAGTAAAACCTCTCTATAACGACCACTGAATTGTGTTAATTAGATGGTATTTAGAGCAGGTGGCTGCTTAAAGCAAGGTGAAAGTAAAACAGAACGCTCCCATAGGAGCGTTCTGTTTTATCTTCACCTTGCTTTAAGCAGCCACCTGCCTTTAACACAAAATAATTGATGTAATTTAGTGGTCGTTGTATCTACTAAAAATCAATAAAACAATGATTCAGTAGCAGTGTTTACTTCCCTCACCCAGTTAAGCTCTTTTTCAACATGTATTGTAAACACACTATTTATTTATGTCATCAAAGATAAAAATCTAGGCCCCTCTTCCAAAATCATTTCTACGCCCTCCCCCACCCCTAATCTGAAATCCTGGATCCGCACCTGGTTTGGATCCAAATGAGACGCCGAGTAACTTGACTTCTAATCAGGGTCACAACTGTTTGTTACTGTGACACTGCTTTTGAACGAAAAATGTGTAAATCTGAACAAACGAAAATTATAGCAGGCAACCAATTTGGCAGACGACAATAAAGTGAAGTGACAATTTCCCTTTCACATTGTTGTATGGCCATATGCCTTAATTGAAAATATTCAGTTTCATTGTGTCATGCTGTATTATTAATTTCCTGCTATCAATAATTTATCATCATTTATGAAGTACATGTATGTTGCATCCTGCTAGTTGTAAACTTAAACGAAAATACATGTGTGTCGTTAACCTCTTCGGACTATTTTAGTCTGATGTTCCACACGCATTAATTTTGCTTCATCATTTACCTATTTATTCCCACATTATTTCATATAAACTCGTCCAGATCTCATTGTAGAACCCCTCCATTTTTCAAGATGAGGGGGAACAGCATACACTATATGTGTTGGTATAAGCCATTGACAACGATGGGTACAGACCATGATTAGTGGAACCATAATCCCTTTCCCTGTTGCATATTCACGTAAGGAATAATGACGTCATGAATATTAATTAGATTATTTTTTATAATGGCATATGAACACATGCCATTTTGGCTTAGGCAGAAGCTGTAGAATCAGATCTCTATTACACCATAAGTGAATAGAGCAGACCCTGGTCAGACGTCTCCTATAGAAGCCGTCTGATCTGGGTATACTCTGTTTGCAGATGCGTAAAAATGCGCTTACATCAGGGAAAGGGTTAAGGAGCTCTCTGATCAGGGTCTACACCATTTGCCTACGTGTATATCCTTTTCAAGGAACACTTGGCACAAATTGGTTAACCCTTTCCCTGTTCTATGTTTCTTCCAAATTTCAATACCTACTGAATATTCATAGAGAAAATTGTTATAATACAATATCGAAGGTGGAACATTATAGACATTTAGAAAGCAAAGAAAGAGATATTTCAAATTCTATTAGCAAACAGAGCAGACCCTGATCAGACGGCTCCTCTAGGAGTCATCTGATCTGGGTCTACTCTGTTTGCAAATGCGTGAAAACACGTTTATATGAGGGAAAGGGTTAAGAGGAATTGTAGTAGAAATGTGTGTCATATATGACTGATTGAAACTTCAAACACAACTCAAACTCAAAATTTTATTGTAAGTAAAAACGATACAATCAGCCATAAACGAAAGTGTAAGCACAATTTACAAAATGTAGGCTCCATTGGTATATCATTAGGCATTAATTAGTCTGTAGATAAATCACCAAAAATCAAATTAAACCATTCCAGGGTTGCATTTACTGAAGATATGTGGTGGGGTATCCAATATCTGATTATTAACAAAGATCAGGCATGTTATTCACCTTCATGGTCATAACAGTGTGTACTACTCTAGAGCCTGACTTAAGCGGTCAACAAAAAGACGTCTAATTGTAGATTTGTGAAGCAGGTTGTAGCTTAATGCAGGTCATAAGTAATGCAGAAAGCTCCTGCTTTCTGTATTACTTTTGCACTGCATGAAGCAAAACACCTCCTTTTTACCACTCCTATTTTCAATAAATACATGTCCGCTTGAAACAGGTTTTAATGTACGTAAAATGTCGTTTTCTTCGCTTAATGGGCTAATCCCTAGGGGTCAATAGCGTAGTTTATAGATGAGCAATATACCATGTTTAAAGATGTATGCTGCGCAAATTTCCGTAAGTGGGGGAGGGGGAGGGGGAGGGGGGGTCGAAAAAACAATAAAAATGGATTGTTACGGAAACCAACGGAACAGCCTTCGCCATTGGCCGGAATCTGCAGTAAGATTCAAAATTTTATATACCGGAAATGATCATTCAATGAACGTATGAGTTAGCTCCCTTTGACCGTTATATTTGATTGACACCATTGAACAGTATATTTAGCTTATTGGCATGTAAATTATACGTTGTAAATGGACATACTGCCTTATTTTTCTGAATAACCTCAATTATGTACCCCAACAACCAGTTTCACCCATTGTACATGATGTAACAACCTAATTAATATTCAAAGCGTTGATCAGAAATAGAATCGGAGTTATTTAGAACTTGGCCGAAGATGTCCGCCGATTTCCGTACAAAATCCTCATTTCTAAAAAGGAGGCTCGTCTTTAAGAATTTAGCATTATTCGGATAGCGATACTATTTACCTGAAAAAATATATCCTGTCGGAAAATGGGTTGTAAGCATTATTTTCATTGTATGTATACCTGTACAGTTTCTGGTGTTGATTGATAAATACGAAAAATGCGCATAATACATCTTTAAACCATTCAAAGTGACAAACTATATACGTAATTAACCCTTTACTCCATAAATACGCCTTTCTATGACTTTGCAAACAGTAGACCCATATCAAACGGCTCCTATAGGAGCCGTTTGATCAGGGTTGCTCTGTTTTCTTATGATATAATATTAGATATGATTCTACAGTTTCTGCCAGGGCCAACAATTCCCGAGTCAATGTGCTATTATAACAATTACTGTAGTTAATATTTATGACATCATTATTCCTTACATGAATATTCAAACGGTTAAGTGATAGTCCCTACAATAAACGCATACAATAGAACCCCTCTAAAATGACCACTTTATTAATAAACACACGGGCCTTTAACAGCAGGCGGCATCTTAATGCAGGGCGAAAATAATGCAGAACTTTCTGCCTAACTCTCGTCCTGCAGTTAGCTATCATTTTCCTCTACCATACAGAAATAAACATCCTTTTAATGGGCGTATTAGAGGGGTTATAGTGTATTTTCAGCAACACGATAAAGCATGTACATGTATTTGTTATGTTCAGTCATTTCTATTATTGAAAATAGTCCCCGTGATACAAAAAAACGTAAATGCACTTATGTCAAAAACTTACAAAAATAAAACGCGATCCGAATAAACATTAATATATTAGTGAATTTCGATATCAAAACATGAAATATTTTGTCTTCTCTGGCGTTTTTAATCCATTTCCTTGCAATATACTTTCCAGTATAAAGAAATAAATTATGAAATGTTAGCCATTTGTAAAACGCGTAGCTAGTATATAAATATCACATCCTATGGAGAGAGAGATAGCACGTACTGTCAATCTGAGGTTGGTTATGTCCGCCGAGGCGTTAGCCGAGGTGGACATTACCATACCGATGGTTGACAATCCGTGCTTTGGCTCTCCATAGGATGTGATATTTATTTTATTATACCGAACAGCACAATCAATTTCGCCAGCAAAAATATTTATTCAGTGACAACAATAAACAAAAGTTATAGAGCTATTCGGTCCTTAAAAATCGCAGAACAGCTTCACATTTCTATTCATTACACATAATAAGTACTGGCGAAGCCATTTTTACTATCCAATCTTGTCATCAAATGGCATCACACACACAATTTAATAAGCGCTCACTGATCTAGATGTTCCGTACCTATGGTAGCGGGAGACAGTATTTTTCCGCCAGTATTTTTTTTCTCGCTGTGCCTGACAGTATTTCTATGTCACGGTGGCCAATGGGAAATTAGCATTGTAAATGAAACTGAGGTATAATAATAGAGACTATCACTTTAACTTACGTTGCTTCACCGCTGTCCAGTAAATGCGGTTTAACAAATGTTTTAAACTGACCATTGAAACATACATATGTTATAATTATCATAAGTTCAAGTTATCTATCTATATATAGTAAATATTTATTATCTACTTTAAACACATATACATGTCCAGTTTAACTTCGATATCCCGAGCTTCAAGGGATTATAACAGAGGTCCGAGTCATCATATTTCTAATTTGAACAATTCTCAAATTCACTGCTTAATGCAGCTCTAAAGTAATGCCGAATGGTCCTTTAGGAACTTCAGCTTCGACCTGTATTAGACTGTCACATGTGTTTCTAGATATGCATAGGACGAATTGTTTACTTCCAGTAATCCTTCGAGTTGTCCGAAATCGAAATATCGAAGTTCAACTGTATATATATATTTGAACAATATTAGTTACATGGTGTTTCGGCAGGGTGTACGGGTTTGTATGACAGTTTTGGATTCCGTATTTCATGAGCGCGTATTTCAATACTATGCAAACCAGTCATTGTATAACTAAATGGAACATAATCAAGAAAACCTTAGAGCGAATAATTACAAAAGTACAATTATGCAGGAAACACCACATAGAAAACAAACAGCCGCCCGAACAACGACACAACACGAAAACACAGCAAATGTACATAACTGTCAAAACACGAAGAGATACGCACAAAGACAAAATAAGCAAACACTATGGAGAGATGGAAGTACCGCATTAGAACGGTCAGTGACAATAGTCACTGTGGCTTTAAACGGGTCTAGGGGTGCCCAACCTCACACTTACTCCATCCCCGCCCTAAAAGACAAAGTCAAGCCTTATTTCCATGCAAGATATACATAACAATACTTGACAAAATAAGAAACTTCCGATTTTTACACTTGGCGCGCATTGTGATACAAGAGTTATTGTGTAATGAAGCTGCAAAGATATAAACCTGCAGTGGATAAACTTAAGCATTTTTTATATCCAAAAATAGTCAATAATTTACGTGAAAGTGTGAATGGCATGCTTCATGCTGGCATATCGACAGAAGACATTGCAAGATATGTTGGTTGAAAAAAAAACCTTGAAAGTTTTAAATTATTGAAATACAGCTAATAAATAATCAAAATTTCTTACACTTATATTGAACAGGGAAAGGATTAATACAATATCATCGTGTAAATTATCCTAATGGGACACCTGTGCACACTAATTGGACATAACGAGACTGGGATATCATTCGTTCTTAACCCTTTCCCTCATAGGCTATTTTCAGACCCAACCCCTTTGAATAAATTTATCGAAAAGGAGCATTAACTAGAGAAAAGGATTTTTTTTAGAATTTTGTAGTTTGAAACCATTGTGATAAATAGCAGTTTGAAAGTTTGGAAACCATTGTGATTTTTACAGAGTCGTCAAAAGCCGTCAATATGAGGGAATGGGTTAAGATGAAATCTAGATTGTGTTTAAATCAAGGTTATGACAGGTCTACCGTAGGAGAAGGAGCCTCCGTGACCGAGTGGTTATGGTCTTCGACTAACAATCACTTAGCCCCTCGTCGCTGTATGTTCGAATCCCGGTCTGGGTATTTGGATTTTTCATATGAGGAAGCCTTCCAGCTGGCTCGCGACAGGTCGCTAGTTCTAGCTGGATGTTCTTCTGTGCATGAGACAATACAATTTGTCTCGTGCACAGAAGAATTTCTGAGTCTTCTTTCACTTGTAATTAGCTGGACGTCGTAATATGACTGAAATACTGTTAAAACGACGTAAAACTCGACATAAACCAAATAAAATCGTAGGAGAAATGACCGCTATGCTATGTTTGTTCTTGCACCATATCGTTTAGTGGGTGTTAATGTTTGGTGGGTTTTGTCAGCCTTTAACCCGTTCCCTCTTAGACCAAATCTCTTTAAAGAAATCTATAGATAAGGAGCATTTTCTAGCAAATAGGAAATTTTGAGAAGTGTGTAGTTTCGAAACCATTGTGATAGATAGAACGTATGCTAGTATGTGGGGCAAATGTTTTATCCGTCACAGTAGTTTCAAATCATGCTTTTTACAGAGGCGCCAAAAGGCATCAGTAGGAGGGAATGGTTTAACACAGGTTATCGTTCACATCAAGTCGTAATTAATGGCAGTTTAAACGGTCAACGTTAACGCGATAATATTCACAATCATCTTTTCATTGACTTGACCCATAACAATGTCACTAGCTTGAGTTTTCAACATGATAATTTCACATCTTATACAGCTAGAGGCATTATAGATTTGCTCAGATGTATTGGTGATCCGCTTAAAGTCAAGCACGTCTAGGATATCCTTGGAAGACGAATAAGCGTCGTCCTAACTCACAAGCTGGCACCATCGACCTTCATCAAGCGTTCCTTAGTAATGAAAGTTGGAACAATATTCCACAGGTAGAACTCAACATGGTTACATGTTCTATACTCCGGTGATGTACAGCAGTGTCAATCGAAGAAGTTGCTATGGTCGTTACTGTTATTTTTTGTTTTTAAACCTGAATATTCTTGGTAAACAATATCCCCTATTTTCTGTTAACCCTCGGCCATCGTTATTTACACCAAACCATGCATCATGTAACCCTCTTTGAATGTATATAAACAATGATTCCACCGATCAGTTTTCATCAATATCCAAGTAAACTTAGCTTTCTGATGGCGATCATTTTATATATATATACACAACGTATTGAACAATATAAATTTTTGCTAATTACAGCGATTGTCTGGATTTCGTTTTCTGGTTTGAGCTGAATGACCTACTTATAATATGCCCTTCTTACTAAAGGTAGTATCCGAAAGCGCGCTTGCTATCAGTTTGTCAATTTTTACCTTGACCTTGACCTAGTAACATAAAATACAATCCATCCTTTGTCTGTGTGCCGGCCGTATTCCTAAATGTCCATCAATCCGTTTGCTAAAATGCCAAACGATGTTTCCAGTCCTGTTAAACCAATTTTCAAAGGAACCAATGACAAATCACAATCGGCTAGTTGTCGTCACAATTGCTTTGCTCCCCTAAGGGTTTGTCCGTGAGTGATTGAATATGTTTATAATTTGAAAGGTTGATAATTTATATATCTATATTTGTTTGTAATTTATATATAAAAGCAGCGTACTAAGGTTAAACTCTATTCTATACAGTTAACCCTTTCGGCGCCAAATTTCTAATTGTCGTCTGCAATCCAAGTTTGTTAAATCATTCAGTAAAATAAGGAAATGAGATAAATCAATGCAAATGTCAAAGGAATAAAGCACATATATAGAAATAGAGATTGAGACAAATAGTGAAGTCCCTGATCAGACGCCGCCTTGAAAAGGCGGCGTCTGATCTGGGACTGCACTATTTGTCGTGGTGCATTTATGCGACTGTGGCGGTGAAAGGGTTAAGTTCGGTGAGCCCACGTGAGAGGACTACCCAGCTCTGCAACTTAGCAACCGAGCACATCGAACCTCAACGATTTATGTTTGTTAAATTCTACAGGAATTATTCTTACACATCTTGCACCGACTCGCCATGGTAGGAAACGAGTGATAATTTCCTCTGCGTCGCTGTTTCCTTCAAAGATCTATAATACAGACGTAAAACAGGGTGTAAGATTACGATAACATACCTGCATTCTTTAGTATGATATGAAAGTATTGTATGAGTTTTCATTAGTCTGGTTATAATACGAAATAAAGTGTAGGATTTATTCACATGACTGCATTCCTCTATTCGACAACAAGCTTTTTTCACAACCCAATATCAGCAGCCTTGGGTATAACACAAAACAAATGCAATGTTTCATTCAAACATAAACCGCCCAACAGTGTGAATAACTACCACATGACAGCATGCAGGTTTGCATCTATGACTATAACACGAATTCATTCGTAAGGTTACTAAGAATTATGCAAATACACACTTTACAGATGCTATCAATAGCACCATTGTTGAAACCATGACATGTATCAAGCAATTAGGTTATAATCATATAGAGCTTCTACACTCAGTCACTAACAAATACTTGAATGAAGACGTGTTGCGACACAGCGCCTGTGACGCATCTGCTTGCAATGGTCTACAAACTTAGCCATATTTATACATGTTTATGCATATTCAATTTGAATGTACATTACACATACTAAAGGTAAAATTTCAAGCATATTTGAAAAATGATTAGTTACATGCAAGTTCGCATTTTAATTTAATGAAAAGTGTTATGTTTGATGTCTTCTTTGGAATTGAACTTTAAACATAGACAAATGGTCCTTACATTTTGACACGTGTATTCTGTGGTGTTCATAAGGGTTTACCTTGTATACAATACCTCGTTTTATCCCTGCGCAGGATCTAATTCATTTAGTAATCTTTTCCAACATTTATGCATAAAATTATTTTATGCAAGACATAATGACATCACCTATAGGAGCCGTATGATTTCGGTCTACCCTATTTGCAAACTCGCGAAAAGGCGTATATATATATATGAACCCTATCCAAAAACATATCCTATGAATTTTAATATTACACGGGCGTAACTGTATTTCAACGCATGAGCTGTGGTAATAAATACAGTCCAGACGAATTGGTTAAAAGATGAATAGGACACAATATAGGTTGACGTATGCTATTCTACACCGCATCAAACTGTTTCCGTATGTAAACGTTAATGTCTGACTGTCAAATTGTTTGGATACTGATTAGAGGCCTACTTACTCTAGATCTAATCTGACCCGCAGTTGTTTGCAATCATTATCATATATTCGACTGTGGACACAAAACGTGCTGAACGTTTAAACAAAAAGGAGTACAGATTCTTTATTTGCCTAGCTCATAATGTCATTTGGACAGTTGTATTTGAAATGATCCGTTAAACTGAAACTAAACTCTTGTGATTTAATTTACATCTACGACCATTCTTGTCTAGTTAAGTCCTGTTGAACCGTATATGTCACGGATCGAATATGTAACGCGGATGAAAAATTCAACCGAATATGTCACACGTATGTTATATTCGTTCAAAAATGACACGCGCATCAAACGAATATGGTACATACAATGTGATATATTCGCGTGGCTTAAGATTTTATATGTACACAAAAACGAATATGTTACATCCACAAAGTGGACACAAAAAAACCGAAAACGGCAACGAATTCATCACATTTGTTAACACTTTCCCTCATATTGACGACTTTTTACGACTCTGTAAATGTCACTTTGTGAAACCATTGTGATAAATAGAGCATTTGCTATTTATCACAATGGTTTCAAACTATAATATTATAAAATTTTCCTTTTCTCTAGTTAATGCTCCTTTTCGGTAGATTTATTTAAAGAGGTATGGTCTAAAAATAGCCTATAAGGTAATGGGTTAAGTGTTTACATTATCTGTTTTGAAGAAAAAAACACGTATTTTTTTAACAATCACATTTTATTGAAATCTTATTTCTGCTACAAAGTGGGGTTTTTTGCTGATCGTCATCATCATCATCATCAATATCATCAATATCATCATCATCATCATCATCATCATGTTGATGATAATGATGATGATGCCGACAACCATGATGCTGATTATACTAATTATGATCGTGGTGGCGGTGGTGGCGGTGGTGGCGATGGTGATGATGATGATGATGATTGTGATGATGATGATGATTATGAGGAGGAGGAGGAGGAGAAGAGAAGGGAAGAGGAGGAGGAGGAAGAAGAGGAGGAGAAGGATTATTATTATTATTATTATTATTATTATGGTGATGATGGTGATGTTGGTGGTTTTATATCACAACGTTTGACATTTACGTTTATGTTTTTTACTGTCATACAGAACAAACGAATATGACACATTTGACAGGTGTGATATTTCCGATCGAATATATCACACACGTGTTACATATTCGATCCGTGACATATACGCTTCAACAAAGCCCGCTAATAAATTAATAAACGTTGGAAAGAGATGCATTCATTTAAAGCAACAGATGTAGCATTTTTATGAATGGAAAACCTAACCTTGACATATTTTAGAGTGTAACCTATGTAGTGGATTAATGCCTTGTGTAAACTAATTTGAATATAAATTGAGAATTTATGAATTTGTAGAATCGTGCCAAATGCAGTAGAATCTGTCTTAATCTGTCAATCATTTATTGAACATGGGAGTCTTGCAAGAGAAGGAGTTTGATCAATGCAAAGCAAAACTAATGCAGAACGCTCCTGTACTATTTTAACCTGTATTAACCCTTTCGCTGCCAATGCCGGATCTGCCGGATTACCTATGCAAACATTTTGGATCCAGAGGAGACGCCGAGTAACTCGGCGTCTCATCAGGATCCAAAATGTTTGTTACTGTTTCTATGTTTTTGAAACAAAAATGAAGAAAATCAAAAGAATGAAAATTTGTAGCAGACGACAAAGTTAGCAGACGACAGAGTTTGGCGGCGAAAGGGTTAAACTACAACTGCCTTACAGACCCATAATTAAACCTAATTTATTACAGCTTATGACAGGTTCTACTTAACACAGCAATAACATTTGTTTATTTTGTATAGATTACCGCATTCTACCCATAGCCGGTGTTACATTAAATTTTGACCCTGTTGAAAAGGGACCCGGCGGGTATTTATTCCACGACAGACGGGTCGACTTTTAACGTTAAGAAATCACCCGGGTCGTAAAATAACGGCCCTGCCCACGCGTGAATAAGTGACCTTACATGAAAAAAGGACCCCTTGAAAAATGACCCAGATGCCGATATACAATCAGGATAGTTGATCGTATGATACTGATCAACTCTCGCCATCATTTATATGAGTTCAGATGTTTTCATAATTATGAAGACGTTTCTATTGAATTGTAGGTGTGTTGGCGATCGGGTGAGAATAGCAGTCGGACGGCTCCCATCATTGAAAAGTCGGTACCACGAAATGTTGAAACGGCTATATTATAAAAAGCTCAAAAAATCGCGACATGCCGGTAACCTCCTATACGTAGTAACGACATGAAACTCGTAGATTTGTAGCAAGAACAAGAAAAGAAATGGGGAAATTCCAAGAAAATAAAATACGGGGTTTTGTTGTTAGTACTGCATAGCGAGCAGATATTAACCCTAACCATGTCAATCGCGACCTAATGCGATATGCAAACAGCTTAGACCCGCATGAGACACCAACTAACTCGTCGTTCGTCCGCCGTAACGTTGTGTGACATTCAATCTATCTTTCTTAATTCTACCAACAATCAGGGTCCATGCTTATAAAGCTTTTAGTTGAGTCTGAGTTTCGTTCTCAGGCTTTTGATTGGTCAGATTTGAGTTCTCAAGCTTTTGATTGGTCAGATTTGAGCCAAAGGCTCAAATCTGACCAATCAAAAACTTGAGAACGCTCTCAGACTCAACTAAAAGTTTTATAAGCATGGACCCAGATTTAGTGATTTTATTTGAGTTAGTTTAATACAAACACTTACGTAAGAATATTTATACAGAGTTAGCACATGCTCTACATCGTCGGTGTGCTATTAACCATTAGCACATGCTCTATATTAGAGGGTTAATACACGTCTTTTCGGGCAACAACATTCCCGAGAACAAACTGAAACAAACGTGTATTAACGCTATTCTTGCACAAAACCCATTTTCTGCTTTCCTGCATCAATTTAATTCTTCCAACAAGCAAAACTACCGCAGCAAAACTATACACATCTTTGACACTTCGTTCGATGTATGCTGTTTCCAGGCCACTGTTTTCTTTCTGACGTCAATTCATGATTGTATCACCGTTTACACAGAATTTAATTCAATATGTATATCACTATAGTCAAACAACTAGGTTTGACGTGTCAAAGGTCAGCCGAGTTCATTTTTAGGGAGATCATCATTCCGCATGTTCTCGGACTATATTTTAAACAGACGAGTTTAGTATATAAGATGAAAATGAAGGCGGAATTGTTGTCAGCAGTTTAGCGCAGTGGGTAAAGTCTAGGTACGCAAAAGACATTTCGAGAGTAGTTTTTTATTGAGCATGGGTTCGAATCCCGGATCGACCTTAAACTTTTTTTAATTTTGAATGAATAGTAGAGCATTATTTTATGTCATATTGTATAATTGTAATGGCCATTTATGCACATGTTCGTCAATGTTAGGGAAGGGTGCCTTTCTTTGAGTTCGAGTCCTATATTAGCCATAGTTTCAATAATATTACCCATAGTTTCAATAATAAATCGATGCTAAAATATGATTATCAATATAAGTTTTAGCAAATGTCTTGTACAAGTAGCTTCTTAATGCACAACAAAATCAATGCTCTTAATGGGGACTTTCCTTAATATTTTAGCAAACAAAATGTTTTAGGTTGATGCGAGACTCGAGCCTGCACCTAATAAAATGTTCGCCATTCATATACTTCTTTATGGCCCTGCGACTTATCCACTACGCTATATTTCCGATAACTAATGCGCTTATTGTTTATACCTAAAACTAAATATTTTCTTTTATAAATGGCACGTGGATATCCGAAATGCTCATCTCCCTTAAAAATGGACTCGGCGAACCCGTGACGCGTCAGACCTAGTTGTTTGACTATAAAACAGTTCATTGTCGGTGCCCCTGAAATAGTCGCACCATTCATCTAGCTTAGGCCAAAACGCTACAGCATTTGCGTCCATTGTTTACCTTATGCCCCGAATAGGTATAATTAAAACCGGTCAACATCAGCGCGTGAGCACGAGAATCGCCTTGTTAATACATGCGATGATGGTCTAACGGGACTACAACAACACGTTTTGTGCAAGAATAACCATTAGGACATGCTCTACATGTAAGCCTCTCCGTCCCCAGAAAAAGCGAAACGAACTTGAAAAATATTTGGTTTAACTTAGAAATAAATGTATTCAGTTTTACTTATTATAATATATGAAATCAATCACCGCGGAGTGTCATTTTGGCAATGAAAGTATATGTGTGCGTGCGTGAGTGTGTGTGTGTGTGTGTGTGTGTGTGTGTGTGTGTGTGTGTGTGTGTGTGTGTCTGTGTGTGTGTCTGTGTCTGTGTCTGTGTATGCATGGTGGGGTGTGTGGGGCGGGGTTGGTGGTGGTGGTGGTGTGTGTGTGTGTGTGTGGGGGGGGGTGAATCCGCACATACATGTGCTGTTTTTCCTTTCAAAATCTTTCAAAGGGTTGGGAAATATGGGAACGGCCCGAGAGTGTTACGGATGGACAGGCAGAAGGAATGACGGGCAGACGAAGAGCATTCCCATATCCCTCTCCCCGTTTTGCGGCGAGGGGTTTAGAAATCGAAATTACTCTAAGATGTTAACGATGGTGTGAGTCAAACTTTTCAGATGGTTACTAGAATGTCTAAATATTAATATTATATGCCTTTAAACATCATTGGAGCACCTTTATTTTTCACGAAAACTAAATTTCAGTTGTACCAATTACTGGAGAATGGCTGTATAACGTCAAGCAGATTCGATCCAGATAAGATGGAGAGTTAACCAAAGCTGTTTATTTAACGAGAGAACTCATTTGATAAAATCAATCTTCCACGAGGCCCTCAGCAGTAACATATATACAAGTACATTAAAAAAAGAACCTACATACATCTTTAAATATACATATATATGTTTCCGTACATGTAATTATCATTGTCGCAATTAGCAGGCAATGGGAACAAGTGAAATATTGTTTGGGTCAATATTTAATGTTGAAAATTGACCTGGTGTTGAGAGACGTGTGTTTTGACGGGGAGGGGATAAAAGAGGGTCAAGACCATTCGCTGGATCCACTCCCCACTTGCTGTGATGTTCAACTAGGTTTCAACTAACCGTGAAAAAACGACCCGGGAACTGATCAAAATTCAACGGGTGGCAAATTTTTAACGACTGTTTTTATCAAAACTTGGTGTTGAAATTGTGTCCGGGTCGATTTTCAACGTTGAAAATTGACCCGCCGGGTCCTTTTTCAACAGGGCCAATATTTAATGTAACACCGGCTACCTTGTTTCTGATTAATCATGCCGTGACCTACCTAGTGTGTCAGACTACATTACAAACCATTTAATAGGGGTGTGATAAAACGTTTGAATATAGAAGAGCCTGTCTTAAATGGGCATCGAAAGAAGTATTATTGTGGGACTGTAAGGCAGATAGTAGCTTAACGCAAGTCAAAAATAATTCATAAAGTTCCCATTTCTGCATAACCTTTGTCTTGCATTAAGCAGCCATCTCTTCTTAAGACTAATATATTTAATAAACGAACGACCGCAATGCCATCAATAACAAACACACATTGTTAATTAATCATGAAATAGTCTAGAAAGACAACTCACTTTCTCAGCATCATCTTTGCTGGTAATGGCAACGAAATCTTCACAGTTCAAACTAATGTTAACTTTAAATTTGGTGACGTACTGTTTGAAGTCTGCGTTGATCGAATATGAAGTATCTCTTCCTGTTAGCACGATACCGGAAATAGTTTTTACGTGGAGGAAGTCAACCTGCATCCAAAGGATATAAGAATTTTAACGCTTTGACATTCTTTAAAATTATAGTTCGAATTACAGTCGAGATAAAACGAAAGGGAAATGATAGAGAATTATGAACGATAAAGGAATATGAAGATATAAATGTGGAAAAGGATGACAAAAAGATGGAAACAAAAATATAGAGTGACACGGACAAAACTATGACGTAATTGGGCGTACGCGCTGTGTTATTAAATACACATATGTAAAAATGATACAGGTACTAAAACAACCTATGTATCTTCATTATCATGAACTGTTTTGTTGGGAGTTTATACCAGACACTGTGAGCCAGATCAATCGACATATAACAATATTGAAACAAACTGGCTTGAATTCTCTGACATCAAGTAATATGTATGAGATTTACAGTTCAACAATAAAACATAATGATAATGACAGAGCAACAGGTAAATGAACGTACTCACATATCCAAAATCGTCATTTCTCCACGAAACCCTATCCACGAAACAAAGAAGTTATTCTTGAAAATAGTTTACTGTACTCATCTTATCTTGACCTCTGATAATGACACATTAGCGAGAATAGCCTGAAATCCGTCCGTTGATATGACAACACGAGCGACACATAAATGGTATTGAAAAGTGAATCACCTGATGCAAAGGTAGAATGCTCATTGTGGTTTATTTAACCCCATAAAAAGTCGTCTTATTTTAACCGTTTCGGTGCCAGCATTGTCGTCTGCTGGGCATAGTGTCGTTTATTTTTAAGGTAAGTGTGTGCACTTCTTCCATTTCCTTTATAAAACAGTAAACAGAGTGTCAAACAGTTTGGATCACGATGAGACGCCGAGTTACTCGGCGTTTTATCTGGATCCAAACTGTTTGCATGTGGTATCATAAACCCATCATTGTGGCACGGAAGGGGTTAACATTTTCTCCGTATACTTCACTTAATTAGAGTAAAAGCAAGGCAGGAGATGTCACACGGCAGATAAAAGCAAAAGCAGAAGCAAAACTTAACCATTCTCTTGCTGAAATTTAAAATACATTTCACCTTCTTTTCCCATGTCCTGTTGAATACATAATTACATATATCTTCACTGTCTACAAAGATTCCTCTGTGCAATCACTGCAGTGGAATGCACTGGTTGCACAATCAATTTGTAAATTCTGCAGGAGCTGTCTCATCAGGGTCTTCATTATTTACAAGTAGATATATTGACGTGAGCAGCAAGAGAAGGGTTAAGTGCACGCTCACACCCGTCACAGTACTGCCCCCCCCATCCCCTCCGCTGCTCAACATCGACATGACATTAGCCAAACGTGTCGCAGCACTGTTAAAGCTAAATTCAACCAAACTCATCAAAAGACAAGATGTGACGCCATAACTATCATAAGGTAAGATCGGACATAACGTCAAAAATGTCGCAGCACCGTTAACGCAAAATTCAATCAAACTCATCAAAACCAAAAGACAAGACGTAACGTCATCACTAACACTATATAAATATCACATCCTGTGGAGAGAGACAGCACGTATTGTCAACCCGAGGTTGGTTATGTTCACCGAGGCGCTAGCCGAGGTGTATATTACCATACCGAGGGTTGACAATACGTGTTGTCGCTCTCCATAGGATGTGATATTAATTTTATTATACCGAACACTACGAACAGCACAATCACCTTCGTCAGCAAAAAGATTTATTTGATAGCAACAATAAACAGTTTGAAACACAATTAATGTTATACTCGATGCCTAAAAATCGCTGTTCAACAGCTTTACACTTCTATTCAGCACACGTTAACAGTACTGACGGAGTCATTACTACTGTCCAATCTTGACAGATCCGCCGAAATAATTGCATAACTGGACATGTCTCAAATAATTCAACAAAGGCAACAGTTACTGTCAAAATGACGTTTGTTTATCAAATTGCAAGCGTCAGATGACGTCAGTCGGTGACGTCAGTCGGATGACGTTACGCACACAATTTAATAAGCGCTCACTAATCTAGACGTACTGTTTGCCTGCATGTTACATGGAACAGTACAAATTGTTTCATGGTGGGCATATGGACAATTTGAATAGGAAAGTCACGCGATGTATAATAATAGGTAAGATCGGACATAACGTCAAACCATGCCTTACTAAAAAGTAATTGACGGTTTGAGTGGATCTAGGGTGGAGTGAAACTAAATTGGATTACTTGGAGGTTAGGGCACATCAGCACTGAACAGGTTACGTAGCACCAAAGGCTGTTGAATTTTAACCCTTTCCATGTTCTATGTTTATTCCATATTTCAATACAAACTGAATGTTCATGGATAAAATAGCAGTAATGATGTATGGGAACATGGATATTTTAACCATTTTGGACATTAAAGAAACAGATTTTTCAAATCCCATCAGCAAACAGAGCAGACCTTGATCAGAAGGCTCCTATAAGAGCGTCTGATCTGGGTTTTCTCTGTTTGAAAATGAACGAAAGCACGTTTATATGAAGGGGAGAGGGCAGAAACTCCACCACAAGCCCCGAGTTACAACAGATGAAGAGCACTCACACACATATAGGGTTAACACCGGAAAAAATAGGAAATGGAATGTATCTGTGATATAGTTTGTTACCCAAACCATTCGATAGTATCCTAGAAATTCTGAAACATCGTTTTCAGCTATATATCTCTATCTAATGTAGGACAAGAACACTATGTCGAAATTATTATCTGATTTTGAGCACATTCTGATCTATTGCATGCATTCTTCTGTTCGCCGACGAACGCTGACGTATTCAGCCTGTATGAATCCGGCTGCACTACGCTGTAAGCAATGACCGACACAGCTGTCAGATATAGTCTGTTTGACAATGCTCCTGCATTAAACTGACACGTGTGTTTCTATATATACGTAGTAATACATTTTAAAACCATTCTATATTGTAATTTTTAAAGGACCCAGCTTTTTCTTCGAGTAATCTCGAAGTTCAAGCTATTTCAAGATATTTAAGTTCAGCTGATCTTACGTATTGGCATTCTATTATATACTGTACAAACATGTTACAACAAATTACATTAGCAAACACAATATTGTAACAGTTAGATCTTTGAAACACTGTGATACACGTGGAAAAAACAGTCCTACATGGAGCATCACACACAAAAAGAACACGATACCAAACATCATCAAACACGAAAAGACACAATATTACAACACGTGACGAAACGCACAAGAAGACATTTACCATATTAAAAACAAAGTAGACCGTATGGTGAAAACAAGAGTACCGTCATGGAATTATCAGTGCCTATAATGGCTATTGGGGACTAAAACCAGGTGTGTGGGTATCTAACCTCACGCGTATCCCACCTTCATCCAAGTTAAAATTTGAAGTGCCCTCTCCAGACAACTCCCCGTCTTGAGTAACACTTTTCAAGACTTAGAGAATGTTATAAATGTTGATTTGACACACGTGCTACTGTGTAATAATTTCATTGATGCATGATGTAATTTAAACTCTTTATCGTGCATCTGATACTGACATCATTGCACCAGTTAAAGAAATCAGAATTAAACAAAGAAAGGAAGTTTGGGTAATCAGTCAAATATTTCAAAAGGTTCAGAAGAAAGATACAGCTTTTTACACATTTGAAAACAATAAAGGTATTAAACATTTTGAGCGTTTAAGAGCTTATAAATAAGCCTCATGAACTTATACATAATGCTAAATGGAACATTTGTAAAGTTTCTGACGGTGATAATCAGCATGACGCAAAATATTTGTGGAAATCTCTCAACCAATTAGATATACCAACCAACCAATTAGATATACCAACCAACCAATTAGATATACCAACCAACCAATTAGATATACCAACCAACCAATTAGATATACCAACCAAGAAAAACAAAACGTCAAATTGAAAGTATTGGTTTCAATATTAAAGCAAATATTGATGTTTGTTATGTAGAAGTTGCTACAAACTGAATAATTCATTTACTAATGTGGCATCAAAATTTATTACAGTTGAACAGCGATATCACGACTCGAGCTTCAAGGGACTTTACAAATCATTTCGATATAAATGAGGTGAGATATTTCTAATATGACCACTTTCTCTAGTTCACAGCTTAGTGCATATCTACTTTCAGCATTACTTTCGGCTTGCATTAACCCTTCGCTTTATGAATTTTAAAATACATTTCTCCTTCTTTACCCATGCCCTGTTGTATAATTACATATATATTCACTATGTACAAGTATTTCGCTGTGAAATCACTGCTGTGAAGTGCACTGGTTGCACAATCAACTTGTAAATAGTGCAGACCCTGATGAGACAGCTCCTGCAGGAGCTGTCTCATCTGGGTCTTCACTATTTACAGGTAGGTATATTGACGCGAATAGCAAGCGAAGGGTTAAACTGTCACATATGTATCTAGATATGCACAGTGATAAATTTGAGAACAATTCTGTAATGTAATGTTTGGAAGGACCCGTCTTTTTAGTTCAAGTTATCTCGAAGTTGGAGTTATCGAAATATCGAAGTTATTTCGCAACGGATCGTAATGGATATTTTGATATTTTCAAATAACACAAACCTAGACTGTATGATGCTGATTCGAGATAGGAAATAGTTTACATAGAGCAGAATATTGCAGTTGTTTTATGCTTTACTGCATTGTGTTGGGTAATTTCACACAGAACGCGCGTAGACAATGCTACCGCCACATATTGTCCCGTATTTTACTCAGAACTTGTATTGAAACATATACCGGCACATATTGTTCCGTACTTTACAAGTATAGGCAAAGTTACCAACACACATTGTTCCCTACTTCACATAGAACATAGAGGAAAAGAAAAAAATACCAGCAAAGATAGTGTTGTACTTTACACAGAACGGACAGGTGAAGAAAACGATACCCGAACATACTGGTCCGTAGCTTTACAAAGACTAGACAGGTAATGAAAAGGTTACCAGAACAAATTGTTCCGTTACGGTAGCTTTACACAAAACTGAAAGGTAAAGAAAGCGTTACCAGAATAAATTCCTCTGTAGCTTTACATAGACCAGAGAGGTAAAGAAAAAGTTACCAGAAGTAATTGATTCGTAGCTTTTCAAAGAATAGACAGGTAAGGAAAACGTTACTAGCGCAAATTGTTCCGTACTTTACAAAGAACGTGTGTAAACCAAGCTGCATGTGCAACTTATTTCAGACATTGTTCTACGATATACACATAATAATTAAAGACTGATTTAAAGATTGCCTACATGTACCTGCACAAAGTCCATTCCATTTTCTTTTTCATTTGACATCCATGCGCCTGTCAAGAAGCCCTTCGAATTCAGTCGCGCATACCGTGCAGATCCTCCATCCGAAACATTTGCCTGATCCCCGTATTCACCAGTTATTGAACAATTTCTGACCTTACACCAATAGTCCGACTCGGTGAGTTGATAGTCTTCAACCCCAGAAGGACCGTTCACAAGATAACACGTACATGTAGGATCTAGAAACAGACAGTTGGTGTTCATTAAACCCCTTACATATATTCTTTATAACTGTAATATAATGTTATTTGAAATGGAAATCAATGTTTACGTGTTTATCGTATTGATTTTACAGGGACAAGATACGTTTGAGTCAGTATAATTATGTATAATTATATAGAAGGAAGGGATCCGACTTCAAAAGATCCAAGTTACCTACTCCTCTACGTTAAACCCTTCGCACTGCAAGAAATGCACCGATATCGATCAGATAAAAAGCTATTCCGTAAACAAAGACATTGTTTTATTCGAATATGCAAAAGAATTCCCGGTCAAATAAGGAATAAACTTAACACGGCACCAGAAACATGAGAAAAATTCGTTAGTCGGACACAACCTCGTCCCTGAGTGCGAACCGTTGACAGCCTTGAAACTATTACTAATACACCAAACACAGTAAACTTTGGCGTTCATATCAGCAATATATTCAATGAAAAGAACTTTCCTACAGCGATCTTACACGAAAACGTAGTTTTATCGTCCTTCTTGCGATTTTCAACGTTTGCAGCTGACATCCTTTTCAAGAAGTTAAACTTTGGTCACGTGACTATACAAAATCTGCGTTATTGCATTGGACGGTCGGAAAATGGCGATGATTTTCCGATGGATCACGAACAAGGTTGAATAGTTCGCTTTCGTCAACGGCCAATCAAAACGTGCATAACAAGAAGTCACGTGACATGACTTCGGCAATTTGAAAATGAAAGTAAAAGTTGCTGACATGAGAGGGACATGTAAAACACAAAAAGGACAGTAAAACCTCGTTTTCGTGTAAGATCGCAGTAAGAAAGTTCTTTTTATTGCATATAATGCTGATATGAACGCCAAATAGTATTGTGTTTGACGTATAAGTAATCGTTTCAAGGCTGTCAGCGGTTCGCATTCGGGGACGCGGACAACTTATTTTGGCCATTTTGCTCATGTTTCTGATGCCGTGTTAAGTTCATTCCTAATTTAACAGGGGGAATCGTTGCATATTCAAATAAAACAATGTATTTGCATACGGATTAGCTTTTTATCTGATCGAAATCGGTGCATGTCTTGCAGAACGAAGGGTTTAAAGTAGAGGAGTGGGTAATTTGGATCTTTTGAAGTCGGATCCATTATTTCTATATATACATATACTGACTCAAACGTGTCTTATCCTCGTGATTGGGGGAAGCTGGTCGTTAACACAATAGCAGAAGAACGTCCATATACAATTAACGTAATTGAGTGTTCTATTAATAACGACACAGACATGTTTTGCATTTCTGAAACGGGAAAGAACAAGGTGTAAAAAGAGTATACAATTGTGCCTAATACAATAGTTTTACAAGATTACTTTGTAATTACTTATCACACTATAGCCAGAAAGTGTGTAAAACCAATAACAGCTTGATCTGGGATGGGTATCTCGGTTTTATCCATGCCGTAAAAGTTAGCACACTCTGATCTAATGTTCGCCGACGAAGCATGGCGTATTCAGTCTGTCGACCTATTTTCCCTTTCATACAATGTTTCACATAATCTGCAGCATAGGAGTACCGAAACAGAGTGCCGTAATTCGCGGAAATACACTAGGCAAATAAGCAGTTTGAATATGGCTGTACTACGCTGTAAACAATGACCGAAACAGCTGTAAGATATAGTCTATATCATTTTTTAACACATAATCAACCATACGGGAGTGCCGTAATAGAGTGCCGTATTTCGCAGAATTGCACTAATGCATCTTTTATGCAAATTAGCAAGCTAGCCAATCGTAGCGCTCATTTAAAAAGCGTTTGCCAATCATAGCACTCCATGTGCGTCGTCCGTTGTATTACTACGCTGGTTGTAAAGCAATGGCAGAAACAGCCGCCAGCTAGTCTGATTTATTTTCTATGGCATTTTAAGGATTATGTGAAAAAAAAGAAACTTGCATTCGTGTTCATTATACATTGTTTTATGAAACTCGTTTACTGTAATGAAAATGACACTCGCTAAATCTCGTGTCATATTATTATAGTAAACTCGTTTCATAAAAACAATGTGCAATGAACACTCATGTAAGATCCTCTACATATGGTACCTTTTAAGGGTTATGTGATAAAAATAAGTTTACATTCGTGTTAATTAGATGCCATGGGTACCGAATTGAAATCGCAGACTTGCAATCAAGTGATGAGTGAGTAAAATGTAAAAGTCGAAAGAATATTTGTTTTCATGAATTTCGTTTACTCTAATGAATATTAATAAAGCTCGTCCAATCATTATGTAAATTCGTTTCATGTAAGATCCTCTATATCCTTGGTCAGTCTAGGGTATTGGTTTCAGCAGCAGTTGGTTGGGTAAGAATACTATCACCCTGGAATAAAAGGACTGAAATAGCCAACCTTCTGCACAAATGACATCCTGTCCACTCCATGTTCCGTTTACTTGGCAGATGCGACTGTAAGTTCCGTTCAGTACGTAACCACGGTTACATCGGAAAGCGATTTTATCGCCGATACCAAACATCGTTCCGAATATCTGCCCATTATCTGGACGCAGGAGCTTTTCACACGCTGTGAAATAAAATAAGTGTGACGTCGTTTTGAATAATGCTTACTTCTTTCGCTGCCAATATCACATACTACGGTGGCACTGAGGTGACATATGCAAGATTTTTTTTCAAGTTTGTTTTCCCGAGATAATATTTTTTATTATCTCGAGAAAACGAAACAAAGTTCGTTTTCCTGAGATAATATTTTTTATTATCTCAAGAAAACGAAGTAGTTCGTTTTGACGAGATAAAAAAAATTATTATCTCGAGAAAACGAAAAAAGTTCGTTTTCATGAGATAATTTTTTTATTATCTCAAGAAAACGAAGGAGTTCTTTTTGACGAGATAAAAAAAATATTATCTCGAGAAAACGAAAAAAGTTCGTTTTCATGAGATAATTTTTTTTATTATCTCAAGAAATAAATACATCAGAGTCATCAGTTTTCGCAAGTATTTGAGGCCTATGAGAACATGGCCGAGACAAAGGGATGAACTTATATGACGTCATAATTGCGTATAACGTTACCGTGACGTATCACACATCACTATGACGCGTAGTAGTAGTAGTATGACGTTGAGTAGTTCTAAATAAGGCTTGTAATTGGTTTACTGTAAAAAAGCAGTGAATCAGATTGGTTAGATATGAGACCAAAGTACATGTAGGCCTACACAATTTTCAATAGACGCAAATGTTAGTCGCGTTGATACGCTAACCATTTCCTCCATAAATATTTAAGAGAGTTTCTACCCTTATGAATGCATGTAAATCTATATAACTAGATCTACCTAAAATTAAGTTTTAATAGAAACTATGAAGGAAAGGGTTAAATTGTTTATGGATAGCGTCCATCCGTTTCCCATATGTCGAATACATCTTCCCGGCTTTCAACAGGTTTATACACAACTGCGATTCTTCATATTAACCCATGCACTCCTACATGGCTATTAGTGAATGGCTCCATCACTATGAATATACCGATATAATAAATATTTATTTAGGAGCAAACTGATAAGATTTCTGAGGAAGTAGATCTAGCCTATATTCTATATTTTAGTATATGTTCTAAGCAAACATAGAAGACCCTGGTCAGACAAATCCTTCAGGGGCTATCTGTTCAGGGTCTGCTCTGGCGTAGAAAGTTAAACTCTTGATTTATGACATTTTCTAAGGAAACATAATAGACCCTGATCTGGTAGCTCCTATGGGAACTGTCTGATGCGGGTCTTCTTTGTTTGCAAAGGTGGTGATAAAATGCGTATATATCGAGGAAAGGGATAACTCTTATCACGCAGCAAAAATAATTCACTTCCACATAAATTCGTAACTTCTTCTGATTCACTTACTTTGGGAAAATTTTATTGTCCGAGTATCAAACAGCTTAGATCCTGATCAGACGCTTGCTACTTGTTGTCTGTCTAGGTCAAAAGTGTTTGCAAATTTATCGAGCCTCGCTAAGCGGGAACCGAGAAACCCCATAGATGAACAATTGACTCTGACGGAGGGTTCTGATTGGCTTATTAAGTCGTGCGCACGACTTAAGAAATTATCTCAGGAAAACGAACTTTTTTCGTTTTCTCGAGATAATTATTTTTTTTATCTCGTTAAAACGAACTATTTCGTTTTCTCGAGATGATATTTTTTTTTATCTCGTTAAAACGAACTACTTCGTTTTCTTGAGATAATAAAAAAATTATCTCATGAAAACGAACTTTTTTCGTTTTCTCGAGATAATAAAAAATATTATCTCGTCAAAACGAACTACTTCGTTTTCTTGAGATAATAAAAAAAATTATCTCAGGAAAACGAACTTTGTTTCGTTTTCTCGAGATAATAAAAACATTTTATCTCGTCAAAACGAACTACGTCGTTTTCTTGAGATAATAAAAAAAATATCTCAGGAAAACGAACTTTGTTTCGTTTTCTCGAGATAATAAAAAAAATTATCTCGTGAAAACGAACTTTTTTTCGTATTCTCGAGATAATAAAAAAAATTATCTTGGGAAAACAAACTTGAAAAAAAATCTTGCATATGTCACCTCAGTGCCACCGTACATCTGTGATTACCTATGCAAATAGTTTGGATGCAGATGAGACGCCGAGTAACTCGGTGTGTCATCAGGATCCATGCTTATAAAGCTTTATATTTGAGTCTGAGTTCGTTCTCAAGCTTTTGATTGGTCAGATTTGAGTTCTCAAGCTTTTGATTGGTCAGATTTGAGCCTCTGGCTCAAATCTGACCAATCAAAATTTGAGAACGAACTCAGACTCAACTAAAAGTTTTATAAGCATGGATACAGGATCCAAACTTTTTGTTTGTTCCTATGACTCTTTCTTGAAACACAAGTGAAGAAAATAAAAATAGAAAATTGTAGCAGACGACAGTTTGCAGACGACAAAATATGGCAGTGAAAGAGTTAATGAGAAGTAAGTTATATGATCAATAAAATGTGCACCGATGCATTCCATGAAGGCTGTATATCGACTTACCTGAAAAGTACATTAAGGTACAAATAATGCATGCCTTATCAGATAATTCTCGTAGAACCCTTTATTATGATTCAATCCTTTATTCCATAAATATGCCTTTCTACGCATCTGCAAAACGAGTAGATCCAGATAAAAAAAAAAGCACCTAGTTATGGTTTACTTTCAGCCCTAACCCTTTCGCTGCCAATGCCGGATCTGTGATAACCTATGCAAACAGTTTGGATCCAGATGAGACGCCAAGTAGCTCGGTGTCTCATCAGGATCCAAACTGTTTGTTACTGTTACTACTATGTTTTTGAAACAAAAATGAAGAAATTAAAAAAAATGAAAATTTATAGCAGACGACAAAGTTAGCAGACGACAGAGTTTGGCAGCAGAAGGGCTAATGACCGCCAAGCCGACTATACAGAGTACACGGATACGTCTGATCAGGGTCTGCTCTGTTTGTTTATGGCATACTAAAGATCTGATTCTGTAGTTCCTGCCATGACCAATTGCGCCATTATAAGAATAAATATAAGTAATATTGATGACGTAATTATTTTACATACACGTATATTCATTGAGTAAACTGTTAGCAAATAACCTAGCAATGCAATAGTATATAGTACGACTTTAGTTATAGAAATGCTCCATATAGCCATTGTTAGTACTTTGTTTTAATACTGTAAATTAAATCTTAGAAACGGACTATTTGAAATTCTACATAAATCGAACTAAAAGCGTTTTGAAGCAACTGTTTGCTGTCAACGCTGTACCAGTTCACACCAGTTTTAAAGGTCATTTTCTCATGGCGGGTACGTACACTTCATCACTTGTCTCTAAAACAACAGGGTCAAACAGAAGCATGTGTACTTTTATTTCTCTACGTTTGAACTATTTCGCTGCCGAATTTTGTCTTCTACAAACTGTAATATCATATCATTGCTACATGTTCACTTATTATTCCCTTGTATTTTGCTGCTGGTTCATGACTATGATACTTTCGGTTTTTCTGACCTTCAAGCTAAGCTTTTGAAATACCAGCGTGAAGGTTTTGCAGACAATCTTGTAACACAATTTCGCGCATGATGTACAGTGCTCCCTCCCTACAACGACCCTCTCAATAACGATTCCCTCCTTACAACAACGCATGTCACTGTTTCCGAAAAAACAAGGCTCCAGAAACAACTTTTTTACGTCGTATTTTCTTTATGCCTCCATCAAACCCTATGTTGTGACCACTCTTTAGAATCGTCACTTTGTGAGTCACAACATAGGGTTTGATTGAGGCATGACGGTTTTAGTTCTCGAAATACACCTTATCTGGGGATCTGCAAACAAGCTAATTATGTTTGATTTTCCCTCCCTATAACAACTCCCTCTGAACAACACATACAATATTCGTATCCCAAAGGGTGTCGTTGTAGAGAGGGAGTACTGTACACGAAACTACGATCAATTGGTTTGTAATACAACGACTTTCGTTGATCCGTGTCCTAACAACATTAGAGTTGTCTTACATATCTGTTGTCACGGGAGAGAATGCTTTGTGACAGATGCTTATACCTAAACACCTAGTGTACAGTAAAACCTCTCCGAACCGGGCGTTACTATTAGTATCAAAGCCGGTCTTTCAGACAGGTGGTAGCTTAGTGCAGGTTGAAAGTCGTGCAGAATGCTCCTAGAGGAGCTTTCAGCATGATTTTCCTCCTGTATTTAGCAGTCATCCGCCTATAAAAATACATAAATTATTCCTTTCCCAGTACGCCATGGCGGCCATGGGGCCGAATTTAAATTGAAGACTCATAATCAAGTGATCAGTGAGTGAAATGTAAACGTCGGAAGAATATTTGTGCATAGATTCCACCTTACCTTACGTTTTTTACTTTTTTTAGAGAAACTTCCTATCGAAAGTAGTTCATATTTATTAACCAATCATATCAGAATCGGTATGACCAATTTACAATATTCTTAATAAATAACGACAGTTAGTAATAATTATTGATTTCCATTTTGGAAACTCGTACCCGATACCAAACACGGCTGGTTCTGCCTACATCGATTCCGTCTGGGACACGTACATGAAGAAGAACTTGTCTGAAAAGAAACAAGTTCGTAAATTAATAGTAGGTGTGTCAAATGATCCTTACAGCATCTTTATAATATACATGCTAGAGATCTCAATCAATATTACCTTACTATAACAGGAATCATGTGTACTGGAATGACACGACAGTACAGTATTAGTAAATGTTGGGACAACTGAAATAAACGATAGATAGATAGATCTAATTTAATTTAACTTAATTGCCTACTGTTATAAAACAATCGAAACAAAAATTAAAACCTGACAGAAACTGCAACACAAAAGCGCATAGCTACCGCAGAAGCACAACTGTTCAAAGCGCTCGTGCTCGCGCGAGTACATATAGATCTATACTGCCAGGTGCAAAAAGTATTGGTGAAATGGCAGTGATGTTGGAATGTTTAATTAATTATGGGGTTTACCTCCCTTCGTTTATGTTTTGTTAATGTTACATTAATGAAAATGAGACATATAACTCTCTCATAACCCCTTAGCTCTGAATGACATCACAATTGACGCTAAAACTGTCATATGAAGGCATATGCATAGATAACAAATAATTGGGACAAAAGGTTGTAAAATTTCAAGTGAAGTTATCAATCTAGCTGTAAATTTGTATAAAAGTGGAATAAAATTTAGTGAAATAAGCAGGACATTGGGATTACCTTACAGTACAGTGCCAGATATAGGGGGGAAGTTTTTAACAATGGGAGTGGTGGAAAAAATGCCAAGAAGTGGAAGGCCAAAAGATTTTACAAATAGGAAGTTCCAGGTGATGATATGGGGATGCATTTATAGGAATGGTGTAGGAACACTGGCAAATGTAACTTGAAACATCAATTCTGAAAATTATAGGGACATCCTAGAAGACAACTTGTGGCCAGTCACAGTTAGACATTTCCCAGGAGGCAATTTTTTTTTCAAAATGATAATGCCCAGTGCATAGATCTAGGGTGCTGCAACAATAAAGGGCTGCAGATAATTTGAAATCTCTTTCTTGACCTGATATTAATGTTATTGAAAATGTTAGGTTGTACATGAAACGAATTCTTGGAAATTCATGTAATCAATAGCCATGACGATTTATTCACTGAACAATGACCATTTTATGGTTTGTGTGAAAATAAACAGTTATGCTACCAGCGTACCAGTCAGAAATAGCCGTCGGAATACGCCATATGTCAAACAGCTCGTGCTTTAAATGGTGTTGCCATAATCAATGTTCAGTCATCGTGTTTTATTTCTATTGATTATTATTTGATATTCTTATTTATTTATGAAAAACGCTTAGCAATACTGAGCAAAACTGCAAAGACTGATGTTTCATTGAATATTTAGCAAAATGATCACATTATCATACATACACATGTAATTGAAATGAACAGTATGTTATCACGTACTTTGTTGAGTTTCATCACAAACCATGTTTAATTTATTAACCCTTTCGCTGCCAATGCCGGATCTGTGATTACGTATGCAAACAGTTTGGATCCAGATGAGACGCCGAGTAACTGTTACTATGTTTTTGAAACCAAAATGAAGATAATCAAAGAATGAGAATTGGTAGCAGACGACAAAGTTAGCAGACGACAGAGTTTGGCAGCGAAAGGGTTAAAATCGAAAGAGTAATACAATGCTGCCCTAAACTTATAAGCCACCCTTTAACTAATTAGCACAATGTATAACATCTGGACCCATGCCTGGACCACAGCTACCCATCGACCTCTCATGAAAATATGAAATTGACATGGTTCTGAGAAATATGTGTTTATATCAGTTGAATGTCACTGAAAAATATATACTTACCTGCCATCAAGTAGACACTTACATGTACCAGTAAATGCAGTCATCATGTAGATATTTACCTGCCAGCATGTAGATATTCACATGACATAAAGTAGGTCCTTACCTGTCATCATGTAGATGTTTACCTGACATCATGTAGATATTAACCTAACCGTTAACGTCAAGTATATACTTATCTGTTATTAAGTAGATACTTACTTATCTTCATATAGATATTTACCTGGCATCATGTAGATATTTACCATTGCTCGAGTGGATATTTACCTGTCATGAAGTAGATACATGTACTTGCATGTCATTAAGAAAATACTAACATGTCGCCAAGTAGATACTTACCTGATATCATGTAGATATGTATCTTTCATCACGTAGATATTTGCCTTTCATCACGTAGATATTTACCTTTCAATAAGTAGATATTTACCTTTCAAAAGGTAGATATTTACCTTTCATCAAGTAGATACTTACCTGTAATCATGTAGATACTCACCTGTCATCATGTAGATATTAACATGACATCATGTAGATACTAATGTTTCATCAAGTAGATACTTACCTGTAATCATGTAGATACTCACCTGTCATCATGTAGATATTAACATGACATCATGTAGATACTAATGTTTCATCAGGTAGATACTCACCTGTCATCAAACGAATAGTTACCTGTCATCGTGTAGATACTTTTCTGTCATCAAAGATAAAGTTATGTCATACATGGTGTTTTTAATGAAACCGTGACTTTTGATTTTAGAGCAATAGTGAATACTAAGTATTTGAACCGTTTAACCCTTTCCTTCATATATAAACGTGTTTTCGAACATTTGCAAATAGAGTACACCCAGATCAGACGTCCTATAGGAGCCGTCTGATCAAGGTCTGCTATGTTTGCCAACGGAATTTGATAGTCCTATTTCTTCACTTTCTAAAATGGCTACAATGTTCCAGCTTCCATATTACATTATAATTATTTTGTCCATGAATATTCAGTAGGCACTGTATAAACATACAACAGGAAAATGGTTGAAATAAAGTGACATGAAATTTGATGAAATTTAAACAACTGCATATTATAATGATATATTGTTCTATATCTGCTGAGAGTAATGTTATACGGTTGAGCTTCGATATCTCGAACTCGGATAACTCGAACTTTGGGATAACTCCAACAAAAAGTTCACTCCTTCCAAAACTTACAATACAGAATTGCTCTAATAATGTATCTCTACAGATAACTAGAAACACCTGCGACAGCTTAAAACATGTCTAAAGTAATGCTGAAAGCTCCTACCTTAGATCTGTATTAAGATGTGACCCTGAGAAATTGTACAGATTATAAATCGGATGACTCGAACTTCTGTTATCTCGAACTAATTTGTGTGGTCCCTTGAAGTTTGAATTATCGAATGTAGTAAACCCAGTCCACTAAAGGAGCCACACATATGAATAAACATAGACATCTTTAACCCTTTACTCCATAAATGTGTCTTTCTTCGCCTTTGTAAACAGAGTAGACCCAGATCAGATAGCTCCAATTGAAGCCGTCTGATCAGGGTCGGCTCTGTTTGCTTATTAGATATTGATAGAGTCTACAGTTTCCAATAATACCAGTTATTCATGTGTCAATAAGTCTTTATAAAACGTAATCTAATTAATATTCATTATGTCGTTATTTCTGTCATGAATATTCATGGAGTAAATGCTTAAAAGCAAGTTTTCGCTTAATGCATAACGAAACTTACGAAGAAAGCTCCTGTTGGAACTTTCTGCATTACTTCCGTCCGCCATTAAGCTACCATCTGCGTTTAAACACCAGAATTATACATGTTCGTGTTGTTTTCACTTATATGAATATCATATTATCAAAACAGAATGTCATCGGAGAACTTAGCAGTTTAGTTCAGTGAACAGTGCTCAGGTATAAATAGAACTTTACATTTGGTGTGAATTTATTATTTCTAGACAAATATAAGTAACGACAATAGACAGTAACCAATGGTCTATTTTAGTTCACTACTGGATACCTCATACTCACGCCTTTTTGGCCTCTGTAAATGTCACTTTTTGAAGCCATTGAGATCAATAGAGCAAAAAGGTAAATGCCCTATTTATCACAATGATTTCAATATTTTACACATCTATACACTATTATACACTTCTAAACTTTTCCATTCCTCTTGTAACTACCTCTATTTGGTAGATTTATTCATATTAATAGGCTGGATCTAAAAACAGTCTAAGACGGATGGGTTAAGAAAGGTGACAGCTTAATACAAAGTGAAAGTCATGCAGAAAACTGCGAGCTTCTTTAGCCCACTGACCAATTCCAAATGTCCAACAATTCTTTTGCACTAATAGTTCTTTTAAGCGAGGAATTACTCTAAACTTTTCACCGCAAATGTTGCAAAAATGCACCACGACAAATAGTACAGTCCCAGATCAGACGCCGCCTTTCCAAGGCGGCGTCTAATCGAGACTTCATTTTTGTCTTATACTGTTTCTATATCTGTGCTTTATTCCTTTGAAACTTGCATTTATTTATTTATTTATTTTTCCGAATCATTTAACGTTTAAAGACGACAATTACAAAGTTGGATCCGAAAGGGCTAAGAAAAAGTGAAATATCAAATCACAACCCTTCAGCCTTGAAACGAATAGGCATACAATACTAACCCTTTCCCTCATATTATAAACGCATTTTCACGCACTTGTAAACGGACTAGACGCAGATCAGACGGCTCCTCTATACTGTTTGCTATAGATATGATACCCAATCAGTTTCATGGATCTGTCTTTCAATTCTCGTTTCAAAACTGTTTATTGGCTTCTCTCTCTCATGCCTAACATCACTCAAATGTTCTTTCATTCTCCCCCGAATTTCTCTCTCAGACTCACCAACATACACCATTATATCGCATTATTAGATCAGAGCAATTCAAGTATTTATAAATGCTTTTGTTTATATTTGCAAACAGAGTAGACCAAGAGTAGACCCGTGTCTACTCTGTTTGCTTATTAAATACTGTATTAAAGAAGCATATTTACCTGTTTCCAATCAGCTTTCCGTGAGAAAACATATCCTTGGCACACTTCAAGTGTTGTTAGTTCAAAGTTCATTCGGCACACGGCAATTTTCTGCGCATAACTCACTGCAGTACAGTCAGATCTGGTTGCACATTCTGTTATGCAATCTTGGAAAGATTTGTCCGTTTGAATAAGATCGGCATCCGAGAATCCACACATATTTGTCATGAATTGTTCGAACATCATTTTTTCCATAGCAATTGCGCAAAATGTCATACAAAGAGACAACAATACTGGCAATACTACCCTGGCAATTGCCATAGTAACAGTTTTTCATTCCGGTAAAACAGTAACTGAGTAAAAACGACCTTGACAAAAACTTATTTCAAAACTTACATTTTCAACAAAAGTATGTATAATTTATTTACAATGCTGATAAATGTTACCCTTAATTTCTGTCCAGCTTGAAACACTGTCTTTTTCGTTTTGAGTAAATTGCAATGGAACTGATATTAATACTTCCGTCCAACACAGTCCAAAGACCCAAGTTAATCTCCCAAACGTGTACATACGCTCGTTTTAATTACACCTTAGCATTTGAATGAGTACTTAGAACTACAGATACGATGCATAAATTAAAGTATTTTCTTGTATAATTTCTTTATTTCTCCACCAAACCCTATGTTGCGACCACTCTTTAGAATTGTCTCGAAGAGACGATTCTAAAGAGTGGTGTTAACATAGGATTTGGTGAAGAAAGAACGATTTTAGTATTTAAGTATGCACTTTAATATCTTGCTCTGAGTGCTTCTTCAGTTATTGCATTGAACAATAATCCGTTATCTGTGATGCCTTTAACAGAATGGCTCAGATGATCATTTTATGTAAATACATATTAATTATGAAGGAACTTATCACATGGATGCACGTATCATTCATCGTTCCGTGAATTCGTTTAACACAGTCATGTTAGTTATAGTAAAATCTTTATGATTCGATTTTGTATTATAAGAGAATTGTTAGGGATGTGGCTGCTTAATGCAGAGTGGAAGTCGCACAGAAAGCTCCGAATGGGGCGCTTTCTGCACAACTTTCATCCTGCATTAAGACGCCACCTGTCTTAGAAAAAGCTATAATGATACGTCTTTGAGTGTTCAAATTATCGAGATTTTACAGTACCCATTATTCAATGATATTGCATCAGTTACAGAAATTACGGAGTTACATAAAAATTTGAAAATTTGTATTCAAATTTGAGTTTTATGAATAAATAATACTTACCTGGTATGACCATGAGGATTCTCTTTTCTTAATCCGCTTATTAGACTTAACCCAACCGGAAGTAAACTTTTACCCGCGCACCGAGCAATCTACTTCCGCCCAAACCACATGCAATCGACAGTTTCCTTTCTGGCGAAAGTGTTCGCCTTAAATAACTGCTTAATGACATGTGGGGATGGTGGGAGGGTAGCTGTCATACCAGGTAAGTATTATTTATTCATAAAACTCAAATTTGAATACAAATTTTCAAATTTCATTTCATAAATAAACTTACCTGGTATGACCATGAGGATTATCTTAGATTCTAAAGCAATGCTTCCCTGGAGGTGGGAGTCATTAAGTAATCACAACCCATCTTAATTAAAAATGGTATAAGAACTTACTTTTACTTGTAAGTGAATATCTGTCTCCATCAGCTACAGCATCAGGTTCTGCTCTCTTCTCTAGTATAAATCTAGTCACTCTGCTGCTATAGCACTGTATTAACTTATCAAACCTAATTACTCACATAAACTTACTGTACAAACCGTACAATATACCTTAAATGTACTGTATTTACACTAATCTTGAGTCTTTCCTTTAAGACTTATAAAAACTGGAATCCGCAAGAAGAAGAGATACCTTCAAATCTTCAGTTTTCTTACGTTCTCATAAAATCAACATTCACATGTTTAAGATAATGTTTGATAAACGTGGTCTCCTTTGACCAATCTGCCGCTTCCATGATATGTTGAAGCGATGCTCCCTTGAAAAACGCCCAGGACGGTCCAATAGATCTGGTAGAATGTCCTTTTACTTTACCAACTGACTTCCTCTCCTTTTTATAAGTAAACTTAATAGTCTCTACCAACCATCTGGATATTGTTTGTGCCGTTACTGGTAAGTTTGGTTTCTTTATGGACAAAAATAGTTTCACCACATCTTGATCCTTTTTGGATATCCGAAAAGACTCTGTTCTTTTTAAGTAGTATGCAAGAGCTCTCTTTGGATCTAAAAACTTGTTATCTTGAAGTGCTGGCACAAAAATGATTCTATCCGAATGATTTAAACGGTCCTGTTTTGCTAAACCAGTTCTTACAAAAGTGACACCTCGTCTCTGAACATTGACAAAACCTTCTCCTAACCTTAGCGATTGCAAGTCACTGCAGCGACGAAAATGGGTGATTGCTATTAAAAAGCAAGTCTTCCATGTAACATATTTCAAGGAAGCATCTTTCATCGGTTCAAAAGGGGCTTTCTTCAGGCATCCTAAAACCACAAAAAGATCCCATTCAGGTAACAATTTCTTAACAGGAGGCCGTTCGTTAAAAACCGCTTTAAGTAATCGTATAATAAAAGGATGCTGACCTACTGGGATATTCTCAACTGGTGCTAGAACTGATGATAGCATAGATCTATAACCATTGATAGTGCTGTACTTAAGACCCTTTTCAAATAAATCTGTCAAAAATTCTGCACACTCTTTTAAAGAGGCAAGATAGGGATCAATCTCCCTTTCACTACACCAGCTACTGAATCGTCTAAATTTACTTCTATAATATTGCTGTTTGCCTTTTCTCCAGGATTTTGATAATAATTTTCTAGTCTTTTCAGAAAATCCTTTTGACGACATTCATCTGTCGATAACAGCCATGCAGTCAGATGAAATGTCTCTGGATGTGGATGGGATACTCTCCCCTTGCACTGAGTCAAGAGATTCTGACTGCATGGTAGTTTCAACGGAGATGCTATCAACAGTTTCAACAGTTGAGGATAATACAACTGTCGAGGCCATTGTGGGGCAATCAATATCATTGTAGTGCACTGACAATTTTGTAAGTGGTTCAGAACTTTTGGAACAAGTTGAACAGGAGGAAACGCATACACAAACATGTTCTGCCATGAGATTGACAGGGCATTTACAACATATGCTTGTGTATGTGGGATCCATGAACAAAACAGTGTCGTCTTTTTGTTTTGATACGTTGCAAACAGGTCTATTAATGGCTGACCCCATACACTGAATATTTTCTGGACCACTGCACTGTCCAGGGACCACTCTGTCTGTCGAACTTGTTCCCTGCTCAATGCGTCTGCTAATACATTCTTTGTACCCTGAATATAAACCGCTTTCAGCTTTATCTGATTCTCGAGAGCTAATTGCCACAACTCTCTCGAAAGAGTGCACAACTGTATCGACTTTGTACCCCCCTGACGATTTATGTACTGGCATACAGTGGTATTGTCTGATCGGACTAGAACATTTTGTCCTATCAAATGAACCATAAATGACTGAAGGCTCTGAATCACTGCTAACATTTCCAAGCAGTTGATATGTAGAAGTTTCTGCCCCTTGCTCCATTTGCCCTGGCATGTCAGATTGTTCAAATGACCCCCTAGCCCCATTTCCCACTTGCATCGGTGGTCAGTGTTAAAGATCTGCCCTTGGCAATGTTGAGATCCTGTTGCCACCAATTCAGATGAGATATTAGCTGAGGTGTAACGGGAATCCGTACACATAGTTTCATGGTGGATGGACTCCAATTTTGAGTAGATGGAGCTGAATTGGTCTCATGAACAATCTGGCATTCGGAATGAGCTCTAAACAAGAGGCTACACTGCCTAGAAATACCATGACTTGTCGAGCTGTCGACTGACCTTGTAAAATTTTTGTCACAGCTATTTTTAGATTTTCTAATCTTTCTTTTGTTGGAAACACAAAACCGGTCAACAGATTGAAATAGCTTCCTAAGTAAGTCAGTCCTTGTACCGGAATTAGTTGCGACTTCTGTTTGTTTACTATCAAACCCAGGTGGAGTAGGAGACTGAGAATTGTTTGTCTGTTTTGTAACAACATATGGATTGTTCTGTTTACTGCCAACCAATCGTCTAGGTAATTTGCTAGGCGGATATTCAGTTTCCTTAAATGTGCCACCACTACTGACATTATTTTTACAAAAACTCGTGGTGCACTGGTTGGACCAAAACATAGGGCTCTGAACTGATACACTGTTCCTTGAAATTGAAACCGAAGATATTGGCGATGCTTTTTGAAAAATTTTATATGGAAATATGCATCTTTTAAATCGATTGTGAATGCCCAGTCTCCTTTCCCAACAAGGTTGATTACTTTTGCTATTGTGTCCATTTTGAAATGTTGTTTGCGGAGATACTCGTTGAGGGGCTTTAGATTTATCACTGGTCTCATTTCCCCGTTCTTTTTTGGAACAAGAAATAATGTGCTGTAAAAACCTGAATGAATTTTCCCTGGAGGAACTATTTCTATGGCTCTTTTTTCTAAAAGAGATTTTATTTCTTGTTTTATAATTTCTTGACTTTTTGATGGTACCTTTGTTGGTTTTACACCCAAAAAAGGAGGCATTTCTAAAATCTCCAATTTGTACCCGTGTTTTATCACATCTAACACCCACTTGTCTGTGGTAATTTGCTCCCACTTTGACAGGAAATGAGACAGTCTCCCCCCCAACAGGTATCTCCGGATTTTTTGCTATGATACTTACATTGAAATTTTCCATCTGGTCGGACCAGTTTCCCTCTGCCTGGGGTTGCTGATCTTCTTGGAAAGTTGCCAACTTCCTCTGGGTCTGAAATAGGCTGGCTGCCTGTTGTAACTGTCAGTTCTTGGCAGTTTTGGTATACGAAAATTGTTCCAAGTATTTGAGGCTGGCCTCTCCGGGAACTTTTCTGTGTTAAGGCTTTTGCTACCTTCATTTGAATAGCCAGAGAATTTGCGTTTAAAATTTCTTTTGCAATCCGGTATCAACTCATCAATCTGCTTCTTTTTCTCTTTACGAGACTTTAAAAGAACCTCTAGTCCTTCACCAAAAACACCTTGCTTAGTTAGTGGTAAGTTAGTAAATTCTAAATGGTCTGGCTGTTCATACAACCCTGTGTCAGTCATAGCCACAGCTCTTCTGGAAATGTGATGAAATGCGCCGGATTGACCAATTTGATCCAAGCACTTGGTTGACATTGCAAAAATGTCCTTCACCTGCTTAGAGGCTTTATCCTTATTAAAATCGTCCGATTCTAGAAATTGCAACATGTTTCCAAGGCTTTGTTGTATATATGTTTGAATTACAATACTCAAACGAGCAGCTTGCTGGCCTTTAAAGCCAATTTTCTCCACCATTTTGACTGGTTGCGAGAACAGACACTTGGATTTATTTTTGGCAAAAGCCGCTTTGTTACCGAAGCGTTTAGTCAGACATCCCTCTACTAACGGGTCCAAAGAGGGAACTTCCAGAAAAATTTCAGATTCTTCATCTACTGGAAAAGATTCATAGGTGTCTTCTGAAAAAGCACTCAAGAAATTTGGGTCTGAACAGCGGAAACTAGAGTTTATAACCTCCTTCTGAGACTTGTCTAGCACAATGCCTTGCTTTTTGGGATCACGCCTAACAACTGCATCATCCCCAAACATGTCATACAACTCTTTCTTTTGAGTCTGAGTCAAGTTATTGTTCAAATCAATATCACTATCTTCCTCCTCAACTATGTGTTCAGGGGAAATTTGGCCATTAGCAAACAAAGAAAGAGTGTCATCTTGGTCAGAGTCATTTTCAATTGTTATGACAGGTCTACGGGTTTGTCCCGGTTCCACATGGCATTGGGTTTGTCCCAAATCCGTCGTTCGAATTTGTTTCGAATCTGTAGAAATTCGGGTTTGTCCCGACACAGTAGAAGACCGAGTTTGTCTCGTACCCTCTTTGTTCATAAATTGTAAAAACATAGTCTCCATCACTATAACGAGATTTCCTGGATTTCTTCTTCCTCTTAGTCTTAGTGTCCGAAAGACTAACACGTGGGCTGGAACCATCATTCCGTAATGGCGACACGTTAGTGGTTGTCGTGTCGGTAGAGTCTGTATCTGACCCAATTTCTGTATTGTCCGTCAAAACATTTGACGCCATAGTAAAACAAACTCTTCCAGAAGATATCAAAAAACCAAAAACTAATTCCTAATAACAAAAAATAAAAAATAGTAAGT
This sequence comes from Azorinus chamasolen, assembly GCA_963576725.1. Classification (NCBI taxonomy): domain Eukaryota; kingdom Metazoa; phylum Mollusca; class Bivalvia; order Cardiida; family Solecurtidae; genus Azorinus; species Azorinus chamasolen. The sequence continues at coordinate 105,844,941 of OY755235.1, read as the reverse complement.
CTAATTTTTTCACGAAACATGCGAACACTTTCGCAAGAAAAGAGAAACTGTCGATTGCATGTGGTTTGGGCGGAAGTAGACTGCACGGTGCGCGGGTAAAAGTTTACTTCCGGTTGGGTTAAGTCTAATAAGCGGATTAAGAAAAGAGAATCCTCATGGTCATACCAGGTAAGTTTATTTATGAAATGAAACCGCATGCCATTTCAAATTATTTTACTTCTATTTATTATATTTAACCCATTTACCCGAAGACTCGTCTAAATTTCATTGTGGAAAGCTCCATTGAGGGGACACAGCTAACACATTTTTTTGTTGGGATAGGCCACTAACATTGGTGGCTTCAGCAAACAGTGCAGACCCTGATCAGAGGGCTCCTTTAGGAACTCTTTGATCTGGGTCTACATTAATTGCCTATGTCTCTTTTATGGGGTAGTGGACACAAAATGGTCAAAATAAGTAACGTTTTACAATGATTCTGGGAAAAAGTTCTCCTTTGACAATAAGCATAAACAGTGTGATCTATGCTTTACATTTAGCTTGTGTGTATGTTATGTGATATATACATGTAAATGATTGGTTGTTTCCAATGACTACTAAATATTTCAGTATCTGAATTGTGTACTGTACTGTTTTCTTAACCAATCGATGTCAATACTTACACAAGCAAATATTGTGTTTGCTTTATCCCGTCAACATGGGATGGGTTCCAAAATACATCTGCGCGAACTCTCCAGAATTGATATGGAAATAAAATTGTCACATCCGTTTACATAATGCATATGTTCAAAACTTCACTGGCATTACGACCAATGCAGCAGACTAGATATACACAATGGACACAGATAAAAAAAAGATAACACGCTTAACAGTTTAGATAGCATCTATTATCATATTTACATAAATTTAGAGCTATGAATTATTCATCATCATTGGAATACCGATTCATTGAAACGCCAGAGTATCTAAGGGACGAATAACAAAATGTCAACAGCGAACTATATTTGTTGGCAGTTCTTGCATTTCAAAGATATTCTATTCCTTTATAGTGTCCGACAGACTAGTTTCCTGACGACAACGAAGCCGATTGCCTTCACGAATGTCTTGCAGAATTGTCTAAGGCAAACTGCCATGAGAACGCAAACGATAAGACAGGAAACGACAAAAGACCTGTAGACCATGTTATTGAAAGCTGATCTAGCCCTTCTTTTCAGCCTTTCTTGTGATGATTGAACTGAAAGTGTCGATAATTTTAAATACACGAACTCTAAAACAAGTATTATTATTGGTCTTTAAGACAAGTGGTAGCTTATTGCAGGGTTAAAGTCGTGCAAACGGCTTCTCTATGAACTTTCTGTATGGATTTCACCCTGCATTAAATAAAACAGCCAAGGCACCAATTCTTATTGACATGACGTTGCTGCAGTCAGTAATAGATCAGTAGTACACAGTGATTGCGTTGCTGTAGTCAGTAACATATCTATAGTAAACAGTGATGACGTTGCTACAGTCAGTGATACATCTATATTGTACCGTGATGGCATTGCTATAGTCGGTATCAAATCTATAGTGTACTGTGTTGACATTGTTACAGTCAGTAATAGATCTATAGTACACAGTAATGACGTTGTTACAGTCGGTAATAGATTTATAGTACACAGTGATTACGTTGTTACAGTCAGTAATAGATCTATACTACACAGTGATTGCATTGGTATAGTCAGTAATAGATCTATACTACACAGTGATTACGTTGCTGCAGTCAGTATTGGATCTATAATACACAGTGCTGACGTGTTTTACGTACAGTCAGTAATGGATCTATAGTGCACAGTGATGCCGTTGTTACAGTCAGTAATAGATCTAAAGTACTGTACACAGTGACGGTGTTGTTACAGTCACTTTTCGTGAGTACGGGTAAAATGAGAGAGGGGGGGGGGGAGAAAGAGAAGATAGACAGATAGTGAGATATAGAGATAATGCGAAATAGGAAGGGGAGAGAGACGGTGAGAGACACACACAAAGAGAGAGACAGACAGATAGACATACACTGACAGAGAGAGAGACAACATACAGAGAGAGAAAGAGAGAGAGGAGAGAGAGAGGAAAGAGAGAGGGAGTTTGAACCAGATGAAATACTGAATATGTCATCAGCATTCAAACCGGTTAACACTCGGTATTTCTTAAGAGAAATGAACGCACAATAAAATTTCAAAATGAGACCGACAACAATTTGTACAAACGATTGTTAATCAGCGAGCAAAGAAGTAAACTAAATTCAGGCATTACAGACTGTAAGGTTTTCACGACTGTCTATCGTATGTTTGATTATAAGAGTCTGCATGACTATGCTCATAATTCAGAGGTCCAGATAAGATGCGTAAAATTAAACATTTTCAAGGATAGTTCCTTTATTTCTCAACCAAACACAATACTGTGACCACTCTATAGAATCGTCTCGAAGAGACGATTCTAAAGAGTGGTCACAGTATATGGTTTGGTGGAGAAATAACGATTATATTATTTAAGTACCCACCTTTATCGGTAAATCTGTGTATATCACATGCAACCATTTAAGACTCTTATAAGAAATTATTAGTACAGTAAAACCTCTCTTAATCGGCCGTTAAATTTAGTATGAATATCGGTCTTGGAGACAGGTGGCAGCTTAATGCAGGGTGAAAGTCATGCAGAAAGCTCCTAGAGGAGCTTTCTGCATGACTTTCACTCTGCATTAAGCAGCCGCCTGCCTAAAAGTGTCTAAATTTTTCTCTACTAGAATTCCGGTTAAGAGAGGTTTTACTGTACATCTATTGAAAAGTACAATTATTGAAGAGTCTTCGCAATGTAATTTCGCTGTAACCCATCGAAATCAATGAGAATTTCATCCGTGATTATGATACTCAATACTTTTATTACATATTCAGATTAGTGCCACATTTCTTGCAAAAAGAAATTATGCTAACAACGTCCATTCACCGAAAGAACAAATTAATTCTTTCGGTGCCAACTTTCTAATTGTTCACTCCAACCCATTTTAAAAAAATAACAACAACAAACAAACAAACAACATTTCGGTAAAACAAATAAATAAGATAAGTGCAACTGTCAATGGAATAAACCACATATATAGAACTAGAGAATGAGACAAAAAGTGAAGTCCCTGATCAGATGCCGGCTTAAAAAGGCGGTGTCTGATCTGGGACTGACCGATTTGTCGTGGGACGTATTTTGCGACATTGGCGATGAAAAGGTTGACCGCATCCTAACAATATGTTTCCGTTCTGAATTATCCATTTCGTTTCCCATTTTGCTACCATAATGCCATTATCTCAGCTAGTATTCTGACATATTACCTCTCAGTTCGGTAACTCTTTCAACCCAGGACGCACATACACTGCCATTTGCCAATAGTGGTGCCCTATGATCAGTATATGTAGGTCTACACTTTGTCATTCAAAATCCTTTAGCACGGTTAACCCATTTGCTCCCAGTAGATTCTTCCATGTTTATACATTGGATTAGTCCATTTTTTTATCTAAGGGGTGCCTGGCATTATGCGGCGTCTGATCAGAGTCTACACTGTTTGCCTCGTCCCATATATGGGATCGTTGTATTATCCTCCAAAGTTGACCTGAGACTCGATTAAATTTCGGCGTGTTTATCGGGATTGTTCGTATTACTTTGTGACAAAACATAGCAAACCAAACGCCGGTAATAATCATGTTCCACGAGGACTGTACAGTAAACCCCCTCTAATGTGACCACTTAATAAATAAACATGGCTGTCTTTATAAGCAGGTGGTTGCTTAATGCAGGACAAAAGTTATGCAGAAAGCTCCTACAGGAGCTTTCTGCATAACTTTCGTCCTGTATTAAGCTACCACCTGCCTTTGCCACTGTGAATTATGCCCCCTTTTGCTGGTCACATTAGAGGAGTCTTACTGTATTTTTATAGCGCATTCTTATACTTTCGGAAATTTACTCGAAGATTACCGACGATAATACACGGAAATTGGTAGGATAATAGCAAATGGGTTAAGCGTTTCCTACTGAGTGGACTCTATAGTTAGCTCTTTCATTAAAAAAAGTGTTTTTGCGCGTTTGCAAACAGAGTAGACCGTGATCATACGGCTCTGTTTGTTAGTGGAATTTGAAAGATATGTTTCTTTACTTTCTAAACTGGCTACAATGTTCCACCTTCGTTATTTCATTATAACTGTTTTAGATAGAGCAATAATCGATTAACAACACATACATAATTTAAAATTATAACAATATAAAAAATTAATAATAATAGTGTTACATGTGTGCTATGAACAATGTCAATCGCATCAATATCAAGGCTGGCACACAGAAAAAGAAAATATATCTCTTATTTCCATTATGGTCCTTATTCCCAGTGTGGTCCTTTTGGCCATGAATATTATATAGGTACATGTATTTACACTTGGAATAAACATAGAACAGGGAAAGGGTTAAACACTAATTGGCAACTCCACTCTGATAATTCAAGGTTAACAGAGTTAAGTACCAGTTTACCCATGTACATAACCCACAAGACTGTGTGCCATATTCCTTGTGTAAAATCAGAAATAACATTAACCCTTCCACCGCCATTGTTGCAAAAATGTACCGCGACAAATAGTGCAGTCCCAGATCAGACGCCGCCTTTTCAAGGCGGCGTCTGATCAGGGACTTCACTTTTTGTCTCAAATTCTAGTTATATACATGTATCTGTGCTTTATTACTTTTGAAACTTGCATTTATTTATCGCATTTCCTTATTTTACCGAAATGATTTAACAAAAATGGCAGGTGTTCATATACAATGTACCATTATAAGAATAATCTAATTTGAATAATGCTGTCATTATTTCTTACATGATTTTTCAATAGACAAAAAGTGAAATCCCTGATGAGGCGCCGCCCTGAAAAGGCTGCGTCTGATCTGGGACTGCACTATTTGTCTTGGTGCATTTATGCGCCATTGGCGGCGAAAGGGTTAAATCACTCTGTTTGGTAAGTTAAACGTAAAGGTTGTCACCATCGACAAACAAAATGAATCTAAGCCAAATACTGCCTTGTCGGTACTTATGGGGATATGGGATGGAGCTGCATAAACTAGAAACACACTTTTAACTTATAAAAAATTATTGATCAAATTGATTAACATGTGGTAACATAATATTGTTGAGAAATTTGTTACAATGAAACTCCATGCTCTGATTAAAATTAGTTCGAAATAACAGAGCACCTGTGGGAGCTTTCAGCATTACTTTAGACCTGCATTAAGCTTAATGTAGGGCAAAATTAGTGCAGAAAGCTCCTATAGGAGCTTTCTGTATTATTTTTGACCGGCATTTAAACAAATGCACAGTTTGAGCGTCAACAGTTCGGATATTGATTAAACGCAGAGTGACTTTGCGTCAACCACGGATTCTCTCGTAGTGTGCACAGGGGTCTGGACCGCTTCATGGGGGTCTACATGTACCATATAATAACAAGGGTTCCAACTAACAGAACGGATATCCGTGTACCACGAGTACAAATATGAAAATAACTCTTACAATTTAAATGATAATTTCGTAATTCTTTCGGCTATTGAAAGCCAATATATTTTTCTATCAAATAAATATAATCTTATAACGGTAACTTATGAACAAGTATCAACCCAACAACGATTTTCACAAAATGTCACGTGTTTTTAGGGTCATTGACAAACGTTCGTTCACTCCGGTTTCACTATATCACAGCAATAACCTGGCAATTTGCAGTTCAAAAAATGGCGTGAGTCAATAAAACGAATCAATTCTAACACCCACCTCCAATTATTTAGTCACCAACATCAAAAGAATGATGTAAAACTAACGAGTTTTGTCAGTTTACTTCATATCGTCGAGGAAGTAGCCATTGTACGTGACGTCACGGATTTTCCAACTTCTCCTTCGCTCATCCAATGAAATGGCTCCATTCAAATTTGTTGCAAAATGGCATCATCCGAAATAGAAACATAACGACAGACGGAACGGCCGCTGTCGCTAGTTGCTTATTTATTATGGAGGACAAAACAAATGGAGACTGGTGATATAATTGGGGTGTTTTATTCAACCACGCCATCTTTTGAACTGAAAATCGCCAGGTTATGGCTGTGATATAGTGAAACCGGGGTGAACGAACGTTTGTCAATGACCCAGAAAACAAGTGAAATTTTGAGAAAATCGTTGTTGGATCGATAATTGCGCGTAAGTTACTGTGAGAAGATTATATTTTTTTGATAGTAAAATATATTGGCTTTCAATAGCCGAAAGAGTTACAAAATTATCATTGAAATTGCAAGAGTTACATTCATATTTGTACTCGTCGTGCACGGATACCCTTGTGGTAGTGGCATCTATTGAGAATAAAATAGGATTTGTTGATCTTGCACTCCCGAGAGAACAACTGATTTCTATTAATTTTAACAGATTAAAATGGCGGAGAAAAGAAGAAGTAGAAATCTAGAACTAGAAAAAGTAAATTATATTGTCACTATAAATATGTATGAAGTGTCCTTTGTCACCCGCTTAACCGATCCTATTTTTGGCGTCCGTTGTTTTGGGAATAGACAGGGGACGTCACTGATGCTTTACTACGGGAAGTAACCCAGTTATGGGCTAGATCTATCCATTGAGCAACTCTTTGTTACCAATAACTTGTTTACACTGTTTGTGATTTCTAATCTTATAAAATAGAATCTCTCTAAAGCGACCACTTAATGAATCTCCATTGGCGGATTCTAAAACAGCTGGATGCTTAATGCCGCATGAAAGTAAGGCAGAAAGTTACTGTAGGAACTTGCTGGTATACGGACCTTTGCCCCCCCCCCCTCCCCAGGACATTTGACACCCTGACCGTTGCCTTCCTATTTTGGTTTTGGCGTACATTTGCCCTCCACTGTTTTGGCTTGGGCGGACATTCGCCCCCTGTACCCCCCCCCCTTTACACATTACAAATATTGTCGACAACATGACATATTTTAACTGTATATGACATTGTGTTGTTGAGCCAAATCCGTTACTCTGAAGTTCCTATATATAACTGTGATTCACCATTTTGACAAAATCAAAAGGTTGGGAGTGTCAATCAGATTTCCCCAACAGCACAAAAACAGCTAAAATGTCATGGTGTCGACAATATTTGTAATGTGTAAGGGGGCCAAAAATTGAAAGGGGCACATGTCCGCCCCGTCAAAAGGCAAATGTCCGCCCAGGCCAAAACAGTAGGGGCAAATGTCCGCCTAAGCCCAAATAGGGGAGGAAAGGTCAGGGGCAAACGTCCTGGGGCAAATGTTCTAGAATCGAACTTGCTACATAACTTTCGTCCTCCATTAACCCATTACCGCATAGGTTATTTTTAGATCCAACCTCTTGGAACTAAACTACGGAAAAGGAGTACTAATTAAAGAAAAGGGAGTCTTTTTAGAATTGTATAGTTTTGAAACCATTGGGATAAATAGAGAATTTGCTCCTATGGAGTAAATGCTCTATTTATTACAATGGTTTCAAAAAGTGACTTTTAAAGAGGCACCAAAGGCATCAATATGAGTGTTATGCTACCACCTACGCCCAGTTTAAGATCTCTGCTTGAAGGTCACATTAGATACCATTATGTTTTTTGAATCTTCAAAAGTAAACAAATATGAACAGACGACAAAACTTGCAGAGGACAATAAGAAGGTAGCAAAAGGGTTGTTTAGAGAGGTTGTCTAAAGGCGTTTACCCTTTACGACAGGAGAAGACTTTACTTCATAAATACGCCTTTCTGTGCTTTTGAGAACAGGGTAGACCCACACCAGACGACCCCTGTAGGAGTCGTCTGACCAGGTTATGCCCTGTTTGCTTAGGACGTGATATAGATCTGACTACATTTTTTCTCAAACCAAAAATGCTGGCAGTCATGTGCCAGTATATAAATCAATCTAAGACATAGTCATGTTGGTATTATTTCTTACATGAATATTCATGGATTAAATGATTATATATACACAAAACATCAATATAGGTTATAACTTCACGCCAGCACTACTGCAGTAAATCTCTCTTATACCCTCATAATGCAAATAAAAAGCATGTGTGATGACTTTAAACACTCAAATCAAATGTATATTTTGTTACTTTTTAACCTCCAAGTTGCTCGAAAATTACCAACAAGAAAGTTCTGGTATCCTCTTTGCTTCCAAATGGTCCCGTAGCATGCGACTATCCATTGCGATGGACTAAACTGGCCATTGCCATTGATTTGTAGTAATCGCGACCAGCGCAATTGTTACAATGATCAATTGTCTGTTGTCATGGTGATCAGTACTTCCTGTTGCCGCCTTTTCTCTGTTGTCTGACCATAGCGGCTAACTGATGCATACCATCATAAATACCGTCGCCCGTGGTTGCGCATGTGGCCTGCACGTGCCATTTCCTGCTGGACAGTTTGTTAAGGTGCAACTGATCGCCAATTTGAGACGCGTTCAGTGACACTGGAAAAGAGACAATAATGAAGATATTGCCAGTTACCTCATGAGTATTCAGGTAAGAAATAATGACGTCATGAATATCAATAAGGTATAACGCTTTCCCTCATATAAACGCGTTTTCATGCAATTGCAAACAGCGTACGCCCAGATCAGACGGCTCTTATAGGAGCCGTCTGATCAGGGTCTGCTCTGTTTGCCAATGAAATTTGAAAGATCTGTGTGTTTACTTTCTAAAATGAATACAAAATTCCACCTTCCATATTTTGTTGTAACTGTTTTTTCTCCATGAATACTCAGTGGGTATTAAAATTTGGAATAAACGTAGAACAGGGAAAGGCATATGAATATATGAACTTTTGGACATGCCTGAAACTGTACAATCAGATCTTTGATATTCCAAGAGAAAACATAGAAGACCATGATTAGATGAGTCCTACTCGGTTTGAAAAAGGGGTATGTATGGAGTAAAAAGTTAAAAATAATGAAAAAAAGTAAAATGGTGAGCTGAGTTTCCAGTGTTAAAATATATTTTGTTATCAAATTAAGCGATGAAGAAAAAACCACTTAATTCTCCGCGTTTATGAAGTGATGATAGATAAATTTAAAAGAAATCGTTATAAAGACATGTAAGTTGAATGTAAGAAGTTTAGAGGCAGTTTTAATTTGTTTAAACAAATACGTTTCATACCTGGTAAATCTTGTTTATTGGCTAATATAACCACGGGGACACTTCTCATCTCGTCACAGTCAAGGATGCCGAACAGCTCCTCCCTGGCCTCAATCATTCGTTCTCTGTCAGCACTGTCAACCACATAGACCAAGCCTGGGTAGAGAGAATAACAGTCAATCTATACTGCCATTACAAAGAATACACAATATTTTACCTAATGTGATGGCTTTAACTCTTCTCCTGTTGTAAAACTGGTGTCCAATGTGTTGCATGTTTTACTATCTTTTATAACTACAATTGAACTTCTATATCTCGATCTTCAAGGGACGATACAAATTAGTTCGAGATAACAGAAGTTTGGGTCATCCGATGTCTAGTTTGGACAATTCCCGAAGTCCACATCTTAATGCAGGTCTAAAGTAATGCTGAAAGCTCCTGTAGGAGCTTTCAGCATTACTTTAGACCTGCATTTAGCTGTCACATGTGTTTCTGGATACGGGTAGTGATACATTTTAGAACAAGTCAATATTGTCAATTTTGGAAGGATCGGACTTTTACTTCGAGTTATCCCAAAGTTCGAGCTATCCGAGTTCGAGATATCGAAGTTTAACTGTATTGACATAACTATTGACTGAGTGACAAATAGAGATTGCGTCCTGAAAATACATCGAGTGTTTCATCTGGGTGTGAGTGGTTTGCAAGTTGAAAAGTTACTAAAACTTAACTGCAATCTGATGTAATGTGTTCAGAAGTTTGCTTTAAAATAAGTTATGTTCGTTAGAAAATATTTTATATAAAATACATATAGTGTAGTTACAGTTAAAACAATCTTAAGAGGCCGCTTTATGAATACAAATAGCAGGTATAATTTGCTTAACCCTTTCCCTGTTCTATGTTTATTTCAAATTTCAATACCTACTGAATATTCATTAACAAAACAGTACTAACGAAATATGGGAGGTGGAACATTGTAGACATTTTATAAGGCAAAGAAACAGATATTTCAAATTATATTAGCAAACAGAACAGACCCTGATCAGACGGCTCTTCTAGGAGCCGTCTGATATGGGTCTACTCTGTTTGCAAATGCGTGAAAGCACGTTTATATGAAGGAAAGGGTTAATGTAGGACGAAAGTAATTCAGAAAGCTCCTAAGTGGGTGTTCTGCATAACTATCCCTCCTTAACTATTTTCGGCCTAACCTCTTTGAATAAATGTACCAAAAAGAGCATTTACCAGAGAAAAGGAAACTTTTAGAACTGTGTAGATTTGAAACCATTAGGAGCAAATGCTCTATTTATCACAATGGTTTCAAAATTACTTTTGCAGAGGCGTCAAAATGCGTCAGTAGGGGGGAATGGGCTAAGCTTGATATATTTTTGGTGGTCGCATTAGAGATGTGTTACTGTATATAGATTGAATGTCTGTTATCTAGTTATGTCCTTCCTCTCTCATATATCATACATACAACAAAGCATTCAAATTGTTATTACCGGACAGGATCTGAACTCACCATCAACATTTTGATAGTAGTGTCTCCATAGTGGCCTAATCTTATCTTGACCGCCCACATCCCAGACAGTGAACTCGAGGCCCTTCACGGGGGATACCGTTTCCACGTTAAATCCTATGGTGGGAATCGTGGACACGGTCTCGTTGAGTTTGAGCTTGTATAGTACAGTAGTCTTGCCTGTAAGAAAAAGTGAGAACTTACAGTTGGTAGGTACAACCTGTAACTCTAATATAAAATATACATGTATATTATATATGCGTGTAAGAAACTTCATGAATACTGAAGTTTATTCTTTACTCAATACATAGTACGCCTTTACAAACAGAGTAGACCCAGATCAGATGGCTCCTATAGGAGCCGTCTGATCAGGGTCTGCGTTGTTTGTTTATTTATATTGTATATACGATTCTACAGTTTCTGCCATGGCCAAAACGTCCTGTGTCAATGTGCAACTGTATTTAGAGTAATCTAATTAATATTCATTTTGTTACTATTTTTTGAAGTTGGTGTAAAACGAATCAACTTCGGCGAATCTTCAGTAGAACCTGAATGTTCATTAGATTAATTTGTTATAATTATATAATAGCACATGGACACATGGAGCCGACTGATATGGGTCGATTCTGTTTGCTAAGGCATATTTATGGAGAAAACGGTTAAAAACAAATAGTTGCTTAATGCAGGGCTTTAAGGGACACTGGGTACCAGATGGTTACGCTTGCACAATTCTTACCCTTTCGAGTCTAGCGGCGACATCGTGATAATCTATGCAAACAGACGAGTCTCTAGATGAGACGCCGAGTAACAAGAGGTCTCATCAGTACCCAAACAGTTTGAATCTACATGAGACGCCGAGTAATAAGGATATCACCAGGACCCAAACAGTTTGAATCTACATGGGACGCCGAGTAATAAGGATATCACCAGGACCCAAACAGTTTGAATCTACATGAGGCGCCGAGTAATAGGGATATCACCAGGACCAAAACAGTTTGAATCTACATTGGACGCCGAGTAATAAGGATATCATCAGGACCCAAACAGTTTGAATCTACATGGGACGCCGAGTAATAAGGATATCACCAGGACCCAAACAGTTTGAATCTACATGGGACGCCGAGTAATAAGGGTCTCGTCAGGACCCAAACAGTTTGAATCTACATGAGACGCCGAGTAATAAGGATATCATCAGGACCCAAACAGTTTGAATCTACATGGGACGCCGAGTAATAAGGATATCACCAGGACCCAAACAGTTTGAATCTACATGAGACGCCGAGTAATAAGGGGTCTCATTAGGACCCAAACAGTTTGAATCTACATGAGGCGCCGAGTCATAAGGGTCTCACAGGACCTAAACAGTTTGAATCTACATGTGACGCCGAGTAATAAGGGTCTCACCAGGACCCAAACAGTTTGAATCTACATGAGGCGCCGAGTAATAAGGGTCTCATCAGTACCCAAACAGTTTGAATCTACATGAGACGCCGAGTAATAAGGGTCTCACCAGGACCCAAACAGTTTGAATCTACATGGGACGCCGAGTAATAAGGGTCTCACCAGGACCCAAACAGTTTGAATCTACATAAGACGCCGAGTAAAAAGGGTATCACCAGGACCCAAACAGTTTGAATCTACATAAGACGCCGAGTAATAAGGGTATCACCAGGACCCAAACAGTTTGAATCTACATGAGACGCCGAGTAATAAGGATATCACCAGGACCCAAACAGTTTGAATCTACATGAGACGCCGAGTAATAAGGGTCTCATCAGGACCCAAACAGTTTGAATCTACATGAGACGCCGAGTAATAAGGGGCCTCATAAGGACCCCAACAGTTTGAATCTACATGAGACGCCGAGTAATAAGGGTTTCGTCAGGACCCAAACAGTTTGAATCTACATGAGAGGCCGAGTAATAAAGGTCTCACCAGGACCCAAACAGTTTGAATCTACATGGGACGCCGAGTAACTAGGGGTCTCATCAGGACCCAAACAGTTTGAATCTACATGAGACGCCGAGTAATAAGGGGTCTCATCAGGACCCAAACAGTTTAACACTCTAGTAAGGTTTACAGTAGGCCATAAACCTGCCTAATTATCGATATGTAAGGCATGTGGTAGCTTATTGCAGGTCAAAAGAAATGCAGAAAGCTTCCTGCAGCACTTTTGCCCTGCATTATGCAACCACATGCTTGCTTTGTATGACTTCTGTGTTCAATTAATAAATGACCGCTTGGAACAGGTTCTACTGTATATAAAGAAATTGAAGACAGCTGAAATCTGAAACCTGAAGCAGACAACCTTAGCAGACGACATTATTTTCATCGAAATGGTTAATACTGTACAGTTGTGTACGCATGTTAAACCGGAAGACGAAGGTCTGCGTCAACTATCAGGGAGGACTTTCGAAGATATGCAGATACGGACGGTCATTTCTTAAATTTTGACAAAATTGGGAGCTAACATGGAGAACAAATATTAATGCATTCTGTATGTTTAAAATGTTATTAACCCTTTACTTAAAAATACGCTTTTCTACGCCTTTGCAAACAGAGAAGACCCAGATCAAGGTCTGCTATGTTTGCTTCTGAACTAATATAGATCTGATTCTACAGTTTTCACCGGTTAACATATTCTCTCCTACTGGCGCTTTTTTGGGGATTCTGTAAACGTTTATGTTTTATACAACTTTGTTAAAAGAGCATTTGTTCTATAGCAGCAAATGTTCTATCAATGACAATGGTTTTCAAAACTACACACTCCTAAAATTCTCCTTTTCTATAGTTAATGATCCTTTTAGGTAGATTTATTAAAAAGTTAGGTCTGAAATAGTATTGAAGGGCATGAGTTAAACGTTCCCCTGTTCTTTGTGCCATTATAAAAATCACTTTTTAGATATTCATGATGTCAGTATTTCTCACATGAATATTCCTGAACTAAAGGCTTAAGCCTACAGGCATACAGTGGCAAGTGAGTGAAAAGCACGATGAATTACAGCATTTTATTTACACATTGTATTTTTACCTGTTCAATATTAATGTATACTATAATGACATATTAACTAATATTAATTAAATCATTATAATGACATTTATCTGTATTGCACCATAAGCAAACACATCTCCTACATGAGCCGTCTGATCTAGGTCTTATCTGTTTGCAAAGACATTAAAAGTTGTTTATACGAAGGAATGGGCTAGGCAAATGTAAAACTTATATATGTGTGCTAGTATCAAATCAAAGCGATAATTAGTATCGAATTTACCAGCCAACCACGTGTTAAGAGTTTACAGTAACATAGTGTGTATACTTTAAAATTTAGTTAACTCTGATGCCGTCGGATTACAAACGCATTTGTGTATACATATCGTCAATAATGATCTGCACAGCTGAAATATAACATACGAAATTGTTTACGCTCGTGAGTTTAAAACATGTGATTAAACAGTGAACATTTCACAAGAACGTTGGATTTGAGTTTTAAATATGCCAGTCTACTCTGAATAAATGTAAATACCGTGACAAGGGCGACTTTGAAATAGCTGTGCCGTGATTCATAAATAATGGCGTGTAGTAAAGATTTAAGGGTCTCTATACTGACGGGCTCGGAGGAAATGTTTGACTTTTTCTGTCAGCCATGCAGCGCCGAAAAACACGTAGAAGCTGTCGGATATTGCAAACAATGTCACGAATACCTATGTGAAACCTGTTCAGATTATCATGGTAAACTGTCGGCAACGAAACATCACAAAGTGCTCGACAAGTCGAAAATGCCAAAGGACAACACACCAACAAAGGTCCAAGGCAGTGATGTGATAACGGAGACATGTACCAAACACCATGGGAAAGTATTGGAGTGTTTCTGCAAGAACCACAATCAGGTATGCTGCAGCGTTTGTCTTACTCTGAATCATAGTTCCTGTTCTGATAAGAGCTACATACCGGATGTCTCTGGTGGCATTGCAAATAGTCAGGAGTACAAAACATTGACTAGTGACTTAGATTTGCTAGTAAAAGAGATAATAAAACTGCAGGAACAAATCAAAGATTGTTCCACAAATAACAATAACTACTGCACTAAAGCACTTGCCAACATCGATAAATTTAGAAAACAGGTGAATGAACTTCTTGATAACATCGAAGAGGAAACAAAACGGAAGGTGTCCACATATCATAAGGAAAATAGCGATGCCGTCCAAGGAACTTCAGAAAAATACGAGATATTACTGTCAGAGATGAAATCAATGACACTAGACTTGGATGAGATGGCAAAAGCTGGTAAAAACAACCAACTGTTTCTACAGGTGAAATTATCTTGTCAGCGTGTGGCAGAATCAGAGGGAGAGATTAAAGAAAATAACAACTGCAACGTTACAAGATATGCATTTTACCAGGACGAGAAATTTCAAGAGATGGTGTCTACACTGTCCGCCATATGGTCACTGTCTGTGAGACAGGATGGAGCACCGACATCGGCTCGATACATGCGGGAGGTCAACTTGAAGTCAGAGGATGATGATAATGACTGCGGTATAAATAGTATATGTATACTTACCGGAGACCGTGTGGCTGTTACCGACTTTAAGAAAAAGTGCGTCAAACTGGTCGATTTTAATATTAACAAAATTACATCCTCGCTGTCTTTGTCATCAGAGCCGTTTGATGTTATAGAAACAAACGAAAACAAAGTTGCCGTAGCCTTACCACAAGAAAAGAAAATTGAAATGTTCACCGTGTCTGATGTGCTATCGAGGGATCACACCGTTGAGACCCCCGATGCCACCATTGAGGGTCTTTGTTATGATGGATCGAACTTTATCACTGCATGTCATCGCCCGGATAGTGTAAAAATCATTGACATGTCTGGCAGAACGTTGAAGACATACACCACAAACAGTCATGGTCAGCAGCTTTTCGCTACGGCTCGGTATATTGCTATAGGTCGTGACAAGGAAGTGATCTATGTAACTGATGAGAAGGCCAACACTGTTACTATGTTAACCACTCGTGGTGGTGTTATCTCCGTGTACGAAAGCGACATCTTAAGTTTTCCCGATAGAGTAGCTATAGACAAATACGTCTCTGTGTATGTTTGTAGCCGTAAATCCCACACAGTTCACCAGCTATCCCCAACTGGAGAATTCCAGCGGATCATACTAAACAGGGACCAGGGACTTACATATTTCCCTTATGCCATAGCTTACTCTGAGGAGGATAACACACTTTGCATTAGTAGCAATAGCACAGATCAAATTAGCAAAAACTGCATTAGACTCTACCAATTGGAATATATGTTGTTTAAACTGAACATTCGCTGCGATGTATTTTCGAATTGATGAACATGTACATGCCACCATGCAGCTAGACAAATACAAGTCCATGAAAATCTAACACTATTGGTACACTCCGATATTGCTAACATCAAATCAAAAGTCATGGATCAGTGGAACAAGTTGGAAAAGAACTGAACTCTTCTTCGACGTGCTTAGTGAAATGGGATGTTGAATTAAAGAATACAGTAGAACATGTCTTGAGCGGCCATCAAAAAGAGATGTAATTATAGGTGTGCAAGGCAGGTAGCTTAATGCTGTTCAAAGAAATGCAGAAATCTCTCCGTATTTCGTTTGCCCAGCATTAAGCAATCCACCTGCCTTTAACACTCCTATGCTCAATAAATGAATATTCGGTTAAGACAGGTTCAGCTGTATGTTAATGCAATTATAGCAAAATGTTGACTGGAAACCCCACTTATTCTTGTTATATTTGACGTTATTTATCATACAATATCTAGTGAATCGAAAATGTTTATAGTTGTATAACCAGTGACTCGAAAACTTTCCGTTGCATATATAGTCATAAAATGCACACCTAGCCAGAAATGTCACCCATTATAACGTGAAGTACAAATCTAGTTGCACCGTGTGTGAAGGTCAGACAATTATTACATAATAACGAGGGTCTAGTATATACTCAGTTCCCACATATAAAGGGTTACACTCCCCCATACTACTTTATATTAGTGCTTGCTACACGGGGGTTCTACTGTATACAATTGTAGTTAGTTAAACTGACATCGAGATAGCAGAAATTCTAGAAATCCGATTTTAATCCTTCTCTTGCTGAATTTTAAAAGTACAAAAATGAGTCATGCAGGAAACACCACATACAGAACAAACACATTTCGCCTTCTTTACACATGCCCTGTTGTGTAATTACATATATCTTCACTGTGTACACGTATTTCGCTGTGCAATCACTGCAGTGGAGTGCACTGGTTGCACAATCAACTTGTATTAAGTACTTCTTGTTCTGAAAATTGAATACCGCTTAAGCCGGTGCTAGGGGGCGTGAGCAGTGTTACACTTTCAATTACTGCTCATGAACAGACTCAGTAAAACCGAGTCTGCATTTTTCTCTTTTTGTGTTGCAATTTTTGCTTTCGGGGGATCACCTCTCTTCAGAATTTGTAATCTACGGACGTTACTGCCACAAGTCTTTTCTCAACCAGAGTTTTATGGGGATGTTATCTACAAACTTAGGAAAATTCGGGGTCATATCCATTTTCATGATTTGTTTATAAAACGCATTAAAACATTTAAGAAGAAAGATTATGATCCCATCATATTGCAACGCACTGCATGTTTGGTTGTCGACCCTTTTACAGTCGGTAGCTACGCTTCCCTCTTCGCTTGCGCGATGACAGGCAGTAGTACTCTATGATGATATACTCTTAAACTCAGGTACGGGATGTACTTACCAGACTCATGTATTATTTTTTCCTTGTCGTGCCCTTAACGGCTTCCCCGCAAGTGCTCTGATTTCAGCAAAGTCATTGAGTACATATTTGACGGATTGTCACAGTTTTTATGCTATGTTTTACATGTTGTCATGTGTTCATCGTCTTCTATGTTGTGGGTAAGTCCGGCGGGGATACCTTTATTCACACTATTTGTAAAGCTAGGGTGACTTTGCGAGAAGTGTGTGGTTAGGACGTCCGTAAACCGGTTTAATCCTCCAGTGGTGTTTTGGCACTGACCGTGGCAAGGCGGTACTCTCTTTGTCACCCTTCCTTTTGTTTGCCTTGCGTCTTTGTGCTTGTGATTTTGTTCATGTGTGGAGTGTTTGTCTCTAGTTCTTGTGTTGGTGTTTTCTGTGTTCATATCGTGTGTGAATGTGCGTTCCATTTGTAAATAGTGCAGAGCCTGATGAGACAGCTCCTACAGGAGCTGTCTCATCTGGGTCTTCACTATTTACAGGTAGGTATATTGACGTGAATAGCAATCGAAAGGCTAAGTCTTGGCAATTTCTCAAGTTCACGGCTTAATGCAGGTCGACAGTAATACTGAAAGCTACTGCATTCTGCTGCCACATGTGTTTCTGAATGTGCGTAGTCATACAGTTAAGAATGAGTATGCATTGTGAATTTCGGAAGGACCGAACTTTTGTTAAAGTCATCCCGTAGTTCGAGATATCCCAGTTCGAGATATCGAGGTCCAACTGTATAAGTTCCAGAACGCGTTTGTTTTCATCCCAACATCTATCGTCCTAGTAGCCATTGGGAACCAATCAGATATGCTTGGGACTTTGCGAATGTGTTGGTAATTTCAAGTCCAGATCGAAGGACTAAACATATATAAACAAGAGCACCTGTTGTTAGTTGTTAACAAATGAACTGCTATGTTCAAAAAGTGGTCATACAGATGTGAGAGCTTAAGAGGATATAAGTATGCTATGCTTGCCATTAAAATCCACTCGGTGATTATAACATTTCTTACTGAATTGACTGTATCCGTATACGATGGTCCGCCATTCCACTTTGGAAATACAGCATCGAAATGGTTATTCTATATACTTATACACAAGTACCACTGTTTAGCTATAGAAAACTGCATATTGAGACTCTACTAGACTAAAATGCAAAATGAGAGTAGTTCGACTTAGTGTGTAGCTGAAAAATATAATTCTAATTGTATATTTTGCAATTTACTAAATTCGAAATGTTTAAATGAAATAGAAATACGAATGAACATCGATATCTCGAACTTCAAAGGACCATACAACTTACTTCGAGATCACAGGTTAGAGTCACCCGACATCTATACTTAATAATGTTTTGCAGTTCGTTCACAGCTTAATGCAGTTCTAAAGTTCAACTGTACATACTTTCCATAAGTTATACACATACACATAGAGTCTGCATTACTTTTAATCAGTAATATGCAATTTTCCTGGATATAAAACTGACAAGTACATGCAATCAGTTTTGACGAACCTTCCGTATATCTTATACACCAATATAGTGTTCGTTTTAAGAGGGGGTGGGTGTAATAATTATGTTGCCGCTGTGACTTTTGGGCATTGATTTGTGAAGCCAACTATGCATTACCTGATCAGATGGCTCATTCCTGTGGTGATGAGAGGACAATATACATAGATGAAAGCCTTAGGGGGATAATAAAGATATACTCAGTTTCCTTATACGCATTTTCTTTATTCCCATATTATTTTAGGTAAAACTGTCCAGACTAATCTGAGTCCATGCTTATAAAGTTTTTTAGTTGAGTCTGAGTTCTCAAGCTGTTGATTGGTCAGATTTGAGTTCTCAAGCTTTTGATTGGTCAGATTTGAGCCAGAGACTCAAATCTGACCAATCAAAAACTTGAGAACGAACTCAGACTCAACTAAAAGTTTTATAAGCATGGACCCAGATACTTTAGGATGATCTCAGACTCAGAGTCAGGGTCAATGCTTATAAAGCTTTTTAGTTAAGTCTGAGTTCGTTCTCAAGCTTTTGATTGGTCAGATTTGAGCCTCTGAACTCAGACTCAACTAAAAGTGTTATAAGCATGGACCCAGAAGTTTTATAACCTTAGAACTTGGCCGAACTATACAAATTAATGTTCATGTTTAGGGTGCACTCTGATTAGAGGAATCCTTTAGGGACCCTCTACTCTGGGTCTATTCTCGTACTTTTGTCCATGTTCCTTTTACGAGATACTCGGTGCAAATGGGTTGACTTATTCTGAAAATAGGTGATCCTGCGAAAGCAAAAGTAGAAATGCAAAAAGAGAAAATTTCAGACTCGGTTTTATTGAGTCTGTTCATGAGTAGTAATTAAAAGTGCAATACTACTCATGCCCCTAGCACCGGCTTAATCAGTATTCAATTTTCAAAACAAATAGCATCAAAACTAATTACCAGAAACTATAACACCACTGAGAATGAAGTTTAAACAACAGTGATTAACTCTTTTGCCGCCATAGCCGAAATGTGATAACCGTTGCAAACAGTTTGGATCTAGATGAGACGCCGAGTAATTTGGCCTCTCATAAGGATCAAAACAATTTAACACTCTTAAGTATGTTAATACAAATTGAGGACATATTAAATCTGAAACAGGAGTCATACGATAATCTTAGCAGACGACATTTATTTGCCGTCGAAAGGTTTAATACAGTGAAGTTCAACCGGATGATACATGGCTATTGTTGAAGGTTTAAGTTCGATAGAGATATCAAGATACAGAGAGAGTCATCTCTTACATTAGCTAACATAAAGAACGAATACTAATGCACGGTTTTATTTAAACCATTTAAAAGTGAGTGGAAAGCTCATCATAGTACAGCACTGGTTTAGACAATGGTTTGTGATTTGAAATTATTATGTATGCATTAAAAAAGAAAACGCGAGGTCTCGTACAAGTAAACGTAACCCATTCCTTCATACTGACGCCTTTGGACTACACTTTCTGAACAAATTGTGTTAAAACAAAAGAATTTGATCCATATGAGCAAATGCTCTATTCATCACAATGTTTTAAAAACTAAATAATTATCAAAAAAGTTTCCTTTTTATCTAGTAAACGCCCCTTTTCAGTATATTTGTTCAAGGATCTAAAACATAGCCTATGAGAGAATGGGTTAGGGATACAAGTTCAGTGTTTACAGTGACATATGTGTATACTTCAGCAATGCGGTTAGCTCTGATACGGTCGGATGTGTGTCATTTAAACAGCAAACATCTACAGATTGTTTCTTAGTAATGTTGTATGAAATTGTTTTTGCTCATAAAATTTGAAGTTTGATTAAGCATAGAACATGCCACATAAACGTTAGACTTCAATTACTAAAGTGTTTGTATACCCAAAGTAACTGTAAATATCGCGTGGTTGGCAAATTTAGATATCTGTGTCTTGATTTATATACCATGGCATGTAGTAAAGATTTAAGCAAGTGTACACTAACAGGCTCGGAGGAAATGTTTGACTTTTACTGCCAACCATGTAGCGCCGAAAAACATGTGGAAGCTGTTGGATATTGCCAGCAATGTTTTGAGTACCTCTGTGTAACCTGCTCCATTTATCATGGTAAACTGTCGGCAACGAAGCATCACAAAGTGCTCGACAAGTTGAAAATGCCAAAGGTCAACACCCCAATTGAGGTCCAAAACAGTGATGTAATAACGGAGACATGTACTAAACATCACGGAAAAGTGCTTGAGTATATTTGCCAGAATCATAACCAGGTATGTTGCAGCGTTTGTCTTACTCTGAATCATAGTTCTTGTTCTGATAAGAGCTACATACCGGACGTCTCTGCCAACATTGCCAGAAGTCAGGAGTACAAAACATTGACAGGGGACTTAGGCATGCTAGTCGAGCAGATTAAGAAACGACAGAAAAAATTAAAAGATTATTCCACAAACAACGATAACGATCACATCAAAGCACTTGCCAACATTGATATATTTAGAAAACAGATAAATGATCTTCTTGATAACTTCGAAGAAGACACCAAGCGAAAAGTGGCCATATTGCATAGGAAAAATAGCGATGCCGTCAAAGGAACGTCAGAAAAATTCGATATTTTACTGTCAGAAATGAAATCGTTGGTAACAGAAATGGAGGAAATGACAAAATCCGGTAAAAACAATCAGCTGTTTCTTCAAGTTAAATTATCTTGTCAGCGTATTCCAGAAGCTCAGAGAGAGATTAAAGAAAATGATAAGTGCAATGCAACAAGATACGCATTTTATCATGATGAGAAAATTCAACAGATAGTATCTACACTGTCCGCTCTATGGTCGCTTTCCGTGAGACAGGATGACACACATACAACAGCCCGATATTTGCGAGAGGTGAACGTGAAGTCGGTAGACGATACAAATGAATGCGATATAAATGGTATAGCTGTACTGACCCGAGACCGCGTGGTTCTTACTGACCATATCAACAAGAAAATCAAACTGATCAACATTGAATTGGACAAACTTTCATCCTGGCTATCTTTGTCATCATACCCATTTGACATTGTTGAAATAAACCAAAACAAATTTGCCGCAGCCGTGTCGAACATTGGGAAAATAGAGATAGTCAACGTGTCTGATGTCCTAACCAGGAGTCACACCATTGATATATCTGACGCTGTTGTTGCCGGACTTTGTTATGATGGGACAAACTTTATTACAGCATGTCAATCTCCAGGCAGTATCAAAATCATCGACATGTGGTAGAACTCTAAACACTATCGCTTCTGACAATCATGGCAACCAGATCTTTAACAAGCCTCGACATATTTCACTAGACATTTGCAAGGAAATTGTCTATGTGACTGACAAGGATGCTAACACGGTTATATTTTTGGCCACTGATGGCCGTGTCATATCCGTGTATGGGCACGACATATTGAAATATCCTGATGGTGTAGCCGTAGGCAAGAACGGCTCCGTGTACGTTTGTATACGTAGGTCCGATGCCATCCACCAGCTGTCCCCTACTGGAGAATTCAAGCGGATAATACTAAGCAAAGACAATAACATTGCAAAGAATCCTCATGCCATATCTTACTCTGAGGATGATGAAAGGCTGTATGTTAGTAGCGGCAGCAACAGTGCGGAAGACAAAAACTACATTAGACTCTATCAGTTGGAATAGATACTACTTTAACTGAACTTTTGATTGTTTCAGTTTAATATATCAACGCTGTAAATATGTGATATGTTAGGAATTATGTGTCACTGCGGCAAAAGACTGTAAAGAACAATGTGCATCATAAATTGAAAAGTGTTGAAACAATCTAACCAATTTGCAATCCTCCCTAATTGCTCCCTTCTTGCACATTATCAATAACATGTGGGTCCCTGTAATTCCCCTCCAGATTAACATATTGCGTGTTTAACATGCCGCGTGTAAATAATGTATACTTGTGTACTTTTTATATCAAGTAAACTATTTGAGAACAGAAGAACCTGTCTAATGCGGCCATCAAAACGAGTCTAATTTCAGGTTTGTAAGGAAGGTGGTAGCTTGATGCAGGTCAAAGGAAGTGTAGAAAGCACTTATAGGAGATTTCTGTAGTACGTTTACCCTGCATTAAGCAACTATCTGCCATTTACATGTAAGACTCCTGTGATCAATAAATGAATTGCAGCTTCAGACAGATTCTATTATATATATAGGCACGTGTGGCCGTACAGCATGAGAGAAGTAGCAGTTAACACCCAGCTACTAGCAGTTGTAATCAGAACCACGAAAAACCAATTGATAATCTCTAGTTCTGCCTGCCAAATAGTTGGCAACAAAAAAGTGTTGAGGAAATTATGTTTGTTTTTATCGGGTTTTATGTCGCTTGAACAGTATGTATGTCATATCACTACATCCAGCTAATTACAGATGGCTAATTAGGACAACTTTGTGGCTGAACAGTAAAATGAACTGCTCTTTATCTGTTTATGTTGCTTAAAGAAAATGCACACGTTGGATTTTTATGAAACACACTTACCTCACACAACTTCAATGCATGCTAAAACATTATTATATCCACAGGAATTTGTGATTCCACTATGACTAGGGTCTAGGGTGTCTAAAATATCATTGCGCATTTATAGCTGGTTTTGGTCATTTCGTTATTCGAAGGTTGAACTGCGAAATATTTCGTTATACGAATAACGAACTACGAAATGGCGCCGGATTTTATATATTATCATGGTTTCCAATATGACTTGAGTCTAGTGTGTCCAAAATAATATCATTGCGCATTTATAACTTATTTTTGCCATTTCGTTATTCGGAGGTTGAACTGCGAAATAGTTCGTTATTCGAATAACGAACTGCGAAATGGCTCTGCATTTTGTATATAAAACATTGATTCCACTATGCCTGGGGTATAGGGTGTCTAAAATATCATCATTGCGCATTTATAGCTGGGTTTGGTCATTTAGTTATTCGGAGCTTTAACTGCGATTGAATAATGAACTACGAAATGGCGCCGGATTTAATATTTTATTTTTGATTCCAATATGACTTGAGTCTAGTGTGCCTAAAATAATACCATTGCGCATTTATAACTTATTTTTGCCATTTCATTATTCGGAGGTTGAACTGCAAAATGGCTCTGCATTTTATATATAAATCATTGATTCCACTCTGGCTGGGTCTAGTACGTCTTAAATATCATCATTGCGCATTTATAACTTATTTTGGCCATTTTGTTACTCGCATAACGAACTGTGAAATGGCTCCGGATTTAATATATAAATCATTGATTCCAATATGACTGGGGCCTAGAGTGTCTAAAATATTATATCTCTGCTCGTTTATAACTTATTTCGATCATTTAGTTATTTAAATAACGAACTGCGAAATATTTCGTCATTCGAATAACGAACTGCGAAAAGGCTCCGGAATTAATGTATAAATATTTGAATTAATTATGACTGGAGTCTACAGTCTCTAAACTATCATCACTGAACATTAATAACATACTTTGACCATTTTGTTAATCATAGGTTGAACTGCGAAATATTTCGATTTTCTAATGTGGAACTGGGAAATGGCAACCTATTTTATATACAAGTTTTGAATCCACATTGGTTTGTGTCTACAGTCTTGGGAATATCACCAATGCGCGTTTGTAACTTATTCTGACCATTTTGTTATTCGTAGGTTGAACTGCGAACTATTTTTGAATCAAAAGGCGAACTGCGAAATATTTCGTTATTCGATTGTCGAACTGCGAAATGATCCAAGAGTTTATGTAGAAGCCATGAATCCGCACTGGGTCTACAGTGTCTAGAATATCATCATCACTGTGTGTTTATAACTTATTCTGACAATTTCGTTATTGAGGAAGTCGAACTGCGAAATATTTTGTTATTCAAATGGTGTCTTGCGAAATGGCTCTGAATTTTACATACAGTTTAACCCCTCTAATGCGACCACCTAAAATGGGCATCTTTCTGGGCAGTAGAGACAGGTCATAGCTTAATGCAGGACAAATGTTATGCAGAAAGCGTCTAGAGGAGCTTTCTGCATTACTTTCGTCCTGCAATAAGCATCCACCTACTACATGTTTATTCATTAAATGATCGCATTAGAGGGGTTCTACTGTATAATATTTTATCAAACTATGATTTGGGTCTAAACTATTTCGCTGTTCGAATGACAAACCGCAAAATGGCCCGACCATCCACGATGAATCGGTTCTACAATGTCTACAATACACATATAATTACTACTACAGCTTGTAATAACCATTTCGTTATTCGTAAGTCCAATTGCAAACTATTATACTAAATATTTCGTTGTTCGTTATTCGATTAACGAACTGCGAACTGGCAGCCAACTTGACGCTGCCTTCAAGGGTAGCTGTGTATACCGTATCTTGCGGACTTTGTAACCCAACAATTCTATGCAAAGTGAAGTAAGGGTCAGCTTCAACTGTTCGGTTGTTATATTTCGATTCCATCAAGAAGACAAACTATTGCATGATGTGGTGTGCTCAATTCAAATGGTTTGAAGTGTACAGACAGAACTAAACAAACAAAGCATGTTCTGACATTATGCATCAAACAGTTTGGTTCTACGGTTTAAACATGTATTTATACAGAAAGAAAGAGACACATACATATGACCTTGGAAATAAACCATATACAATTTGAATTCGGTGGTTAAATCATGGGTGAAGTATCTGACAGCTTTTGATCATACATTGAGATGACCCAGTATCACGTCTGATATTATTAACCCTTCGCTTGCTATTCACGTCAATATACCTACCTGTAAATAGTGAAGACCCAGATGAGACAGCTCCTGCAGGAGCTGTCTCATCAGGGTCTGCACTATTTACAAGTTGATTGTGCAACCAGTGCACTCCACAGTAGTGATTGCACAGCGAAATACTTGTACACAGTGAAGATATATGTAATTATACAACATGGCATGGGTAAAGAAGGAGAAATGTATTTTAGAATTCAGCAAGCGAAGGGGTTAACCCTTTTCTTTATATAAACGTCAGAGCAAAATTTCACTTATAATTTACATTATGACATTCCAGTTAATAAATATTCATGATGTCATTATTTCGTTCAATAATATTGAAAAGAGAAAGGGTTAAACGGATATTATGGGGTCAATGAATCAATAGACCAGCACTTTATGAACAGTTAAGTTCACAATTACAGACAAACAGTTGATAAAAAATTATAACAGTGATGAGTCAGTCGTTCGAAAAATATAACTACATGTAGTGGAAATATAGGACACAGAAATTAATTTTACAGAACATATAATTAACCCTTCGATTGGTATTCGCGTCAATATACCTACCTGTAAATAGTGCAGACCCAGATGAGACAGCTCCTGCAGGAGCTGTCTCATCAGGGTCTGCACTATTTACAAGTTGATTGTGCAACCAGTGCACTCCACAGCAGTGATTGCACAGCGAAATACTTGTACACAGTAAAGATACAGTAAAACCCCGCTAATGCGACCTACAAAAAGGGGCATAATTCTGGTTGACAGAGGCAGGTGGTAGCTTAATGCAGGACGAAAGTTATGCAGAAGGAGCTTTCTGCATAACTTTCGTCCTGCATTAAGCAATCACCTGCTTTAAATGACACCAGTTGCTGTTTATTAAGTGGTCGCATTAGCGGGGTTTCACTGTATATGTAATTATACAACAGGGCATGGGTAAAGAAGGAGAAATGTATTTTAGAATTCAGCAAGCGAAGGGTTAACCCTTTTCTTTATATAAATGTCAGAGCAAAATTTCACTTAAAATTTACAGTATGACATTTCAGCTAATAAATATTCATGATGTCATTATTTCGTTCAATAATATTGAAAAGAGAAAGGGTTAAACGGATATTATGGGGTCAATGAATCAATAGACCAGCACCTTATGAACAGTTAAAGTTAACAATTACAGAAAAACAGTTGATAAAAAAAATATTATAACAGTGATGAGTCAGTCGTTCGGAAAGTATAACTACATGTAGTGGAAATATACGATACAGATATTAATTTGACAGAACATATAATTAAGTATAATGGTAAACTACAGACCAGCTACATCTTATCCCATTCACTGTAACTCTTTTGCGGCCAAATACCAACTGCTGTAGTCTAGGAACTTTGTTGTCTGCTCATGTATTTATTTTTTTTAATTTTCTTCCTGTTTGTCCATGTTGTTTGATGCAATGATTATATTTCATCTGGTCGATGTGAAAAGCAACAAAACTGTATCCTCGCTGTTTTTGTCATCAGAACCGTTTGATGTTATAGAAGCAAACCAAAACCAAGTTCCCGTGGCCTTACCACAAGAAAATAAAACGTTTTCATCGTGTCTGATGTGCTATCCAGGGATCATACTGTGGATACCCCGGTGCCACCATTGCGGGTCTTTGTTATGGTAGATCGAACTCTATCACTGTATGACGTCGCCCGGATAGTGTAAAAGTCATTGACATGTCTGGCAGAACATTGAAGACATATACCACTAACAGACATTGCCAGCAGCTTTTCACTGAGCCTCGACATATAGCTATAGGACTGAGCCTCGACATACATGTATAGCTATAGGCCGTGACAAGGACGTGATCTATGTAACTGATGAGAAGGCCAACACGGTTACAACTTTGACCACTGGTGGTAGCGTCATTTCGGTGCATGAACAGGGCATTTTAAAGTTTCCAGATGGAGTAGCTGTAGACAAATACGGCTCCGTGTATGTATGTAGTCGTAGATCGCGCACTCTTCACCAGCGAATCATACTGGACAGGCACCAGGGACTTACACATTAACCTTAAGTCATAGCTTACTCTGAGGAGGACAACAGACTCTGCATTAGTAGTAACAGCTCAGAGCCGAAAGACAAAAACTACATTAGACTGTACCAATTGGAATAGACGTCCTTTAAAATGAGCATTCGCTGTACATGTGATGGTTTATAATTATGGCAGAATAATACAAGCCCGTGACCGTGAAGAACAATTTCCAGTATAACTCTAATAAAATTGATTTATTCTGATATTGTAACATTCGATCCTGCTTCAAAACCAATAGGGAACAGAAAAATGCATAAACTATTATTCGTCGTACTTAGTGAAAACGACATACATGTATAGCTCGAACAATTTGATCTGGACCCTCACTTTTATGCAGAATACATAATGAGAGAGATGACGCTGTACAAATAAAAGTCCACTGGTAAATGTGAAGTCTATTAAATTCTTACTGAAATTACGGGAGAGCGATAACCCGTGCATTGTAAACCATACAAGCACGAGTGTGTCCATGCATAGTTGCTTAGCGGGACACGTGCCGAGGATAAACCTGTGCAATGCCGATGGAAGAAATAAAAATGTTACGATTTTTTATTTATGCAAATTAAGTAGGTCAGGGTCCAGGTCAAATTGTTCGAGCTATACTAATAGAAGATTTAATTTTGTATGAATTGCAATTGTGTAGTATAAATGTGTTTGTGCCTGCAGTGCAGCAATCAGAGACGATGACCAATGTCTGCTTGTAAGGGCAGTCGGAATTACAGATATACCTCTGACGAGTTCTGTTGTTAGCTGACTAATTTCAGCACGAAGTCGATGTGTAAACACAATAATGGCAATACGTTAACTTGAAATCCCTCTTATTCTTGTTATATTTGACTCGATATTTATAGTAGAATATCCAGTGACTCGAAAAGGTTCTAGTTGAATAACTAGTGACTCGAAAACGTTCTAGTTGAATAACTAGTAACTCAAAAAATTATAGGTGAATAGCTAATGAGTTGATGACGTCCTAGTTGAATAACTAGTGACTGGAAAACATTCTTATGTTGAAAAACAGGTGACGCAAAAAGTTCTAATTGACTAGCTAGTGACTCGAAAGTGTTCTAACTGAATAACTAGTGACTCGAAAACGTTCTAGTTGAATAACTAGTGAAAACAATATTTTATTGAATAACATATGACTAAAAATATAATTTAATAGAGACTCGAAAGCGTTCTTTTGTTGAATAGCTAATGATAAGATAAGTATCGTTGTAGTTGAATAACTAGCAAGGGGAAAACATTTTTTCGTGGGACAACATGTGACTCAAAAACTTCTATTCGAATAGCTAGTGATTTGAAAACATACTAGTTGAATAACGTGTAATTGGTAAACGTTATTTTGTTGGATAACGTGTGACTCTAGTTGTAGTTCTAGTTGAATAAGTAGTTACTCGAAAACATTCTAGTTAAGGACGCAGGTATTTCGGCACTTTTCATACTAATATTAATCATTTCCCTGTTCAGTATTCATGTAAGAAATAATGACATCATTAATGTTTATCAGCTAAATAATGTAAAAGGAAGTGTTTGCTCTTGCAAACACTGCAGAATCAGATATATGCCATGTCAAAAGCAAAAAGAGCTAATTCTGATCTGGGTCTACTCTGATTGCAAAAGCGTGAAACTGAAAATTGAAATTACATGTACATTGTATATCATTTCGTAAGCAGGAGCTGTCTAATATGGGCGTGTTCTGATTTCAAGTCCGTTAAATGTGTCTCTACCATGAGCGGGGTTAAGCACTGGCTTAGTCTCATTAATGAACTGTAAGACAGCATGCTAATTTTGTGAGGCCGCGGTTGCCGTCTTGGATAGCGTTAAAACCGAAAGTAGCTCGACATCACCATTTAGAGTACACAAATGTGAACTAAGCACTGGCTGTACCGGTTGTGGGTCAAAATGGCGGTTTCCGATATTGATGATTAACGTTACGACCATTAACGGAATAAACAAATAATCATTCATTTTACCCTTTACTACATAACTATTTATTTAGTCATGGATATTAATTAACTGATTTTTTTATGGATTCAACATAGTTGAAACCATCTATAGTCACCGGCCGATTTTCAATCTTTACAGTGCCGCTCACGCTTTAATCAAGCGCGACTCAAAGTAGGGCATTCATCTCATAATCGAGTCTGTCCATCCGGTCTTGCAGAAATTTCAAAACGGTAGCCCGACTAATCGTGTAAAGCAAGGCTTTTTGCGTATGAATAGAATTTTGATATAACAGTAAACACAAACACAACACTATAACTTACTTCGCTTCCACTTGGTTAGGAATCATTTGACGCTTGTTTAAGTTTTGACGGATGTTTGTAACATGTTAATATGGACGCGCATTTCTCGCAATTCTGAATACAGGGCGGAGTTGATTTAGAGGACTCGTAGCCCTTTGCGAAAGTGACATCTTTTGAATCCAATTTTATCAATGACTACATAAGCATTAATATGCACCCACAGCTTGCTTTACTGGTATATTGTGATCGTTCTGCCCATGTGCATGCACGTGTGTACGTACCCGTGTACAGCTTGTCCGGACCATATTTCCTATATCATTTCAGGTAGAAACACCACATTTGGCGTGTGCGTACCAGTTCAGGTCGCTGTGACATCGACATTGACCTCTGACCTTAACTATAGAAAAGCCTTGTTCAGAACGGAGCATATCTCCTAAATTACTAGAGGTATAAATGCCAAATTTGATGTGTGAGTACAACTTGGGATGATAGAGTGTTCAGGTCGCTATTGCCTTGACATAAGCCTCTGACTTCTGCTATGGAAAAACCTTGTCCGGATCATATCTTCTGTATGACTTGCGGTACGAAAGTCAAATTTGGTGTGTAAGTACATGTTGCGTACCTTTTTCAGGTCACTGTGGCTTTGATCTTGACATTTTACCTCGACTACAGACGAAGGCCTATACCTCTGCCCTAAAATATAGAACAACATTATTCAGAGCATATATCTTACATTACATGAGGTAGGTATGCTATCATGTGGTTTGTGAGTACATCTCGGATGGCGGAGTGTTGCGCATCATGTTCATGTCTCTGTAGCCTTGACCTTGACATCTGACCTAAGCTATTGACATAAATTGTCCGGTGCATACATGTAACTATCTCATGCATTAATTGGCATAAGAATGCCAAATTTGGTGCATGAGTATATCTTGGGATGGCGGAGTCTCACGTACCAGTTACAGATTGCTGTGTCTTTGA
This sequence comes from Azorinus chamasolen, assembly GCA_963576725.1. NCBI lineage: Eukaryota > Metazoa > Mollusca > Bivalvia > Cardiida > Solecurtidae > Azorinus > Azorinus chamasolen. The sequence goes on along the minus strand of OY755235.1, from coordinate 105,813,919 downwards.
ACTTGACCTCTGACCTCAGTTACTGAAAAACATTGTTCGGAGTATACCTCCTGTATTACTTGAGGCAGAAAACCTCGCGTTTGGGGAGTTAGTTCATCTTGGGATGGCATAGTGTTGTGTACCAGTTCAGGTCACCGTTGCCTTGACATTGACCTCTGACCCCAGCTATAGAAAACCCTTGTCCGGAGCATATCTACTTTATTATTTGAGGTAGGAATGCCAAATGTTGTGTGTGAGTACATCTTGGGATGCTGGAAGGTCATGTGCCATGGTCAGGTCACTGTGACCTTAACATCTGACATTAGTTATAGAAAACATTGTGCGATGCATATCACACTTGTGTTTTGAGGTAAATATCTCTATGGATAGTTAAAAATGGGTATTTGACATTATAGCCGTATTGTTAGTTTTGAACTAGTAGTGATACTTACTTCATATTTAATGTGCCTATGCTTCTCGTGACGCTGCTTCTTTTTAATGGTGTCTGGGCAATGTAACGTGTCAAGGCTAAAGGTATTTCTTCCGTAAATTCAATATTGGCTATAACTTTTAAAGTACTATAAATAATCAGTTCATACTTGTCATATATTAGAATTATTGAACTGTGTCTTTTAAATAATGTATGGTCAATGTCGCGTGTAAAGGTCAAATGCCATTTTCCCTATTTTTTTTAAAAATTGGTTATTAATTTAAAATTGATTCTGGTAAGGGTTTCCTATTTGATGGGTATATGCATCTCAAGAAGCTACATGTCACGGCCAAGTTTACGTGTCAAGGTCAAAGGCTTTTGTCCGTAAATTTAATTGTGGTTAGAACTTTTGAAATGCTATAGGTAAGTTCTTCATGCTTGGTGTGCATATAGCATCTCATAAAGCTGCATCTTTTATGGCTGTCTCTGTTCCTAACATTTCTTGTGACTTAAAATCAATGAACACTTAAAAGTACATTGATGTATAATGGCATATGAACACAGGCACGTTTTGGCCTTGGCAGAAACTGTAGAATCAGATATGTATATGGCCACAAGCAAACAGAGCAGACACTAATCAACGGCTCCTACATATACGTATTAATGGAGTAAAGGGTTTACATTGCGTATAAATATTCTCACTTATCATATTTTCAACTCATTTTACGCAGACATAAGTGCATATGTACAAGAGCTGACTGCCATGTTTGTAACCTGTACAACATGCACGGTGTTTCATTGCGTTGCTTATATTGATTTTTCAACATGAACGATAATTGAAAACATCTTGCTACATTATAATTCTACTTCATTTTGAGATGATAACGTGGGGCGAAGCGCGTACATGTAGTGCCATACTGACTTACTAAATACATTGTTTGTGGACGAAAATTATGCATTAAAAGAGTTATCGGAATAATTGATAGTTTACACGCATTCTGGACGAGTCAAATAGTATGAACAATATATAGCTTCCAAACAATGGTAAAAGTAAAAATTGCATTGCATTCTTGTCTTTTTAATTGTATATCTAGTAATGTATTGCATTGTATTGAATCAAGCCCATCCTCTAAAATTGTATTGAATAGTATCGAATTGTATGGTATCGTATTACACTGCATGACATTGTATTGTATTACATTGTAATGCATTATATTGCATTGTATTGTATTGCATTATATTGTATTGCCTTATATTGTATTGTTTTATATTCTATTATATTGCGTTGTGTTGTATTATGTATTGAATTGTATTGAAGCAATCACGGTGGCTTATGAGAGATTAACATTGTAAATGAAATTGAGGTATAATAATATCTTATGTCATACGGTAAAGAAATGTAAGTTATTGAATTATTCAAATATGTAATGCTACTAGGGTAGCCCTCTTCATCCTTCCCTTACGCAGTTCCTTCCTAATTCTTAAGCATTTGTATGCTGAATATTCCACTTGGAGTGGCTTATCATTGTTTAACTGTAGAGTACATTCAATATGAAAGGCTAAACCCTTTACTCCATGAATATTTATGTAAGAAATGATAATATTATCAATACTTATCAGATTCATTTTTATAATGGACATATAAAGTTTTGGCCATGGCAGAAGCTGTGAAATCATATCTATATTATATCATAAGCAAACAGAGCAGACCCTGATCATGCTCCAACAGAAGCCGTCTGATCTGGTTCTACTGTGTTTGCAAAGGCATAGAAAGACGCAGTTATGGAGTAAAGGCTTAACTTTACTAGATGATCTTGAATGGCAAATAATGCAAACTTTTAAATGTAACTATGAAAGTTATTTTAGGTCGAAAAGAAATTGAACATCTCGAACAGGGTAACCTGCAAGTGTCAAGTCACAGATCTATATGATCGACATTCAGCCTCGTTTCTTATCTTAGCCGACGGTCAATGATGAAAAACACAACATCCGACTAAACACGCAAATGTCGGAATGCAAAGTTGATATGTACGTTTGTATTCGCTCGTTTCATGCACGTTGAACTAATTTGATAAATAACATTACATTAGAAGCGTCAAGAGAGAGAAACACGCGCAGTGTTTATATTGTATTGCAAAACGTATTTATACAGAAAGGTTTGGTATTCGTTGATAATTAAGTATAAACGTATTTATACAGAAAGGTTTGGTATTCCTTGATGGTTAGGTATATAAGATTTGCTCCGCACGAACGTTTTTCTATAATTAATGTCAAGGTCAAGGATACATTGAGTTGAAAGGAGCGGTCTGATCAGGATCTGCTCTGTTTGGTTATAAGCTTATCATAGATCTGATATTTTTATTTTTACCACAACCAAAATTATCCTGGATACACAGCCCATTATAAAAAATCAGCTAAAATATCCATGGTGTCATTATTCCTTACATTAATGTTGAACAAGGATAGGGTTGATAGATCTGTTGTATATCGATATGCTGGATATAGATCTGTTGTTAGAATAATGTGTGTCTTAACCCATTACCTCATTGGCTATTTTTAGACCAAACGTCCTTGAGTAAGTCTGCTGAAAAGGAGCATTTTATAATGGAATTTTTAAAATTGTGTAGTTTTGAAACCATTGTAATAAGTAGAGCATTGCTGCTATGGAGCAAACCAAGTAACGCTATATTTATCACAATGGTTTCATAAAGTCATTTTACAGAGGCGTCAAAAGCCGTCAAAATGAGGGAATGGGTTATTCCTTATTACTTTTGTGTCTAAACTCACTTGTTCACACCTTCGTGGATTTATTAGGCACAGAGCAACATATAAAAGTGTGTATTCAAATACTAAAATTTTCTCCACCAAATCCTATGTTGTGACCACTCTTTAGAATCGTGGCTTCGAGACAAATATAGAGTGGTCACAACACAGGGTTTGGTGGAGAAATAAAGAAGTTATTCTTGAAAATAATTTAATTTATCTTATCTGGACCTCGGAGAAATGTGGATGGTGGTTGCGCACATCATAATAAATTGAAGGGATATACAAGCACGGGCACTCAGCATAGAAGTGTGTTCACGGTGATGGCCCTAAATTTCAAACGACCTTTTATGCATGGTCTAAAATACCTCAAGTTTTCAAACATGGCGGGTCTGTCTGATGAATTTAGACACGAGTCGAAAATTCAAGGCATTTAGTCATTTTGATTTTAAGTAAAACTGTTTGATTTTTTATAAATCAAATCAATTTGTAGAATTAAATGAAATTATAAATTTAGGTAAGGCATATGAATGATTTACAAAAAATACATGTTTGGTATTGGACATGCTAATTTATTTCATTATTATGCAGAAAAGATATATCTGACATGCGCAGAATGCAGAAGAAAAATAATTAATTTAAAAGCATGTAATTGGTGGAACTTGCAGTTATAATGAATATGTAATAAATAATAATAATAATAAGACAATTTATTATACCTCAATTTCATTTTCAATCTTAATATCCCATAGGCCACCGTGACATAGAAATACTGTCAGGCCCAGCGGGAAATCAAAGTACTGACAGTACTGAAGGTTTCGGACATAATATATATTTATTATATTGATTGTTTGCTGTGGATTTTTCTGAAAATCATGTCAGTAGTTTGGAAGACATTTAAAGAATTGTTTTATGAACATGTCACACACAGGGCGATTCCAATAGCTCAACGTGCTACTTTGTGCCAATAGAGCCAAAATCGATGTTTAATGTAGTATAGAGGAGCCATCACTCCATTATTTGAAAGTAAGGGTCATACTTCTGCTACTATCTGGTGGACCATAACAGTAATTAGCATGCATCATTCACTTATCCATATATACACTTCCACCATTTTTAGGCATATTCCTTATGATTCTAAATACCCTACAAATGATTGGCAAATATACTGTGGGGTGATATTAACAATATGACAAATTATAAAGTAACAAATATATTTCAACTTAGCATGACAGGATACAACAGGGGAAATAAAATTAACTAGAAAATTGTTTCCAAGACACTGATGCACCCCTCCCCCTAACAATAGTGTCTCTATATCAAGCACTTTTGACTATGTGTTATACAGTGAAGAAACTTTCAGAGTCCCATAACTCTGGTAAAATGGTCAGAGCAATAATTACATTCTTTAAGAAAATCTTCACATCAAGGTTGACAGCTTATCATGGGTGAAAATTTGAAGTAAAACCTCCCATTGGTATATGGGTTGTTAGACACACAATATTGTTTCACTTTATATTGTATAGTGAAGACGATTTCAGGCTTCCACATCGGGCACAATTGGTCTGAGCAAAAATAAGCCTTTCTGTCCTTTTGCAAACAGAAAAGACCCTGAATAGTTTATCCATGCCTATACCTTGTCTTTTTGTGTGATTGCGTTGTATTTTCTTACTTTTTCCTGAGGAGACTGCGAGTGTGAGTCTGTTCAGAGTCGATTTGTGAGTCTGTGCTGCAAACAATACATACCCCGATCAGTTACCACAACTGGCCAGGGTCTTCGCTATTTGCAGCATCATACATGTAACAAGTATATCAATAAATGATATAATTAAAAATAAATTATAGTCATACATGCAAATTACAGTTAGTGCTGTAACACTACAGACCCTGATCAGTAACCGGGGTCATAGAAATAAATGATATGAATTAGAAATAAATTACATACATTACTATAAGATACTATAATACACTATAAGATACTATAAGCCTGACACGTAAATCAATAAATGATGAAATGTTTATAAATTAAAATATAAGAAAGTGCGTTGTCTCATTTTGTTTGCCTTTCTCCTTTTTTTCCTTTTAATGATTTTTTTAATAATATAAAGGACACAAAAACCTTTGTTTCCTTTTAATAATAATTGTTAATACTACCATCCAAGCTACTTAAACAATAACGGTTGGCAAAGTGGGACACCCTGTTTGGATTCAGACCTAATACCAAGTAAATGTCTGACCAAAATCTAAACTGTTTATAACTTGTGACAATTTTGCCTTAGGTCAAAATGCCTAAAACTGATCTTTTAGAAATTCAAATGATGACAAACCTGAAGCAGACGATATTACAGATCTCTACAGCTTGCTTAATCCTTATAATGCTGAGTGATGTTTCGTTTGCAACAATTGCCGTCTGCTTCAATTCTTCAATAAACTTTCTTTCATTTTATGCAAAAATATGGCCAAGATGACAAACAGTTTGGATCCTGATGAGACGCAGAATTATGTGGCCTCTCATCTGGATCCAAACTGTTTGCATAGGTAATCACAGTATCGCCGCTAGCGTGCAAAGAGTTAAGCGTATGACCTCTAGAGATTTTAGCATGATGTAACAGTTGCCCTGTACTACTGACCACCAGTGCTGTAACCTTTATACTGTAAGGACGTAAAGAACAGAAGAAGTCTATTTAACCCTTATTTCCCCATATAAACTTGTTTTCATGCATCTGCAAACAGATTCGACCCAGATAAGACAGCTCGCTCCCATAGGATCAGAATCTGCTCTGTTTGCTAATGGATCCACCTTCTATATTTCATGATAAATATTTTGTAAGATTCCGGAACCGGATTGTAAGCTAAGCACTGCATATGCGCGTATTCTCTTAGGGGGGATTCCCGCTAGGTAGAGCTCGTGCAATAAGGTTTTCCGTGAAAGTTTGAGTCGCAATCCATTTTATAAGGATTTCGGCAAAGTCGAAACCCTAAAAATTACTGTCGGAAAAATACTGTCTCCCGCTACCATAGGCACGGAACATCTAGATCAATGATCGCTTATTAAATTGTGTGCGTGGAGTCATCGACTCACATCATCTGACGCTTGCAATTTGATCGACTAACGTCAATTTAATAATTGCTTTTGTTTAAATGTTTGAGAAATGTCGCGTTATGCGACTATTTCGGAGAAAGGTCTGTCAAGATTGAACAGTGAAATGGACTCCGCCAGTATTTATAACGTGTAATGATTATAAATGTGAAGCAGTTCCGCGATTTTTAAGTTTTTTTCCAAACTGTTTATTATTGAATAAATATTTTTACTGACGAAATTGATTGTGCTGTTCGTTATAATAAATCAAATATCACATTCTATGGAGAGCGACAGCACGTATTGTCAACCCTCGGTAGGGTAATGTCCACCTCGGCTAACGCCTCGGTGGACATAACCAACCTCGGGTTAACAGTACGCGCTGTCGCTCTTCATAGGATGTGATATTTATATAATATAATTTCCTATGCCTGTGTAATCAGACCCAGCTAAGAGAACAAATATAAACACTTTACACGCCTTTGCAATCTTGATAATCGTTTATGCTCACATCTGAACAGAATTAGAATTAATTCTATATTGTTTCATAACCAAACAATGCAGACTCTGATCAGACGGCTCCTGTAGGAGCCTCTGATCTGGGTCTGCTTTGTTTGCAAGGACATGAAAGGCATCTCTAACAGATAAAGCGTTAAATTAAACACGAGTAGTGTTTGAACTTTCAGTCTCGGTGTTACTATGTTTCACACTAATGTCTCCATCCAGAGCACTACCGTCGTCTGTATGACTGACACCCATCTCCTCTGTGGCCCATTCTTGGGTCTCACCAGAACCAAACACTAAATAAAACACGCCACCAAAAATGTAGATCCCAGACACGATGTAGAATACCACTTGCCACTGCTCTTTAGTTTTCTGAAAGAAAGCAAATGAACACAGAAATTATTGGAACCGGTTATTATCATTAGCTCACCATTGAAGCATCAGCTTCCCAACGATGCAGCTGTGAATTCGAACCTCAACAGAAGTATCTTATGTAATAACTTGGCACTATTGCCCGATATTTTATTATTTTTATTTTAATTATTATTTTACACCCCCGCAAACAAAGTTTGAGTGGGTAAACAGGAAGCATCCAATCCGCCTGTCGGTCGGTCTGGCGGTTGATCCGCCTGTCGGTCGGTCTGGCGGTTGGTCCGCCTGTCGGTCGGTCTGGCGGTTGGTCCACCTGTCAGCACTTGAACAGGGAAGGTCTCATTCAGTCTGAACGCTATTGAATCTATATTTGTCATACATATTAACCACAAATAGTAAAATGAGTGGGGCGCAATTTTCACGTGTTTAGCGGTAGGCTTTGCAGAATTATCCCTCTTTAACTTTTGCGACTGCGACCAAAGCTGCCGTGTGGGGCATGCATCACATTTAATGATAATTCTAGTTATCTACCAGACAGAGATTAGGTAAAGCTATGTACTTTTCCAGTCACCTACGAGGCGGCGTCCGCCAAGCTCGGAAAATACATTACCCTTTGACTAGCATGAAGTATTCAGGCGAAGTTCGCTGCTGTGCAAATGCAGGGCCTGCATGTTCATACTGCGTGACATCAACGAAACATTTGCCAAACTTTCAATAGTTTTAGTTTCAAAATGCCGCATTTGTTATTCAATATTACATTCAATCATTCATTTTACTATAATAATTATTTCCTAGATACGCGACGTCTTGTTGAAAGTAGCCGGCCTCATATTGTTTCCGATATGATTTACGTAGAATTTTCCGACGCGTATCAGTCAACGACCATGACATCCATAGTGCTTTGTATGAAAGTAAAATAGTTAATTTGTTATGTGTGTGGATCAAATTCCATTAGCAAACAGAGCATATCCTATGGGAGAAAACACGTTTACATGAGGGAAAATGTTAACTAGATATGGACTGTCTGGCATTCCACACAGCGGTGATGCAAATCTGTTGCGAACTGCACAATATTGAAATTTTGTTTTTTAATTTAATATAAAGGCAATTACATTGTGCTGTAGAGAAACTTGATAGTTAATAAAAATCATAAATGTAATCCTTTACCTTATAGACATATGTTCACACAGTTGCTAACAGCGTAGACCGTACATGGTCTACTCCGTTTGCTGTTGAAATGATATTTATCTGATTCTGCCATGGTACAAACATTCTTTGTCCTAGTTTGTGTCCTTAAATAATTAATTATTTATAGACGATTGTTGTCATCTTTGCAAACAGAGTAGACCCAGATCAGACAGCTCATGCAGTTATGACTCTGAGGCTTCTTGTCACAGCCAAGGATTTCATTGTTGGTGTGTAATTATAAAAAAAAATCAACCCATTATTAGTCATACGGTAAACTGTTCTTCAATTTTGATATTCACGGGGGAAATGGTTAATATATATTTATAGTTTCTTACTTATGATGTTAAAACATGTAGTTCAATCATTAGGAATTGCAAACAGATCCTACAGGAGCCGTCTGGTCAGGGTCTGCTCTGTTTGCTAATTGAATTTGAAAGATCTGTTTCTTTACTTTCTAAAACGGCTACAATGTTCCATCCTCTATATTTCGTTATAACGATTTTACCAAATATTCAGTAGGTATTGAAATTTGAAATAAACATAGAACAGGGAAAAGGTTAATGGACAAGAAATGAAGTAAATACAAAATGTATAGAGACATACTTACATCTGTCGTTATTACGCCTATAATGATTGGCGCTACGATTCCACTTATAGTCGAAAAAGAGGTTGCCATTCCCATAATAATCCCTGAGTATTGAGAAGCGATGTCTAACGCATTGGATGATGACACCGCACCCATTACAAAACCAGCCGCAGATAAGCCAAGAGTGAGCATTCCTAGAGCCAGACTAGGATTCTCAGTTACTCTTGAAGTGGCAAGTAAAAATGCAGCTGGCAGGAAAGTACCTAACAACAAAGCATTTTTGTCAGATAAACTCTTTGCATGCTACGTAATTTTTCGTCTGCAACAATTGTCGTTTGCTTCAGTTCTTAAAATATATTTTCCCTAATTTCTTTGCAAAAATATGATCAAGATGATAAACAGTTTGGACCCTGATGAGACGCTGCATTATCTCTTCTAGATCCAAACTTTTGCATAGGTAATCACAGTGTCGCCGCTAGCGTGCAAAAAGTTAAACTCAAACGTATGGTAATCTGGGAAATATTTGAAACCTGGAACCATGTACGATAGCAACCTTTTATATTCATTAATCCCTTATTACATGGATATTCATGTAAGAAATAATGATATATAAAACCCTCTTAACCGGATGTTCACTTCAGTATAAATACGTATCGGTCTTGAAGATGTTTTTAAGATGTTTGTGTATTTAAACATCTACCTGCTTAAAAGTATCTTAATTCTTCTCTACTAGACTTCCTGTTTGGAGGTAGTTTACTGTTTCAAAATATTAACCCTTTCGGCGCCAAATTTCTAATTGTCAACAAATCCGATTTTTGTTAAATCCTTCGGTAAAATAAGAAAAATAAGGAAATGAGATAAATAAATGCAAATTTCAAAGGAATAAAGGACAGGTATAGAAATGGAGAAATGCATTTATGCGACTTCGGTGGTTAATTAGATAAATGCTTATAACGGTTTATGAATACATGATTTTAGCAATGACAGAAAGTGTAGAATTTTATCTGTATCATTCAACAAGCAACAGAACAGACCCTGACAAGACAGCCGTCTGATCTGAGACTGTTATGTTCACAAGGACGTCAAACGCTACAAGGTAAATCTGTTGCGAAGGACCGACAGAAAACGCTGCACAACGATTTTGATAATACGCATCAAATTAACACACACATATACAAGATCTCAAACAATTGCAACTGTTCATATATTTGATATTTTTCTAGCGCTGTAGACTAAAAGATGTAGTCTGTCCATATTTTCGCAAACTGACAAAGATCGGAAACGATGCGATTTGAACTTACAGCTAAATATCATGGTAAGCATGTACCGGGAAAAAAGGCAACACGTCCGTCATTCGCAGGAATCTGTCGCTAAATTCTATGTATAGTTTCTATGCAAATGTAAAGGAGCGTAGCCGAATCCAAATGTAATTTACACACCGTGGCTATAGTGATCCGGGGACATGCCCCTCAAGGAAAATTTAGAATTGTGTAGTTTTTAAATCATTGTAATAAATAGAGAATTTGCTTATATATAGGTACAAATGCTCTATTTATCACAATGGTTTCAAAAGGTGACTTTTACAGAGGCGTCAAAAGGTGCCAGTATGAAGCTTACATTACAAGACAGAACATTTATCAAAATCTACCCCTTAGCCTTCGATTTTTGTTTCATTATGACCATAACCGTTCAGACTGATATGCGTAACGCACGTACATAAGTGCGTATCGCTAGCTACGCCTCTAATGTTAGTAAGCTATTACAAAGCATACGTTTTCTTTCGTGTTTTGTTTCATTTCTCCGTGTCAGCCATTGTTTTGAATACTTTATTTATATCTATAGCGTTGTTCCGAAATCGATTCGAGGTCAATTGGAGTTTGATCCGTAAAAACCGATGATGGTTTCTTCTCCTTAAAAGTTGATGTGTAGTAATCGATATTTAGCTGAATGCTAAATGGGAAAGTGGACTGTAAGCATTATTTAATGATAACGAAATCAAACGCTATGAAACACTATGCCCCCGATATGACCTTTGACATTGATGTATGACCTTGATCTTAATAAGTCACCCCTAATAGTCTCGCCTCCATAAGGTGCACATGCATGCCAACTTTGAAGTATGTATGTGCAATGGCGATAGACTTATCGCAAACGTTAAAGGTGGGGATAAACCAGACAACAGACAGAGCAACGTGTGGGTATAATATGTCTCGTACATGTTTTTGGAGAAGATTGATAAATACGAAAATTTGTTCGGAATATTTCTTTGCACAACGTCCTCATCAGACGAATCGCAGAAATGTCACTAGTCCTGTTTAGCATGTAAATAATTTCCACGTTGAGCTTTCCCCTGAATTATTCAAGTGAAGTTTACCTTGAATATTCAGTGACCTTTTAAAAGAAAAGTGTAACATGACAAACACTGCAGACCCTGATTAAAGGGCTCCTCTAACATGACAAACACTGCAGACCCTGATTAGAGGGCTCCTCTAACATGACAAACACTGCAGACCCTGATTAGAGAGCTCCTCTAACATGACAAACACTGCAGACCCTGATTAGAGGGCTCCTCTAACATGACAAACACTGCAGACCCTGATTAGAGAGCTCCTCTAACATGACAAACACTGCAGACCCTGATTAGAGAGCTCCTCTAACATGACAAACACTGCAGACCCTGATTAGAGAGCTCCTCTAACATGACAAACACTGCATACCCTGATTAGAGGGCTCCTCTAACATGACAAACACTGCAGACCCTGATTAGAGAGCTCCTCTAACATGACAAACACTGCAGACCCTGATTAGAGAGCTCCTCTAACATGACAAACACTGCAGACCCTGATTAGAGAGCTCCTCTAACATGACAAACACTGCAGACCCTGATTAGAGGGCTCCTCTAACATGACAAACACTGCAGACCCTGATTAGAGAGCTCCTCTAACATGACAAACACTGTAGACCCTGATTAGAGAGCTCCTCTATGAGCCATTTCATCTGTTTCAACATTGTTTGCAAAATACATCAGTGACTTTTCAACCGCATTGAAATGATTTATGTTATCAATACAATATTTAATGCCATCAAATATCCAGTCAAGTAACCCTTTACTCCATAAATACCGACTGGTTTCGCTTTTGCAGAGTAGAGCCACAGGATCTGCACTGTTTGACTACATTTTACAGATTTTATTCTCTTATGTTAGGGCAATAGTCTGCCATATTTTATATTTTGATACAATAATTGAAATAAAATAATATTCAAAAAGAGTTTGATAGGAATATTCATGAAGAAAATGATTAAAGATAATACATTTTCCTACCTAAACAATTAAACAGTTTTCGCACGTTGGTTGTCGACATTAAATGCTTGCTTCGTAGATAATCAGCTATTGGTATGGCAACCATTGAGATACAATAAAGTCCGAGAAATGGCATAGCTGACAGTAGTCCTCCCTAGTAAAATAGCGAAACACAGTAATTAATATAGTAATAAGATGGTAAACATATTTATTTTTCTCAGAATATTTCACAGAACACATTTTTCAGTCATTTGCTTTATGGTACATGTAGAGTTTAAACAGTAAAGTCTCGATAATACGAAAACTCAAAAGAAGTATAATTCTGGATCTTAACCCTTTCCCTCATATAAACGTCTTTTCATGCATTTGCAAATTAAGTAAACCAGATCAGATGGCTCATATATCAGGTTCTGCTCTGTTTGCTAATGGAAGTTGATATGAATGCTTCTTTAGTTTCCAAAATGGCTTCAATGTTCCACCTTCCATATGTTATTAGAACTATTTTGTCCATAAGTATTCAGTAGGTATCAAACTTTGGACTAAATATAGAACAGGAAAGTGGTTAAAACGGGCGGCAGTTTAAACTTTACTCCATGAATAATTATGTAAAAAATGATGCAAACAATAAATTTTAATAATTGTTATGATAGCAATGGGTACATGGTTTATTGACAATGACAGATGCTGTAGAATCCTATCTATATTATATCATAAGTAAACATAGCAGACCCTAATCCGAGGGCTCCTATACGAGCCGTCTGATCTAGGGCTACTGTTTGCAAATGCGTGACAAGGTGTTTATGTGAAAGAAGGGGTTAATACATTATACACTTTATACAGGAAGCTCATATAGTACAGAACAGAACAGAACATAACATGTCCATTGCCATGGTTCGTATAAACATAAATGGTGGAATGTACAAACACTTGAAATGAAAGTTTTTGAGAAAAATAGCTTTCTGCATTACATTTTCTCTGCATTAAGCTACCACCTGTTGTTAAAAAGTCATATGTTAATAAATCATGTGGTTACATTAACTAAACATTACTGTACCGTATAAATTATGATTTTATTACATGTGGTTACATTAACTAAACATTACTGTACAGTATAAATTATGATTTTATTACATGTGTATGGTGATTTTTCAAATGGACTATACCAACATTCAAGCAGTACATATCTTGATGAGTGGACTCCTCTAGGAACCCTATCATCTGGGTCCAGACTGTGTGCAAAGTCAAGTTTTAAAACCATCTCAATCACATTAACACATTCGCCCATATACTCTTTTAGATCCAATCTCAATGATTAAATCTACATGTACTTAAGGGAGAATTTTCTAGAAACAAGGAAAATCTTAATATTGTAAAGTATTTAAACCATTGTGATAAATAAAGCATTGCTCATCTATCCGAATGGTTTCAAGGAGTAACTTTTTACAAAGGCGCCAAAAGACGTCAATATGCGGGAATGGGTTAAAATATGCTAAGCCCTTTACCCCATGAATATTCATGTCTGGAATAATTATTATGTGAATATAGCTTATATGACATTTTTTATGGCATCATGATCATCCTAAAGGAACCGTCTGACATGGGTCTTATCTGTTTGCAAATGTGTCAAAATGTGTCTCTACATGGTTAAGGTTTAACAAATGGATGTCAATTACCTCTACTATGTTGTAGTCGAATATTTCGTTAAGGTAGGCTGGTATATTAGTCAGGAAGGTGTAAAGTCCCCAGTCAGCAGTTGCAATAGTTATTGCAATGGCCCATACAGGTAGAGACTTGAGAATCTTAACCCATGGCGTTCGGTTTGGCTGAAAAAGAATGAATACTACATGTATTTATATTGCTTTCCAGTTTTTCACAAATGAAAGGGCAATAACCCTGACCTGCAATTTTTTCAGGGTCCAAATCCTTACTTTATAATTTCGGATGCATGAAATTAACATTTCTGTATAGGTGCTGGGCTGAATATAAAATAATCATAAATTTACCGCGGCACAAATTGAAAGCTACCAACTGTCTAGTCCACGCAATTACATGCAAAAACCGTTGTGAGCTGAAGCCATCAATGCTAAAAATCCACAACAGTGAAGGAAGGCTAATGGTTATCATTATGTAACTAACATATCTCAGCAAGCTGTGTCTCATTTTCTGTAGCATGTACGCTTGCTATGTGCAATGTTCAAGAATTCTATCTATGAACAAGTCTTTTTGTTTCTTTTTCATTATACAGAAGAAAACGGGAGTGGTCGCACTCCACGTGGAAGTGTGGTAAACATTACCATATAAAGCTAGCACGAGACTGAGTGGGTCTTGAAACAAATCCCTTGCATGCGCAGTGCCCGGTATAACACCTAATGATAGTTATGGGATATCTCAAACTCTAAGCGAATTAAGAGTGGAAGCCTCGCCAAATCTCGAACTCTTAACAGACAGTATGAAGACTCGATTTAATTACTCGAGCACAATTTTTAAATAACCGGTTTGATGATTGGCCAAACAAGTCTTGCAGTTGTAATCACTCATTTGGTCTTATATTGTTTAAAGCTATAACCGTATATGTATGCAGACTGAACTATATAACGAGTTGTATATGTATGCAGACTGAACAATATAACGAGTTGTATATGTATGCAGACTGAACAAATAATGAGTTGTATATGTATGCAGACTGAACTATATAACGAGTTGTATATGTATGCAGACTGAACTATATAACGAGTTGTATATGTATGCAGACTGAACTATATAACGAGTTGTTAATGTTTGCAGACTGAACTATATAACGAGATGACCTATATAACGAGTTGCATATGTATGCAGACTGAACTATATAACGAGTTGTATATGTATGCAGACTGAACAAATAATGAGTTGTATATGTATGCAGACTGAACTATATAAGGAGTTGTATATGTATGCAGACTGAACTATATAACGAGTTGCATATGTATGCAGACTGAACTATATAACGAGTTGTTAATGTATGCAGACTGAACTATATAACGAGTTGACCTATATAACGAGTTGTATATGTATGCAGACTGAACTATATAACGAGTTGTGCTTAGAGAAAACGATAAGGGTATCAATCTGAATCAGAATATAAGATCGGAAACTGGGAACAAACGGAACATACATCTGCTGAAGAGTCACGCCACAGTTTACATTTCATACTGTCTGCTAGTCAAGCGGTGGCTGCTAGTTATAGCCAGGAGTCAATAAAGATAAAAACTCCAAGTTAAACTAAATCAAAAGTCTACCAAAAATGCCAAAGAAATGATTTTCAGCAAACAATTGTTTTTACATAAGGACAAAAACAATACCGTTGATGCAACACCCTTTTCATTTGTCAAGCTTGTCAGGATATATTGTTTTTCCTCTTCAGAGATTCGAGGGTGGTCTTTCGGAGAGTCAGAAACAAGCAATAGCCATACCCCGCACCATGCAACTCCCGCTCCACCTGTACAATGAAATGGGTGATAAAAAAATAGAATATAACTCACACTGCACCTGTACAATGAAATGGGTGATAAAAGATAGAACATAACTCACACTGCACCTGTACAATGAAATGGGTGATAAAAAATAGAACATAACTCACACTGCACCTGTACAATGAAATGGGTGATAAAATATAGAGCATAACTTCCGCTCCACCTGTACAATGAAATGGGTGGTAAAATATAGAGCATAACTCCGGCTCCACCTGTACAATGAAATGGGTGGTAAAATATAGAGCATAACTCGCGCTCCACCTGTACAATGAAATGGGTGGTAAAATATAGAGCATAACTCCCGCTCCACCTGTACAATGAAATGGGCGGTAAAATATAGAGCATAACTCCCGCTCCACCTGTATAATGAAATGGCGGTAAAATATAGAGCATAACTCCCGCTCCACTTGTACAATGAAATGGGTGGTAAAATATAGAGCATAACTCCCGCTCCACCTGTACAATGAAATGGGTGGTAAAATATAGAGCATAACTCCCGCTCCACATGTACAATGAACTGGGTGGTAAAATATAGGGCATAACTCCCGCTCCACATGTACAATGAAATGGGTAGTAAAATATTGAGCATAACTCCCGCTCCATCTGTACAATGAACTGGGTGATAAAATATAGAGCATAAATCCCGCTCCACCTGTACAATGAAATGGGTGGTAAAATTGTGCATGCATGTATTCTCTCCCTTGTACATACATATAGTGGTTCACTACATGTATATTGTTTGATAGCCTCTCCTTGCAGCGCGTATTAACCATTTACTAGTTTAAACATATTTTATTCCATATAATGTTTGAACCATTTACTACATGAAAACGCCTTTCTACACCTTTTTAAACAAAGCAGACCCAAAATCAGACGGCTACGCTATGAGCCGTCTGACCAAGATCTGTTCTGTTTGCTTATGCAATACTATAGATATGATTCTACTGTTTCTGCCATAGTCAAGCATAGTCATAGTCAAGCATAGTCATAGTTAAGCATTCTTGCAAACTTGTGCAATAATAAAACTTTATGTAATTATTATACATGATGTATTCATTTCTGACAAGAATATTCATGGAGTAAAGGGTTAAAATGCATGGATATTACATGTGTTCATATGTTGAAAAGAAATATATCGAAAACAGCGATCGAATAAACGCGGAAGAAGACAAACATTTCTAAAACTCCGATGTTCTCCGATGTTCTCCGCAAATGTGTTTGTATTTATTCGGGTTGCGTTTTAATTTCATAACTTTTCCAAATAGACCGATACTGTGTTGTTGTAGAACTAAAAATTGTAAGAAGAAGGAAATGAACTCATTTTGATATAAGTCCGAATTGACAATCTTCAAAAAAAATATTGAACATACCCAACACGTTATTTTACGATTTTATTGAAAATATTCGTTTATTGTTGAGACTATCACTTTAAATCACTATGCTTTGAATATGAAGGGTTGTAATTTTAAAGAATCAGCCGATACCATTTAGTGATCCAGATTGAATGTTCTTTTCATTGTGCCTTACATATTTAAGTGCAGACATCGAAGTTTGAATTTGCATAATAAGTTCATAAATTACATTTAAGGAACATCTAATATGCTAAGACACCATTATTGGAACAAGAAATTATTCTATAAACCTTAAGGTGTCATGATAATATACGTGTCAATGATTGGCACTTCAAGTTTTTTTTCGGCTATCAATTCAAAAGCCGGAAACTAGGCCATGGGTTAGTTTCCCGCCAGAATTTCGAGCACTTGAATAGTTGGCCGTGGCAAATATTAAACTGTCAAATATCAATAAACTTGATGTCTGCCTTTAACCCATTCCTTCATAGGCTATTTTTAGATCCAACCTCTTTGAATAAATCTACCGAAAAGGAACATTTACTTACTAAAGAAAAAAATAGAATTTTGTAATTTGAAACATTGTGATAAAAAGAGTATTTGCTCCTATAGGAGCAAATGCTCTATTTAACACAATGGTTTCACAAAAAGACTTTTACAGAGTCGTCAAAAGCCGTCAATATGACGGAATCGGTTAAGGGCATTGAAATTATCCATTTGAGTGAAGGAAACAAATGTGTCCGGACTTGCAAACTGTGTAGATCTATACCAAAGGGTTAATAGTGGAGGTCTGCATTAATTGTGATTCAAATTCATTCCTTTCGTAAAGTATACATTTTTATACTAAATATACTAAATTGCTTCAACCCTTTTGCCGCCAAATTTCTAATTGTCGTCTGCAATCCAAGTTTGTTAAACCAAAGAGTAAAATAAGGAAATGAGATAAATAAATGCAAATTTCAAAGGAATAAAGCACAGATATAGAAATAGAGATTGAGACAAATAGTGAAGTTCCTGATCAGACGCCACCTTGAAAACTGCACTATTTGTCGTGGTGCATTTATGCGACTGCCGCTGTGAAAGAGTTAAAAAGAATGATAGACCATTTAGCAATGAACGTATCTAAAGTATGTCTAAAGTATGTCTAAAGTATGTCAGTCATAGAATGATCGAGTTGTGAGAAACATTCACACTTTCCTTTAAAATGCAACTTACTACATGCAGTGATATAATAAAGAATTAACGAAATTAATTTTGAATTTTAAAAGTGGAATTGTCCATCAATACGTAAATGGTAGATTCCATTCAGTATGAAATGGCACAGTTTGCGGGAGGATAGAATATACTTTATAAGAGCCATTTGATCTGAGTCTACACTGTTTGTAAATGACAACTTGTTTCCCGCTTTCAAAGGGTTAAAAACATAATTATAATTGTTGGTCATATCTGATAATAACGAACGTTATTGCTTCTAATATAAAACAGGGCCTATTTCAATATACTTTTTTTTTAAAAAAGTAAACGATAAGATCGGTAATATTATGAAAATGATCATGAACCGTGAAACCGTCTGCATTAACTCTTACAACGCTGACCTTTCACATGGACCAGTCCAAAATTCAAACAGGTCAAGCCTATGGTGAATATTTGGGGATTTTTCTAAAGAAAAGTTTAACATAACAAATAGTGCAGACCCTGATAAGAGGGTTTCTCTAGAATGACAGTATGTGTCGTATGACTCGTGTCCCGCACAGTAGGGGTAAGGGGTTAAAATGTCTGCTCCAATTTGGATGTGATAGACTTTTGACCTTTGCGATTCGATCAAACAGTTTTGAAACTATTAACCGAGTGTCGAACAACGTGGATCCAGATGAGACGCACAATTACTCGGCAGTTACTCGGCGTCTCATCTGGATGGAAACTGTTTGCAAATACGAGTGGTGGTATGCGGGAGAAGGGCTAAAGCAATAAAATGTCAGTCAGTCAGGTAGTTACTTCTAACTGTGAACGGTAACGACACGGATGATTTATACAGAGCTTAGACATAAACATGCGTATTCAAAACTAAAATTATCTTTTCTCCACCAAATCCTATATTGTGATTACTCTTTAGAATCTTCGAGATGATTCTAAAGAGTAATCAAAATAGGTTTTGATGCAGAAATGAAGGAGATATTCTTGAAAATGTTTGAATTTAAACACCTTATCTGCACCTCTGATTTATATTTAAAGTATTACAATGTGAAGATCAGAGAAAACATGCGTTGTCCTGTTTAATTCGGATCTATGTCAGTACCATTTAACCCTTCTACTCTTTGGATATTCATGTACCAATTAACCCTTCTACTCTATGGATATTCATGTACCAATTAACCCTTCTACTCTATGGATATTCATGTAACATTTAACCCTTCTACTCTATGAATATTCATGTAACATTTAACCCTTCTACTCTATGAATATTCATGTAACATTTAACCGTTCTACTCTATGAATATTCATGTAACATTTAACAACAACATTGATATCAAATAACTAAATCTTAATAATGACGTGTGACCTCTCCAGCGTTTTCCCATAGCAGAAACTGTGAAATCAGATCTTTATCATTCCACACGCAAATATAGCAGTTTTCCCATAGCATAATCTGTGAAATCAGATCTATAGTTTATTAATATTACGTATTTTGATGACGCGTGTACATACGTCACAAATATGTCACAAGGGAATCCCATATTCATAAAAATAGTTCTCGTCCTCTAGGAATTCCTGACGCCGTTTAAGTCACCATAATTAATTACATGTATAAATGGATTTCGTAAGAACTTATGAATTTTGCAAGCAGTGTAGACCCTTATCAGAGGTCTCATTAAGTGGCAAGGTGGTCATAAATTTACACTGCTTTCAGGAATCAAATGTTTCTTACAAGGTTAAAATGATCATATATATCTATTGTATTTTTTTCTAGTTCTTGATCTATTAGATCTATGCTGAATCTTAAAATATTTGTCCGGAGGTCAGTTGCACTTCAATAGTAGATTAAGGTTATACAAGTGTAAATTTTGACATGCATTTTGCATACACCGTGTGATCCCCATGTGGATTTCTTTTTATTAATTGGATGCTGATTTTTATTCCTTGATCACCTGTTGGACTTTTTGTGCGGCTGACTCCGGATCAATATAGATCTAGATCTATTTTGAAGAAAATTGCTTAGTCAGTTTGCAATATCTACTCAACTACTATATACCTATATACTTGTACTGTGCGTTTCGGATGACTGTGTTGCTGAATTTTCGGTACATTGAATACTGTTTCGCTTTTTTTTTTCACCGGCGCTCGGGCTCGCCTCGGTCGTCTCGGGGCGGGGGCGGGCTCTGGGCGGGATTTCGCTGGGATCCGGCAGCGGGCGGTTTTTTCTCGTTGACCCCCTTTGTGGGGATCGCTCGCTTGGAGATTTCTTTGCAGTGGGGGTTGGTGGGGGTTTGCGCCTGTTGTCGGGTTCGGGTGGGGTTTGGCCTCTGGGTTCGTCTTCTGCCCTGGGGCTGCTGGGGGTGGGTTTCGGGTTTCGTTGGGTGGACCGGGGAAGTGTCGCCGGTGTTCGGTGACGCGGTTATCCGAGACGCTCAGTACACGACATTAATACATGTATTCTTAAGGTTTGGTATTATTCTTTGTGATTTATGTTTTCCTCTATAAGCTCACATGTTGTTACTTTTATGTAAACTGTGACGAAAAAATAAAGGATCTGTCCTGTTCTGTTCTGTTCTGTTATATCATTCCACACGCAAATATAGCAGTTTTCCCATAGCAGAAACTGTGAAATCAGATCTATATCATTCCACAAGCAAATATAGCAGTTTTCTCATAGCAGAAACTGTGAAATCAGATCTATATCATTCCACAAGCAAATATAGCAGTTTTCCCATAGCAGAAACTGCGAAATTAGATCTATATAATTCCACAAGCAAATATAGCAGTTTTCCCATAGCAGAAACTGTGAAATCAGATCTATATCATTCCACAAGCAAATATAGCAGTTTTCCCATAGCAGAAACTGTAGAATCAGATCTTTATTTTTCCAAAGTCAAATAGAGCAGGTGTTTACTATGTTTGCAATAACGTCTCTATGAATAAAAAGTGAACAGCAAAACCATGCAAGAATTGTCCGTTTGCGATCAGATGAACGTAAAGTAACAATAACAATACAAAGTATTGAGGCTAAGCATGTATATTGTGAAAACGCTATAGCAATAAACAACACCATTTACATTCCAAATATGATAGAATCATTCCAAAACTAAACATGTATACTCCTATATAGATACATATACTAGTAAAGCCTGTCAAAACTATATGATTTTATACATATTAACCAGATGAACATCCATGTTATTTTCTTATTCATATAAGGTATGCAGAGAAACAGATACGTGCATGTGAGTACTCAGTTACTAAAATCGTCATTTCTCCACCAAACCAATGCTGTGACCACACTTTAGAAGAGACGAGAGGATTCTAAAGAGTGGTCACAGTATAGGAGTAGGTGGGGAAATAAAGGTGATACGTTTGAAACTGTTTTAATTTAAGCATCTTACTTGGACCTCTGAAAACATATGAATATGATTTAGCATATTATCTGTAATGACTAAAATGAAGAAGAAAATATTTGGGGCTGGTACACTATGTATAATCATGTCTATTTAATGCCATAACTGAATAGAATAGACCCCGATCAGACAGTTCCTACAATAGTCTACTCTGGGTCGACTCTGTTTGTTTATCTATGAAATACCTTACCAAAGACGTAGAATATAGAAGGCCATCCTGTTCCAGGACCATACGTGCACAGTAGACCACACACTGGGAAGGCAAGCACATTGGCCAGACCCATACCTGCCATAAAGTATGATAACGTTTGCAAATAGTGCACCAGCAATACGTAAACTCTCTAGCAATGTATAACCTCGATAGCAATACGTAAACTCTCTAGCAACGTATAACATCGATAGCAATACGTAAACTCTCTAGCAACGTATAACATCGATAGCAATACGTAAACTCTCTAGCAACGTATAACATTGATAGCAATACGTAAACTCTCTAGCAACGTATAACCTCGTTAGCAATACATAAACAACTCTCTAGCAATGTATAACCTCGACAGCAATACATAAACTCTCTAGCAATGTATAACCTCGATAGCACTACGTAAACTCTCTAGCAAAGTATAACCTCGTTAGCAATACGTAAACTCTCTAGCAACGTATAACCTCGTTAGCAATACATAAACAACTCTCTAGCAATGTATAACCTCGATAGCAATACATAAACTCTCTAGCAATGTATAAACTCGATAGCACTACGTAAACTCTCTAGCAAAGTATAACCTCGTTAGCAATACGTAAACTCTCTAGCAACGTATAACCTCGTTAGCAATACATAAACAACTCTCTAGAAATGTACAACCTCGTTAGCAATACATAAACTCTCTAGCAATGTATAACCTCGTTAGCAATACGTAAACTCTCTAGCAACGTATAACCTCGTTAGCAATACATAAACAACTCTCTAGCAATGTATAACCTCGATAGCAATACATAAACTCTCTAGCAATGTATAACCTCGTTAGCAATACGTAAACTCTCTAGCAATGTATAACCTCGATAGCAATACATAAACTCTCTAGCAATGTATAACCTCGTTAGCAATGCGTAAACTCTCTAGAAATGTATAACCTCGATAGCAATACGTAAACTCTCTAGCAATGTATAACCTCGATAGAAATACATAAACTCTCTAGTAATGTATAACATCCTTAGGAATATGTAATCTCTCCACTAATATGCAACATCGGTTGCAATCTATAACCTCTCCAGGAAACCATAACTGTTGTAGCAATAAGTAAACTTTTTTGCAATACCTAACCGCTCTAGCAATATGTAATCTCTCTAGCAATACGTAACTACTCTGGCAATATGTAATCTCTCAAGCAATACCTAACCTCTCCGACAATGTGTAATCTCTCAAGCAATATCTAACCTCTCTGACAATGTGTAATCTCTCAAGCAATACCTAACATCTCTGGCAATATGTAATCTCTCAAGCAATACGTAATCTCTCTGGCAATATGTAATCTCTCTAGCAGTACGTAACCTCTCTGCCAATATGTAACATCTCAAGCAATACGTAACCGCTCTAGCAATATGTAATCTCTCTAGCAATACGTAACCTCTCTGACAATATGCAATCTCTCTAGCAATACGTAACCTCTCTGGCAATATGTAATCTCTCTAGCAATACCTAACCTCTCTGACAATATGTAATCTATCTAGAAAGCAATACCTAACCTCTCTGACAATATGCAATCTCTCTAGCAATACGTAACCTCTCCGACAATATGTAATCTATCTAGAAAGCAATACCTAACCTCTCTGACAATATGTAATCTCTCTAGCAATACGTAACCTCTCTGACAATGTGTAATCTCTCAAGCAGTACGTAACCTCTCTGACAATGTGTAATCTCTCTAGCAATACGTAATCTCTCTAGCAATATGTATTCTCTCTAGCAATGTATAACATCCTTAGGAATATGTAATCTCTCCACCAATATGCAACATCGGTTGCAATCTGAAACCTCTCCAGGAATACATAACTGTTGTAGCAATAAGTAAACTTTTTTGCAATAACTAACCTCTCTGACAATATGTAATCTCTCAAGCAATACGTAACCTCTCTGACAATATGTAATATCTCAAGCAATACCTAACCTCTCTAGCAATATGTAATTTCTCAAGCAATACCTAATTACTCTGGCAATAAGTGATCTCTCAAGCAATACCTAACCTCTCCGACAATATGTAAACTATCTAGAAAGCAACACCTAACCTCTCTAACAATATGTAATCTCTCTAGCAATACGTAAACCTAACCTCTCTTGCAATATGTAATCTCTCTAGCAATACGTAACCTCTCTGGCAATATGTAATCTCTCTAGAAAGCAATACCTAACCTCTCTGGCAATATGTTACTTGTCTAACAATTCTAACAATATGTAAGACATCAGGTTTTCTATTGTAAATAGGTAAAGCAAAAACGAAAGTTTAGTGAAGCGACAATTGTAACACTACTCCTAGCAAACTTGACCCTTACTTGTGGACAAGTGAATATCTATGCAAATAGTTTGGATCAATCTGTAACGCCGAGTTACGTGGCGTCTCATCAGGATCTAAACTGTTTGATAGAAATCGATGATAATTTCTACCAACAAAAGATTGATGAGCAGGATAAATGTTAACAGTATGTAAATACAGTTTTGATAAACAGATACTCAAGCCTATTTGACATTGCTGCGAATGTTCCTTTATGTTTATAAATATACAAAACTTATTAACTCGTTCACTGCCATTGTCGCATATGTAATTACCTATGTAAATGTTTTGAACCAGATGGGACGACGAGTAGCTCGGCGTCTCATCTGGATCCAAACTATGTGTTACTGTAGATTTTTTAAAGAAAGGGGAGGGAATTAAACCAACAGAGATTTTGGTAGACGTCAATATTTGACAGACACACGCCATTATTCTGCTTGCCTGAAACTGTGAATCCGCTGAGGATTGTCCTTTCTAAAGGTGGTGCCCATTTCGCCCATATCATCTGTTGTGCAGGCCACATAACTCCCTGTGATAGGAAATAATAATTCATAGCGATGCGGTAGAGTGCTTGACAAGCACTCTAGCAGTTGTAGGTTCGATTCCAGATCTTAAATGGTTATTATTTTTTTTATCAGAAATAAATAAATAAATGGCTATATTTGTGGTATCGAGTTCCAGCTTTCGATGAAATATACTTACTCCAAGGGAAATTCACTTTACATTTTGACTCCCAACCTGGGACCTAGACTGTTATATTTTTCTACGCTGATATATGAATTTCAAGTTGACGGGAAAATGTCATGGTGTGCATTGACATTCCGAAAGTAGGAGATCCTTCAACGCAATAGCAGTGTGCAAAAAGAGAAACTTCTAGACTCGGTTTAATTGGACATTCTTTATTAGCAGTTGTTAAAAGTGCAACATGTACTTCTCACGACTCTAGAAACCGGTTTAAGCGGCTTTCAACCTGCATAACTAATAACATCGAAATTAATCATCCCGAAGCACCAGAATACCATGGATTTTAGCATAACGGACTAGAAAATATAACAACACAAATACTTTGTATTTGATTTCCATTACTCAGAGCGGTGAAATTTTTACCTGTGTAATTTTCGGAAGTATCACACTTCCTTCGTCGGCACTGACTGTTCGACTAGTGCTGGTCAGGTGGCCTGGTATGGTCACCTGACTTGAGGAGTGGCGTTTGGACGGAGGGTAACTCCGGGACCTTGTCCCTGCTGAGTGATGGTTTCCGCTGTCTGATCTCGATGGCTTCTTTCACCTTTCTTTTCATTAAAATAGCAGGTCACCTGACAAGCAATAGTCGAACAGTCAGTGCCGACGAAGGAAGTGTGATACTTCCGAAAATTACACAGGTAAAAATCTCACCGCGCTGAGTAATGGAAATCAAATACAATGAATCATCCATAGCATGGGAACAACCTTTTTAGTTGTAACACAAATGCTGAAGTACGGGGCGACTTTTTACGGCCGCCGCACACGCACTTCTAACATCTGCTATTGTGCTGTTGTTAAATACATAAATTCTGAAAGTAGGAGATCCTTCGAAAGCAAAAGCAGCAATACTAAAAAAGAAAAATGCAGACTCGGTTTTATTGAGTCTGTTCATGAACAGGTATTATTTAGGGGTGAAACGGTACACTACCCCCATGGTTCGGTTCGGTTCGGTATACACAGTACATGAGCCACGGTTCGGTACATTTTCGGTACACATTTTTTATCTAATTCTTGTAAACATAATTTTGAAGCTTACCTACAAAAAAAACCTTTTGAATTAATTTGTTTTGACTAGAATCAGTAACTGCCACAGCTAGCAATAATGATGATTAATATCTTAAAATTATAAACAGTCAAGTATTTAAGGGGAAAACACTTAAATTAATGCAATACTGAACACTATATCATAGTCTATTACCCACACACCCTAGCACCGGCTTAACCCGTTCCCTCATAGTGACGCATTTTGACGTTTCTGTAAAAGTTACTTGTTGAAACCATTGTGATAAATAGATATTTATCACAATGGTTTCAAAACATTTCCTTTTTATCTGAGTAGATTCTCCTATTTCAGTAGATTGATTCTAAGAGGTTGGGTCTAAAAATAGTCTATAAGGTAAAGCGGTATTCAATAACACCCTATCAGTTTGCTGTGCAGGTCGGTGATTCCCCTTGAACTAGGAATCTATATACTTTGTGATACAAATACACCCGACAGCAATCAGCGTAATTTCAAGCCATGGTTTGACAAGAAAGGTTTGAAAATAGTTCACTTAAATATACACTACTTGTATCCAAAATTAGATGAAGTCAAACTTATCATGAATCAACAAAATATTGACATTTTGTGTTTATGTGAAACTTTTTTGAATGATTCTTTCTCAAACAATGAGCTGAATATACATAATTTTAAATTATTCCGAAAAGATAGGCAGACTCATGGGGGAGGTCTGCTTATTTATGTCCGAGATAATTTGACTTGTGTGGAAAGAGTGGATCTTCAAAGTGCCGCTGTCGAATGCATATGGCTTGAAATTAAGCAGTCTAATTCCAAGTCATTTTTATTATCGCATGTTTACAGACCGCCTTCTTCAAAAAGACAACGGCTTATAGATTTTACTTGTATGATGGAAAACTCGCCATTAGATGAAAAAGAATGCATTGTTATTGGTGATTTTAACTTTGACTTGATAAAACTGGACGGTCCTTCCAAACCCTGGCTTGAAATGATGGAATCAGTAAATTTCAGTCAACTGGTGGAAAGTCCAACAAGGGTCTCGCCTAATTCAGCTACATTGATAGATCATGCATTTTCTAATACTCCATTAAATATATTAGATGTCTTAGTTCCTGTGTGTGCTGTAAGTGACCACTATCCAGTTTGTTTAATTCGTAAAATACTGCCAAATTATCTTAAAAGGTCCTGTGCATAAAACTATCAATTACCGGTCAATGAAAAGATTCAATGAAGGTAATTTTCTATGTGAACTTTCCAACAAGCCGTGGTTTCTTATAGATAATTATGATAATCCAGATGATTCATTAGAGTTCTTTCTGGATATTTTTAATCGACTTTAAATAAACACGCTCCACAAAGAACACGTCGCGTAAAAAGAAATCACCAACCAAACTGGATGAAGCTTGAAATTCTAGAAGCTATCAAAACAAGAGACAATTACCATAAAAAAACGTGACACTGTTAATTACAAACTTTGGAGACAAATCGTTAAATATCTTATAGTTGATGCAAATAAATGTTTTTACCACGAAACCATTAACTCTAACAAACGCAATCCCAAAAAACTATGGAATAGTCTTCGTGAGCTGTCTGGTTTTAATGAAGAAATTCAAACTAACTACATTAATGATGATAATGGGGATCCAATTACTAACCCTAAGGAATCAGCGAATGTGTTCAATGAACATTTCTCATCAATATTTCGAACAGCTCAGAGTGATATACAGCATGGTGATTACTATAGAAATAGTACAATTACAAATATTACTACAACGCAACTTGAGGATACCCTTGCTTTTATCATTCCCGAAGTTAGTGTATCATTTGTTGAGACCCAGCTTAAGTCACTCGATACTGTTAAGTCCACAGGTTCCGATGGTCTTAGTGCAATATTTCTTAAAATCTCTGCTTATATCATAGCTCCAGTCCTTGCTAAGATCTTTAATCACAGCATCAAGACACATATTTCCCCCCAAGCATTAAAGACAGCCAAAGTTGTTCCCATTTACAAGAAGGGTTCTAGGAATGATAAGAGTAATTATAGGCCTATTTCCATTTTACCTATATATCATTTCATTGATTTTTGAACGTCATGTTAGCATTCATCTAAAGGAGTATTTTGAGACTAATAATCTATTTTATTCTCGACAGTCGGGCTTCAGAACGAATCATTCGTGCCAAACTGCTCTTGTCAAGCTATTAGATGATTGGATTTCAGCAATTGATAATAATGAAATTGTAGGTACGGTATTTCTAGATCTTTCTAAAGCCTTTGACCTGGTTGATCACAGACTACTAATAAATAAGTTAAAACTATATAAACTTGATTATTCAACACATTCTTGGTTTAGATCATATTTACATAACAGGCTTCAGCAAACACAAGTGTCTGGTGTATGTTCTGAGTCAACTCTGGTATTATCAGGGGTACCTCAAGGGTCTGTCTTAGGACCTTTGTTATTCCTAATTTTCATAAATGACATGCCCTTTACAATTAAACATTCTTTAACTGACATATTTGCAGATGACACAACAATTTCCGCCCATGGCGTATCACTGGACCAAGTCTTAGATTCTCTAACTAATGATTTATCAAATGTTAGATTGTGGTGTTGTCAAAATAGCATGACCATCAATGTAGAAAAGACTAAAGCAATGTACATTACATCCAAGCCAAAGTCATATGGTATTCGATTACTTGAACCTACATTGAAATTTGATCATGATTTTATCACATGTAGCACAGAAGAAAAATTGTTGGGTTACAATTGATAGCACTCTAACTTGGGAAAGACATATTGACATTACCTTAAAGAAATGTAACTCTTTATTATTTTTGTTATCGCGCATAAAGACATTTCTCACTATCCCTATACGAAAATTATTTTTTAATGCTTACATCCTTCCCCATCTTGACTACTGTTGTATTATATGGGGTAATTGTAATGTTTCTCTAGAAGATAGACTTATTCGATTTCAGAAAAGAGCTGCAAGAATAATTCTTGACAAGGATTACAATAGTCCTTCTAATATTTTATTTAACGAACTCAACTGGATAACCTTTCCTGAGAGGGTTAGATTTCAAAAGGCGGTTTTATTATACAAAATTTCAGCGGTCAGTCTCCCGATTACCTAAACGATTTGTTTAAGTTTACCTTAGATGTCCATAATCGAACTCTGCGATCTTCATCTCAGTTTCAGCTTTATTCTCCAAGGCCTAATACTGAGATCTTTAGAAAATCATTCGTCTATTCTGGTACACTTATTTGGAACAGTCTACCAATTACTATCAGAAATGCCATTTCTGTTAATCAGTTCAAACTATTTTATTTGCAGTGGATCCGACAGAAAAATTAACCAATAAGTCCATAATAATACATTTTGACAACATATATCCTTTATCTGTACATACTGCAATTCTCAATACTGGTATACAATGTAAATAGTTTTTATTGTAGCAGTTTGTTTTAGCAGAATTGTTCTAATGCTGTATAATTATGCTGATTTCAAATTTTCATTATTCAATCTGTTAATAGCGTAATTACTGCACTGGACACATCGTTTAATATTATGTTCCGTGATTGTTATCTTTGCTCATAAATGTATGAAATATACCGATTAAGAGGGCATCAGGGTAGATTAGCCATTTGGCTAACCGAGCTACCCTTATTACTTAAGGTATTTTATCCATTCATTTACTCAGTTAGATTAATTGGTTACTCTGAAAGCCTTTTATTCACTCATTCAATTCGTCAAAAACCTTCTGCATACAGTTTCGATCCAGATGAGACGTTGAATAACTGAACGTCTCATCAGGTTCAATTAGTTTACTCTTCTAACTGCATTTTTTTTCTTTCTTTTAATTTGAAGCAGATGACAATTTAGTTGAACTAATAATGAGCTAAAATATTTTCTTGTATCTATAATAATGACAGCGTGGGTAAATGACGTCACAAATATGTGATTGTGATAGCGCGTGCATTCATCCACCTGAATCGGGGTCAGATGTCATTTATGCAATTCATTATTATGTGCCACACTTTATATATTATAGCTTTATATTATTAACTATTTGGATGATCGTGGCAAATCAAATTTATGATAACAGATTGGATCCAGATTAGACGCCAAGTTACTCGGAGTTTTAGCAGGATCCAACTGCGTGTCCTTAAACAATAAATCTACAAATTGAAGCAGACAACAATTATTAATTATCCAGACGCAAAAAGAGGGGGCCTACTGAATTTCTGAACATTGCTTTCGAGGGCATTTAGATCTGGGTTTTACTGTTTTGTATATTTTATGAAATGCTTTTGTTATAGGGCCTCAATGTAGGTTAGTCATTATGACTAATTGAGCTACCCTCGTTAAACAAAGTATTTAATTCATTCTTTTCATTCGCTTAGTTTTATTGTTACTCATTTTTTTTAGTTTGCTCTTGAATGTTTTTATCGCTTGTATGCTAGACATTATTTGTCTCCATTAATACGGAAAATCAGAGTGAATCAACCAGCTTTAATCTGGATGAGACTCCATTTGCTTTGGTGCTTCATCTTAAAAGCAACTGTTTGTATCCGCTAAATAACACCTAGCGTTTTAAATAGCCTTTCATTTCGATTCCATGCATATGTACAATAGCTCGTGAATATACGTTACCACACAGCGTCTGATCGTGGTTGGACCCAATGTCATTGCGATATCGGGCCAACTTTGCACTGACGTATTGTGGGATCTGGGTAAAACCTTGAAATATTATAGACCCTATGCTAACCATTAAGTAAAACTTTCATTCTACCAGAACAGAACAGAACACCAGTAACCATATGTATCTTTAAAGATGTATTTAGCTTTTACTAGATTGTTTTTAATGTGCTTGTATATATGTTACTGTTGAGGGCCTCATGGAAGATTGATTGTATCAAATGAGTTCTCTCGTTAAATAAAGTCTTTATTATTATTATTATTATTATTATATTCGTGGGCTCGAACCTAGCTCATGGAGTCTAATGTTCGCTAAAACAAATAACCTAATTACTTTTGAGAACTAGATTGTTAATTTGTGTTTGAATGAAACATCATTTGACGTGTATTATGCCTTTACTCCATGAATATTCATGTAACACATTATGACATCGTGAATAGTAGTTATATTGACTGATATAATATATATCAACAGAAGAATTTCTGTCAGCAGTAAAGGACTGAACAGCAATGTACTATTATATTCGCTCTTACATCTGCGGTCTAACGTTTATTTAAACCAAATTAACAAGATAAACAGCTAAACAATATCTTATTAAGCTGAGACTAGTTTTTGATAGAAAACCATTTACGATTTGAATTTTTATAATGACATGCATTGTTGAAAAACACACAAAAAAATCAACCATTGTATACATTCGGACTCAAACGGCCATACAGCTCGAGTTAAAAGTTCGCTCCTTTTCCAACATCTGTGATATAGATTTGTTCCAAAATGTACCACTGCGTATACCTACAGAGACATATGACAGCTTGAGACAGGGCGCAAATAAAACTCAAAACTGTCACACCGAGAAAATTCCTGTTGCAAACAGAGTACACCCTACTCCGACGGCCCCTATATGAACTGTCTGGTCATGCAGGGCTTGATCTATCTGCCGATGGAATATATTAGATCTGATTCTATACAAGTTGTCATAGCTATGTATATACTTGCTTTACACAATAAATGACTATTTTACCGTAATTAATGTTCATAATGGGCGGAGTCTGATATGAATATTTATATATATATAAACATATACAGTAAAATACACTCAAATAAGTTTCATTATTGATCATCAGGGCAGGTGGTAGCTTAATGCAGGATGAAAGTCTATGTAGGTTTTCCTGTATGACTTTCACCCAGTATTAACCACCTATACCTAAAATGCATCGATTGTCCATTACTAAGATTCATATTATACTCTACCTCAAACGGTGTCACTGTAACTTTCTTACCTGTACAAGTCCAGACAATGCTCTGACGGTAATCAGAAATATGACATGTGTATCAGCAGCAATTGGTGTCAAGAGTGAAAGCAAAGAGCATAGTAACACACTCAGACCGAACAGTTTCTTTCCACCAGCTGTCTGTGCTAGCCATCCTCCAAGCACAGGGGTTGTGAAGTAAGCCCAGAAGAAAGACGCCAGTATTACACCTTGAGTTGGTTTATCCCAGTCGAACTCCGCTCTCAACTAGTAATATCAAACAGAGGCCCAGCTAAGACGCGTAAATTTAAAAAAAAAATCAAGTATAACTTCCTTATTTCTCAACAAACTCCTATATTGCGGCCACTTCTTGGAACCGTATCATCGAGACCATTCTTAAGAGTGGTCACAACATAGGGTTTGATGGAGAAATGACGATTTTATTTTTTATATTTATTTATATTTTGTTATACGTTTATCTGTTGCTCTGAATATACAAACAAGTAAGTGATTGAGTGAGTTAGGATTAACCCTTTCCTTCATATAAAAGTGTTTTCACGCATTTGCAAACAGAGTACATGTAATCCCATACCATACCTAGAGGAGTCGTCTAGTCAGGGTCATATATCAGCTCTGTTTGCTGATGGACTTTGAAAAATCTTTTTCTTTACTTTCTAAAATATGGCTACACTGCTCCACCTTCCATATTTCATTATAACTATTTGTCCATGAATATCCAATAGGTATTAAAATTTGGAATAAACATAGAATATGGAAAGGAATAATTTCATAGATCCATCTTTTAATGCACACAGAGTAGAGCCAGATGAGCTATTCCTTGTAGGAGCCGTCCGATGATCGTGCGCGGTGTTTGCTTAAGAATGAATACAGATCTCATTCTACAGTCTGGCAGATCTCATTCTACAGTCTGGCTCTTCTCTGTTTGCAAAGGCGTGAAAAGGTGTGTTTAATGTAGAAAGGTTGGACTATTGTAGTTGATTAAAAGGCATAACAAGCATATGCATGTACGTGTACAACAATACAGGTCAATAACGCGTTAGCTGATGAATATTCTTGTAATTAACCCTTTCCCTCATAATATTATAAATGCCTTTCACGCATTAGCAAACAGAGTAGACCCAGACCAGACGACCTCTATAGGAGCCGTCTGATCAGGGTCTGCCCGGTTTGCTAATGGAATTTGATAGATCTGTTTCTCTATAGTTTCTAAAATGGTTACACTGTTTCACTTTCCATATTTCAGCATAACTTTTTTGTCCATGACTATTCAGTAGGTATTGAAAATTTGAATGAATATAGAACAGGGAAAATGTTACGGATGATAGCCTGAAGGCATATGAACACGGGAATTCTTTTGGCGATGGCATAAACTATCGACTCACATTACATCCAATCAGCAGATAAAGCATACCAAATCAGACAGCTCCTGGTATCAGACGGCTATCTTTATCTGGGTCAACTCTGTTTGCAAATGCGTGTCTATCTGTTAATCCTTTCCTCCATAAATACGCCTTTCTACGCCTATGTAAAATTCACCTATTGAAACCATTGTGATAAATAGAACATTTGCTCCTATAGGAGCAAATGTTCTATTTATCACAATGGTTTCAAACTACAAAATTCTAAAACAAATCCTTTTATCTAGTTAATGCTCCTTTTCGGTAGATTTTTTCGAAGAGGTTGGGTCGAAAATAGCCTATGGAGGAATGGGTTAAAGTGATAGTCTCTAAAATAAACGTGTAATTTCAATAAAATCATAAAACATGGTGTTCAGTTATTCTTATAAAGATTGTCAATTTGAACGTATATAGAAAAATGCCCCTGTGATATCGATACATGTACTTCTAATTTTTAGTTATAAAACAGTATCGGCATATTTCAAACAGTTACGATACTAAAACGCAAACCGAATAAATTCTTATTCATTAGTGAACACATTCCATGTTTGAACATTTTTCATTTGATGAAAAATTTCTCATTTGATGATCGAATGAAAAAAAAATCAATTGGTGTTGCGATTTTTTATACGATAACTTTCGTCATGGGATAGGCTACTAGATGGAGTTGTAAGCTTGGATTTCATGGGATAGGCTACTAGATAGAGTTGTAAGCTTGGATTTTTTTGGATAGGCTGCTAGATGGAGTTGTAAGCTTGGATTTCATTGGAGGAACAATTCAGACTGGTTAAATGCATGGTTAGTATGATAAAACAAGGCAGTTTTGCAGTTCAGAGTGTGTGGTCGAGTGGTCTAACGAGCTGTCCGTTACATAGAGCCACAGGCGTTAGGCTCATGAAATATGTCTAAAATACCGGTAAGTTAAAATGTCCCTAATTTGACGTTTAGTAACATTTGGAGCCGAAAAACAAAGCTTAGGGCGTTTTGAGACAAAGCTGAAATTTTGTATATTCTATATAAGAGAAAGGCAAATTACTCTCAGGCCATCCGATCCTCGGGTGCCCAGCTTCAACTGCAATTATTTTCGACCGGAGGGGAATTTTCCCACAAAACAAAGATGATGTTTTATCTACACGCTGGTACCAAATATCCCATACTTTGTCTCCGTTTTAGCGAGTACGAGGGGCAAATACCTTCAGAAAACCGTGTTTTTATTTAGTCGGAAACGATATAGTTGGCGACAAATTGCTCGATTTCACTAAAATCCCTATTCGGGAGCGAATCTGACGCTTCTTTCTGGTAGATACTAATGAGAAATGATGAAATATTTTCAAAGGGAATCTTACATACCGGTAACATCGCATTTTATTGCCACAGATCCTATTAAATCTTTTCGGACAATTCCGAGGACCAGAAACGGCTACTTTCATG
The DNA here is from genome assembly GCA_963576725.1 of Azorinus chamasolen. Classification (NCBI taxonomy): domain Eukaryota; kingdom Metazoa; phylum Mollusca; class Bivalvia; order Cardiida; family Solecurtidae; genus Azorinus; species Azorinus chamasolen. Next base: position 105,779,143 of record OY755235.1, on the reverse strand, counting down.
TTTAAAGCGTCAAGCGCTCAGAAGAATACATACTGGTTCCCCACTTCGCCGTGCACTATCACGAAGAAAGCAGGTTTCCATAATCTGAATGTTTACGTAATTGACAATTCGGTTAAGTAAATCAATTCGAATAGACACTTGCTTATGGATCGCCGTAGCTGTCTCCTGATATGGAACGCCGTAGCTGTCTCCTGTTGTCGAATTTCTTCTTGTCTTGTTCAAATTCAGTGTTATCATGTCTAAACGTCATGTTATTATCTCGAAGTACTGTGTAAACTTGTCTATTCCAATGCTGTCATCTCCAAACGCCGTATCATTATGTCAAAGCGCTGTGTTAACTTGCCCGTGAATTGTGTTGTTATGGACGACGGCTATGTTGTTATGTTACAAAGTAGGTTCATCTTGTTAAAGAACAATGTGAACTTGTCTATATGATATGTTATCATGGTAAATGCATGTGTTGTTTTGTCAATATGTGGTGTTGACTTGTCCAAACAACGCCTTCTTATGTTAAAATATATTGTTATTATGTTAAAAAGTGAAGTTATCTTGTCTAGAGCATGTTTGTCAAAATAGTGTGTCGTCTTGTCCATACGGCTTCCTATTATGCTGAAAAAATGTGCTATTATGTCGCACTTTTGTGTTATTTTGACTACCTGTCGTGTTAACTTGTTTAATCAGTGTCTTACTATGTCTTTGGCCTATGCTATTATGTTACAAATCAGTTTCACCCTGTCAAGGAGCAATGTGAGCTTGTCTATGCGACATGTTATCATGTTAAGTGCACGTGCTGTTTTGTCAATATATAGTGCTGACTTGTCCAAACTGTGTCTTATCAGAAGTGTCATCTTGTTAAAGCGGCTATGTTATTATGTTAAAAAGTAGTGTCATCTTGTTAAAGAGCAATGTGATCTTGGCTATACGTTATGTTATCATGTTAAACGCCCATGTTGTATTGTCAATATGTACTGTTGACTTGTCCAATGTATGTCTTATTATATTAAACTGCTATGTTATTATGTCAAAAAGTAGTTTTCATCTTGTTAAAGAGCAATGTGATCTTGTCTATACGATATGTTATCATGTTAAACGCCCATGTTGTCTTGTCAATATGTAGTGATGACTTGTCCAATGTATGTCTAATTATGTTAAACTGCTATGTTATTATGTAAAAAAGTAGTTTCATCTTGTTAAAGAGGCATATTAACTTGTCTATATAATATGTTATCATGTTAAACGCACGTGTTGTCTTGTCAATATGTAATGTTGACTTGTCCGTTTTAGGTCTTATTATGTTAAACTGCTATGTTATTATGTTACAAAGTAGTTTCGTCTTGTTAGAGAACAATGTGAACTTGTCGACATAATCTGTTATCATGTTAAAAGCATGTGTTGTCTTGTCAATATATAGTGTTGACTTGTCCAATTTAGGTCTTTTTATGTTAAAATGCTATGTTATTATGTAACAAAGTAGTTTCATCTTGTGAAAGAACAATGTGAACGTGTCTATATAATATGTTATCATGTTCAACGCACGTGTTGACTTGTCAATATGTAGTGTTGACATGTCCAATTTTTGTAACATAATAACATAGCCTTTTAACATAATCAGATATAAATTGGACAAGTCAACACTACATACGGACAAGACAACACGTACATTCAACATGATCACATATTATATCGACAAGTTCACATTGCTACTTAACATGATAACATATTATACAGACAAGTTCACAATGCTCTTTAACAAGATGAGACTTCTTTGCTACATAATAACATAGGTGTTGCACATAGTAAGACATTCTGTAAACAAGTTCACATAGTGTTTCGACATAATGGCACGGTTTTCAGACATGACAAGCCTGAATTTGAACAAGACAAGAAGGAATGTGACAACAGGAGACAGCTACGGCACAGCTACGGCGTTCCATACTTACTGGTCAAAATGGTTTGAGTCTGTTAGCTTTGAAGTGTTTGAAAAGGTATACGGAAATCGGATATGTGGCAGTAGTATGCATTGTCACTGGTATGTGAGAATCTTTTTGAATTTGTTTTATCCTTTCTCATCAGGATCTACCAAAAAAGAGCGTCAGATTCGCTCCCGAATAAGGATTTTAGTGAAATCGAGCACTTTGTCGCCACCGCGGAGCACCCGTGGATCGGATGGCCCGAGAATTATTTGCCTTTCTCTTATATAGAATATACGAAATTTCAGCTTTGTCTCAAAACGCTCTAAGCTTTATTTTTCGGTTCCAAATGTTACAAAACGTCAATTTAGGGACATCTTAACTTATTTTAGACATATTTCATGAGCCTAACGCCTGTGCATACAGCCAGAGATTTACCTGCCCGCCGCGGGATCAAATCCCGTCAGATGTGTAATGTTTTTGTATATGTATTTAAAAATATTTTATATCAACCACTGGAAGTTTTAATATATCGCTTCTTTCTCCGTGACATCCTCCCTACTAACCTACTAACGCACGCACGCACGCACACGCACGCACGCACGCACGCACGCACGCACACACACACACACACACACACCTGTGATAAATAGAGCATTTGCTTCTATGGAGCAAGTTAATGCTCTATTTTTCACAATGGTTTCAAGAAGTGACTATTACAGAGGCGCCAAAAAACGTCAATATGAGGGAATGGGTTAAGCCTTACCATTCTGTCAATATAAGTCTGATCTATTGTATTTGTACCTACTTCCGATTCGTTTAGGATTAGCGATTTCACCATTATCGTTGAATGAGAACACTGTAGGTCTAGATTGGACCCCAGATGATTCTGACCATTACTTGGTCAGTACCAAAAATATGCCAGAAATTTCTGATTTATGACAACCGTCATTTCCCTATCCCAGTTCTATGTATATTCATGGACAAAATAGTTGTAATGAAATATGAAAAGTGGAAATTAGTAGCCATTTAAGAAAGTAAAGAAAAATATCTTTCAAATTTCATTAGCAAACAGAGCAGACCCTGATCAGACGATTTCTATAGGATCAATCTGATCTGGGTCTACTCTGTTTACAAACGCGTGGAAAACATTTATATGAAGGGAAGGATTAAGTGTTCTAGCACTAGTCTCTCTTCTCTACCTGTTTGTATAGCTGAATAAGTCAGTTTGGAAACAATTTTGCAACTTTAGATTAAACAAAAATAGTAGCAAATAGTGAAAACCCTTCAAACGGGCCCATCAAGGAGGTGTTTGATCTGGGTCTGCACTATTTGCATAAGTGTGCTTGTAAAAATACCTAGGATAGTTAGGGTATCATTGCTAAATCTCTGAAATACATTAAAAAGTATAGATTTGTCCCCTTTTACACTACAGTAAAACTCCTTTTAACCCGAATTCTAGTAGATAAGAATTTAGATACTTTTTAGGCAGTTGGCTGCTTAATGCAGGGTGAAAGTCATGCAGAAAGGTCCGGGAAGGAAGAGCTTTCTGCATGATTTTCACCCAGCATTAATCTGCCACCTGTCTTCAAGACTGATATTTATACTGAATTTAACGTCTGGTTTAGAGGGGTTTTACCGTACATGTATTTTTGAAATTCTATTTCTTTCAAACCGGATCTTAGCACGACCGTTGATAAAATACATCAGGAAACATTGTAATGTCGCAATGGAATCGAATTTCTGCATTTGAAATTTCGTTCTACCCCAGAAATAGTACCATTGATGTTCGATATTTCATAGTAGTTTACAAAATGTTAAAAGTGTATCGAAATATCAACCGTGGCTGTTATAATCAAATAATTCTTTTAATGTTATGTGTCTATTTCATGTACCTCCAACAATTGTATCATGTTCTGCAATGGTACATATGAAAAAATCGAACATGTTACTTTGGTCTACCTAACCATTACAACTCTGAATTTTCAAATGGGTTGTTCCAAAAAAGTCAAGCTAAAATGAGCTTATGGTTAATATTTCGGGAATTTTCCAAACAAAAGTGCAACATAACAGTACTGATCCTGATGAGAGGGCTCCTCTATGAGCCTTCTTACCTGGGTCTTCTCTGTTTGCAAAGGATATTAGTGACTAGTCAAACGGGGCATTTAACTCAGAATCCGACGACCATATATCGGCCTTCTGTGAATACTATAGGAAGGGTATGGGACTTTCAGAATCCGACGACCTTATGCCGGACTTCTGTTGTAAAAAGACACCATGCAGTTTGACCAAAGGAGTCTGGATTGACAGTATGTCATTGGTGAAATCTATTCATTTTATGCTTGGGGATTTCATGAAAAAATGGGTCTGTATAATTTGCATATTAAGTATGTACGTTCACAAGTTGTTGTTGCTTTTCACACCTTTGTAGGGTATAAATAGAACCATGTAACCCTTATATATTGGGACCCAAGCGGTGGCCGAGGGGAAAGAGCTGCGATTATGACCCCGACTTCCTTGGTTCTAATCCCGTCAAAACCAAATGTAAATAGAAAAAAAAATTCTAGTATATTTTTTATTCATTTTCTTTACATTTTTTTTATATTCTTTTCTCTAAATACATTTTAAAGCAAACAAATTGAGAAGCATAAACCTGCCTCTTGAAACTTGCTATGGACTTTTTAAAGCATTATGCTATATTAACATACAGTCATGGCGTCAATAGTATGTATTTCGATGAAACTTAAAGGTAGGAGCCAGTATTTGTGCTAGGACAACTATGAATTCGAAAGTACCATATTCAATTTAAAATTATCACCTGCTCAATCTTTTGTGTATTGCGTATTCATTTATGTAGATTCAATTAGTCTGTGCGTTGCATAGTTTTATTTTAAAATTGCCAAACATCTAGGATCCTGATCACAGAACGACACACATAATGTACAACTGGCAAGAAGGTCACGATAACCTGCATAACGGTGGAAAGGTTAGTTTGTTTCAAAAGGAAATACTTCAGAGAAACTGACTATAAAAAAATCCCTGAGATTAATTACATCATAAAAAAATAGTTTAAAAAAGTACCTGTATATAGACACAAAACACAAATGGAACGGATCCATGTAGGACACTTGATTTGAAAAGTCTACGAATGTCTAGATCTAGGGCTTTACCTTAGTTGGGCATCAAGTTTTAATGTATTTTGTACACCTTGAATTCTTGAATTTTTCCAACCACGCGTACGCATGTGTATATATGCATGCAGTTAAATTTGTATATTATAATGTATGTATAAATAAGAGTCATGCAGGAAACACCACATACAAAGCAAATAGCCACCAAAACAGCCCCACAAGAAAGCATAGCAAATACAACGAGACGAACAAAGACAAAGCAACCAAACAATAGGGGGTGGAAGTACCGCCCTGGAACGGTCAGTGACGGTAGTCACTGGGGGTTTAAACCGGTTAAGGGGCATCCAACCTCACACTTATTCCACTCCATCCTAAAAGACAGTTTAAGTAAATATATCCCTTCTCCGACTATTCTACAACAATCGCGATACAACAATCTCCTCTCTTATTTTATCTCTTTTTCCTCTTGCCTCTCCCTTTTTCTCCCCTATCTCTCTCGCTGTTGCAGCCTCTCCTCTCTCTCTCTCCCTCACTCTCTTACTCTTTCCTCTCTGTATATCCTTGTCTGTGTCTGTCTGTCTGTTTGTGTGTGTGTGTGTGTGTGTGTGTCTCTCTCTCTCTGTTTCTCTCTGTATCTCTCTATCCGTGTTTCTTTCCCTCTCTCTGTCCATGTTTGTGTGAGAGACAGGGCAAGAGAGAGAGGGGGGGCGAGAGAGACACACATAGAGACAAATACAAGAACAGAGAGACAGCGAGAGGCACAGACAGACAGACAAAAGACAGTGGGTCAGAGATGAACTTCATGTGAATTTGTTTCAAGTAATTATGCATATCCTAACCCTTATCACGCTGGAAAATACTGCCCACACTCTGAAAAGTTGCAATTGTAGCTTACTTAGAACTGATTCTTGACAATTGTGTCGAACAGCTGAGAACATTGATGATATACCGAGTTAATTCGGTGTTTTATCTAAATCTAAACTATTTGCAAATATGTATCGGTCGCTTTGGCACGATAAGGGTTAATACACTATTGTAAATGGCTTCCTGTTGAGGTTCTTATCGATGACCCGCTGTTTTCGTATCAGGTGACTTACCGTCGTGATATATGGTATTGTTTAGATGTGTCAGTTACACTCTATTGACTGATTGACCAATTAAACCGCTAAGTATGTGGCCTGAATAATGGTCATTTGTGATTGGACAGCTTTGAATATAGAGGATATATGAATGAATAGATAGATGGATGGATGGGTGGATGGATGGAGCGAGGGATCGTGGGGAGGGATCGAAGGGAGGGATCAAAGGAAGGAGCAATGGATGGAGGGAGGGAAGGAGGGAGGGAGGAAGCAGGCAGAGGAGGAGGAGGGAGAGAGGGAGGGAGGGAAGGTAGGAGCAGGGGGAGGGGATGGACGGAGGGACGGACAGACAGAGGGACGGACGGACGGACTATTTAGCAGATTAATAACATATTAGTCGCAGTTTCTATTGATTTGCAACGTAACATTGTTTGTCACAAACGTGTAAAGGATTTAATTGATCCACATTGTAAGTGGAATGCATTAGAACAGGTGGACTTGAATTCAAGTTTGCGATAAAGATGACAGAGTGTGCAACAAACAATCTGTGCTCTATTCTATTTGAATTATGACACTCTCACACAAAGGTAATTTATTATTTACATTATATGTACATTTATTTTCCAGCCCCATGTTTGAATAGTAGTTACTTTACGTTACACCATCGTTGAAAACAGTAGAGAACGACGACAGTCGCAGTTGCAGTTCAGTCAAATTTATTTCCATTGAACAAAAACATTCATAATGCTTTCATTTAAAGTTAAATAAATCTTGATCAAAGTAGATCTACATTCTAACGCAATCTGTCAATTTTCTGCAATCTGATTGGCTCATGTGACAAAATTTGCGGCATATAAAAAGTGTTTTATATGTCGCAAATTCAACCAATCGAAAACGCCCGAATAAAAGCATTAGCCTGTAATTATATTAATGCGCTTTGTTTATCTAACACTTTGATCTACTGATAAATTCGTATGCAAACACTGACATATATTCAAGTTCAGTCCGGTATTTTGAAAGTTGTTAAATTCCATTCTTTGTCACGACTTGACCGGTCTTTTATGTGACATCTTTTATATGTCATGTGGAGAATTATTGAGATACTCAAAGCGTTGTGATTCAGATTCAACCTTATTTATCATGCTATTCAAACATTATATAAATATCACATTGTATGGAGAGCGACAGCACGTATTGTCACCCCGAGGTTGGTAATGTTCACCGAGGCGTTAGTCGAGGTGGACATTGCCACACCGGGGGTTTTGGTTTTGGGGCTATCGCTCTCTTTAGGATGTAATATTTATTTTATTATACCGAACAGCACACTCAAGTTCGTCAGCAATAAGATTTAGTCAAAAGCAACAGTAAACCGTTTGAAACAAAAGTTATAGATCTACTCGGTGCTTAAAAACGCGAAACAGCTTAACACTTCTATTTAGTACACGTTATAAGTACTGGCGGAGTCCTTATCGCTGTCCAATCTTGACATACTCTCCTCTGAAGTAGTCGCATAACGCGACATTTCTCAAATAATTAAACAAAAACAAAACCACTGTCAAACTGACGTATGTTGATCAAATTGCAAGCGGCAGATGACGTCATTTGATGACGTCAGTCGTATGACGTTACGCACATAATTAAATAGAGGGTTAATACACGTTTTTTCGGGCAACAACATTCCCGAGGGACAATGCAGATGTTATTGCCCGAAAACAAACGTGTATTAACGTTATTCTTGCATAAAACCCATTTTCTGCTTTCCTGCATCAATTTAATTCTTCCAAATACAAACAAAACTATACTCTTCTTAGACACACTTCGTTCGGTTTATGCTGTTTCCGGGCCACTATTTTCTTTCTGACGTCATTTCATGACGTCAAATACCGTTTACACGGAATTCCATTCAATGTGTCTATCACTACAGTAGTACAACGATTAGATGGCGTTGTTTACAAAACAGTAAGTATGTAAACACAGAAAATTAACGATAAGTTAATTTTAATTAACGATAAATTAATCGTTGTACTACTGTAAAACAGTTCATTGTCGGTGCCCCTGAAATACTCGCACCGTTCACCTAGCTTAGGCCATAACGCTATAGCATTCCCGTCCATTGTTTACCTTAGGCCCTGAATAGGTATAATTAAAACCGGTCAACAACAGCGCGTGAGCACGAGAATCGCCTTGGTCTAGCGGGACTACAACAGCACGTTTTGTGCAAGAATAAGCGCTCAATGATCTTGACGTACTGTTGCCTGCTCGAGTTAATGTAACATGGAACAGTACAAATTGTTTCATGGCAGGTATATGGACAATTAGTATAGGAAAGCCACGTGAGGTATAACAAAACGTTATAACGTGACTTTATTGTTACAGACGACGTTTTTTGCGTACGGCGCCAAAGACTAAGATAACGTTACTTTTCCTGACATGTGTACTGAAAGTGTATTGAACATGTAAAATAGCTGTCGCATAATGATTCATGACAAATGTAATTTGGTCCGGTGTTTTGACTTTGTGTAAACCAGGGTGAAAAAAATCCATTTTTTAAAGATATCTGAGAGAAACTAGGCACTATTTCTCGCCTCATCACTCATTCAATCACCTGCGCGCATAGGATATAACAACAATTTGGCATTTTTCGTGTTGAGATTGCGTTAGAATAGGGTTAATTCTACTGTAATTTGAAATTTGCGACGGTATATGAGGTTTTTAACGGTCGCAAATTATTTTAATGGCGGCGCCGAACTGTAATTTGAAATTTGCGACGGTATATGAGGTTTTTAACGGTCGCAAATTATTTTAATGGCCATCGGCGTCGCCATCAAAATAATTTGCGACCGTTAAAAACCTCATATACCGTCGCAAATTTCAAATTACAGTAGGATTTACCCTATACTAAGAGTAACTGTTCTGTAATAAGCCCCGACGCCCAGGTAATTTAATTTGCCCACCTCTAGATAAAACAATTTGTAACTACTGTTCTGATTGGCTGAGAGAAATCATAATATAGCCCGAATCGTGATCGATAAAGAGCCAGAACCGGTGAGCTGAACCACAAGATGCGCTTTGAAATGATGTGACTATCGCGTACGAAAGGTCTAAAACTATTAAAGCGCATGATGTAGTCTAGAAAGCGCATGATGCGGTTTAGAAAGCGCACCGTGCGCTTTCTAAACCGCAGGATGCGCTTTACAAACCGCATCATGTGGTTTCTAAAGCGCATAATGCGCTTTGGAGAGTTATGAAGCGTTTCGTTCGCTACACAAGAAATGCAGGAGCGTAGGTGAATCCAAATGAAATGCAAGCACCGTTGCTATAGGGACCAGGGGCATGCTTCCCCAGGTGATTTTAGAATTGTGTAGTTTTGAAACCATTGTGATAAATAGAGTATTTGCTCCTATAGGAGCAAACACACTTTTTATCACAATAGTTTCAAAAGATGAATTTTACAGAGGCGTCAAAAGGTGTCAACACGAGGAAATGAGTTAAACTGGCATGATAGGTAATTAATGGCGATTTTATTAAAGTTCCCCCTTTTTGAGGATTTTTTTTCTAGGTTACCACAGACCTTATATAAAATAATCCACTACATATATATCGTGAAGGAATTTGTTTGAGTTTGAGCATTTTTATGCTAGAATGACTGACCTAAAGACAGAAAGTTTATCAAAGTATATCCCCCTTAGCCTTCGATTTTTGTTCAAGTTTGGCCATAATAATGTTTTCATATTTCAGATTGTTGTTAAGTACATGCCTTAGTGTATATTGCTAGCTACGTCCCTGTACAATGAATGTGCAACCAGAGAAGGCCCTGATCAGATGGCTCCTTTAAGAGCAGTCTGATCAGGATCTACTCTGCTTGCTTACGACATAGAATCTAGCGCGTAAACGTCTACTAATATCGAACACGTACTGTTGTACTATTCTCTTTTGTGAGATTAGAGCTTGAAACATTGCCTTGGTTACCGTCATTTGTGATCTGTACATCTTCAGCTGTAGTCATGCACACAATGGAAACGCTCATAGTCACACGAAACGAATACATAAGCATCACTCCGAGCAGAACCAACATGGCTAACTCGAGTCTCCTGGAACAACACAGTCCTGTGGAGAGAAATATATGTGTGTATGCACTCATGCGTCCATGCGTTCAGCTATTCGTGTGCTCTTTTATTCATGTATACGCGTTCGTGCGCGTGTGTGTTTGCGTTCGCAGCACTCACCAAGAAATGACAATGGAAAGGTAAGTTTCATTTAACAACTTTGCTACGTCGCGATTAGGTATCGAACCTTGATCTCCGCCCCAGAATCTACCGCTCTACCTACGGAGGGAACCAGGCCAGTGAAAATAATTGGTATAATTTTATACAGATATAGTTGAGTTTCGCTTAGCTTTTTCTGTTGAATATTGAGAGAATGAATGACATTATGCATACTTATTAGCTGGTGTTTTATAATGGAAATGTACACTTTTTGGCTGTTTTTTCTGGTGTTGGGAGAAACTGTTGAGTCAGAAATATTATAATTTCATAAGAAAGCAGAGCAGCCAGGAATCGTCTGATCTGGGTCTTCTCTGTTTGTAAATGCGTCAAAGGCGTTTATATGAAGGAAGGGACTACGCGACCACATGGTTTATTAACATAGGCGAGTGTAAAACCAGGTGGTAGCTTAATACAGGACACACGTGATACAGACAACTCATATAGGAACTTTCTATAGCACTTTTATTTGAATTAAGTCACCACCTGTTTTAGAATTCCAGTTGAACTTCGATCTTGTAAGCCTCAAGGGACCATTCAAATGATTTCGAGATAACATAAGTTCGAGTAATCCGATTTCTAATCTGAACATTTCCTCAAGTCCACGGTTAAATGTCGGTCTAAAGAAATGCTGAAAGCTCCTGCAGGAACTTTCAGCATTACTTTCGACCTGCATTAAGCTGTCACATGCGTTTCTAGATATGCATTGTTAAGTTTAAAATGACCGATCCTTTTACTTTGAGTAATCTGAAGTTCGGGTTATTTGAATTCGATATATCGAAGTTCAACCGTACTTCTTTTGAGCGGACGTATTGGCGAGACTCTTCTGTATATGCTATCTTCAATCTGTAGCACTGACATGTGTGCTACCAAAGTGTGTCCATGGTGCATAACCATTACCCGCAACCTGATTCGAATTTGCACACAGCTTAGATCCAGATCCGTACATCGGGATCAAAACCTGATCAAGTCAATAGTCAAACTTGCACCAGATCCACATTTGTCAGAGCGGGGCAATGGATACGTGAACAAAATAGTGTAACAGCACTTTGTCAGGGCGGGGTAATGGATACGTGAAACAAGAGTGCCACAATGGCCCTGAAGCACTCACCAGACAATCAGAGGAGAAGATTTTCAAAGTTTTAACTATATGTTTCTATAGAAAACTAGCCTGTCCTGGGGCTGGGCTAATTTTGACACAAGTGGCACATTTTATATATACATATAAATTTTGTAGAGGACCTGGACATGATGCTATGTGCCAAATATGAAAGCTGAGAGCCTTCCAGTTTCAGAGAATAATATTTTATTTTCAAAGATTTTACTATTTGTTTCTATTGAAAACTGCCCACCCCTTGGGAGGGGCCAATTTTGACCCCCAGGGCCATAATTTATGTAACTTTTGTAGAGCACCTGAACATGATGCTCTGTGCCATATATGAAAGCTAAGAGCCTTTCGGTTTCAGAGGAGAATATTTTCAAAGATTTAACTATTTGTTTCTATTGAAAACCGCCCACCCCTGGGGCGGGGCCAATTTTGACCCCGGGCCATAATTTATACAAATTTTGTAGAGCACCTGAACATGATGCTATGTGCCAAATATGAAAGCTGAGAGCCTTCCAGTCTCAGAGAAGAAGATTTTCAAATAGTTCACCATTTGTTTCTATTGAAAACTGCCCACCCCTGGGGCGGGGCCAATTTTGACCCCAGGGCCATACTTTATATAACTTTTGTAGAGGACCTTAAGATGATACTATGTGTCAAAGATGAAAGCTGAGAACCCTGTTGATTCAGAGGAGAAGATTTTTAAAGGTTCAAATTGTAGACGACTGACGACGCACGACGCACGCCGACGGACGACGGACATCAGGCAATCACAAAAGCTGACCCTGAGCACTTTGTGCTCTGGTGAGCTAAAAATACTGTAACAGCACTTCGTGTAACCAAGTCGTGATGGCAAATGCAAACAGTTTCGATGCATATGAAATATCGAACATATCCTTGTTTTAGCCGGTTTAAACCCTTGGAATATGTTAAACGGTTTATATGACATTTGCAAACCTCGTAGACCAAGGTCGTCTCTGTTGTCATCCAAAATTTCATAATCAGATCTAAGAATTTTCCATACAAACAGAGAACATCCTGATCAGACCCGATCTGGATCGTCTCTGTTTGAAAAGGTGTGAAAAAGAGTTTGTATAAAAGAAAGGTTTTAATGGTTCAAGAATAGTCTTCTGATCGCGCGTTTGAAAGGACGTGGAGACGTTTAAGGAATAAATTAACCCTTTAAATACTGAAATCATGTGTTTACTAAATGTGCTTGCTTGTTATACCCCCACAAACGAAGTTTTGGGGGAGTATACTGGAGTCACCATGTCCGTCGGGTTGCCCGTCCGCTCACACGAATAGATGGTTAAGTGACACTGGGAACAAAAGATCTTTTGTCTTTTTTCTTTTTATGTGACTAAATTTCCAGTTTATGTGACTATTTTTAACAAAAGAATAATCACATAATACTCAATCCGTGAGAATGTCCGTCCGTCCGTCCGTCTGTCCGTCCGTCCGTCCATTCGTCCGTCCGTCTGTCCGTTCGTCCGACCGGCCGGCTTGTCAGCATCATAACTTCCAAAATATAAAAGCTATTGACTTCAAACTTCATATATAGAGTTATTGTCCTTTGTTATTTTTCAGTTTTCCGGAGTTTTTTTTCTAAACCTTTACAGATATTGAAATGATATATGGTATGTGGCTTTATTATAACGAGTCACAGATCAAGTTTTAATTTCGTTACGCCCCATCGATTTTTCACGGAAATACAGTGATTTTACTTAGAAATTTTCCGGATATTCAGGTTTTCCGGAGTTTTTTTTCTAAACCTTTACAGATATTGAAGTGATATTTGGTATGTAGCTTTATTATTACGACTTGCAGATCAAGTTTGAATTCGGTACGCTCCATTGATTTTTCACTGAAATACAGTGATTTTACTTTAAAAAAATCCGGATATTCAGGTTTTCCGGAGTTTTTTTCTAAACCTTTACAGATATTGAAGTGATATTTGGTATGTGGCTTTATAATAATGAGTTACAGATCAAGTTTTAATTTCGTTACGCCCCATCGATTTTTCACGGAAATACAGTGATTTTACTTAGAGATTTTCCGGAAACTCAGGTTTTCCGGAGTTTTCTTCTAAACCGTTACAGATATTGAAATGATATTTCGTATGTGGCTTTATTATAATGAGTAACAGATCAAGTTTTGATTTCGTGACGCTTCATTGATTTTTCGCGGAAATACCGTGATTTTACTTAGAAATTTTCCGGAAATTCAGGTTTACCGGATTTTTTTTTCTAAAAGCTTGCAGATATTGATGTGATATTTGGTATGTGGCTTTATAATAATGAGTTACAGATCAAGTTTTAATTTCGTTATGCCCCATCGATTTTTCACGGAAATACAGTGATTTTACTTAGAGATTTTCCGGAAACTCAGGTTTTCCGGAGTTTTTTTTCTAAACCGTTACAGATATTGAAATGATATTTCGTATGTGGCTTTATTATAATGAGTAACAGATCAAGTTTTGATTTCGTGACGCTTCATTGATTTTTCGCGGAAATCCCGTGATTTTACTTAGAAATTTTCCGGAAAAATTCAGGTTTACCGGATTTTTTTTCTAAAACCTTGCAGATATTGATGTGATATTTGGTATGTAGCTTTATTATAATGAGTTACAGATCAAGTTTGAATTTTGTTACACTACATTGATTTTTAACGGAATTGCAGCATTTTTACTTAGAATGGGGTTTTTTCGGAAATTTCAGGTTTTCCGGAGTTTTTTCTAAACTGTAGCAGATATTGTAGTGATGTATTTCTATAACCTCCATCTCTGTGTATTCATCACCTTTAGTGGTAGTTCTAGTTTGAGGATGCTGTATAAAATTAATCAATGACGCAACTTTTGAGCACTTTTACACTATACCCGTCCATGAAAGTCTAATTCTAAACATGGCTTAAATGTCCAAAGTATAGCGAGGCTAATGTCAAAATAGTCCAGAAAACAACAACAACACATTACTATGTATGTGTGTAGAAAAACACGATGGCGGATCTGAGACTTATATAACGACAGTTCAACAGCTAATCACTATTTGAATTCGTTTCCTTATCATAAGAAAGTTTTAAATGCATGTACATGTATATTTAGAAACGGGAAAGATAGTTTCCCGATATGAATTTTTATATTTTTTCATACCCGCATATTTTAAGCATGACACATCTTTTGAGAAAAAAATCAACCAAGTTTTTACATTGTATGTGCTAGTCTATATAAAGTAATGCAATAGCATACCTGGCTTACCATATGCCGTGTCCATTGCTAAATCACACTTGAATAGTCCGTGTCACCGCATGCTCAATGAATCGAAAATATGTGCTGAAACCTAAATACGAATGATATATATATATATATACATATATAGATGTAAATTTGATCCAATTTAGTCAAAGTGCTAAGAGTATATACAGACGCTAAAAAGCAACAATAAAGTGTCCCTAGAAACCCTTTTGGTTGTGTCGCTTATGAAACTGTATGCAGCTAGCAGCTACCCGAATCGCATTTGCAATCAGCTTGGATCCAGATCAGACGCCGAGTAACTCGGCCTCTATAATCAGGACCGAGGCTGTTTGACACTTGGTTAAACGTTTTTCAAAAGCTTGACACTTGGTCAATAAATTCTAAAAAGCTTTACGATCCGGAAGTAATCAAAACTTCAACAAATCCAAATTTGAGCAGACATGATTTTTTTTCACAGCTGGCTAAGAGCATATTTTTTCTTTTCATAAAGAAATGTTTTCATACATGTTTTTCGTTTGGTATCCGCAGTGAAGGACATCGAGTTTCCGCTCTAGCGGATAGGTTCAAACTGATGAATTAACCTGCACATGTTATCGTTGAGATTAAACTATCCACCTGATGCATATTTATGAGTTTGTGAATATAAATAAGATAATATTTAATGGTATGTGATTACAGGAACTAGTTGGATCCGATCTACATCATCCGATAAGCAAATCTAACTGATTAGACGGCATCTACAGGAGAGTTACTTTCTTCCGGTTCATTTAACCCTTTCCCTGTTCTATGTTTATTCCAGATTTCAATACGTACTGACTATTCATGGACACAATAGTTATAATGAACTATAGAAGGTGGGACATTGTTGTTATTTTAGAAAGTAATTAAGCAGAGCTGTCAAATAACATTAACAAACAGAGCAGGCCCTGAGTCTACTCTGTTTGCAAATACGTGAAAAGAGGTTTATATGAAGCAAAGGGTTACGTTTTTAAGGAACTGTTGTCCGTGTTGCAAACAGCCTGGATACCGATGAGATGCCGAGTTACTCGGCCTCTCATCAGGATACAAGCTGTTTGTAAACGGCTGTCAGGTAGCACTTAGAAGGAATATAGTTAACCAGATCGTCTCATATCATTGACACCATTTACAGACAGCGTTATATGTAACATTTCATCAAGCGTATGAATACTGGTACACGTTAACCGTTTCACTGTTGAACAATTTTGTTCAAGATCTTATCACCTGATTGGTATACATGGATAGAGTCATTCAAATGGAACTGGGGAAAGGGCTGTTTTCACCATGGTGGAAACTATAAAATTCCATAAGCAAACAGAGCAGAGCCTGATAGGAGCCGTCTGATATGGATCTTCTCTGTTTGCAAAGACGTAAAAAAGCGTTTATATGAAGGAAAGTGTTAAGTATAGCATGGGTAGTCAACTAATCACCAACTTACAGTCCATTCAACACTATTACCCACAGTACGTGATACCAGTGGTGTCAAACAGTAACTCAGTGTTTGTTATATATCCACAGCATGTTCACATCCCTGTACATTAGTCTAACATGTATCCTTTATGCGCGTTAAACATATGGTTAAAATAACCGCCTGTTAGTAACCATTCCGGGTGTAAAGTCAGACTTCAGTAATATTAACCTGGGTAACTTAATCGCTGCATTGACGTCATTAAATGTCTAACTTGGATCTATAGCAATAATTCATCCTATAAATATACGTTTAAAACTTTTGCAAAAAAAGTAGACCCAGACCAAACGGCTCCTATATATATGAACCGTCTGCTCGGAGTCTGCTCTGATTGCTAATGGACTTGTATACATGTAGGTCTGATCCTACAGTTTCTGTCTTGGTGAAAAAAAATATTCTTAATAATATAGAAATCAGCGTGTTAGTTTTCAAACAGTCATTGTTTCTTACAAAAATATCCATGGCGTAAGCTGTAACTTAATGCCAGGTAAAAGTCGAACAGAAAGTGACTTCCCCTCTCCGATGTATAGAGCTTTTTCTGTACCTGTTTATGTACAGGAGTGTGTATGTACAGTAAAACTTCTCTTAATCGGCAGTTAAATTTTGTATGAATATTGGTCTTGGAGACAGGTGGCAGCTTAATGCAGGGTGAAAGTCATGCCATGCAGAAAGCTACTAGAGGAGCTTTCTGCATGACTTTCACCCTGCATTAAGCAGCCACCTGCCTAAAAGTATCTAAATTATTATCTACTAGAATTCCGGTTAAGAGAGGTTATACTGTATATGTTTCATAGCTTTGAAGGTTGGCGTTAGTAATTGTCTAAACAGAGACTTAACCGTCCGTCATATGCAAACAGCTTGGATCCAGAGGAGACACCGAGTATAACTCGACGTCTCATCAGGATTCAAGCTGTTTGATACTCGGGCAGTATAGTCTCTCAAACGTTTGAACGGATTAAAAGTAAGCGAAAAATTTAACAGATCGGATTTTAAGTAGACATCAGTTTTATAGCAGAAAAGTAGTTAGCAAGACAGCCTTATATATTCTACATGTAGCTGATGTCTAATACACACGTTGAATAAAAAATGTTTATATTTGTCAGTGCACTCTTGTCTCGCATTTATACAAGTGTATGCTACATACAACGTAATAAGTTGAATAACATGACACGCTCTTATAACGCAGTTGTAAATATACTTTGGGAGCCTACATAAAACATTAATATTTACACAACAACTTAATCATGTATTCTGCTCATGTTTTCGAAACTTTTGTGTAAGAAAATGACTTCAGAATCTTAACGATTTACATCATTTAAACGCATGTTCACGCATTTGCAAACAGAGTAGACCCAGATCAGACAACGAAAGCAATCATGTAAATACGAAGCCGCCTGATCAGGGTCTGTTCTGTTTGCTTTGGACTTAATATTCTGTTTCTACAATATTTTGTCAAAGCAAACCTAATCCTTGATAAGTTTACAAAATAAAATAAAAATACAGCTAATAAATATTCATGGTATCATAATTTCTTACACGAATATTGAACAGGGAAATGGTTAATCTAATGGCTCGAAACTTAATTTAGTTCTAACGAGCAAAGTAATGAAATAGTAATTGCAAAAGTACCTAGTTATAGTCTACTTTCAGTCCGAATGACCGCTCAGCCGACTGTACATTTACTCCCCTGATCATTGAGTCATTCGCCTACAATGTTGAGCACTGCTAACATATGACGCAATCATGCAGCCGCTGTACCGGCTAGTGAATCTCACAGGCACCCATTTTAACCCCTGGGTGGAGAGGAGGTGCGGGTGGGAGACACCGAAAAGCGTCTCTAAAATGTCCGGGAGGGACCGGGATTTGAACCCCGGACTTCCAGAGTGATAGTCAAGCGCGTTTCCACTAGACCACCGCACACCACCACTAGCCTGTGTTTGCTTATGGAATTTAATATATCTGTTTCATTAGTTTCTAAAATGGCTACAAGGTATCACCTTCCATATTTCATTATAACTAGTTTGTTCATGAATATTCAGTAGGTAGGAGCATCTCTTAAGTGCACAGGTATATTACAACCGAATAGTATGTGTAAAAAGAGGTAAATTGTGTAAACTACGTACAGTTATTTAACTTGTTTTACATCGACGTTTGTCATTAACACTCGCCTCTCTGTAAAGAAATGTCTGCTAAAATATGGATTTGGAGTAGTTTGGACTTTAATCACGCTTGTGAGAAAGCATTGACCGAGCTTCATATACGTTAGATCCTGCCGAGTTACTCGGCATCTTATTTGGGTGGAAGTTGTTTGCATTTTTGAGTCAGATCGTGAATAGCGGGGTACAGATTGGTATTAACCTTTAGCCTGCTGAGCAAATTATATTTACAGAATTTTTCACAGACTACATTTTTAGAATTCAGGCTATAATCAATGTGTCTGCCAAAATGCTAACAGGGTGTCAAACAGTTTAGATCCTGATGAGACGCCGAGTAATTCGGCGTCTCATCTGGATTAAAATATTGTTTGCATAGGTATTCACTCATCCGCCCATAGCAGGCTAAAGGTTAACAATACTAGATCGTCCAATTACAACTGCACCCCCCCCCCCCCCCCATAAAACAGAATAAATAATGTACACTGACTCTGAAACTACATGCTGTATGTGAATAAGTTCTTCAAAATCCAAATTTAAGCCTTTCATACTGAATGAAGTCTACCTTTAAACAATGATGGATCATTCCACTAGGAAAATTAAGCATTCAAAAGGTAAAAAAAGCAATATCAAACCTGTCAATATAAATTAAACCAGTCCTAAGCGACCATTAAAAGTAAGTCGAATCCTGGGTCCTTGTGGCATCTGGTAGCTTACTACAGGTTAAATGTAATGCAGAAAGCTTCTAAGGGAACACTCAATCAACGGTTGCTTAAGACAGGTTCTATCGTGCGTCGTATCATTCGGTAACACACGCTAGACATTCAAAAGAAGTCACAAACACGTAACGAGGGTTAGATACAGTCTGTATCTGGGATGAATCTTATTCGAAGCAGTTGGATATCTATTTTGAATAAATCGGGAGTAATTAAAACATATTAGGGTTTTAGTTAACACTATTTTTTCAACGTGATAGGTTAAACTCAGTGGTACGGAATCTTGTTTGGATATGCCTATGCATATAGAATCTAAAAAGAGAGGCAGAATCCATTGCCCTCTTCTGGTTATGCATAAATAATAGCCACTATTAACCCTAAACTGATAAAAAAAATCATGTCTCCTTATATCTTGATAAATTGCAATATTGACTATGTCCGATTCGTAAAAGCTGTTGAGAAACTATTGACCGGGTGTCAAATAGACTGGATCCTGATGAGACATCCAGTTACTCGGTATCTCATCCGGATTTAAGATGTTTGCAAATGCGAGTCTGATGGACCTTTAAGGGATTGCAATATGTTCAAGCACAGTCGTGTCAGCTGGTCGCTTAACCCCCTCCCTGTTGGATATTCGTGTTAGAAATAATGATATCATAAATATTTATTAGTTGTTTATATATATAATATTGCATAATTATGTACATATGATAGTTTGATATGTGTAGAAACTGCAAGGACGGGTATATTATTATTTTATAAGCATACAGAGCACACCCGGATCAGACGGTTGCTACTAAACACTATAGATGTTGAAATACGAGCGTTAAACGACCGAAACACAACAGTTTAGCCCTATTGGACAAAATTATAACATTAAACAACCAACGCATGACCCTTCAACCATATATGACAAAATACAAACGTTGAACAACCAGTTAATGATCGTTTATTTCGAGATGACAAAAACGCATACGTTTAACAACCAACAAACGACCCCAGAGCAAGTCCTTCGGACGAGACTATAAACAGAAGTTCGATGTGTCAGTGCTTTATACACAGGGCATCTAAAAGATCCGTCGATAACAAGAGAAGGCCATCGCGCCCGTCGATAACAAGAGAAGGCCATCGCGCCCGCTCTCTATCCTCTCTCCTCCCGTCGATAACAAGAGAAGGCCATCGCGCCCGCTCTCTATCCTCTCTCCTCCCGTCGATAACAAGAGAAGGCCATCGCGCCCGCTCTCTATCCTCTCTCCTCCCGTCGATAACAAGAGAAAGCCATCGCGCCCGCTCTCTATCCTCTCTCCTCCCGTCGATAACAAGAGAAAGCCATCGCGCCCGGTTTCTCTGTATCCTCTCCTCTCTCTCTGGGGTGTCTAATTACCCATAGTTAGCAGAAACAGACGCTGGTCAACACAATAAACAATCAAACTACCCTTTGTCCCTAGAAGGAAATATACGAACATTAAACAAGTAACGAGGTAATCTCAGGGCGTTAAACAACCAGCTAACGATCCTTTATCCTAGACGATAAACAAACTAAACATTTCTGTAGACGCTTTTGCCTAAGTGTACAACATTGTCTAAGGTAATATCGTCTTCAAGACATGCAGTAATCATTTTATGCTGCATGCACACCATTCAATGTTTGTTAACTATATGCACATCTAAATCAGAAAAACGTTATATAAACTTGCATAGTGTGGCAAGACATGCTACATGACTAAACGTTCTATTTAAAACACATACAATAAACAACAATTAACGGACTTGATATAATCAATATATTAATAGACCCAATGAAGAGTGGTTGTCAACTCTGAAATCAGTATTGTTTATATCGGATAATGTACACACGAGTTAAAACAAAATCTATTTTAAAATGATTTAATTGTATTACCTTAATGACTTGTCATTGTATGTAAGAGATATCATGTAGTAAAACAAGTACGTGTCTTAAGAACGTATTAAGTTCAATATACATATAAACATGTAAACTGGGCATTTAAACGTTACGAAACGTCATGAAATGGATCTTAGACAGTGTTTTCGATTTATTTTATCTTTGTTATGGTTTTCGTTTGTTTACAAGACAGGTATGTTGTATGATGTTTCTTCAAATTTTTGGTTCTGCTTTCAAAATTCATTTTTACCCATTACTCCATAAATACGCCTCCTAACGGCTTTGCAAACAGAACATACCCAGATGAGACGGCTCCTGCAGGAGTGACTGCTCCGTTTACTCTATGACATAATAGAGATATCGTTCTACAGTTTCTGCCATGAAAAAATTGCCAATGCACAATATTAAAGATTCATTTCATTAATACTCATAATTGCATTATTTCTTAGATGAATATTCATGGAGCAAATGGTTAAATTAACAAGAGGAAAGTGCTCTCTCACATGCAAACATTTATGTTGGTTTTCTTACTCTGGAAAATTGAAAATATGCATACATAAATACTAAATAGATTATGGACATGCATGAATATGTATAGAACGTACGCAGTATAAGTGAACTTGTCGGTCATACAGCTTTTCGGTTCTTTCACTCTTTTGGCAAAAAATAAAATTCGACCGCAAACAAAGTCGTCTACTTTAAGATTCAGAGAGGACTTTCCATCAATTGCTTCTCTAAAATGTAAACAGTGTCAAAGAGTTTGGATCCTGATGAGATGCCGAGCTATACTGCGTCTCTTCTGGAACACACTGTTTTCCACGGTAATCACAGATTTGTCCATTGCATCAAGATCAGTCGCTTTCTGGCCACTTAGGTGGTGACATAATTAACCCTTTCCTTGTTCTATGTTTATTCTAAATTTCAATACCTACTGGATATTTATGGACAAAACAAAGACATATACATACATGTATGTATATGTCTCTTAACAAAATAGGTATAATGAAATATGGAAGGTGGAATATTGTAGCCATTTTAGAAAGTACAGAAACAGATCTATCAAGTTCCATTAGCAAACAGACCCTGATAAGACGGTTCATATAGGAGCCGTCTGATCTGTGTCTACTCTGTTTGCAAATGCCTGAAAAGTGTTTATATGAAGGACAGGGATAATTATCCACTATCCGCGACCTGGCTTGCATTTGCCGTCAACTTTTATCAAGATGAGAAGTCAAGTAACTCGGCATCTCATCAGGATCAAAGCTGTTTGACATTCGGCTGATAGTGTATGAAAAGGTTAATTCAATTGTAATTAGTCAAAACTACACCAGATCCAAATTTGTTAACCCGTTCCCAACACAGTCTATGCTTAGATCCAGCTAATTTGTTAACCCGTACCCACACAGGCTATGCTTAGATCCAGCTGATTTGTTAACCCGTTCCCACACAGGCTATGCGTAGATCCAGCTAAATTGTTAACCCGTACCCACACAGGCTAACTTAGATCCAACTAAATTGTTAACCCGTTCCCACAAGGCTATGCTTAGATCCATCTAATTGTTAACCCGTACCCACACAGGCTATGCTTTGATCCAGTTAATTGTTAACCCGTTCCCACACAGGCTATGCTTAGATCCAGCTAATTTGTTAACCCGTTCCCGCACAGGCTATGCTAAGATCCAGCCTCGTTGGATAAATCTACGGAAAAGGAATGTTTACCAGGGAAAAGAACAAATTAAAAATTGTATAGTTTTGAAATCATTTTGATGACTATATATACCATTTTGTTTCAAAAAATGACTTTTACAGAATCGCCGAAAGGCGTCAATATGAGGGAATGTGTCAAATGTGTTTTACAGAATGTGCTTGTACATGGCCAAGCGATTTTTCCAGCAGCACATGGGTAGACAGTGAGAAGGGAGATGTTGTATTCCAGACCAGCACCCTGACTGGGTTCGCCTTCACTGTTGGCGCGACAACTGTATCGGAATGGGAGTGTTTTGAGTTTGGAAACGATAGTTCGTATATAGTCATGAAGTACGTATATATATATATATATATAAAGTAAACTTCCTCTAAAACGAAATTCTAGTAGAGAAGAATTTAGATACTTTTAGGCAGGTGGCGGCTTAATGCAGGGTGAAATTCATGCAGAAAGCTCCTAGAGGAACTCCTGCAGGAGCTTTCTGCATGCCTTTCACCCTGCATTAAGCTTCTACTTCTCTCTAATACCGATGTTTTTACTAAATGGAACGTACGGTTCAGAGGTTTTTTTACTGTAGTTATTATTTTGAAAGAAAACATCAATATGGTTTAATTGTTTGTTTTTTTTAGTTTTTAAATAAAGTCCTGCTTTTAGATTCGTCTGTCCCCTGTGTGTGTCTATCTGCCAGGGACATTTTTTTAGATATAAATTCATAACACACATAGGTATAAATTCATAAGAATCGTGGTTAAAAGCTCCCATAAAGGGACTTTAATCCTTTCACCGCCAAGATCGCCGGAAAGTGTGTCACAGGACTTGCTGCATTGGGCGACTGTGCGATTATATTTGTAAACTGTTTAGATCCAGATCAGATGTTGGTCAGTGACACATCAGTATCCAAACTGTTTGACACGCCACCACCTATGCTTTGAGAAGCTAAAGGAAAGTCTTTCTAACATATAACCTTTTCCCTCATATTGGCGCCTTTTGACGCATCTGAAAAAGTCACTTTTTCAAACCATTTATCATCACGGTCTCAAAGCTATACAATATTAAACGTTTCATTTTCTCTATTAAATGCTGCTTTTCGGCAGATTTATTTTTAAACGTTTCCTTTCTCTATTAAATGCTACTTTTCGGCAGATTTATTAAAAGAGGTTCGATCTAAAATAGTAATCGGTTAAAGCCGACCACAATGTGTGTGGACAAAACAAATGGCGTCAACAGAGTTCATGTAAAACATAATGGTTCTATGAATATTAATTGACTGAATACTTATACATGTACATAAATACTGGAATAGCAATGTACTCTTTGACTTTATTTATGAATGCATGTAACAAAAATGTGACGTGTAATTTGATATGATAATCTTTGAAAAAAAAGGCCCATAGTGGTCGAAATATTAGATCAGAGCTATCCAAGTATTTATGTATTATATTAATTCCCTTTTGGAATGTTATCTTCACTGTGAACATTTATACATGTAGTTACATATGAACAAGGGACGTTTTTGCTCGGGCAAAAAACCAGCGTTACATTTGTATTGTTCCATAAGCAAGCATAGCACATTACGACCAGTCAGTTCCGACATGTGCTGCGTGTCATGTTACATTTTTCTTTAGAAAAATCCAAATATTCACCATAAGCTTGTTTTTTTGAATTTTGGAATAGTCCATATGAAATTTCAGCATTGTAAGGTGTTTTTACTGCTGCATGTGTTATTCTATCGGTCTATTCATAAAACTGTGTGGTTTTCTGTTGCATGTGTTATTCTATTGGTCTATTCATAAAACTGTGCGGTTTTCTGTTGCATGTTTTATTCTATTGGTCTATTCATAAAACTGTGCGGTTTTCTGTTGCATGTGTTATTCTATTGGTCTATTCATAAAACTGTGGGGTTTTCTGTTGCATGTTTTATTCTATTGGTCTATTCATAAAACTGTGGGGTTTTCTGTTGCATGTGTTATTTTATTGGTCTATTCATAAAACTGTGCGGTTTTCTGTTGCATGTTTTATTCTATTGGTCTATTCATAAAACTGTGGGGTTTTCTGTTGCATGTGTTATTCTATTGGTCTATTCATAAAACTGTGGGGTTTTCTGTTGCATGTTTTATTCTATTGGTCTATTCATAAAACTGTAGGGTTTTCTGTTGCATGTTTTATTCTATTGGTCTATTCATAAAACTGTGCGGTTTTCTGTTGCATGTTTTATTCTATTGGTCTATTCATAAAACTGTGCGGTTTTCTGTTGCATGTGTTATTCTATTGGTCTATTCATAAAACTGTGGGGTTTTCTGTTGCATGTTTTATTCTATTGGTCTATTCATAAAACTGTGCGGTTTTCTGTTGCATGTTTTATTCTATTGGTCTATTCATAAAACTGTGGGGTTTTCTGTTGCATGTTTTATTCTATTGGTCTATTCATAAAACTGTGAGGTTTTCTGTTGCATGTTTTATTCTATTGGTCTATTCATAAAACTGTAGGGTTTTCTGTTTGCATGTTTTATTCTATTGGGCTATTCATAAAACTGTGCGGTTTTCTGTTGCATGTTTTATTCTATTGGTCTATTCATAAAACTGTGGGGTTTTCTGTTGCATGTGTTATTCTATTGGTCTATTCATAAAACTGTGCGGCTTTCTGTTGCATGTTTTATTCTATTGGTCTATTCATAAAACTGTGCGGTTTTCTGTTGTATGTGTTATTTTATTGGTCTATTCATAAAACTGTGGGGTTTTCTGTTGCATGTTTTATTCTATTGGTCTATTCATAAAACTGTGGGGTTTTCTGTTGCATGTGTTATTCTATTGGTCTATTCATAAAACTGTGCGGTTTTCTGTTGCATGTTTTATTCTATTGGTCTATTCATAAAACTGTGGGGTTTTCTGTTGCATGTGTTATTCTATTGGTCTATTCATAAAACTGTAGGGGTTTTCTGTTGCATGTGCTATTCTATTGGTCTATTCATAAAACTGTAGGGGTTTTCTGTTGCATGTGTTATTCTATTGGTCTATTCATAAAACTGTGGGGTTTTCTGTTGCATGTGCTACTATGCATGTCTACTCGTATTTCTAAAGCTATGGGCTTTTTTCTGTTGAATGTGTGTCTTTATTGGTCTATTCCTAAAGTAATGGGATTTTCTGTTGCATGTGTGTCTCTGGTTGTCTATTCCTAAAGCTACTTTTCTGCTGCATATGTTTCTCTGTTGGTCTGTTCCTAAAGTTTTCTGTTGTGTATGTTTCTCTGTTGGTTTATTCTTAAAAGCTTTGGATTTTGTTCTGTTGCATACATAACCCTTTTCGTCTATTCCTAAGATTTAGGATTTTTGTTGCATGTGTTACTCTCTTTGTTCCGTAAAGCTGTGGGTTTTCCAGTTTCATGTGTTATTGTGTTTTTTTAAGTTCTTTAACACTGTGGTTTTTAATGCATGTGTTACCCGGTTAATTTATTTCTAAAGCTTTGGCTTTTCTGATGCACGTGCTGCTCTGTTCGTTTATTCCCAAAGGTACTGACTTTTCTGTTGCATGTGTTACTCTGTTGTTATATTCTTAAAGCCTGTGGATTTTCAGTTGTATGTGTTACTTTACTCTGTTGCATGTGTTACTCTGTTGTTATCTTCTTAAAGCCTGTGGATTTTCAGTTACATGTGTTACTTTACTCTGTTACATGTGCGTTACTTTACTCTGTTGCATGCGTGACTTTACTCTGTTGCATGTATTACTCTTTTGCTTTATTCTTAAAACTTAAGATTTTGATATTAAGATTTGTTGCATGTATTACTTATGTTTTATTCTTAAAGCTTGTGGTTTATCTTTTGCATATGTTTCTCTGTTGCATATGTCACTCTGTTTCGTGTGTTACACTGTTGCACATGTCACTCTGTTTCGTGTGTTACACTGTTGTCATATTTTCTTCAGAACTACAGGAACGTTTGTACAGTATGTTGTTAACGTATACGAAGCCTACAGATGTTTACAGGTTACCAAGGTTACAGACGCCAGCTATCGATACTATCAGATTGACCGTAAGTCGAGATAAACAATTACAATACAACCTGAAACGCTTTCCAAAATGTTTGAAATGAAAAAAGAAAACGTTTAACCGAATTATATTTTAATGCGTTTGTTATTTCAATGTAAATTATATCAACCTCTATGTATTTGTATCAATAAAAGCCCAAATCATTTATCTCACGGGGACGCCTTTGTCGCCTTTGCAAAGAGAAGATCCAGATCAAACGGATCAGATCAGATGGATCATGGTTGCGTATGAACCGATTATACTTGTATCTGGTTTTAGAGTTAACATGACTGACATGTGTTCATATGTCATTATAAAATATCATTGTCATGCACACTTTATCACAACCAGGATTGTTTTGCTGACAAAATTTTAAACTTTGCAGTATAATGAAATCGATATACAGATCATTGACGGGATATCTGACTGTTTATTCCCTGCTGATGAAAATAAGTGTCCAAATGAATACTCAGCAGAAATTTAAATTTTTAAATAAATACAGAACAGGGAAAGGGTTAAGAAACCTTTGCCCTTACTATTTTACAGCCATGCAATCAGCTAATGTTGGTTATGAAAGACTTACTATCAAAGATACTGCACTGCCGAGTGATACATCCGATTTGTGCAACACAAGCACTGGATCATCTGGATCAGAGTATCGTATGTTGCTGAAATCGGGTAAGACCGCATACTAGTGTTTATACACTTTCCATGTAAGAAATGGTGACATGACGAATAATAATGTGCTGAATTATTTAAAAAAGTATATAAACAAAGGAAGTGGAAATTTAGCTATGGGCTTTACTGTGTAATTAGGTCTATATAATTCCAAAAGTAAAAAGAGTATACCCGGATCAAACGGCTTCTACAGGAGCCGTTCTACAGGAGCCGTCTGATCTGGGTCTGCTTAGTTTGCACAGGCGTTAAAAGGCGTTATTATGGAGTAAAATGCTTAATTGATTTTGATTAAAATTAGTTGTATAGCACCTCTTCTTTCTACTTAATATTCAGACATCATCATGGAAAATACACTCAGTTTGTTTATATATAGTACAGGCCATAGTCAACGACGGACTCTTATCAGTGCTAGTAGCGGATTGTTGAGCTGACAAATTTGAAGTCAGTCCTCTAATCATTTGCTCCATGGATATTATAAAGAGATTATGAATGTTTGAATATAAACAAACTGATTTTTCTTGGTGGTTTAGGATGCTTGTGTTTTTCATAAGTGTAATTTATTTGGCAAAGTTCCGATGGCTGTTAAGTCACGATGTCTTCTTATCATTCATACTGATCTACTAGTAGCAGATGCAAATGTAGCGAAGCGATGTTTTAATTTTCATGACCTTATTGCGATTTTGCTTTTTTATCATCCTGTCCTCTTTGAATATTAATTAGGCAATTCTTTACAAAACATATGTTTACAAAATCAGTTTCCTAGGTAATATCATATATCATGCATGCATGGCTTTTCCTTTGCAAACATTGCAGAATCAGATGAGAGAGCTCCTATAGGAGTTCTCTCATCTGGGTCTACACTGTTTGCAAATGCAACTATAGTTGTGACTGGAGGGCTATGGGTTAAACGTTTGCGTTGTCCAGATGTAAAGGGTTAGTATGCATGCATGCTGAAAGTATTTACTATCCTTCAGGTTCAGAAAATTCATCTCGAGTCACGTGCCCGTATAACATCCTAGCTGACTACTCCTACACATATAGTGGCTCAGACGGGTCGGTCGCATGTGACTCGTCGACAGACGTCGGGCAGACAGACATGTGCACAGACAATAAACAGCTGACGTTCCAGTATCCTGCGTGTACCTCACTCACGGTGTATTCCGGTAAAACCTAATTTCAATATTTATTAACAAAGCGGTAAAGTAATAAATTTTTACTTCCAAATATACATGTACATGCATATCTGGTTTATATAATTTCTACATGTAAATACACTGATTTTTGTTATTTTTACATGTAAAACACTTCTCTATGTTATCTTTGCATGTAGATATATATCATTATGTTATTTATACGTGTAAATACACTTCTTTGCGTAATTAATA
The DNA here is from genome assembly GCA_963576725.1 of Azorinus chamasolen. NCBI lineage: Eukaryota > Metazoa > Mollusca > Bivalvia > Cardiida > Solecurtidae > Azorinus > Azorinus chamasolen. Next base: position 105,750,359 of record OY755235.1, on the reverse strand, counting down.
CATGTAAATAGAATTTGATATTTTTACATGTAAATATACTTCTTTAGACCTATTTTACATGTAAATACGCTTCTCTATGTTATCTCTACATGTAAAGACATTTACTCGATTATTTCTACATGTACGAGTAAATACACTTCTCTATCATAGTTTTACATGTACATGTAAGTACATATACAATTCTTTAAGTTAGTTCTATATGTGAATACAATTATTTGTTGTTTCTACATGTGGATACAATTCTTTATGTCATTTCTACATTTAAGTACAATTCTTTGCGTTATTTATAAATGTAAATACCTTTCTTTGTGTTATTTCTACATGTAAAACACCTCTTTATCTTATTTCGAAGTAATCGCACACTCCATAAATACGTAGATACGCATTTTGACGCATGCCAAAATGTCAATATTTTTAAAGATGTATTATGCGCATGTTTCGTATTAATCAATCAACACCAGAAGCTGAACAGGTATACATACAATGAAAATAATGCTTATAACCCATTTTCCGACAGGATATATTTGTTCAGCTAAATATCATCGCTATCCGAATGCTGCTAAATTCTTTAAAAGGAGCCTCCTTTTTAGAAACAAGGATTTTGTACGGAAATCAGCGGACATCTTCGGCCAAGTTCTGAATAAATCGGATTCTATTTCGGAACAACGCTTTGAATATTAATAAGGTTGTTACCACATGTACAATGGCTGAAACTGGTTGTTGGCCTTCTGGATAGATTTTATTCAGGAAAATAAGGCAATATGCCCATCTTACCACATATAATTTACATGCAAATAAGCAAAAATATACCGTTCAATTGTGTCAATTAAATATAACGGTCAAAGGGAGCTAACTCATACAGGTACATCGAATGATTATTTCCGGTATGTAAATATTTGAATCTTACGACACATTCCGGCCAATGTCGAGGGCTGTTCCTTTGGTTTCCGTAGCAATCCATTTTTCTAGTTTTTCGACCCAACCAACCATTTACTGCCCGTTCTGTTTAGCGTTAAATAAGTGTTAAGGTACCTAGATTCCAATTCTGAAGTCAGTTCGAAACGTAAATTTTGCGGAAATTTGCGCAACTGTCATCATGAGAAAATGATCATGTATATCCGAAAATAAATGTATGACTGTATGAAAGTGGAACTCCGGCTTGGAGAAATGAACAAGTCCATTTTGTAGTTTTAGTGTTGTAATTAGTATAGTTCCAAATCATATACAAGTATGACAAGATCATCAAATAAGAAAATCATACCCAAGTGACTGTCCTGTATGAAAATGCAAACGAAGGATAGTTTGTAGAAATACCATTATTGTGACTTGGGACTTAATGGAATGAAGAAAATAAAGTGTATACCATACAGTTATCAGTGTGTTAAGACTTAATACTCTAACCCCAGTGATATTAATTCATCTATCTTATATGCTTGTCAACGGATTCGCAAATGTAAAGAGGTTATTATATCATTCAGTTAACAACAAAGCTAGCACCGACTGATTCCACCTGTTAAGAACATTAGGGGTTTTCAAAGTAACACATATCTGAAATTATACTGGCGGACTATCACAGATACTACCCCTGATAAGCCTACGTGTATATCAGATAATGACTTAGATGCATTCTTCATCAGGATCCAAACAATTCTCAGTCTCTGATACACATACCATAAATATTGTATTATTAGGTTTACTATTATTGTCATTTATCTAAAGCACATGATCACTATTTATTATATGAAACTTAAATTCTGAATTAATTAATTATTTGTTCACCGAAAGTGTTCATGTTTAATCTAGTGCATTTGAGAATTAGGCCGACTTAACATTTGTATATCAAGCTTAGATTAGAACCATACCTGTATAACACAACATACACCTTTAATGGACATTCGTGGAATAAAAGGTTGAATTAAGTTGCATTGATATACACTTATATCTTAAATTGCCACTCTGTACTTTATATTAAATTTTACAGTATTTGATAAATCAATTAAACCAGTGTGCTGTAATATCTACTTAAGCACATTTATTCTCTATTTCAAACGGAAAACCATTTGAGAATGTATATAAACAGGTTTGGCAATAAAGGATGTATAGTATTATTATATAACCTACACAACTTCTGAAGAAGTACTTCATACGTATTCTCACTGTTTCAGCCTCCACAACGGTTTGGTGTGCCGACGTGGTAAATGTAGACAGTGCTATCTACGTCACCTTATACAACGGGGAGCAATCCTCAGCCACCATTGACAATACAAATACATTTATCTTCAGCTGTGTTGTAAGTATGTCACGGTTTGTAATACATTTATCTTCAGCTGTGTTGTAAGTATGTCACGGTTTGTATTAACCTGTATCAACGTATTTAACTGCATCAACATTTGTACAACTGGGAGCAAACTCCGCCACCATTGGCGATACCAATACACATAACCTCAGCTGTTTGTAAGTATATCGCGGTGTGTATTGACATGTATCGACACATTAACAACGGGAAGCAAAGATCAGCCACCACTGACGACACCGATACATATACAGTTATGTATCTTCAATTGTTTGTAAGTATATCACGGGGTGCAAAGATCAGCCATCACTGACAACAATAGATATATCTTCAGATGTATTGGAAGTTTTCAACTGTATCAATACTTCTACAAAGGGGAGCAAACGTCAATCACCAATGACAGCACCAATACATATACATGTATCTTCAATTGTATTGAAAGTATTTACCTGTATCAATACTTGAATAATCGAGAGCAAACACCAATTACCATTGACAGCACCAATGCAGATATCGTCAGCTGTATTGTAATTATTTACCTGTATCAATACATGAACAAAGGGGAACAAACCCCAATTACCATTGACAGCACCAATACAGATATCGTCAGCTGTATTGTAAATATTTACCTGTATCAATACATGAACAAAGGGGAGCAAACCTCAATCACAGCTTACACCCCCAATACATATATCTTCGGCTGTATTGTAATATTAACATGTATCAATACATGAACAACGGAGAGCAAACCTCAATAGCCATTGATGACACAATACATATATCTTCAGCTGTGTTGTAAGTATGGTGTTGAATGGTATAGACGTGAAGTTCGGCGAATCAGCAGTTTCTACACTGTTTGGTCCGCTGGTCGTTATATGGAAGTATATGAAAAGAACACATAACATAGCTCTCAGAGTGTATAAAAACAGGATCATTTTGAAAATGCTTACACAATGTTATTAGATCAGAGCTATTCAAGTATTCATGTATTATATTAATTCCCTTTTTGACATATTATCTTCATTGATATACAGTAGTTTCACGTTATGTTGTCGATATTTGAATTTACAATTATTCTTTAAAATGTAGAAGAGATATTCTATTCACATTCAAAACTGAGAAGATTTGAGTCTTCTTAATTCTTTTCACGACGTCAGTCACATAGAAATGTGTGATCTCCCTAGATCAAGTGATTTAAAATCATTAAATTCTTAAATTTGAATGCACATAAATGAAGTTGTCATAAGGTATTTATGGTTTGACCTGAAGGCATCGTTCTACAAACACCACGTTGAACACAATTTTCACAGTACATATAATTTGGTTTCTGAACAAAATCTATCAGCCCAAGGTCTGCAATTTAAATTCACTGAAACAGACCTACGAAAAGCGACACAGTTATTAGAGTCTATAATTTTATATTCAATTTTATTTCCATTTATTTCATGCCCAGTGCATAAGTACGGACGGGACTCAAGCCTCTGTCACTCCACAGTATTGTAAACAGAACTAGACTGCTGGACAGATTCCCGCAGCCAATTCCGGAAGCAGTGTGGGTGCTGTACTGGCCCTTACAAGAGTCGGCGGTAGGTGGCGCTCATCGGTCGTTAAAGACTGTGTTTCTATGACCTTGTTATGTCGACTTAGCATTTTACATTAACCCCCACCTGCTAATGACAACCTACCTGGCATTTGCAGATAACTTGGATCTGTGTACCCCCTGTTTCCAATGCGTTAAATCGAATTTTCAGGTTAACGATTAACAGAAACTGAAAGCATCATACAATCAGTGTTTTATTGACAAGAGGTGTAATACAGTCTGTATTATGGGACGCCCTAGCTGTCTTACGATGACCATTTTCTATTTATTGGGTTCACTCTTTATTATGCTGTGTACATTCTTTATTATGTTATGTACTTTCTTTATTATGTTATGTGCTTTCTTTATTATGTGATGTACATACATTATTATTTAATGTACATTTTTTATTATAGTATATACTTTCTTTATTATGTTGTGTACATTTCTTACTGTATGTATATATTTATTTCGTTTAGTCGATAATGCGTGTTTTACAACCAGTTACGTATTTATCAAGTAATAAACAAAATTACTGACATAAATAAATTCAAACGATACAAGAAATGTGTAAAATACTATTGATTAAATGACAGGACTTGTTTTTACTAAATACAGACTACTGTCGTAAGTACATTGTTCACTATCTGGGACACTGGACAGTGTTTACACCAACTATTTGCAACTATTTAGTATTTGCACCGTCCGGGACATTGGTCATTGTTTACACCAACTATTTGCAACTATTTAGTCATTGTTCACACTATCCGTTGTATTTTTTATTCTTGTAATTTTTTACACTATTAATATCACTGGTTATTATTTACAGCTTTAGTGACACTGGTCATTTTGTTAACAGCATCTGTAGCACATGTAGGTGGTTGCGTCCTGCATCCATATAGCTAGTAATTATCTCCAACATCCGTAACACTTGCCATTTTGTACACTGTACACAATTCATAGCACTGATCATCATCCATCCATGGCACTGGTCATTGTTGACACCATCCGTGGCACTGGTCATTGTTGACACCATCCGTGGCACTGGTTATTGTTGACCCCATCCGTGGCACTGGTCATGCTTATCCCACCCGTGGTACTGGTCATTGCTTACACCATCCGTGACAGTGCCCATTGCTTACACCATCCGTGACAGTGCCCATTGCTTACACCATCCGTGACAGTGCCCATTGCTTACACCATCCGTGACAGTGCCCATTGCTTACACCATCCTTGGCACTACTCATCGATGATATCTTCCATAGCACTGGTCATTGATTCACTATCTATTGCACTAGGCATTGTTTACACTATCCATGGCAGTGGTTACTGCTTACACAATCCATGGCAATGGCTATTGTTTATATCATCCATGGCACTGATCATCAGTGGCACTAATAACTTTTTACACAGTCCGTTGCATTAACCATCAGTGACACTGATCATTGATTGCCTCATCTGGAGTACTGATAACTATTTACACCATCCGTTACACTGGTCATAATTTACACAATCTATGGCACTCATCTTTGTTTAGTGGCATTGGTAATAGGTTACGTACATCATTTGTATCACTTTTTATTGCTAACATCGTCCGTTACTGGTTATTCAATGTTTTCAGATCATTTACACACACCGTAGCACTGATCGTTTTTTAAGACCATCCGTGGTGCTTGCCCTTGTTTACATCTTTTGTTTCTGGTCATTTCAGTATTTACACCACGAGTAACACTGGCCATTGTATGTATAACTTTGTTCTCTTGATATATTGGTTCAAATGCGATGCTTAAATTAAACAAACTCAAACAAATCTTCTTTAATTCTCCACCACATGCTAGGGTGTTACCACTCTTTATAGGAGCGTCTCGAAGAGTGGTCACAACCTAGAGTTTAATGGAGAAATGACGATGTTTGTATTTGAGTACGCAACGTTATCTGTAGTTCTGATTATTACCAGAATGTTGGTATGTGTTTAATCAAGACATCGACCGTTCGCTACCAATTTGCAAATATGTGATTACCTATGCAAATAATTGGATCAGACGAGACGCCAGGTAACACGGCGTCTCACCAGGATCCAAACTGTTTCTTGAAGGAAAATGGAAGAGAATTTAAATATGAAATTTTTTAGCAGACAACAAATTTTGCAGACGACATGTGCCATTGGAAGGATTAAATATCAACATATGAGTTATACAGTGAAACCCCGCTAATGCGACCACTTAATAAACAGCCACTGATGTCGTCTAAAGCAGGTGGTTGCTTAATGCAAGAGGACAGTTATGCAGAAAACTCCTAGACGAGCTTTCTGCATAACTTTCGTCCTGCATTAAGCTATCACCAGCCATTGCTACCCAGAATTATGCCCCTTTTGGGTGGTCGCATTTACGGGGTTTTACTGAATTTCTATTTCAAAGCCCCTTGTCCGACTCTGACTGCTCCTACTCTTGGATCTGTCGCTGTAGCAACTGACGGAGCTGTTACCATGGCAACATATACGTGCGACGCAGGTTATACCATATCAGGAGATGGAACTCGAGTTTGTCAGTCGAACGGAACCTGGTCTGGCAATACACCTTCATGCAGTGAGTTAGAAAATCGTCAAACGAAAGAGTCTTGAGCGGCACCTTGTCACAATATGCTAATAAACACACCCGTTCATTATTTCCTCCATAAATATTCTTGAAACAAATGATGGCATCAAGGATATATTTAATTAATTTTCAAAATAGCATATTAACACATGAGCGTTTTGCCTGTAGAATCAGATCAATATTATTCCATCAGCAACCAAAACAGTCCCTGATCAGACGGTTAATATTGACCAACTCTGTTTGCAAACTCGTATTTAGTCGTATTTATGGATTAAACGGTCAATTAGACAGCATTGCTCCTTGCTGTATCATGTAGCTCTAGATGGTTAGTGTACATTGCGTTTAATTGTTCTGTATAGTTTATTCTTTAATGTACAAGCATAATTATAGTAACTATTAGAATTAGACGCTTTTTTTATTTAACCCATTCTCTCTGACGCCATTTCGCGTCTCTGTAAAACTATTGTTTTTGGAACTGATGTGATAAATAGAGCATTTGCTCCATAGGAGCTCAATTATCCCAATGGTTTCAAAACTACACAATTCTAAAAGTATCCTTTCCTATAGTTAATGCTCCTCTTCGGTAGATTATTTTAAAGAGGTTGGGTCTAAACTAGTCTATGAGGGAATTAATTAATTGAAGTAAGACTTATAATCCTGAATGTAGTGTTATACTAATAGTTTCTAAAAAATATCCTAATCCTTACAAGCGTTTTAGCTGTCCACAGATATACGCTTTTTACGCCTTTAAAGCTAGATTTCGCCTGCCGATCAGATCAACTCGGTCAAGCCCGATCAAATGATTGGGGACTGGTCTGGCTCGCGCGACAGGAGTGATCGGGAGTGATCGGGAGTGATCTGAGATGTCTACCTTCCCTACCCGAATTCTTTTTAACATGTGCAAAAAAATGGGTAGAGATCGAGCAGCCACGAGGTCGAGAAGCGATCGGGAAGCGGTCGGGTATTGATCGAGTAGAGGGTCGAGTTGATCGGGAAACAATCGTGTAGAGATCTAGTGCGGTCGGGATGTAGTCATTTGCCCAACCTTTACCTGATCATCTCGACCTCTAGTTGAGTATTACCCGATCGACCCAAGTACGACCATGACGATCTGATCGGGTAGAGATCGAGCAGAGGTCTTAGTTGGTCGGGTAGAGATCGTGTATGGATCGTATCTGGTTCGAGATGATCGTGCAGAGGTTGGAGTGGTTGTTGAGTTGACGTCACGGAGATGTCGTGTATGATCGGGTAGGGGTCGAGAAGAACTCGTGTAGCCTACATGCCTTCGGTCGAGCTTGGTCGGGGAATTTTGGTGATCAGGATGATAAGAGTTGATCAGAACGGAAGTGGGAACCTACCTTAACAGCAGAGAGTGTATACCCAGATCAGACAGCTCTTGTTAGAGATGTCTGGTGGTCAGGTTCTGTTCTATTTGGTTATGGGCCAAATATAGATCTGGTTCTATCGTTTCCGATCTGGACACAATTTCCTGTGTTCATCTGCCATGATAAAAACTCTCATATTGTTACTATTCAAGTTGTCATTATTTCTTAAATGCATATTCAAGGAACAAAAGGTTACTCATATTTTCATATTTTGTGACATAAACATTTGAAATCTGATTCATCTATATATAAAGTCATTCTTGCACTACACTCTTCTCACAGCGTGTGCCATACCAAATGCGCCTGCTAACGGCTCGGTCACGTTGTCATGTGACGGCTTGACTTTAACGTATAGTTGTGACGTAGGTACCGTTCTAAATGGCGTCACCACCAGAACGTGTCAGACAGACACGAACACGTGGACAGACACTGCACCATCATGCGGTAAGCGAAACTGCGTAAATATAGAGAATAATAGGTTAGTGCCGTAGATGGGACGCTTTATCCGACGAGGGGAGAAAACGTTGAGGCGAGGCTTGCCGAGCCTCAACTGTTTTCTCTCCGAGTCGGATAAAGCGTCCCATCTACGGCACTAACCTATTATTCGATTTATCCAGTCAATATAGTTAAATGTCTTTTTTATAGATTCATAACACTCTTGAAATAATTTACATTGAAAATGCAGTTTTTCGATCAACGGATCCCTCCCTTTTCACTTCCATTTAGACGTAAATAGATCTAATGAGCTACCGCAGAGGAATATAGTTTCGATACTTGTATTACTAGAAGGGAAACGTGGTTGAAAATTTGAAAAATAAGATGATTTGAATCGAGGGTCGATAAGTTATTTCAAACAGACATGATCTATATTCTTTGGTCAAATTCGAGTTACGTAGTATCGGTTTCTATTTTTAGATTCTACCTAACGTCACTCAGAAATCGATGGAACTGAAAGGCTATATTTAGGTTTATGACTATCACCGCCCCTGTAAGAGTTTATCAATCAAATAATCATGAGAGTGAAAAGAAAACATTTACTATTTATCTGTCAATCTTTGCTTCCAGGTTTGATTTTATCAAAAACGGGTTTTGCCAGCGGTGGATTAAATTAATAAAAGTGATAAATCAATGTCATTTTGTATGTGGCCTCAGTGGCGTAATCGGTAAGGGCGACGTCTCTAGAGAGATTAGAATTAGTTTTTGTAGGATCAGGCGCGGGTTCGAATCCAGCTGTAGCCAATTATTTTTATTTTTTTCTCATTTGAATAATTCTTCTGGTGACCAAATAGATCTGTTAGATCTATTCCATCAACATGTTTATGAATATTTACAGAAAACTAAAATAGTTCCATGGTTATAGAATCATTACGCTTATCTACTAACCTAATAAACCTTCCACTACCGGAAGTAACCTAATAAACCTAAGTTTATTTGCACCCCCTTTATTATGTCACTAGAGAAGCCTGGTGACTGGATAAAATGATTTTCTGTATTATATGGCGTGTTGAATGAACTCTTAGAAGTTTATAGAACATGTCTGTGTAACATGATGCCTTACATATGTTGTGATTATGTTAATTATTGCATTGAATTCAATTCGCCAGGCCGACGCAGCTAATTATCATAAAACATGGTGTTTTAAAATAACTACAATGTCGTAAGAATTACCCCAGGAAATTCGACACGTTAGCAGACTGTAGGCCTATATCAGAATTTTACATATTTTGGCAATGTGTAGAGGCATATAAAAAGGTTGTATGCCAGACAACGTATTGATTAATGAAAAAGAGTTTACTACTTAATACTCGTAGGTCATATGCAAATTACAATGTAACATAGTTTCTCATTGGTGGAAAACTAGAACCAAAGTGAAAATAGACAGCTAGCCGCTGAAAAAAAGTTATTCTTGAAAATCCTTGTATTAATGTTCGCAACTTATCTGGACGACCGGGCCAGTAGGGCCGAAGCGCGCTTCATTTGTGCTTCTGGTGTTGCGGGGAGGTTCGTGCGATATCTCCAATCTGTCTTCTGTTCTGTCTTATACTTAAATATGTATATAATTAATTCAATCATTTACTCCATATACGCATTTCTACGCCTTTGCAAACAGGGTAGACACATGTCAGACGGCTCCTGTAGAAGCCGAGCGGTCTGATCAGGGTCTGCTCTGTTTGAATATGGTATAATATAAAGTATGATTCCTTCCTTTATGTCATGGCCAAAAAAAAATTAAATTGTCCATGTACCATTTTAATTATTCATCTGATTAATATTCATGACGTTTTTATTTCTTACATGAATGTCCATGCAGTAAAGGTTAACCAATTCCCTTTATGGAAAGTCTTTATTCAATGGAAAGTCTTTATTCAATGTTTATCATTTAAGTTATCGATTCAACAGACAAGGGAGACGACCAGGCTCTCCTGCCTGCAGTGATCGCCCTTGTTGTAGTAAACGTGTTGCTCCTGGCAGCGTTTATTGCAGCTCTCATCTATATATACAGACAAAGGCGAGCCAAACAGTCCCTCAACAATCAATCACCATCACCAGGTTTGTATTCTTTAATCAATGTACAGTAAACCCCCTCTAAACCGATCTTCAATTTAGTATAAATATCTCTGCATTAAGCAGCCAACTGCCTACTTATTATCTACATTCTGCTATACGAGAATACCGGTTTAGAGAGTATCATTATCACTTCTGCTGCTAACATCGACTAGATTCACATTTGAAATAAGCTTGATGAGACACCGACTAACCTTATGTGTGATATAGTCCTGCAGCGAAACCGGATATTTGGCCAGAACCTTCGATTGCGGTGTATAGTTTTTTTTATTGTCGATATAAGTAGAGGAAAGGGTCCTGATTGAATATCTGCCGGGTGCCACCCTGGCACCCTTGAGGGTTTTGAGATATTACACTTTTACCCCACCCACCATATTTTACATTAGCGAAGCTCGGTAAAGCTATAAATTTGCGGTTTTATCTGATTTACTACAGCTGAGGTTGTTTATAGTTTGGAAATTAGTAGGAATGTAATTTGAAGTTATAGCAGATACACATTCTAAGATATGTGAATGCTAATAAACTCATTTATATACTTATGAATATTAATTAGTAGGTAAAAAGTAATGATAGAAAACAGGTTTCATGCTAAACTCTAGGTGTTTTATAACCGTTTATTATGTTGTCTTGTCAACTCTTCCTTTTTATTCTTATTTATTTATAAACAATGTAGACCTTCTTCAACAATCTCCAAATGACAACATATTTCATGAAAATATCCCTTAAATGAGTAATATAATAACTTTTTAGACCTTTCAGTGTTACCCCACCCACTATATTTTACATTAGCAAAGTTCGGTAAAGCTATAGATTTATGGCGGTTTTATAATTACGACAGATGACGTTGTCTACTATTTAAAAATTAGCGGAAATTGAAGTTATAGCAAAGACACATGCATGCTAATAAGCTCATTTACATACTTATGAATATTAATTAGAAGGTAAAAAGTAATAGAAGAAAACTAGTTTTATGCTAAATGTTTGGTTTTGTTTTTGTATTTTGTCTTTCAACCGTTTGTTGTTTTGCTTTACTTTTATTCTATATACTTATATTGTTTGTAAACAATGTATATTCCGAAAATATTCTGAAAATGGGTGACCCGTATACCTAATTCAGCATACCCCCGATAATAACATAATTCATAAACACTATATCTATTTAATGAAGGAATTAATAATTCTGATGTATACCAACACTACCTTTTATATAAAAAATTCGGCTGTTTATCAATATCCAGCATGGACATAACAATTATTCAACTCCCGGATCGGTTCTTCCAGTAAAGGTTCTTTGTTAACATTCTAGAGTACAGGGTTAAGCCGTAATCAGAACAAATCAAAGCTGTATACATACCTTACATAGATATGATACCCTTTTCTTTCCAAAACACAATGATGACATATCTAACAAAAGCACAAGACCTGAATTGCACATTAGCAAATATTTTTGTCGTGTTTTATATGCACATATGACCTTCAGCTGTATAAGTTGACGCAGGATGTGAAATTTGCGTATGAGACCTTTGAGACTTGGAGGCAAGTATTTGCTCATGAGCGTTATCGAGATCATTGCCATTCTGATTGTAGAGATTGGTTTGATTAAAGTAATAAGTGACGTACACATGTTGACAGACAGGAACTTTCAACAAAGCGTCAGTGCAATGCCACTAATTGCAGAGGCCCTACTAAGATATGCCATGCAAGAGAACTGTCCAGAATCACCAGAATTAGTAAAGCAAAACAGCAAAGCTATGGGTAGATCTGTTTCTAAAGCCAGTGCTTAACATGTGCTTTACCAATGCTGAAAGAGAAGGTGGCGTGTGCCTTCATATAGCAGCGTACAAACAAAAGATGCCGTGCTTCTTTAACGCATGCCACGATTACTGTGCCATACATGGGCTATGTCACTTGCCAGCAATGGAGTTACTCCCAGATCAAGTTCCCGGGTTTTCAAGAGCTAGCGAGCATGTAATAGACAACATAGGGGTATATGGAAAGGGATATGGAGTGACATGTTCATTGGGAGCACCTTTATGCGGTATGGGCATGCGCCTGGTGGCATGCCTTTAACATCCATTAGTGTTGTCAAATTTAAGCTTGGATAAGATGACCATTCACAATATTGATCCAGACATTTCTATTGTGAGACACGATTAAGAAGGGAGGTCGCAAATGGAAAAGACGCAAAAACAGATCCAGATGACATATCAACAGAGATCAACAATAGGGCATTGTTTGCAAGTAGTAGATTGTGTCAGAATTGACCCCTGTGCAAAGACAACTTTATTGTGTGACGACACTGGTGTGTTCTACTTTTCTCCTGCCATAAAACTGAAATAACAAATGTAATACTGATGGAGTCCACCATCAATGGTCGAAACTGACACTGCAATTACTGTTGAAAAATACAGTAGCATTATCGAAGAACGTTTGCCTGCTCGTTCACTGTCAGGATGTGACACTGTTGCAGGTTGTTACGACACATGTAAGGGAACTGTTGTCAAGCCATTACGTTCTAGTCTTTCTCTGTTTCTTCCTGGGTCTTTCATATCTCCCCTTGCATTAATTATATCTCAGGCAACGATATTTATGTCGTTTTGATATGGACACATTGATTGCAATGGGTCCGACACAACATGTATGGGCATCAATACTAGATATTGGCTCAACGTCATCCAATCTTTGTAGTCTTCCTCCTACGAGTGAGGCTTTTTGCAGAAGAAAATATTAATACATCCCACGTTCAAGAAGCCGGATGACAACATCCCTCCTTACCCAGACCCAACAGACTTTAGCTGGAGGAAGGATGAAAGTTCAAAACGCCTGCAGCTTGTGCCTTTGCCTAATAATAGATCAAGTACCAAATTTCATTATTAGATTTATTTGTTGCGGTTGTCAAAGCACGATGTCCTGTAATATACGAATGTGCAGTTGCAAAATTGAATAAATGATTTGCACTACATTTTGGAGCTGCTACAATATAGGATGCCATACAATACTAGTTTATGTATTTGTTTACTGATAAAATAATAGAACAATTGAATAAGTCATTCATTCAATTTATAATTTTGATGAACCCATCGGAATGGTCATCATTTCTCAAGTAAATAATACATGTGCGTTAGTAACCTTTTGGTCGCCATATTGTAAGCCATATTGGCGGATATGTTGATTGGCATGGTGCTGTTTGGGCGGTTGTGTGTTTAATGCGAGGTTTCCTTCATGATTCATACATGTACTTTTAACATTTGTAAACGTTATCTTTAATAAGTTTGGATCAATTTAATTACTGTTAGCTTATACGTTTCAAAACATTAACGTATGTATGAGTTGGAACATTGTTTTATTATTTTCTCCTCCCTCGTGGACGCCATTTCGGACGCCATCTTGATTTTCTCAAACCCTCAAGGGTGCCGAGGTGGCACCCGGCATATTTAAAGAGTTCCAACAATCACTGACTATAATAAAACGAGAAACAACTATAATGTTATGAATCCATCGGAATGATTATTATTTCTCAAGCAAATACTACATGACTTTGTGCTTTACATAGCTTTGGCCGCCATATTGGAAGCCATATTGGAAGCCAACTTGGCGGATATGCTTGATTTAACAGTAGTAAACGTTATTTCTAACCAGTTTATTTCAATTTAATTATTGTTAGCCCATAAGTTTCAAAACATTACGAATGTATGAATTGCAACATATTTTTTATGATTTTGTCCTCACTGGCGGACGCCATTTTGGACGCCATCTTTAATTTCTCGAAACCCTCAAGGGTGCCAAGGTGGCACCCGGCATATTTAAAAAGTGCCAACAATCCCTGACAATAATCAAACGAGAAAAATACTATTCTTTTGATAAATCCATCGGAATGCTTATCATTTCTCAAGTAAATAATACATGTGCTTTACATAGCTTAAGCCGCCATATTGGAAGCCATATTGGAAGCCATATTGGCGAATATGTTTATTTAACAGGAGTAAACGTAATTTCTAACAAGTTTAGTTCAATATAATTACTGTTAGCCCATAAGTTTCAAAACATTACGAATATATGAATTGTAACATATATTTTATGATTTTGTCCTCACTCACGGACGCCATTTTGGACGCCATCTTTAATTTCTCGAAACCCTCAAGGGTGCCAAGGTGGCACCCGGCATATTAAAAAAGTGACAACAATCCCTGACCATAATCAAACGAGAAAAAAACTATTCTTTTGATAAATCCATCGGAATGCTTATCATTTCTCAAGTAAATAATACATGTGCTTTATATAGCTTAGGTCGCCATATTGGAAGCCATATTGGCGAATATGTTTATTTAACAGTAGTAAACGTAATTTCTAACAAGTTTAGTTCAATATAATTACTGTTAGCCCATAAGTTTCAAAACATTACGAATGTATGAATTGTAACATATATTTTATGATTTTGTCCTCACTCACGGACGCCATTTTGGACGCCATCTTGAATTTCTCGAAACCCTCAAGGGTGCCAAGGTGGCACCCGGCATATTTCAAGAGTGACAACAATCCCTGACCATAATCAAACGAGAAAAAAACTATACACCGCAATCGAAGGTTCATCTATACCGCTGCAGGACTAGTAACCTAAAGTTTGGTTGTCGGTGGGTTTCAACCATTTCCCTGTTTAATATTTATGTCGGAAAAGATGGCATCATGCTCTTTATAAGTTGATTTTTATAATGGTGTAGGTACGCGGTCCATGCCTTTGATGGTACTTGTAGAAAATGTAGAGTCAGATCTTATATAAATTCACAAGTAAACAGAGCAGGTCCCGATCATACGACTCCAATAGGCGCCTTCAGATCTTGGTCTACTCTGTTTGCAAAGGCATGGACATTGTTTATATATGGTAAAGGGATAAGCAAACAGAGCAGACTCCTGATCAAACAGCTTTTATTTAAGAAATCTGATCTGAGTCTTATCATTTAAGAGTTTTAAATTAATAAACATAGTTTTATGAATTGTATAACTATGAAAACTTTCTTGTAATTCTGTTACTTTTGCTGATTAACCCTTTCCCTGTTCAGTATTCATGTAAGAAATAATGACATCATGAATATTTATAAGCTAATGTTTTGAATGGCATTTGTAGACAAGATTGTTTTGATGTTGGTAGAAATTGTAGATTCGGGCCTATTACAATTCCATAAATAAACTGAGCAGGCCCAGATCATGCGTATGATCTGGGACTACGCTGTTTGCAAATGCTTGAAAACACGTTTATATTAGAGAAGGTTTGTTTTTTAAGGTGGAATGGCCCGTCATTGTTTAACTGTAGAATCCATTCATTATATAAGACCTAACTTAGCTATTTGATTTTGAATAATACACAGTGAAGACCCTGGTCAGATGGTTGCTTTTTAAGCCACCTTGTCTGGTTCTACAGTGTTCAAATGTCAGTAGTTTTATTTCCCGCATTTAACAATACAAACTGTTTGTTTTAAATACTGAAAATGAATTGTGTTAGGCAGTTGGAGACTATATTATTATATTACTTACTCAACCTAAATACATGTATGCTGTAATTTACTAGCTAGACATAAGAAAATAGTAACGATCAAAGGTGCCAGATGGTCAGTAAATCCCCTAATTTCTCAGCAGGGGGCAAGGGTCAGTGTCACACAACTGCCATCTATCACACACTGTCAACAAAGTTATGAATTATTACGTAACAGGAATGCGTGTAATGAAACCGAACTACCTAACAATGTGCCAATTGTCTAAAGTTATGATTTGTTAAACAGTTTCCCGAAAAATAGAAGATAACTATGCTTTGACTAATTAGATCTATGACTAAGCATAATTGAACCCTACCGATTAAAACCAGTTAGATTATTGCGAATTCTAGTTCTAAAGACAGTTTAGATTGATATGATCTAGATCTATACTAAAATACTTTTACTAGATCTTTTACTAGATCTGATATGGTACTTTACAGTAGCCAGAAAGAAGACATTTTACAACACATAAATGAACGGCGTGAGACTGTACATGTATATCTTAATATCTAGATCTTATTAAAACAAAACGAGATTTAAAATTCTAAATACTGTTGATCTAAATTATTCAACGCGTGTATCACAATAGCCCCTCACTACAAAAGCCCCTCTTGCAAAAGCCCCTCACCAAAATGGTCAAGGTTTACAAAAGCCCCTCACAAAAAACAATACTAACATTAATTGAACGTTAAGTGCTTTGTTAAGTGTACTTTTAAAAGGAGTGTTCTAATTACCTTACTTAACGAATCTTTATAAGCTTGTCATTTAGCAAACAGGGTAGATCCAGATCAGATTGCTCAGTATTTTGATTTTGGTCTACTCTGTTTGAAATTTAAGAAAGTCAAGGAATTAGAAAATGGAAAAAGTTTGTGTTTAAGTTAATTGGGGTAATATTATAATAATTTATAAATAATATGGCTAATATTACATCATCCATAGCTATTGGATCTATATTAACTGTCACAAAGCAAACATGGTTGAACTAGATCATATAGCTTTAGATTTGATTTGGGTCTACCCTGTTTGAAATAAATATAAGGAATCTCTTCCTTGTGATCTACAATGTTTACTTTTATAAGTATATAGTGTGCTAATTACCTTACTTAATGAATCTTTATAAACTGGTCATTCAGCAAACAGGGTAGATCCAGATAGCTGTAATTTTGATTTTGGTTCACTTTGTCCAAATATTTGGAGTATAATGATTAATTAACAAAAATAGTGAGGGGCTTTTGTAAGCCTTGGCCATTTTAGTGAGGGGCTTTTGATCGAGGGGCTTCTGTAGTGAGGGGCTTTAAGACGAGGAGCTTTTGTAGTAAAGGGCTTTTGAGTGTACCCCTATTCGACATATGATGCATGTCCAACACATAAATAAGAATGTCTTCCATTTCAAAGAAAGGCCAGATCATGGGATCTTTTTTTTTCCAAAGTTCAGCTGGTAATGTATAGGGCGTTCCTGAAAGCCGATTCATTCCAGCTTCTTGTTGTACATTGTATCTACCCTTCGGTATACGGACAGTTTCTCTCTAGGACATTAATTTTGTTCTCCTATTTGGGCATGGGAGGATAGGGCTGACATTTGTCCCCTTCAAATTTTATTTTATTTTACTTGCTCTACTTGCTCGCAACGGATAAAAAAGAAAATGCCTACATTGTTCTAAAAACGGACGGTTGATTACACAGGAACTCGGTAATGCAGAAAGAGTAAGGAGCTTTCTAAATTACTTCAATTCTGCAATTAGCTGTCATCTGTTTTAAACGATCGTCAAATCAACATTTTTAAGAATGGTTGTTTACAATCGCCGCCCCTTAACCGATAATTTTTCTAAACCGATATTGGAGCTACATGTATCCTGTGTTTAGTTACCATCTTTTTTAAATGACAGCCAATTCAACTGTTTTGAATTGTTATTTTACTTCGCTATACCGGTTTGAGAACCTCTCTAATCAGGTCATTTTCTCGGTATGGTCACAGGGTTCGTTTTATAAGGTTTTGCAGTAATTTTGTTATTATCAGGGGCAGTTACATTTTTAACGCATCGAATATTAGACCACCGGCTTACTTTAAAACTAGAAATTGGCATTTAAATTAAGAAATATGCTTTTAAAAAGAAAGAAAGTTGGCGTACATGTATGAGATATATATTTTGCTGTACGTATTTATTAATAAATGATAACTACAGTATAACCTCTGCAAAGCAACACTCTGGGGGATATAAACTTCTGTATTGTCGTTGTAGAGAGGTTGTTGCTCATCGGAGTTTCATGGCAAATCTCTCTCAAGAGACAACCCAGTAAGGAATACCTGGGATCTTTTGAATACAAGGGGCCGCTTAATGCAGGACAAAAGAACTTTTATTCTGCATTAATCTGCCACCTGTCTTAAAACAGATATTTTATTTGTACATGTATCGATGTAGAGAGGTTCCACTGAAAGTTTTGGGGATTCATTTAAAGTGTTGTTGAAAGGAGGTTTTTGCTGTAATCTGTACTGTATGCTATAAACCCCTTCACTGTCATTATGACGTAATAATCCACTAAATTAGTCACTGTCAAATCATTGTCTGCTTACATGTTTCATCTACTTTTCTTTATAAAACAATTATGATAGTTTTTACTTAACCCTTTCCTCAATAAATACTCCTTCTACGCCTCTGTAAAAGTCACCTGTTGAAACCAATGTTATAAAAAGAGCATTTGCTGCTACACGCATAGGAGTATATGCTCTATTTAACACAATGGTTTCAAATTACAAAATTCTAAAAACAATAATTTTATCTACTTAATGCTCCTTTTGGTAGATTTATTCAAAGAGGTTGGATCCAAATTGAGCCTACATGTATGGAGGAATGGGTCTTAAATTTTTAATATAAGTGTCAAATGGTTTGGATCCTTATCAGACGCGGCGTCTGATCAGGATCCAAACTGTTTGCAAACATTAGAGTTTTCAAGTTTGACAGGGAAGGGTTTAATAGTAAATACAACTTACAATGGAGAAATTGTGATCTATTTCTAAATAAGGAATAGGTCATGGAATTTAAGCAGGCGACACGTTGGTTTAGACATATCCGTTTAACGAAAGAATGTGGGTGTACGAGGTCCGTGGTTTGATAAACCATGTACATACTGTATACGCTTCTTTAATAACACTGATTTATTTAATTCGTATGCCCCTTCACTCCCAGAATTCGGTTGCCATGACATTAACAACACTTTAGATCTAGACCAGACGTCCAATATCTCATTATCAAACCAGAACCAAAAACTGGTTTACATCTATATCTACGTTTTTAGAAAAAAATGGATTATCTTTTTTAATCCATAGGATGCAGGTACATCATGGCAGTGAATCGATTGAGCAGAATCTAAACATGCAGTACATGTACATCAAGCAGAAAGACAAAACATGTACACAGGTACATTTGTACACAGTAAAATATTAAGCGCAAAGGTAATAAAACAACCATACAAGTATTATTCGAATGGCTATTGAAACTGGTTAAAACGTACATTTAAGCTGCCGAACCAAGACTAAATAATGGAGAAAACTTCTAACTTTACAACTCACCTGGCTGAATTGATATTAGATGTATTAGTAAATAAAATCCCTCAATTATTTCGTCTGCCAGAACAATATTTATATACATGTAGATCTATACAGAAATCATAAGAAGACCAGTCAGGACTATTCTCATAACAGAATCAATAGGTTTTGTTGTTTTGTTGGTCGTTTCCAGTAGATTTCTGATAATTAAAATTTACACTGATGTGAAACTGAAAACAAAATCGATTGGGAATTAGAATTGGAACCTAAAACATAGAGTCGAAATGAAGATGAATTCACTAACAATGTGCACAAACGTATGCAAACTTGATACACGTTATACAACCTAGTAACTTATTGTGTGTGTGTTTTGTGTTTAACGGGTGTTCCGTGTTTCTATATAAAAACATCTTACGTATTGAACAACAAATAATTGAAATAGAAAGCATACTAGAATATCGCACCCATATTATGCAGAAACGAATCAGACAATTCACGGACAGGTTATATTCCAGTACAATCAAACGCGCCTAAAATAATGGATGAATTAATTTGTGTTTGCCGAATGCAGAACAGTTTCGGTTTGGAATTAGTCTAAACGAACCATTTCTCGAGTGTTTTATTTCATACATTTCATATCAATTTTGCAAAATGTGGATGTATATATTTGTATGTACATGTAAAGAGAAAGATAAGCCGTGAAAATGGATATAAAAGGATGAAAAGGATATAAATATCAATCCAGGTAAGGTCCAGCGCGATCCGCAGTGGTACACAGTGGTCCACGATGATACCACCGCGACCTGCGGTGATAACGATCGCGCCCGGCGACGAGTGCCCCTGTGGAGGGACCAGCGCGGACCCATCACAACCCGCGCTCGATTGCGGAAGACCGCATATCAGCGCGGACAAAAATACCCGTGTCCGCGTTGGATAAAATTGCGATGGGCCGCGGAAAACAAAAAGTCCGCGTGGCTTGTACTGTACGGTTTTCACCGCAAGGTTTTCACCGCAATCATTTTTAAAGTTGTCCAGTTGGCTTAATATTTCGAGAACATATTGGTCGCATTGCAAACATTTTGGTTCCTGATGAGACACCGAGGCTGGAACCAGGCTGGTTATAAAAGGCAGCTACGACAAGCTTGGCATGACACGAATTATGTACTTATAAGCAACATCTTGAGTTCATAAGCAGATTTTAACTGGTTCTGTGGTGGCAGACATAAGTCGCCATACAAATGAGATATTGAATGAGTGTGGTAAATAATTGGTTATTTGTTCACAAGAGATATTGAATGAGTGTGGTAAATAATTGGTTATTTGTTCACAAGAGATATTGAATGAGTGTGGTAAATAATTGGTTATTTGTTCACAAGAGATATTGAATGAGTGTGGTAAATAATTGGTTATTTGTTCACAGAATGCATAGTCTGGCCGTTTTCCGATGCATATATAATTATAAAATGCACACCTAGTAGTCAATGAGCCAGTAGGGTTGGTCGGTACCATCTCAGGGGAATAATTCCCATTGTGAAATTTTACATCAAATACATCTATAGAGTTAGAAAATATGTGATAGCATTGCATCGATGGTAGCTTTCTATGTGTTAATGCGTTTTATATTATGCTATACAATATCCGCATTTCGAGACAAAATCATCAATGAAAAGTAAAGTAACGATTTCAGATTTACAACATTTGGTATCATACCCCAACAACGAAATTATGATGGTATACCTGAATCAGGTTGTCAGTCTAACTGTCCTTCCATCTGTCCACCCCATATGTCTGTTCCTCTATCTGTCCGTCCATTCATCCGTCTGCATATCTGTCCATTTATAGACGCAAGTGTCCTAATGCACAAGTTTGCTTAACACTTAATATTCTTATTATTTTAGTAACCAATGCACTTGCTAGTTATGCCCCTCCCCCCCCCCCCAAGTATACTGGGGGACATATTGTTTTTGTGTGTGGCGTCCGTCTGTCCATCCGTATGTCTGCAGCCCCCCCCCCACACACACACACACACACACACATACACACACACACTTCCGTCCGTCCGTTCTTCTGTCCGATTTTAGTTTATCCGTGCGGTTTCTCCGAAACCTTTGATCGGATTTTCATGAAATTTCATAGGATTGATCAGCACTATGCCTTGTTTTGTTTATCGTATTTATGTTCCGGTTCAATGATTTTCTGCAGAGTTGTGGGACTTTGATTTTTATGCACCCCAACGGCGGGCATATAGTAATCGCATTGTCCGTCATTCCGTCTCTCCGCGCTAACAATTCGTCTTTATGTGACTAAATAATTACATGAGAACAAAAGATATTTTGTTCACGTCGGTTTTATGTGGCTTATTTTCAGTTTGTGTGGCTATTTTGAACAAAAGAATAGCCACATACACTCAATCCGTTACAACGTCCGTCTTTCCATCCGTCCGTCCCAAAATTTCTTGTCCTTTCTATAACTTTTTATTATCTGTGAATTGATTTCAAAATAACCTGGAACAAGTGTGATGTATCGCGTTTAACTCCCTGGTCCGTGGGTCAAAGGTCAAGGTCATCCTTCAGGGTCAAAGGTCGGGGCATAGTGTTTCACAAACACATCTTGTTTTACATTGAAATTTTGTCCTCGCGGTTTCTCCAAGACATGTTGTCGGATTTTCATTAAACTTAATAAGATTGAACTGCACTACGCCTAGTTGTGCTTATATTATTCCTGTTCAGGTTCGACGATTTTCTACAGAGTTATAGGACTTTGAATATTGTATATGGGAAACTTTGTCCGCGCGGGGGTGGGGGACATCAAAATTTGTATAAAAAAATCTAGTTTCATTTGGACCTGATCATTATTTATTTATTGGTCCAGTTTCCACTTTATCCCGAAATAAATTAGTAGCCTGTAAGATGGGATGTGGCGGGGTGAGAATATTTATTATCATTAGCATTCGTTGCTTACCATTTCAGTTAGACCGTATTTAGCTCTAAATTGTTTTATTGTCATTATCTTTTGAATTAAAACTTAAAAGAGATTAAAATATCCTCAAACTTTCTGTCTGATGAAGATATGTGGGTATGGGCTTTCGTTGTGTTCATATTTTTCTTGTGACTGAATGTACACGTAGTGTCAAACAAAATACTCAGTAGTATGTTATTGAAGAATGTGGATATTGTCTTTCATTTTGAATCTGCCACATTCAAAAAAATCACCCGTATTGGTTCGTACACAATTACATATTCCTAGATGAACCATGGGTCATTCTTGATGGACATCTGTGTCAATCTAACATACATGCTTTCAGTGATTTCATTGTCGCACGGTATCCAATACAAAACACAATACAGATCAATTACATTTTTGCATTTATGATCAGGAGTTTAATATGTAGGATTGAGAATGGCACATCTGAATGACATGTTTAAAATTAGAACAAGGGGCAGTTGAGTTAAAAAGTGCCCCCCCCCCCCCCCCCCCCAGTGTCATTTCTCTGAAAACGTTTTTTTCTCTGACCGTGCATTGTCACTGACACATAAATTACAGAAAAAATATTATCATATCATTGTTCTGCCAGATTTTCTTCAAGATGATTCCCATCAGACTGAGGTTGAAGGGATTGCCCTAAAGGTTATTACAAAGGTTTTAATATGATTCAATATGGAAAAATAGTCAAACAGGGAGGGCCACATACGAAATGGCACCGCACCAAACACCATCAAACAAGAAACGGTACAAGACAAAACATAACAGGACGCATATCAAGACAAAAACATTAAACATTAAGCATATTAAACAAAAAAAGTTGACCATAGGCTGAAAGCAGGAGTACGGCATTGGAACGGTCAGTAGCCAAAAACAGCTAAAAGTTTCACATTTGCTTTGCACTTGGCATATGAAGGTAGCTCTAAGATATGTTAACCTGGTGATAGGATAATGTATCGATCTGCTTATAGTAATTTTGACAGGGAATGTTGAAGAACCAGAGAACAAGAGCGTTCTTCTGCTCTCCTCCAATCTCTCTTGTTGGATCATTGATTGCCCTATGTGGCAAATGAATGATAAAACTAACGTAAAGCAAATATACATAACAAACAATCGCCCTACTTACAAATACATGTATTCTCACCGGCTACTGACATAAGTGTAGAACGCCATTATAGGCATTCACAAGTTTAAAAAACAGACATCCCAATAATTTAATACTGTTCGAAAGTCGGTTGCCTGACCACCCATCCAATGCACAAATAACATTGCCTAAGCTATAATAATTTTGAAAATTTGGATTCTGAATTACAGCCTGGTCGTTTGTATTTTTGCGAGCGCTATGCAAACTTTTCGCTGCATAGTTGTTGAAGATTACCCTTCATCATCGCACAGCAAAGGTCGCGTCTGGCATGACCTACACATTATGGTGAAAGTAGGAGACAGACAAATGGCTGCACTTCATGTAACAATTTGAAGCAGATCTCCTATTTCTAAACAATTTAAGGACTTTGCTTAGGGATTTTCTTTCCTGGTCGGGAATCCCACTGTGCTTGCCTTACTATTATAATTAAGGCCGTGCCAATGCAAAGTTACACACAAACTTATATTTTAATAGTGATGGTAATCTTCCTGATAGCATGGAGGCACTGCTCCAGTCCCGCATTTCTAATATAGTGGGACTCTGGTGTATGTATCAGCATGAAAAGCCAAATACATTACAAAGTAGTCTGTGTTCTCTGACCAGGTTATAACATCTTGATTTACTACTCGTACTTCAGTTGCATGGTCAGACTCTCATCTACTTCATCCAGTTAGTACTGAAGTGCCGGGACCTTCTCACTGTCATTAAATGTGTTTGCTGTATCTTTCTATTGCCAATGCAATGGTTGACTCTATTTATTTAGAAACCTCCCGAAATGCTTCCTAATATGTTTAATGGTTATGCTTAGCATCTAATGACCAGACTCTCTACTTCAAGTCATCACCACAGTTCTCGATTAATTTTTCCCTTCAAAATTCAAACATAATGTATATTCTATCACGGCTAAATAGTTTATACCACATTGATAATTAATTTCTGTTTGAGCAAACTCTATCCTATCTACTATTGCAGCACAATAACATGTACTTGGACATTGTTTACACTAGTCAATTTTTTCTGCAAATCTATCTTACTAATGTGTTATTGTTGCTTATGTCTAGCATATCATGAATTCCTTTAGCCATTATGTTTCAAATGGATAACAAATTGTTAAACTTTGTTTTGGAGGTTCCCTCTCATGTTTTGTCATTGCTTGTTGCTTTTGAAAAATCCTAAATATCACATTCTATGAATCCAAATGAATGTTGTGCAATTCTTTTAAGCAGAACACACCTGACTAAAATCTGCATTACTTACTGATAACTCAATGTTTTAATGTATTTTCACTTCTCTGTCTTTACTGTCCAAATGTATCACCAGTACCCGATGATTATTAAGTCCTTGACCTTTGCCATCTTGTGCTAATAGATGCATTAGAGACAGAATTGGATACAGCAACTCTGATTTCATTGATTCTTTAACGTGTTTAGTGTATAGAATTGAAAACTGCAACCCATACCCAGTAACATTTACCTGACATCACCATTTTATGCTCCTATATATATCTCGCAACGTTTATGTTTCCAACTCCTCATACACCAATGGGGCTTTGCTTCAAACGTTTGCAAATTGGCAACCTTGATGTGAAAATAACCGTTAAGAAGGAAATGTTTGTTCTGACCATTTTATCCAGAGTTACAGGTTTTGGCAAATTTCTTTACCATAAAGCATATATATGCATAAAACTTTCACAGATAAACAACTTGATGTGAAAATGGGGAATTGTGTAGTAAGCAAAATTACGGGACTATGTTTTTGTTTTTTTCCCACTAAAATGCATCCTTGGTCTAAAGACAATATCATCATAAGGAAGGAAGGGAGGGGATCCATTTCCTATAGTTCAAGTTGTAATGCTTATGATGAATAATAAATATACATGTACAAAAGTATATCATGAATTAGCTAGCTCTGAAGTGGTTGATCGGATATTTATAGCTTACCTGTTACATACAAGTTTCATAAAGGGACATAATTTGGCCTAAACAATGACTGGGTTCTGGCTTAAAGGGTTCTCATCGTTAATTTAGTCGTTGATATACATGTAATGATAGTGAGATGCTGGTGAACTTTCATGGGGTCAGCTCATAAGATAGTTCATTTTTGGCACAATTTGAGTGTATGGAAGATTTAAAAGGGACATAACTCTGACAATTTGCAGTAAGAGATGCTATATGTAAGGGTTCTAGTCTGAAGCCAATTCATTGCCCTCATTACTGTGAATCTACATATGAAGTTTTATGAGCCTAGTTATAAAGATGATGAAGGTATGCAAAACTCCGGAGAAATTTTACTTCTGCAAAATACATATGAATGTAAACATAATTCCGTGTACGTATGGGCAAGAATTTACATTATATGATCCACTTTTTGTGAAAAATATCAACATTAATAAAACGTGTGTAACTACAGCTACAAGCCTTTCAATTTTCAAGTAGATACAGGATGTAACAAGAGTTTGAAATCATCAGTTTGAAATTTAATGATGTCTTTTCTTTAATGCTAGATTTAGAAAACACTATTTTTACCATAGGGTTAAAATTGGGTGAAAAAAAATACAAAAAGCTACCACCGATTTACTGCTATCACATATTTTCTGATTCTAGATACTTATATCTTATCAAAAAGCATTGATAGCATTAATCCCTCAAAGATGGTACCGATGGCCAAAATTTGGGCCTCTGGCTCATGGCCTATAGGAAGAAATATCAGCCATTACAACATAAAATAAAAACCTAGTTGCACCGTGTGTGAAAGTCAGACAATTACTTCTCTATAACTCTTTCGTTGCCAATGTCGCCAGTGTATGATTATCTATGCAATCAGTGTGCAGGCGCGGATTTAGAAGGGCGTAGTCGGCGTACCCCCCCCCCCCCCCCCCCCCAAACGCACACACTAAAATAGCCAAAACAATGTTTTAGTAATATTTTATATCTATATACAGTAAAACCTCTCTATAACGGCCACTAAATTGTGTTAATTAGTTGGTATTTAGAGCAGGTTAAAGCAAGGTGAAAGTAAAACAGAACGCTCCCATAGGAGCGTTCTATTTCACTTTCACCTTGCTTTAAGCAGCCACCTGCCTTTAACACAAAATAATTGATGTAATTTAGTGGTCGTTGTATCTACTAAAACTCAATAAAACAATGATTCAGTAGGAGTGTTTTATTTCCCTTACCCAATTAAGCTCTTTTTCAACATGTATTACAAACACACTATTTATTTATGTCATCAAACATAAAAAATCTACCCCCCCCCCCTCCAAAAAAAAATTCTACGCCCCCAACCCTCTAATCTGAAATCCTGGATCCGCACCTGGTTTGGATCAAAATGAGACGCCGAGCAACTTGACTTCTAATCAGGATCATAACTGTTTGTTACTGTGACACTGCTTTTGAACGAAAAATGTATAAATCTGAACAAACGCAAATTATAGCAGGCAACCAATTTTGCAGACGACAATAGAGTGTAGTGACAATTTCCCTTTCACATTGTTGTATGGCCTTAATGGAAAATATTCAGTTTCATTGTCTCATGCTGTATTATTAATTTCCTGCTATCAATAACTTATCATCATTTATGCAGTACATGTATGTTGCAGCCTGCTAGTTTTGCCAAGTGTATAAATTGTTTATTTAAAAACCCAAATAGATTGTAGAATTAACTAGTATGTGCTGTGTGTTCATGTTTCATGGTGTCATCATTAGTGAGACTTTGCTGTTTATGATTTGAATGTGAACTATAAACTGAATTTGATATATACTATACATAAGTAAAGTAGAGAGAGAGAGTGTGTGAGAGAGGGAGAGAAAGAGAGAGAGAGAGAGAAAAAAAGAGAGAGAAAGAGAGAGAGAGAGAGTGAGAGAGAGAGAGAGAGAGAGAGAGAGAAAGAGAGAGAAAGAGAGAGAAAGAGAGAGAGGGGGTGGGGGTGGAGGAGGCGGCAGCAATATTTAGTGGAAAATGTGTAAACAAAGAGATAACGAAGTGAGCTTCAAATTAAATACAGATTACTCATTGGTTATTGAATATCTTCAATTCATCTCTGTAGTTTGTTATTTCTAGATGAATGCATGACATTAAACTATGTATTTAGTTTTTGTATAGTTTTTTTTGTATAGTGTGTCGTTAACCTCTTCGGACTATTTTAGCCTGCATGTTCCACACACATTAATTTTGCTTCATCATTCGCCTATTTATTCCCATATTATTTCAGATAAACTCGTCCAGATCTCATTGTGGAACCCCTCCATTTTTCAAGTTGATGGGGAACAGCACACACTATATGTGCTGGTATGAGCCATTGACAACGATGGGTACAGCAAACAGTACAGACCCTGATTAGTGGGACCATTAACCCTTTCCCTGTTGCACATTCATGTAAGAAATAATGACGTCATGAATATTAATTAGATTTATTTTATAATGGCATATGAACACATGCCATTTTGGCTTAGGCAGAAGCTGTAGAATCAGGTCTCTTTTACACCATAAGCAAATAGAGCAGACCCTGTTCAGACGGCTCCTATAGAAGCCGTCTGATCTGGGTCTACTCTGTTTGAAAATGCGTAAAATGCGCTTACATCAGGGAAAGAGTTAAGGAGCTCTCTGATCAGGGTCTACACCATTTATCTACGTGTATATCCTTTTCAAGGAACACTTGGCACAAATTGGTTAAGAGGAATTGTGGTAGAAATGTGTGTCATATATGACTGATTGAAACTTCAAACACAACTCAAACTCAAACTTTTATTGTAAGTAAAAACGATAGAATCAGCCATAAACAAAAGTGTAAGCACAATTTACAAAATGTAGACTCCATTGGTATATCATTAGGCATTAATTAGTCTGTAGATAAATCACCAAAAATCAAATTAAACCATTCCAGTGTTGCATTTACTGAAGATATGTGGTGGGGTATGCAATATCTGATTATTAACAAAAGATCAGGCATGTTATTCACCTTCATGGTCATAACAGTGTGTACTACTGTAGAGTCTGACTTAAGCGGTCAACAAAAAGACGTCTAATTGTAGGTTTGTGAAGCAGGTTGTAGCTTAATGCAGGTCAAAAGTAATGCAGAAAGCTCCTATAGGAGCTTTCTGTATTACTTTTGCACTGCATTAAGCAAACCACGTGCTGTTTACCACTACTATTTTCAAAAAAAAATAAATGATCGCGTAAGACAGGTTTTAATGTACGTAAAATGTCGTTTTCCTTCTCTTCATGGGCTAATCCCAAGGGGTCAATAGCGTTGTTTATAGATGAGCGATATACCATGTTTAAGATGTATGCTGCGCAAATTTCCGCATTTTTTACGCTTCGAACTGACTTCAGAATTGGAATCTATGTACCTTAACACTTATTTAACGCTAAACAGCAAGGTCACTAAGTGTTTTTTTGTGTAAAAAAAAATAGAAAAATGAATTGCTACGGAAACCAACGGAACAGCATTCGCCATTGGCCGGAATCTGTCGTAAGCTTCAAAATTTTACATACCGGAAATGATCATTCGATGTACCTGTATGAGTTATATGACTCATTATTTGACCGTTATTTTGATTGACACCATTGAACGGTATATTTAGCTTATTTGCATTTGCATTTACGTTGTAAATGGGCATACTGCCTTATTTTTCTGAATAAAATATAGCATGTACCCCCAACAACCAGTGTCAGCCATTGTACACGAGGTAACAACCTAATTAATATTCAAAGCGTTGATCCGAAATAGAATCGGAGTCATTCCGAACTTGGCCGAAGATGTCCGCTGATTTCCGTACAAAGTCCTCATTTCTAAAAAGGAGGCTCCTTTTTAAGAATTTAGCATTATTCGGATAGCGATAATATTTACCTGAACCAATATATCCTGTCGGAAAATGGGTTGTAAGCATTATTTTCATTGTATGTATACCTGTACAGCTTCTGGTGTTGATTGATTAACACCAAAAATGCGCATAATACATCTTTAAACTATTCAAAGTGACAAACTATATACGTATTTAACCCTTTACTCCATAATTCGCCTTTCTATGACTTTGCAAACAGAGTAGACCCATACCCGTCTGATCAGGGTTGCCCTGTTTGCTTATGATATAATATTAGATATGAT
Organism: Azorinus chamasolen; assembly: GCA_963576725.1. Lineage (NCBI taxonomy): Eukaryota > Metazoa > Mollusca > Bivalvia > Cardiida > Solecurtidae > Azorinus > Azorinus chamasolen. The sequence continues at coordinate 105,720,639 of OY755235.1, read as the reverse complement.
TCTACAGTTTTTGCCACGGTCAACAGTTTCTGAGTCAATGTGCTATAATAACAATTAATATAGTTAATATTTATGACATAATTATTCCTTACATGAATATTCAAACGGTTAAGTGATAGTCCCTACAATAAACGCATACAGTAGAACCCCTCTAAAATGACCACTTTATTAATAAACACACGGGCCTTTAACAGCAGGTGGCATCTTAATGCAGATCGAAAGTAATGCAGAACTTTCTGCCTAACTCTCGTCCTGCAGTTAGCTATCATTTTCCTCTACCATATAGAAATAGACATCCTTTTAATGGGCGTATTAGAGGGGTTATAGTGTATTTTCAACAACACGATAAAGCATGTACATGTATTCGTTATGTTTAGTCATTCCTATGAAGATTGTCAATTCTATTATTGAAAATTGTCCCCGTGATACAAAAAAAACCGTAAATGCACTTATGTCAAAAACTTACAAAAATAAAACGCGATCCGAATAAACATTAATATATTGGTGTATCTTCGATATCAAACACATGAAATCTTTTGTCTTCTCTGGCGTTTTTAATCCATTTCCTTGCAATATACTTATTTCCAGTATAAAGAAATAAATTATGAAATGTTAGCCATTTGTTAAAACGCGTAGCTAGTATATAAATATTACATCCTATGGAGAGAGATAGCACCTACTGTCAATCTGAGGTTGGTTATGTCCACCGAGGCTTCAGCCGAAGTGGACATTACCATACCGAGGGTTGAAAATACGTGCTTTCGCTCTCCATTGGATGTGATATTTATTTTATTATACCGAACATCACAATCAATTTCGTCAGCAAAAATATTTATTCAGTGACAACAATAAGTAGTTTTAAACAAAAGTTATAGAGCTATTCGGTTCTTAGAACAGCTTCACATTTCTATTCATTACACATTATAAGTACTGGCGGGCCCTTTTTACTGTCCAATCTTGACAGAGCCTCCTCCGAAATAGTCTCATAACGGGACATTTCTCTATATAAACAAAAACAAAGCCATTGTCATAATGACGTTTGTTGATCAAATTGCATGCGTCAGATGACGTCAGTCGATTACGTCATCGGGTGGCGTCACGCACACAATTTTATAAGCGCTCACTGATCTGGATGTTCCGTACCTATGGTAGCGGGAGACAGTATTTTTCCGACAGAGATAGTATTTTTTCCCGTTGGGCCTGACAGTATTTCCATGTCACGGTGGCCTATGGGAAATTAGCATTGTAAATGAAATTGAGGTATAATAATAGAGACTATCACTTTAACTTGCGTTGCTTCACCACTGTCCAGTAAATGCGGTTTAACAAATGTTTTAAACTGACCATTGAAACATACATATGTTATATCATAAGTTCAAGTTATCTATCTATATATAGTAAATATTTATTTTCTACTTTAAACACATATACATGTCCAGTTGAACTTCGATATCTCGAGCTTCAAGGGATCATAACAGAGGTCCGAGTCATCATATTTCTAATTTGAACAATTCTCAAATTCACTGCTTATTGCAGCTCTAAAGTAATGCCGAATGGTCCTGTAGGAACTTCAGCTTCGACCTGTATTAAACTGTCACATGTGTTTCTAGATATGCATAGGACGAATTGTTTACTTCCAGTAATCCTTCGAGTTGTCCGAAATCGAAATATCGAAGTTCAACAGTATATATATGTTTGAACAATATTAGTTACATGATGTTTCAGCAGGGTGTAAGGGTTTGTATGACAGTTTTTGATTCCGTATTTCATGAGCGCGTATTTCAATACTATGCAAACCAGTCATTGTATAACTAATTGGAACATAATCAAGAAAACCTTAGAGCAAATAATTACAAAAGTACAATTATGAGTCATGCAGGAAACACCACATAGAAAACAAACAGCCGCCCGAACATCGCCACAACAAGAAAACACAGCAAATGTACATAACTGTCAAAACACGAAGAGATACGCACAAAGACAAAACAAGCAAACACTATGGAGAGATGGAAGTACCGCCTTAGAACGGTCAGTGACAATAGTCACGGGTCTAGGGGTGCCCAACCTCACACTTACTCCATCCCCGCCCTAAAAGACAAAGTCAAGCCTTATTTCCATGCAAGATATACATAACAATACTTGACAAAATAAGAAACTTCCGATTTTTAACACTTGGCGTGCATTGTGATGCAAAAGTTATTGTTTAATGAAGCTGCAAAGATATTAACCTGCAGTGGATAAACTTAAGCATGTTTTATATCCAAAAATAGTCAATAATTTACGTGAAAGTGTGAATGGCATGCTTCATGCTGGCATATCGACAGAAGACATTGCAAGATATGTTGGTTGAAAAAAAAACCTTGAAAGTTTTACATTATTAAAATACAGCTAATAAATAATCAAATTTCTTACACTCATATTGAACAGGGAAAGGGTTAATACAATATAATCGTGTAAATTATCCTAATGGGACACCTGTGCACACTAATTGGACATAACGAGACTGGGATATCATTCGTTCTTAACCCTTTCCCTCATAGGCTATTTTAGACCCAACCTCTTTGAATAAATCTATCGAAAAGAAGCATTAACTAGAGAAAAGGAAAATTTTAGAAATTTGTAGTTTGAAACCATTGTGATAAATAGAAGTTTGAAAGTTTTGAAACCATTGTGATTTGTACAGAGTCGTCAAAAGCCGTCAATATGAGAGAATGGGTTAAGATGAAATCTAGATTGTGTTTAAATCAAGATTATGACAGGTCTGTCGTAGGAGAAGGAAACTCCGTGGCCGAGTGGTTATGGTCTTCGACTAACAATCACTTAGCCCCTCGTCGCTGTAGGTTCGAATCCCGGTCTTGGCATTTGGATGTTTCATATGAGGAAGCCTTCCAGCTGGCTCGCGGCAGGTCGCTAGTTCTAGCTGGTTGTTCTTCTGTGCGTGAGACAATACAATTTGTCTCGTGCACAGAAGAATTTCTGAGTCTTCTTTCACTTGTAATTAGCTGGACGTCGTAATATGACTGAAATACTGTTAAAACGACGTAAAACCCGATATAAACCAAATAAAACCGTAGGAGAAATGACCGCTATGCTATGTTTGTTCTTGCACCATATCGTTTAGTGGGGGTTAATGTTTAGTGGGTTTTGTTCAGCCTTTAACCCATTCCCTCTTAGACAATTTAGACCTAATCTCTTTGAATAAATCTATAGATAAGGAGCATTTACTAGCAAATAGGAAAATTTGAGAATTGTGTAGTTTCGAAACCATTGTGATAGATAGAGCGTATGCTCGTATGTGGGGTAAATGTTGTATCTGTCACAACAGTTTCAAATCATGCCTTTTACAGAGGCGCCAAAAGGCATAAGTGGGAGGGAATGGTTTAACAAAGGTTATCGTTCACATCAAGTCGTCATTAATGGCATTTTAATTGGACAACGTTACCGCGATACTATTCAAAATCATCTTTTCATTGACTTATTTCAACATATATAATGTCACATTTTATACAGCTAGAGGCATTGTAGATTTGCTCGGATGTATTGGTGATCCGCTTAAAGTCAAACACGTCTAGGATATCCTTGGAAGACGAATAAGCGTGGTCCTAACTCACAAGCTGCCACCATCGACCTTCATCAAGCGGTTCTTAGTGATGAAAGTTGGAACAATATTCCACAGGTAGAAATCAACATGGTTGCATGTTATATACCCCGGTGATGTGCAACAGTTCAATCGAAGAAGTTTCCATGGCCGTTACTGTTATTTTCTGTTTTTAAACCTGAATATCTTGGTAAACAATATCCCCTATTTTCTGTTAACACTCGGTCATCATTATTTACACCAAACCATGCATCATGTAACCCTCTTTGAAAGTATATAAACAATAATTCCACCGATCTGTTTTCATCAATGTCCAAGTAAACTTAGCTTTCTTATGGCGTTCAGATTACGTATACACAACGTATTGTACAATATATATTTTTTGCTGATTACAGCGATTGTCTGGAATTCGTTTTCTGGTTTGAGCTTTATGACCTACTTACAATATGCCCTTCTTACTAAAATCCGGAAACGGGCTTGCCATCAGTTTGTCATTATTTACCTTGACATTGACCTTGAAACACAAAATACAATCCAGCTTTTGTCTGTAGTCCAGCCATATACCTAACTGTCCATCAATCCGTTTGCTAAAATGCCAAATGATGTATCCACTCCTGTTAAACCAATTTTCAAAGAAACCAATGACAAGTCACAGTCGGCTAGTTGTCGTCACAATTGCTTTGCTCCCCTAAGGGTTTGTCCGTGAGTGAATAAATATGTTTATAACTTGAAAGGTTGATCATTTATATATCTATATTTGTTTGTAATTTATATATAAAAGCAGCGTACTCAGGTTACACTCTGTTCTATACAGTTAAGTTCGGTGAGCCCACGTGAAATGACTACCCAGCTCTGCAACTTAGCAACCGAGCACATCGAACCTCAACGATTTATGTTTGTTAAATTCTACAGGAATTATTCTTACACATCTTGCACCGACTCGCCATGGTAGGAAACGGGTGACAATTTCCTCTGGGTCGCTGTTTCCTTCAAAGATCTATAATACAGACGTAAAACAGGGTGTAAGATTACGATCACATACCTGCATTCTTTAGTATAATATGAAAGTATTGTATGAGTTTTCATTAGTCTGGTTATAATACGAAATAATGTGTAGGATTTATTCACATGACTGCATTCCTGTATTCGACAACAAGCTTTTTTTACAACCCAATATCAGTAGCCTTGGGTATAACACCAAACAAATGCAATGTTTCATTCAAACGTAAACCGCCCAACAGTGTGAATAACTACCACATGACAGCATGCAGGTTTGCATCTATGACTATAACACGAATTCATTCGTAAGGTTACTAAGAATTATGCAAATACACACTTTACAGATGCTATCAATAGCACCATTGTTGAAACCATGACATGTATCAAGCAATTAGGTTATAATCCTATAGAGCTTCTACACTCATTCCCAACAAATACATTCTTGAATGAAAACTTGTTGCGACACAGCGCCTGTGGCGCATCTGCTTGCAACGGTCTACAAACTTAGCCATATGTATACCTGTTTATGCATATTCAATTTGAATGTACATTACACATGATAAAGGTAAAATTTCAAGCATATATCACAAATTATTAAATGAATACAAGTTCGCCATTTCATTTAATGAACCGTGTTATGTTTGATGTCTTCCTTGAAATTGGAATTTGGACATAGACCAATGGTCCTTACATTTTGACACGTGTCTTTTATGGTTTTCATAAGGGTTTACTTTGTATACGAGACCTCGTTTATTCCTGCGCAAGATCTAATTTATTTATACATTGAGTAATCTTTTCCATTTGTTTTGCACGAAATTAATTTATGAAAGACATAATGACATCACCTATAGGAACCGTATGATTTCGGTCTACCCTATTTTCAAAATCGCTAAAAGGCGTTTATATGAAGTCTATCCAAAAGCATATCCTATGAATTTTAATATTACAAGGGCGTAACTGTATTTCAAAGCACGATCTGTGGTAATACATTCAAGACGAATTGGTTAAAAGATGAGTAGGACACAATATAGGTTGAAGTAGGCCTATGCTATTCTACATCGCATCAAACTGTTTCCGTATGTAAACGTCAATGTCTGAATGTGAAATTGTTTGGATACTGATTAGAGGCCTACTTACTCTAGATCTAATCTGACCCGCAGTTATTTGCAATCATTATCATACATTCGACTGTGGATGCAAACGTGTTGAACTTTTAAACAGAAAGGAGTACAGATTCTTTATTTTGTGTAGCTCATAATGTCATTTGGACAGTTGTTGTTTTTAAATGATCCGTTAAACTGAAACTTAACTATTGTAATTTAATTTATATCTGCTTAAATAACAATCAGTATTGTCTAACTAAGCCAGCTAATATATTAACCTTTAGCCTGCTGAGCAAATTATCTTTACATAATTTTTACCAACTACATTTTCAAACTTCAAGCTATAATGCAATCCGGTGTCAAACAGTTTGGATCCTGATGAGACGCCGAGTTACTCGGCGTCTCATCTAGATCCATACTGTTTACATAGGTATTCACTCATCCGCCAGTAGCAGACTAAAGGTTAATAGACGGTGAAAAGAGATGCATTCATCTAAAGCAACGGATGTAGCAGTATTATGAATGGCAAACCTAACCTTGTATACTAAGAACCTATGTAGTGGGTTAATTCTTTGTGAAAACTAATTTGAAATTTAATTACAGTATTTATGAATTTGTAGAATTATGCCTTATGCAGTAGAACATGTCTTAATCTGCCATTCATGTATTAAACATAATAGGCCTTGCAAAAGGATGGGTTTAATCAATAGTTTGAAATTTAAATATAGTATTTACGAATAAGTTAAATCGTGCCTAATGTAAAAGAATATATCTTAATCTGCCATGCATTTATTGAACATAGAATGAGTTTAATCAGTGTAAGACAAAAGTAATGCAGAAATTTTGACAACCTGCCTTACAGGCCCATAATTAGACATAATTTTATTACTGCTCGTGATAGGTTCTACTTTACACCGCAACTGCATTTGAATATTATTTTGTATAGATTACCGCGTTCCGCCCATAGTCGGTTTGCTTGTTTCTGTTTAACCCATTCCTTCCTACTGATGCCTTATTGTGCTTCTGTAAAAGGCCTTGTTTTAAATCATTGTGATAAATAGAGCATGTGCTCCAAAAGAGCACATGCTCTCATTATCACAATGGTTTCAAAACTACACAATTCCAAACTTCTCCTTTTCTATAGGTACTGCTCTTTTTAGGTAGACTTATTCAAAGAGGTTGGGTCTAATCATAGTCTAGAATAGAATGAGTTATTTTTTTGTGGGTCTATAATGCAAGTGGTAGCTTAATGCAGGTCAATAGTAATGCAGAAAGCTCCTATAACGCTCCTGCATTAAGCAACCAGCTGTTTTAAGACTCATAGGTTTAATAAATGAATGACAGCGTAAGAAAAGTTCTACTGTATAGAAGTACATATCTTGATCTGCATTCCTCAAACCATCGTGAACAACAACCAGGCTAATCCTGTTATTGATTGTCGATTTAAATAACGTCGTAACCAGGTTATGCTTACAAAAGACAAAGTTTTCGCTTTCAGAGTATTACATGTTCAAAGTGTTAATGTCATCAATATTAAAGTACATAGTTAATCATGAATAACATTGAAAGACAACTCACTTTCTTAGCACCATCTTTATCGGTAATGGCAACGAAATCTTTACAGTCCAAACTAATGTTCACTTCAAATTTGGTGACATACTGTTTGGACAACGATTGATGGCTCAGGTATGAAGTATCTCGTCCTTGTAGCATGATACCGGAGATGGTTTTTGCGTAGAGGAAGTCAACCTGCATCCAAAGGATATAAGAATTATAACACTTTGTTATTCCAAATTAGAGTCAAGACAAAACGGAGGAGAAAACGGTAGAGCGAAAACGAGAATAATGAAACGATAAAGGGACATGAAGATATAAAAAGAGAAAGAGAGGACAAAAAGATGAAAACACGGAATGATGGAAGTTATTGGATGTACGCACTGTGTTATTAAATACATGCATTTAAAACCCAAAATGGTACAAAAAGAACCTGGATGTCGACTTCATTTAAACTTTAAATGTATTTATATCATTTCCTTAATTTACCGGAATGATTAAACAAAGCTGGGTTGCAGGCGACAATTAGAAATTTGGCGCCAAAAGGGTTTAACTGTTTTGTTGAAGTTTATACCAGACACTGTGAGCCTTTGCACCTTAGTGATTCACTTTTGAATACTCAACGTCGACATGATATTAGCCAACAGTGTCGCAGCACCGTTAAAGCAAAATTCAATCAAACTCATGAAAAACAAAAGACAATATGTGACGCAATAACTAACATTAGGTAAGATCGGACATAACGTCACAAAATGCCTTACTTAAAAGTAATTATCGGTTTGCGTGTGTCTGGGGCAGTGTGACACTAAATTGGATTACTTGGAGTTTAGGGCACTTAAAGAGTGAACAGGTTATGTAGCACCAAATGCTGTTGAGTATAAACCATTTCCGTGTTCTATGTTTATTCCATGTATTCAATACAAACTGAATGTTCATGGACACCCCATGTTTTATGTTTATTTCATATTTCAATACAAACTGAATGTTCATGGACAATCCCTGTTTTATGTTTATTTCATATTTCAATACAAACTGAATGTTCATGGACAAAATAGTAGTAATGAAGTATGGAAACTTGAATATTGTAACCATTTTGGAAAATAAAAAAATAAATCTTTCAAATTCCATCAGCAAACAGGACATACCCTATAAGAGCCGTCTGATCTGGGTGATCTGACCGTGAAAACACGTTTATATGATGGAAAGAGTTTAGGAACTCCTCCACAAACATATAACCCATACATGCATTCGTATGTATAAATGGGCGAAAGATATACAATACAAAAATAACATAGACTAGTGAAAATAGGAGCACTGTCTTGGAAAACAAAGATTTTTAATTGTGGAATTGATATGCAAAACTCGATGCTAATATACAAATATTGCCAACCCATTCTCTTACACTTTATTACAAAGAAAGGAAACTAATGTAGATACCAAGATAAGTCCGTTACTACATTTTGTGTTTTCCCTATGATTTGTTTTCTTTGGAATGATACCAATCTTCTCTAAGTTATCACCACCTGAGCGAGTTCAAGTGCACTAATTTAACCCTTCTCTTGTTGAATTTTAATATACATTTCTCCTTCTTTACCCATGCCCTGTTGTATAATTACATATATCTTCACTGTGTACACGTATTTCGCTGTCCAATCACTGCTGTGGAGTGCACTGGTTGCACAATCAACTTGTAAATAGTGCAGACCCTGATGAGACAGCTCCTGCAGGAGCTGTCTCATCTGGGTCTTCACTATTTACAGGTAGGTATATTGACGTGAATAGCAAGCGAAGTGTTAACACCGGACAAAATAGGAAATGGAATGTATCTGTGATATGGTTTATGTTACCCAAACCATTCGATATTATCCCAGAAATTCTGAAACATCGTTTTCAGCTATATATCTCAATTTATTGTAGGACAAGAACACTATGTCGAAATTCTGATCTGATTTTGAGCACATTCTGATCTAATGCATGCATTCTTCTGTTCGTCGACGAATGCTGGCGTATTCCGCCTGTATGAATCCGGCTGCACTATGCTGTAAACATTGACCGACACAGCTGTCAGATGTAGTCTGTTTGACAATGCTCCTGCATTAAGCTGACACGTGTGTTTCTATATATGCATAGTAATACATTTTAAAACCATTCTATATTGTAATTTTTAAAGGACCCAGCTTTTACTTCGAGTTATCTCGAAGTTCAAGCTATTTCAAGATATTTAAGTTCAACTGTTCTTACGTATTGGCATCAAATACCGTTCTATTATATACTGTACAAACATGTGACAACAAATTATATTAGCAAACACAATACTGTAACAGTTAGATCTTTGAAACACTGTGACACACGTGGAAAAACAGTCCTATATGGAGCATCACACACAAAAGAACACGATACCAAACATCATCAAACACGAAAAGACACAATATTACAAGACAACACGTGACGAAACGCACAAGAAGACATTTACCATATTAAAAACAAAGTAGACCGTATGGTGAAAACAAGAGTATCGTCGTGGAATTATCAGTGCCTATAATGGCTATTGGGGACTGAAACCAGGTGTGTGGGTATCTAACCTCATCCACCTTCATCCAAGTTAAAATTTGAAGTGCCATCTCCAGACAACTCCCCGTCTTGAGTAATACTTTTCAAGACTTAGAGAATGTTATAAATGTTGATTTGATACATGTGCTACTGTCTGATAATTTCATTGATGCATGATGTAATTTGAACTCTTTACTGTGCATCTGATATTGACACCATTGCACTAGTTGTTAAAGAAATCAGAATTAAACAAAGAAAGGAAGTTTGGGTAATCAGTCAAATATTTCAAAAGGTTCAGAAGAAAGATACAGCTTTTTACACATTTGAAAACAATAAAGGTATTAAATATTTCGAGCGTTTAAGAGCTTATAAATAAGCCTCATAAACTCGTTATACATAATGCGAAATGGAACATTTGTAAAGTTTCTGACGGTGATAGTCAGCATGACGCAAAATCTTGTGGAAATCTCTCAACCAATTAGATATACCAACCAAGAAAAACAAAACGTCAAATTTAAAGTATTGGTTTCAATATTAAAGAAAATATTGATGTTTGTTATGTAGAAGTTGCTACAATTTGAATAATTTATTTACTAATGTGGCATAAAAATTTATCACAGTTGAACTGCGATATCACGACTCGAGCTTCAAGGGACTATACAAATAATTTCGATATAAATGAGGTGAGACTCATTTGATTTCTAATATGACCTCTTTCTCTAGTGCACAGCTTAGTGCATATCTACTTTCAGCATTACTTTCGGCTTGCATTAAGCTGCCACATATGTTTCTAGATGTGCACAGTGATACATTTTAGAACAATTCTGTATTGTAATGTTTGGAAGGACCGAACTTTTTAGTTCGATTTATCCCGAAGTTCGAGTCATCCGAGTTCGAAATATCGAAGTTCAAATGTACTTGTATTATGTAACGGGTCGTAATGGATATATTGAAACTGGTGTTTTCATTATGCACTAGTTTTTGGATTTCAAATAAAACAAACCTAGACTGTATGATGTTGATTCGAGATAGGAAACAGTTTACATAGAGCGGAATAATGCAGTTGTTTCATGCTTTACGCAGAACAGATGCATACAAACCTACCTCTGCATTGTGTTCCGCATTTCACACAGAACGCGTGTAGACAATGCTACCGCCACATAGTGTCCCGTATTTTACTCAGAACTTGTATTGAAACATATACCGGCACATATTGTTCCGTACTTTACATGTATAGGCAAAGTTACCAACAAACATTGTTCCCTACTTCACATAGAAAATAGAGGTAAAAAAAATACCAGCACATTTTACTTAACACAGAACAGACAGGTAAAGAAAAAGATACACGAGCATACTGGTCAGTAGCTTTACAAAGAACAAACAGAGGCCTGTTCAGGAGTGTGGGCGCTCGATGTCACTTCGAGCGCTTGAACTCTGAACGAGGGCGCCCGCCTAGTGCCTGCTAGCGCAAGCTAGCCTACTCGCGAGGTGTATCGCTTTGACATTCGCTTGTGTTTCCAAGATGGCTACCAACAGGGTAACAGAAGCAACCGACTGGAAGAAAACAATCGTAATTAACAAACTGATGCTCTAGAACCGAACGCAGAACAAAAATGTACTTGATTTTTAGAAAGGGCGCTCGATCGCGTTCAGCAGTGATACTTTTGCTCGGGCAAGCGCTCATCAAGCGCCCGCGCTCCTGAAGGGGCCTCAGGTAATGAAAAGGTTACCAGAACAAATTGTTCCGTTACGGTAGCTTTACACAAAACAGATAGGTAAAGAAAGCGTTACCAGAATGAATTCATCCGTAGCTTTACACAGACCAGAGACGTAAAGAAAAAGTTACCAGAACGAATTCGTATCTTTACAAAGAATAGACAGGTAAGGAAAACGTTACTAGGACAAATTGTTCCGTACTTTACAAAAGAACGTGTGTAATAAAAAAAGCTGCATGTGCAACTTGTTTCATTGTTCTATGAGATACACATAACAAATAAAGACTGATTTAAAGACATACTACCTGCACAAAGTCCATTCGATTGTAATTTGTTCTGGATATCCATGCGCCTGTCAAGAAGCCCTTCGAATTCAGTCGGGCATACCGTGCAGATCCTCCATCCGAAACGTTTGCCTGATCCCCGTATTCACCAACATGCTCTATTGGACAATCTCTGACCTTACACCAAAATTCCGACTCGGTGAGTTGATAGTCTTCAACCCCAGAAGGACCGCTCACAAGATAACACGTAGGATCTAGAAACAGACAGTAACCCCTTACATATATTCTTTATAACTGTAATATAATGTTATTTGAAATGGAAATCAATGTTTACGTATTTATCGTATTGATTTTACAGGGACAAGATACGTTTGAGATCACGAACAATGTTGAATAGTTCGCTTTCGTCAACGGCCAATCAAAACGTACATAACAAGAAGTCACGTGACATGACTTCGGCAATTTGAAAATGAAAGTAAAAGTTGCTGACATGAGAGGGACATGTAAAACACAAAAAGGACAGTAAAACCTCGTTTTCGTGTACGATCGCAGTAAGGAAGTTCTTTTTATTGCATATAATGCTGATATGAACGCCAAATAGTATTGTGTTTGACGTATAAGTAATCGTTTCAAGGCTGTCAGCGGTTCGCACTCGGGGACGCGGACAACTTATTTTGGCCATTTTGCTCATGTTTCTGATGCCGTGTTAAGTTCATTCCTAATTTCACAGGGGAAATCGTTGCATATTCAAATAAAACAATGTATTTGCATACGGATTAGCTTTTTATCTGATCGAAATCGGTGCATGTCTTGCAGAACGAAGGGTTTAAAGTAGAGGAGTGGGTAATTCGGATCTTTTGAAGTCGGATCCCTTATTTCTATATATACATATACTGACTCGAACGTGTCTTATCCTCGTGATTGGGAGAAGCTGGTCGTTAACACAATAGCAGAAGAACGTCCATATACAACTAACGTAATTGAGTGTTCTATTAATCACGACACAAACATGCTTTGCATTTCTGAAACGGGAAAGAACAAGGTGTAAAAAGAGTATACAATTGTGCCTAATACAATAGTTTTACAAAATTACTTATATAGCCAGAAAGTGTGTAAAAGCAATAACAGCTCGATCCGGGATGGGTATCTCGGTTTTATCCATGCCGTAAAAGTTAGCACACTCTGATCTAATGTTCGCCGACGAAGCATGGCGTATTCAGCCTGTCGACCTATTTTCCCTTTCATACAATGTTTCACATAATCTGCCGCATAGGAGTACCGAAACAGAGTGCCGTAACTCGCGGAAATACACTAGTGCATTTTATTGCAAATAAGCAGTTTGAGTATGGCTGTACTACGCTGTATACAATGACCGAAACAGCTGTAAGATATAGTTTATATCACTTTTTATCACATAATCAACCATGCGGGAGTGCCGTAACAGAGTGCCGTATTTCTCAGAATTGCACTAGTGCATCTTTTATGCAAATTAGCAAGCTAGCCAATCGTAGCGTTCATTTAAAAAGCGTTTGCCAATCATAGCACTCCATGTGCGTCGTCCGTTGTATTACTACGCTGGTTGTAAAGCAATGGCAGAAACAGCCGCCAGCTAGTCTGATTTATTTTCAATGGCATTTTAAGGACTATGTGAAAAAAAAGAATCTTGCATTCGTGTTCATTATACATTGTTTTATGAAACTCGTTTACTGTAATGAATATGACACTCGCCAAAGCTCGTGTCATATTATTATAGTAAACTCGTTTCATAAAAACAATGTGCAATGAACACTCATGTAAGATCCTCTACATATGATACCTTTTATGGGTTATGTGATAAAAATAAGTTTACATTCTTGTTAATTAGATGCCATGGGTACCGAATTGAAATCGCAGACTTGCAATCAAGTGATAAGTGAGTAAAATGTAAAAGTCGAAAGAATATTTGTTTTCATGAATTTCGTTTACTCTAATGAATATTAATAAAGCTCGTGTCATATCATTATGTAGATTCGTTTCATGTAAGATCCTCTATATCCTTGATCAGACTAGGGTATTGGTTTCAGCAGCAGTTGGTTGGGTAAGAATACTATCATCCTGGAATAACAGGACTGAAATAGCCAACCTTCTACACAAATGACATCCTGTCCACTCCATGTTCCGTTTACTTGGCAGATGCGACTGCGAGTTCCGTTCAGTACGTAACCACGGTTACATCGGAAAGCGACTTTATCGCCGATGCCAAACATCGTTCCAAATATCTGCCCATTATCTGGACGCAGGAGCTTTTTACACGCTGTGAAATAAAACAAGTGGGACGTCGTTTTGAATAATGCTTACTTCTTTCGCTGCCAATATCACATCTGTGATTACCTATGCAAATAGTTTGGATGCAGATGAGACGCCGAGTAACTCGGCGTGTCATCAGGATCCATGCTTATAAATCTTTTTAGTTGAGTCTGTTTTCGTTCTCAAGCTTTTGATTGGTCAGATTTGAGCCAGAGGCTCCAATCTGACCAATCAAAAACTTGAGAACGAACTGGTACTGCGGCTGCATTATTGCACCATATGTTAGCAGTGCTCAATATTGTAGGCGAATGACTCAATGACCAGGGGAGTAAATGTACAGTCGGCTTTGAAAGTAGACTATAACTGGGTACTTTACTTTTTTTCTTTTTTAAGCAAATAACCTAGCTATGTAATATTATATAAACTTTAGTTATGAAAATGCTCCATTTAGCCATAATGCTTGTTTTTATTCAGTAACTTAAAAACGGAATATTTGAAACTTCTACATAAGACGAACTGTAGCAGAGGCGTTTTGAAGCAACTGTTTGTTGCCAACGCTGTGCCCGTTCACACCAGTTATAAGGGTCATGTACTCATGGCTGGTACGTACACTTCATCATTTTTTCTCTCAAACAACAGGGTAAAACGGATCCATGTGTACCTTTATATCATCTCTACGTTTTAACTATTTCGCTACAAACTTTGTCTTCATCTACAATTTTCATTGTTTTTTTCTTTCGTATTTTTCTTCAGCTTTTTATTTAAAGAATAGTCAAAATAACAAACAGTTTGGATCCTGATGAGGCGCCGAGTTACTCGACCTCTTATCTGGATCCAAACTGTTTGCATGGGAAATTACAGATGTGACATTGGCAAAAGAGCTAAACCAGAATATGTCATTTTGTGATAAAGATAAATCACGAAAGTTGTAATCTAGGCTTGCTTAAGCCCAACTGAAACAATGTCATCCATGGTTATTTCGCCCATGCAAGAATGAAACAGGCATTCTAAAGGCATGCTAAAGATGTGTATATAGCATATAAAACCCATGTGAGACAGTAATCTGGCTTGCTAAAGGTGCATGTGTGTTGCACATCAATTTTATGCAATAGTATTTTTGGCCCACTGTGCCTATGGATGACAAACATGTACACGTATTAATGAATTTAATGTGAGTGTAATATCATATCATAGCTTCATCCCCTTGCATTTGCTGCTGGCTCATGACAATGATATTTTCGGGGGGTTTTTACCTCCAAGCTAAGCTTTTGAAATACCAGCGTGATAGTTTTGCAGACAATCTTGTAACACAATATCGCGAAGGATGTACACGACACTACGATCAATTGGTTTGTAATACAACGACTTTCGTTGATCCGTGTCCTATGAACATTAGAGCTGTGTTACATATCTGTTGACAAGGGAGAGAATGCATTTTGACAGAGGCTTATATTTCAATTATATCTCTACACTTAGTTTACAGTAAAACCTCTCCAAACGGGGCGTTACTATTAATATCAAAGCCGGTCTTTCAGACAGGTGGTAGCTTAATGCAGGTTGAAAGTCGTGCAGAATGCTCAAATAGGAGCTTTCTGCGTGATTTTCATCATGCATTTAGCAGTCATCCGCCTGAAAAGACCTAAATTGTTCTTTTCCAATGTGCCATGGCGGCCATGGGCACCGAATTAAAATGGCAGCCAGACTTATAATCAAGTAATCAGTGAGTAAAATGTAACCGTCGGAAGAATATTTCTTTATAAATTCCAGGACTATTAACCCTACCTTATGGTTTTTACTTTTTTTAGAGAATTTCCTATCGAAAACGCAGTAGTTCATATTTATTAATCGATCATATCAAAATCGGTATGACCTATTTACAATACTCTTAATAAATAACGATAGTAAGTAATAATTATTGATTTCCATTTTGGAAATTCGTACCCGATACCAAACACGGCTGGTTCTGTCTACATCGACTGCGTCTGGGACACGTACGTGAAGAAGAACTTGTCTGAAAAGAAACAAGTTTGTATTAATGGTAGGTGTGTCAAATGATCCTTACAGCATCTGTATAATATACATGCTAGAGATCTCAATCAACATTACCTTACTAAAACAGGAATCATGTGTACTGGAATGACACGACAGTACAGTATTAGTAAATGTTGGGACAACTGAAATAATCGATAGCTAGATAGATCTAAATGAATTCAACTTAATTGCCTACTGTTATAAAACAATCGAAACAAACATTAAACCTGACTGAAACTGCAACACAAAAGCGCACAACTGTTCAAAGCGCTCGTGTTCGCGCGAGTACATATACAGTAAAACCCCTCTAAACCGGACGTAGAATTTAGTATAAATATTGGTCTTGGAGACAGGTGGCAGCTTAATGCAGGGTGAAAGTCATTCAGAAAGCTCCTTTAGGTGCTTTCTGAATGACTTTCACCCTGCATTAAACAGTCACCTGCATAAAAGTATCTAAATTCTTCTGTACTAGAATTCCGGTTTAGAGAGGTTTTACTATATATCTATACTGTCAGGTGGAAAAAAAAGTATTGGTGAAATGGCAGCGACGTTGGAATGTTTAATCAATTGTGGGGTTTATCTCCCTTCGTTTATGTTTTGTTAATGTTACATTAATGAAAATGAGACATATAACTCTCTCATAACCCCTTAGCTCTGAATGACATCACAATTGACGCTAAAACTGTCATATGAAGGCATATGCATAGATAACAACTAATTGGGACAAAATGTTGTAAAATTTCAATCTAGCTGTAAATTTGTATAAAAGTGGAATAAAATTTAGTGAAATAAGCAGGACATTGGGACTACCTTACAGTACAGTGACAAATATTGGGGGGAAGTTTTTAACAATGGGATCGGTGGAAAATAGGCCAAGAAGCGGAAGTCCAAAAGTTTTTACAAATAGGAAGTTTCAGGTGATGGTATGGGGATGCATTTTTTGGCATGGTGTAGGGACACTGGCATAGGTAACTTGAAACATCAATTCTGAAAATTATAGGGACATCATAGAAGACAACTTGGGGCCAGTCACAGTTAGACATGTCCCATGAGGCAATTTTTTTTCGAAATGATAATGCCCAGTGCATAGATCTAGGGTGCTGCAACAATACAGGGATGCAGATAATTTGAAATCTCCTTCTTGACCTGTACATTCACCTGATATTAATGTTATTGAAAATGTTAGGTTGTACATGAAACGAACACTTGGAAATAGGCATCATGTAATTAACAGCCATGGCGATTTATTCACTGAACAATGATCATTTTATGGTTTGTAAATAATATGTTATGCTACCAGCGTGCCAGTTGGAAATAACCGTCGGAATACGCCATCTGTCGAACAGCTCGTCCTTTAAATGATGTTGCCATAATCAATGTTCAGTCATCATGTTTTATTTCTATTGATTATTATCTAATATTATTATTAATTTATGAAAAACGCTTAGCAATACTGAGCAAAACTGCAAAGACTGATGTTTCATTGAATATATAGCAAAATGATCACATTATCATGTCTAATTGAAATGATTAGTATGTTATCACGTACTTTGTTGAATTTCATCACACACCATGTTTAATTTATTAAAATCGAAAGAGTAATACAATACTGCCCTAAACTTATAAGCCACCCTTTAACTAAATAGCACTATGTATAACATCTGGATCCATGCCTGGACCACAGCTACGCATCGACCGCTCATGAAAATATAAAATTGACATGGTTCTGGAAAATATGTATTTATATCAGTTGAATGTCACTGAAAAATATATAATTACCTGCCATCAAGTAGATACTTACCAGTAAATGCAGTAATCGTGTAGATATTTACCTGCCAGCATGTAGATATTTACATGACATCAAGTAGGTACTTACCTGTCATCATGTAGATGTTTACCTGACATCATGTATATATTAACCTAACCGTTAACGTCAAGTAGATACTTACCTGTCATCATGTAGATGTTTACCTGACATCTTGTAGATATTAACCAAACCGTTGGCGCCAAGTAGTTACTTACCTGTCATCATGTAGATGTTAACCTGACATATTGTAGATATCAACCAAACCGTTAATGTCAAGTAGTTACTTACCTGTCATCATGTAGATGTTTACCTGACATCTTGTAGATATTAACCAAACCGTTAACGCCAAGTAGTTACTTACCTGTCACCATGTAGATGTTTACCTGACATCTTGTAGATATTGACCTAACCGTTAACGTCAGGTAGATACTTATCTGTCATCATGTGATTGTTTACCTGTCATCATGTAGTTGTTTACCTGACATCTTGTAGATGTTTACCTGACATCTTGTAGATATTAACCTAACAGTTAACACTTTCGCTGCCAATGCCGGATCTGTGATTACCTATGCAAACAGTTTGCATCAAGATGAGACGCCGAATAATTCGGCGTCTCATCAGGATCCAAAGTGTTTGTTACTGTTACTGTGGTTTTTAAATAAAAATGAAGAAAATAAAAAAAAATGAAAATTTGTAGCAGACGACAAAGTTAGCAGACGACAGCGAGTTTGGCAGCAAAAGGGTTAAAGTCAAGTAGATACTTACCTGTTATTAAGTAGATACTTACATGTCATCATATAGATATTTACCTGGCATCATGTAGATATTTACCGTTGCTCCAGAGCATACTTACCTGTCATGAAGTAGACACTTGTATGTCATTAAAAAAATACTAACCTGTCGCCAAGTAGATACTTACCTGACATCATGTAGATATGTATCTTTCATCACGTAGATATTTGCCTTTCATCACGTAGATATTTACCTTTTAATAAGTAGATATTTACCTTTCAAAAGGTAGATATTTACCTTTGATCAAGTAGACACTTTACCTGTAATCATGTAGATACTCACCTGTCATCATGTAGATATTTACATGACATCATGTAGATACTAATGTTTCATCAAGTAGATACTCACCTGTCATCAAACGAATAGTTACCTGTCATCGTGTAGATACTTTTCTGTCATCAAAGATCAAGTTATGTCATACATGGTGTTTTTAATGAAACCGTGACTTTTGATTTTAGAGCAATAGTGAATGCTAAGTATTTAAACCGTTTAACCCTTTCCTTCATATATACACGTGTTTTCGTACATTTGCAAACAGAGTAGACCCAGATCAGACGTCTTATAGGAGCCGTCTGATCAAGGTCTGCTATGTTTGCCAACGGAATTTGATAGTCCTGTTTCTTCACTTTCTAAAATGGCTACAATGTTCCAGCTTCCATCTTACATTTTAACTATTTTATCCATGAATATTCAGTAGGTACTGTATAAACATACAACAGGAAAATGGTTGAAATAAAGTGACATGAAATTTGATGAAATTTAAACAACTGCATAATGATATATTGTTCTATATCTGCTGAGAGTAATGTCATACGGTTGAACTTCGATATCTCGAACTCGGATAACTCGAACTTTGGGATAACTCGAACAAAAAGTTCAGTCCTACCAAAACTTACAATACAGAATTGCTCTAATAATGTATCTCTACAGATATCTAGAAACACATGCGACAGCTTAATACAGGTCTAACGTAATGCTGAAAGCTCCTACAGGAGCTTTCAGCATTACTTTAGATCTGTATTAAGATGTGACCCTGGGAAATTGTTCAGATTAGAAATCGGATGACTCGAACTTCTGTTATCTCGAACTAATTTGTGTGGTCCCTTGAAGTTTGAATTATCGAATGTAGTAAACCCAGTCCACTAAAGGAGCCACAAATATGAATAAACATAGACATCTTTAACCCTTTACTCCATAAATGTGTCTTTCTTCGCCTTTGTAAACAGAGTAGACCCAGATCAGATAGCTCCTATTGAAGCCGTCTGATCAGGGTCGGCTCTGTTTGCTTATTAAATAATATAGATAGAGTCTACAGTTTCCAATAAGACCAGTTATTCATGTGTGTCCAAAAATCTTTATAAAACGTAATCTAATTAATATTCATTATGTCATTATGTCGTACATGAATATTCATGGAGTAAATGCTTAAAAGCAAGTTTTCGCTTAATGCATAACGAAACTTATGAAGAAAGCTCCTGTTGGAACTTGTTGCATTACTTCCGTCAAGCATTAAGCTACCATCTACGTTTAAACACCAGAATTATACATTTTCCTGTGGGTTTCACTTATATGAATATTATATTATCAAAAAAAGAATGCCATCGGAGAACTTAGCAGTTTAGTTCAGTGAACAGTGTTCATGTATAAACAGAACTTTACATTTGGTGTGAATTTATTATTTCTAGACACATATATGTAACGACAATAGACAGTAACCAAGGGTCTATTCTAGTTCACTACTGGATACAAATAGTATGACAAGTTTGCCTTTAAGTTATTCCCTCATACTGATGCGCTTTGTGGCCTCTGTAAATGTCACTTTTTGAAGCCATTGTGATAAATAGAGCAAAAAGGCAAATGGCCTATTTATCACAATGATATCAATATTGTACACATCTATACACTATTATACACTTCTAAGCTTTTCCTTTTTTCTAGTACATACTCTTTTTCGGTAGATTTATTCAAAGAGGCTAGATCTAAACATAGTCTATGAGGGAATGGGTTAAGATAGGTGACAGCTTAATACAAAGTGAAAGTCATTATTTCTTCCATAGCCCCATGACCAAAATGTCCAGGGCCCATGCTTATAAAGATTTTAGTTGAGTCTGAGTACGTTCTCAAGCTTTTGATTGGTCAGATTTGAGCCTTTGGCTCAAATCTGACCAATCAAAAGCTTGAGAACTCAAATCTGACCAATCAAAAGCTTGAGAACGAAACTCAGACTCAACTAAAAGCTTTATAAGCATGGACCCAGATCTTTTTCACTGATAGTTCTTTTTAGTGAGGATTTACTCTAACGCTTTCACCGCCAATATCGCAAAAATGCACCACTAGAAATAGCGCAGTTTTCAAGGCGGCGTCTAATCAGGGATTTCATTTTTTGTCTCAAACTCTTTGTCTATATCTGTGCTTTATTCCTTTGAAATTTGTATTCATTTATCGTATTTCTTTATTTTTCGGAATTATTTAACAAATTGGTTTGCTTGCAGACGACATTTAGAAAGTTGTCCCCGAAAGGGCTAAGGCAAAGTGAAATATCCAATCACAACCCCTCAGCCCTGAAACGAATAGGCATACAAATACTAACCCTTTCCCTCATATTATAAACGCATTTTCACGCATGTGCAAACAGAGTAGACGCAGATCAGACGGCTCCTCTACTCTGTTTGCTATTGATATGATGTGGATCTGATCCTACAGTTTCTTGTCAAAGCAATGAAAAATTCCTTGAAAAGTTTACATTACTCGTACAAAAGTTTTGCTGATAAATATTCATGATGGCATCATTGCTTACATGAACGGTGAATGGGGAACGGGTTAAGTTGTTAATAAAGCTTATTGGGGTTAGGTGTGTTATTATATTAGTGACTTAAAAGCATATGGTAGTATTCCTTCTACTACATTACGAAAGACACTACTTCATCGCTTTACTCTATATGTATGCCTTTGTTTATCTTTGCAAACATGGTAGACCCAGATCAGACGGCTCCTGTTGGAGCAATCTGATCAGTGTCTGCTCTGTTTGCTTATGAAATACTGCATTAAAGAAGCATTTATAAATTACCTGTTTCCAATCAGCTTTCCGTGAGAAAACATATCCTTGGCACACTTCAGGTGTTGTTAGTTCAAAATTCATTCGGCACACTGCCATTTTCTGCGCATAACTCACTGCAGTGCAGTCAGACCTACTTGCACATTCTGTTAAGCAATCTTGGAAAGATTTGTCCGTTTGAATAAGATCGGCATCCGAGAATCCACACATATTTGCCATGAATTGTTCGAATATCATATTCTCCATGGCAATTGCACAAAATGTCATACAAAGAGACAACAATGCTGGCAATACTACCCTGGCAATCGCCATCGTAACAGTTTTTCATTCCGGTAAAACAGTAACTGAGTAAGAAAGACCTTGACAAACACTTTTTTCAAAACTTACATTTTCAACAAAAGTATGTATAATTTATTTACAAAGTTGATAAATGTTGCCTTTAATTTCTTTCCAGCTTGAAACACTGTCTTTCTCGTTTTGAGTAAATTGCAATGGAACTGATATTAATACATCCGTCCAACACCGTCCAAAGATCCAAGTTAATTTCTATAATCTGCCCAACGTGTATATGCGCTCGTTTTTGTTACACCTTAGTATTTGAATGAGTACCCAGAGCTCCAGATATGATGCGTAAAGTAAAGTATTTTCAAGTATATTTTCTTTATTTCTCCACCAAACCCTATGTTATGACCACTCTTTAGAATCGTCTCCAAGAGACGATTCTAAAGAGTGGTCGTAACATTGGGTTTGGTGAAGAAAGAACGATTTTAGTATTTGAGTATGCGCTCGTTTTTGTTACACCTTAGTATTTGAATGAGTACCCAGAGCTCCAGATAAGATGCGTAAAGTAAAGTATTTTCAAGTATATTTTCTTTATTTCTCCACCAAACCCTATGTTATGACCACTCTTTAGAATCGTCTCCAAGAGACGATTCTAAAGAGTGGTCGTAACATTGGGTTTGGTGAAGAAAGAACGATTTTAGTATTTGAGTATGCGCTCGTTTTTGTTACACCTTAGTATTTGAATGAGTACCCAGAGCTTCAGATAAGATGCGTAAAGTAAAGTATTTTCAAGTATATTTTCTTTATTTCTCCAACAAACCCTATGTTACGACCACTCTTTAGAATCGTCTCCAAGAGACGATTCTAAAGAGTGAAAGAACGATTTTAGTATTTAAGTATGCACTTTAATATCTTGCTCTGAGTGCTTCTTCAGTTATTGCATTGAACAATAATCCGTTATCTGTGATGCCTTTAACAGAATGGTTCAGATGATCATTTTATGCAAATGCATGTACTCGCCTTACATATTAATTATGAAGGAACCTATCACATGGATGCACGTATTTATGTACTTTAATAGCATTCATCGTTCCTTGAATTCGTTTAACACAGTCACGTTAATTACAGTAAAACTTACATAATTCGATTTTTTATTATAAGAGATTTGTTATGGATGTGGCTGCTTAATGCAGAGTGGAAGTCGCACAAAAAGCTCCGAATGGGAGCTTTCTGCACGACTTTCATCCTGCATTAAGCTGCCACCTGTCTTAAAAAAAGCTATAATGATACGTATTTGAGTGTTCAAATTATCGAGATTTTACAGTACCCATTATTCAATGATATTGCATCAGTTACAGAAATTACGGAGTTACATAAAAACCGCATGCAATTTCAAATTATTTTACTTCTATGTATTATACACTTGAAGACTCGTCTAAATTTCATTGTGGAAAGCTCCATTGAGGGGACACAGCTAACACAATTTTTGTTGGGATAGGCCATTGACATCGGTGGCTTCAGCAAACAGTGCAGACCCTGATCAGAGGGCTCCTTTAGGAGATCTTTGATCTGGGTCTACATTAACCCTTCTCTTGCTGAATTTTAAAATACATTTCCCCTTCTTTACCCATGCCCTGTTATATAATTACATATATATTCACTGTGTACACGTATTTCGCTGTGCAATCACTGCTGTGGAGTGCACTGGTTGCACAATCAACTTGTAAATAGTGCAAAACCCTGATGAGACAGCTCCTACAGGAGCTGTCTCATCTGGGTCTTCACTATTTACAGGTACGTATATTGACGTGAATAGCAAGCGAAGGGTTAATTGCCTATGTCCCTTTTATGGGGTAGTGGGCACAAATGGGTCAAAATAAGTAACGTTTTACAATGATTCTGGGAAAAAAAGTTCTCCTTTGACAATAAGCATAAACAATGTGATCAATGCTTTACATTTAGCTTGTGTGAATGTTATGTGATATATACATGTAAATGATTGGTTGTTTCCAATGACTACTAACTATTTCAGTATCTGAATTGTGAAGCCTATGACAAGAACGTGTCAAGTTTGTTAGTTAACTCATGTGTGTCCAGTGACCCTTAACCATTTCGCTGCCAAAGTCTGTCGTCTGCTAACTTTGTCGTCTGCTACAATTTTTCATTCTTTTGATTTTCTTCATTTTTGTTTCAAAAACATAGTAACAGTAACAAACAGTTGGGATCCTGATGAGACGCCGAGTTACTCGGCGTCTCATCTGGATCCAAACTGTTTGCATAGGTAATAACAGATCCGGCATTGGCAGGGTTAAAACGGACAAAGGCAAACAATGAAGACCGAGATAAGAGGGCTACTGAACGAGCCATCTGATCAAGATCTGTACTGTTTTCTTAACCAATCGATGTCAATACTTATACAAGCAAGTATTGTGTTTGCTTTATCCCGACAACATGGGGTGGGTTCCAAAATACATCTGCGCGAGCTTTCCAGAATTGATATGGAAATAAATTTGTCAAAATCGTTTACATAATGCATTTGTTCAACAATTCACTGGCATTACCAACAATGCAGCAACCAGGATATACACAATGGACACAGATAAAACAAAAGATAACCCGCTTAACAGTTTAGATAGCAGTTATTATCTTATTTACATAAATTTACAAGTATGAATTATTCATCATCATTGGATTCCCGATTCATTGAATTGTCAGAGTATCTGAGGCACGAATGAACAAAATGTCACCAGCGAACTATGTTTGTGGCAGTTCTTTCATTTCAAAGATATTCTATTCCTCTATAGTGTCCGACAAACTATTTTTCTGACGACAATGAAGCCGATTCTTCACGAATGTTTTGCAGAATTGCCTTAGGCAAACTGCCATGAGAACGCAAACGATAAGACAGGAAACGACAAAAGACCTGTAGACCATGTTATTGAAAGCTGATCTAGCCCTTCTTTTCAGCCTAGTCGCGATAGCTGTAATATGGTTACTTCAGACCATTAACCCGTTTCATGCTGAAATAAAATGTTGGATTTGCTGAAATTTTCAATCGTTTCAGAAACTACTGATCGTTTCTCAAACAGTTTGGATCCTGATGAGACGCCGAGTTACTCGGCGTCTCATCTGGATCCAAACTGTTTGCATATGTAATCACAGATCCGGCATTGGCAGCGAAAGGGTTAATGCTCATTCCGAGTTACTCGGCGTCTCATCTGGATTCAAGCTATTTGCATATGTAAGTCAATTCGCGTTCAGCGTGAGAATGAATAAGCTCATGTCGCCAGCCAGCACAACGGAGATTGCACATGGGATTACCGCCATTAAAAATGGATATGCTGTGATTACAAAAGGTTTCCTGCATTTCATTGTCCTAGGTAATATTGAAAAGACTTGTGATGATTGAACTGAAAGTGTCGATAATTTTAAATACACGAACTCTCAAACAAGTATTATTATTGGTCTTTAAGACAATTGGTAGCTTATTGCAGGGTTCAAGTCGTGCAGACGGCATCTATATGAACTTTCTGTATGGATTTCACCCTGCATTAAATAAAGCAGCCAAGGTACCAATTCTTATTGACATGACGTTGCTGCAGTCAGTAATAGATCTATAGTACACAGTGATTGCGTTGCTGCAGTTAGTAACATATCTAGAGTAAACAGTGATGACGTTGCTACAGTCAGTGATAGATATATATTGTACCGTGATGGCATTGCTATAGTCGGTATCAAATCTATAGTGTAAAGTGTTGACATTGTTACAGTCAGTATTAGATCTATAGTACACAGTGATGACGTTGTTACAGTCAGCAATAGATCTATAGTACACAGTGATGACGTTGTTACAGTCAGTAATAGATTTATAGTACACAGTGATTGCATTGGTACAGTCAGTAATAGATCTATACTACACAGTGATTACGTTTCTGCAGTCAGTAATAGATCTATAATACACAGTGCTGACGTGTTTTACGTACAGTCAGTAATGGATCTATAATACACAGTGCTGACGTGTTTTACGTACAGTCAGTAATAGATATATAATACACAGTGCTGACGTGTTTTACGTACAGTCAGTAATTGATCTATAGTACACAGTGATGACGTTGGTACAGTCAGTAATAGATTTATAGTACACGGTGATGACGTTGTTACAGTCAGTAATAGATTTATAGTACACAGTGATTGCATTGGTACAGTCAGTAATAGATCTATAGTACACAGTGATGACGTTGTTACAGTCAGTAATAGATTTATAGTACACAGTGATTGCATTGGTACAGTCAGTAATAGATCTATACTACACAGTGATTACGTTTCTGCAGTCAGTAATAGATCTATAGTACACAGTGCTGACGTGTTTTACGTACAGTCAGTAATGGATCTATAATACACAGTGATGACGTTGGTACAGTCAGTAATAGATTTATAGTACACGGTGATGACGTTGGTACAGTCAGTAATAGATTTATAGTACACAGTGATTGCATTGGTACAGTCAGTAATAGATCTATACTACACAGTGATTACGTTTCTGCAGTCAGTAATAGATCTATAATACACAGTGCTGACGTGTTTTACGTACAGTCAGTAATGGATCTATAATACACAGTGCTGACGTGTTTTACGTACAGTCAGTAATAGATATATAATACACAGTGCTGACGTGTTTTACGTACAGTCAGTAATTGATCTATAGTACACAGTGATGCCGTTGTTACAGTCAGTAATAGATCTAAAGTACTGTACACAGTGACGGTGTTGTTACAGTCACTTTTCTTGCGTACGGGTAAAATGAGAGAGAGGGGAGGGACGGGAGAGAAAAAGGAGATAGACAGATAGTGAGCTATAGAGAGAATGAGAGAGAGGAAGGGGAGACGGTGAGAGACACACACAAAGAGAGAGTTAGACACAACCGGACAGACAGATAGACATACACTGACAGAGAGGGAGACAACAGACAGAGAGAGAAAGAGAGAGAGGAGAGAGAGAGAGAGAGAGAGGAAAGAGAGAGGGAGTTTGAACCAGATGAAATACTGAATATGTCATCAGCATTCAAACCGTCTACACTCAGTCTGTATATCTTAAGAGAAATGAACGCACAATAAAATTTCAAAATGTGACCGACAACAATTTGTACAAACGATTGTTAATTAGCGAGCAAAGAAGTAAACTAAATTCAGGCATTACAGACTGTAAGGTGTTCACGACTGTCTATCGTATGTTTGATTATAAGAGTCTGCATCACTATGCTCATAATTGAGAAGTCCAGATAAGATGCGTAAAATTAAACATTTTCAAGAATAGTTCCTTTATTTCTCAACCAAACCCTATACTGTGACCACTCTTTAGAATCGTCTCGAAGAGACGATTCTAAAGAGTGGTCACAGTATATGGTTTGGTGGAGAAATAACGATTTTAGTATTTAAGTACCCACCTTTATCTGTAAATCTGTGTATATCACATGCAAACATTTAAGACTCTCATAAGAAATTATTAGTACATGTACATTTATTGAAAAGTACAATTATTGAAGAGTCTTCGCAATGTAATTTCGCTGTAACCCATCGAAATCAATAAGAATTTCATCCGTGATTATGATACTCAATACTTTTATTATATATTCAGATTAGTGCCACATTTCCTGCAAAAAATTATGCTAACAACGTCCATTCACCGAAAGAACAAATTAACTCTTTCGGTGCCAAATTTCTAATTGTTGACTCCAACCCTTTTTTTAAAAAAAACAAAAACATTTCGGTAAAACAAATAAATAAGATAAGTGCAACTGTCAATGGAATAAACCACATATATAGAACTAGAGAATGAGACAAAAAGTGAAGTCCCTGATCAGACGCCGGCTTAAAAAAGGCGGTGTCTGATCTGGGACTGAACAATTTGTCGTGGGACATATTTTGCGACATTGGCGATGAAAAGGTTGACCGCATCCTAACAATATGTTTTCGTTCTTATTTATCCATTTCGTTTCCCATTTTGCTACCATAATGCAATTATCTCAGCTAATATTCTGACATATTACCTCTCATTTCGGTAACTCTTTCAACCCAGGACGCACATACACTGTCATTTGCCAAAAGTGGAGCCCTCTGATCAGTATATGTAGGTCTACACTTTGTCATTCAAAATCCTTTAGCACGGTTAACCCATTTGCTCCCAGTAGATTCTTCCATGTTTATACATTGGATTAGTCCATTTTTATCTAAGGGGTGCCTGGCGTTATGCGGCGTCTGATCAGAGTCTACACTGTTTGCCTACGTCCCATATATGGGATCGTAGTAGCAAATGGGTTAATCTTTTCCTACTGAGTGGTCTCTATAGTTAGCTCTTTCATTAAAAAACGTGTTTTCGCGCGTTTGCAAACAGAGTAGACCGTGATCATACGGCTCTGTTTGTTAGTGGAATTTGAAAGATCTGTTTCTTTACTTTCTAAACTGGCTACAATGTTCCACCTTCGTTATTTCATTATAACTATTTTAGATAGAGCAATAATCGATCAACAAGACTCTAGTTAACAACACATACATAATTTAAAATTATAACAATATAAAAATTAATAATAATAGTGTTACATGTGTGCTATGAACAATGTCAATCGCATCAATATCAAGGCTGGCACACAAAAAAAGAAAATATATCTCTTATTTCCATTATGGTCCTTATTCCCATTGTGGTCCTTATTTCCATTGTGGTCCTTTTGGCCATGAATATTATATAGGTATATACACTTGGAATAAACATAGACCAGGGAAAGGGTCAAACACTAATTGGCAATTCCACTCTGATAATTCAAGGTTAACAGAGTTAAGTACCAGTATACCCATGTACATAACCCACAGGACTGTGTGCCATATTCCTTGTGTAAAATCAGAAATAACATTAACCCTTTCACCGCCATTGTTGCAAAAACGCACCGCGACAAATAGTGCAGTCCCAGATCAGACGCCGCCTTTTCAAAGCGGCGTCTGATCAGGGACATCACTTTTTTCTCAAATTCTAGTTATATACATGTATCTGTGCTTTATTACTTTTGAAACTTGCATTTATTTATCGCATTTCCTTATTTTACCGAAATGATTTAACAAAAATGGCAAGTGTTCATATACAATGTACCATTATAAGAATAATCTAATTTGAATAATGATGTCATTATTATGTCTCCCCCCATATTTATATGGGGGAGACATATTGTTTTCGTGAGAGTTGTCTGTCTGTCTGTCTGTCTGTCTGTCCGTCTGTCCGTCCGTCCGTCTGTCCGTCTGTCCGTCTGTCTGTCTGTCTGTCCGTCACACTTTTTGTCCGGACGATAACTTCAATATGCCTGATGCCAGTTGATTGAAACTTCATATATGGAAAGAGCATAATGAGAGGAAGTGTCATGCACAAGGTCCATAACTCTGGCTTCACTAATATAGGAGTTATTGGCCCTTGTAAAAAAATAACACTTTTTTGTCCGGACGATAACTCCTATATGGCTCATGCCATTGGATTGAAACTTCATATATGGAAAGATCATGACGAGGGGAAGTGTCATACACAAGGTCCATAACTCTGGCTTCACTAATAATGGAGTTATTGCCCTTGTAATGTTTTTTCATATTTTTTTGTCCGGACGATAACTCCTATATGGCTCATGCCATTGGATTGAAACTTCATACATGGAAAGATCATGATAAGAGAAAGTGTCATGCTTAAGGTCCATAACTCTTGTTTCACTAATATTGGAGTTATTGCCCTTTGTTAAAAAATCACAATTTTTTTGTCAGGATGATAACTCCTATATGGCACATGCCATTGGATTGAAACTTCATACATGGAAATATCATGATAAGGTCCTTAACTCTGGCTTCAATAAATTGAGAGTTATTGCCCCTTGTACATTTGTTTAACGCTTTCTTGTCCGGATGATAACTCCTACATGGCTCTTGCCATTGGATTGAAACTTCATACATGGAAAGAGCATGATGAGAGAAAGTGTCATGAACAAGGGCCATAATTCTGGCTTCAATACTTTTGGAGTTATTGCCCTTTGTTACATTTTTTGTCCGATCAATAACTCCTGTTCGACTGATGCTATTGGAATGACATTTCATTTATGGAAAGTGCATGATGAAAGTAAGTGTCGTGCACAAGGGCCATAACTCTGGTGTCAATATTTTTAGAGTTATTAGCTGTTATCATTTTCTTCTTGAAAAATGTGGTGTGGAAAGCGCATAATGAGGGGAAGTATCAATCATCAAGTCCATAACACTTTTAGTGATTTCCCTTTACATATTGTTTTTATTAGAGGGGAGACATCCGTTTTTGTGACAAAAACCTCTAGTTTCTTACATGATTTTTCAACAGACAAAAAGTGAAATCCCTGATGAGGCGCCGCCCTGAAAAGGCTGCGTCTGATCTGGGACTGCACTATTTGTCTTGGTGCATTTATGCGCCATTGGCGGCGAAAGGGTTAAATCACTCCGTTTGGTAAGTTAAACGTAAAGGTTGTCACCATCGACAAACAAAATGAATCTAAGCCAAATACTGCCTTGTCGGTACTTATGGGGATATGGGATGGAGCTGCATAAACTAGAAACACACTTTTAACTTATAAAAAAATATTGATCAAATTGATTAACATGTGGTAACATAAGATTGTTGAGAAATTTGTTACAATGAAACTCCATGCTCTGATTAAAGAAAATTAACCCCATCCAGGGGTCACAAAGTTTCTAGAGGTCCGCTTCCTCTTTGATGATCATAAGTGGGCCAAGTGTCATAAGTAATTACAAATTAGTTCGAAATAACAGAGCTCCTGTGGGAGCTTTCAGCATTACTTTAGACCTGCATTAAGCTTAATGTAGGGCAAAATTAATGCAGCTTTCTGTATTATTTTTGACCGGCATTTAAACAAATGCACAGTTTGAGCGTCAACAGTTCGGATATTGATTAAACGCAGAGTGACTTTCCGTCAACCAACACGTGTGCATCTATTGAGAATAAAGTAGGATTTGCTGATCTTGCACTCCCGAGAGAACAACTGATTTCTATTAATTTTAACAGATTAAAATGGCGGAGAAAGAAGACGTAGAAATCTAGAACTAGAAAAAGTAAATTATATTGTCACTATAAATATATATGAAGTTTCCTTTGTCACCCGCTTAACCGATCCTAATTTTGGCGTCCGTTGTTTTGGGAGTAGACAGGGGACTTCACTGATGCTTTACTACGGGAAGTAACCCATTTATGGGCTAGACCTATCCATTGAGCAATTCTCTGTTACCAAGAACTTGTTAACACTGTTTGTGTTTTCTAATCTTATAAAATAGAATCTCTCTAAAGCGACCACTTAATGAATATCCATTGGCGGATTCTAAAGCAGCTGGATGCTTAATGCCGGGTGAAAGTAAGGCAGAAAGTTACTGTAGGTACTTGTTGGTATACGGGCATTTGCCCCCCCCCCCCTCCCCCAGGACATTTGACCCCCTGAACTTTGCCTTCCTATTTGGGTTTGGGCGGACATTTGCCCTCCACTGTTTTGACTTGGACGGACATTTGCCCCCTGGTATTTTTACAGCATGGCATATTTTAACTGTATATGACATTGTGTTGTTGAGCCAAATCCGTTACTCTGAAGTTCCTATATATAACTATGATTCGCCATTTTAACAAATACAAAAGGTTGGGAGTGTCAGCCAAATTTCCCCAACAGCACATAAACAGCTAAAATGTCATGGTGTCGACAATATTTGTAATGTGTAAGGAGGGCAAAATTGAAAGGGGTATATGTCCGACCCGTCAAAAGGCAAATGTCCGCCCAAGCCAAAACAGTAGGGGGGGGGCAAATTTCCGCCTAAGCCCAAATAGGGGAGCAAAGGTCATGGGGAAATGTCCTGGGGACAAATGTTCTAGAATCGAACTTGCTATATAACTTTCGTCCTGCATTAATCCATTACTGCATAGGCTATTTTTAGATCCAACCTCTTGGAACTAAACTACGGAAAAGGAATACTAACCAGAGAAAAAGGAATCTTTTTAGAATTGTATAGTTTTGGAGCAAATGCTCTATTTATTACAATGGTTTCAAAAAGTGACTTTTAAAGAGGCATCAAAGGCATCAATATGAGTGTTATGCTACCACCTACCGGCCAGTTTAAGATCTCTGTTTGAAGGTCACATTAGATTCCATTATGTTTTTTTAATCTTCAAAAGTAAGCAAATATGAACAGACGACAAAACTTGCAGAGGACAATACGAAGGTAGCAAAAGGGTTGTTTGGAGAGGTTGTCTAAAGGCGTTCACCCTTTACGACAGGAGACTACTTTACTTCATAAATACGCCTTTCTGTGCTTTTAAAAACAGGGTAGACCCACACCAGACGACCCCTGTAGGAGTCGTCTGATCAGGGTTTGCCCTGTTTGCTTAGGACGTGATATAGATCCGACTACTACATTTTTTCTCAAAGCAAAAATTCTGGCAGTCATGTGCCAGTATATAAATTAATCTAATTCATAGTCATGTTGGTATTATTTCTTACATGAATATTCATGGATTAAAGGATTATATATACACAAAACATCAATATAGGTTATACTGTCACGCCAGCACTACTGTAGTAAATCTCTCTTATACACTCATAATGCAAATAAAAGCATGTGTGATGACTTTAAACACTCAAATCAAATGTATATTTTGTTACTTTTTAAACTCCAAGTTGCTCGAAAATTGCCAACAAGAAAGTTCTGTCATCCTCTTTGCTTCCAAATGGTCCCGTAGCATGCGACGATCCATTGCGATGGACTAAACTGGCCATTGCCATTGATTTGTAGTAATCGCGACCAGCGCAATTGTTACAATGATCAATTGTCTGTTGTCATGGTGATCAGTACTTCCTGTGGCCACCTTTTCTCTGTTGTCTAACCATAGCGGCTAACTGATGCATACCATCATAAATACCATCGCCCGTGGTTGCGCATGTTGCCTGCACGTGCCATTTCCTGTTGGACAGTTTGTTAAGGTGCAACTGATCGGCAATTTGAGACGCGTTCAGTGACACTGGAAAAGAGACAATAATGAAGATATTGCCAGTTATCTCATGAGTATTCAGGTAAGAAATAATGACGTCATGAATATCAATAAGATATAACGCTTTTAACCCTTTCCCTAATATAAACGCGTTTTCATGCAATTGCAAACAGAGTAGACCCAGTTCAGACGGCTCCTGTAGGAACCGTCTGATCAGGGTCTGCTCTGTTTGCCAATGAAATTTGAAAAATATGTGTGTTTACTTTCTAAAATGACTACAAATTTCCACCTTCCATATTTTGTTGTTACGGTTTTTCCATGAATATTCAGTAGATATTGAATTTTGGAATAAAAGCAGAACAGGAAAAGGGTTAAATTGGCATATGAATATAGGAAGTTTTGGACATGACAGAAACAGTACAATCAGATCTTTAATATTCCAAGAGGAAACATAGAAGACCATGATCAGGTGGGTCCTACTCTGTTTAAAAACAGGAGTGTGTGTGGAGTAACAGGTTAAAAATAATGAACAAAAGTAACGATGGGCGAGCCTAGTTTCAAGTGTTTAAAATATATTTTGTTATCAAATTAAGCGATGAAGAAAATAGCACTAAATCCACAGCGTTTATAAAGTGATGATAAATAAATTTACAGAAGTCACTCTAAAGACAAGTAACGTGAGTTTACGAAGTTTAGAGGCAGTTTAATTTGTATAGACATTTTCCGTTTGTTACATACCTGGCAAATCTTGTTTATTGGCTAATATAACCACGGGGACACTTCTCATCTCGTCACAGTCAAGGATGCCGAACAGCTCCTCTCGGGCCTCAATCATTCGTTCTCTGTCAGCACTGTCTACCACATAAACCAAGCCTGGGTAGAGAAAATAACAGTCGATATATACTCCCATTACAAAGAATACACAATATTTTACCTAATTTGATAACTTTAATTATTCTCCTGTTGTTAAAATTATACGTGTATAATGCTTAATGGGTTTTTTGTACTTTCTTTAACCCTTTTCCTGTTCTACATTTATTCCAAATTTCATTACCTATTGAATATTCATGGACAAAATAGTTATAATGAAATATGGAATATTTCAGAAAGCAAAGAAACATATCTTTCAAATAGTATTAGCAGACAGAGCAGACTCTGATCAGACGGCTCCACAAGGAGCCGTCCGATCTGAGTCTACTATGTTTGCATGTGCGTGAAAACACGTATATATGAGGGAGTGTCTCATCTGGGTCAAAGTTATTTGCAAATTGAAAAGTTACTAAAACTTAACTGCAATCTGACGTAAAGTGTTCAGAAGTTTGCTTTAAAATAAGTTATGTTCGTTAGAAAATATTTTATATGAAATACAAATAGTGCAGTTACAGTTAAAACATGATCACTTTATGATTAAATATAACAGGAGCTTTCTGTAAAACTTTCGTCCTGCATTTAGCTACAATCTATCAGCAAGATCCAGAATTAAACGTATTTTCTGCGTTCGCATTAGAATGGTTTTACTGTATATAGCTTAATAGCCTGTTACCTACGTTTCTCTTGCCTCTTTCGAATATTTTACCTACAACAAAGCACTAAAATTGTTCTTGGTGGACAGGATCTGAACTCACCATCAACATTTTGATAGTAGTGTCTCCATAGCGGCCTAATCTTATCTTGACCGCCCACATCCCAGACAGTGAACTCGAGGCCCTTCACGGGGGATACCGTTTCCACGTTAAATCCTATGGTAGGAATCGTGGACACGGTCTCGTTGAGTTTGAGCTTGTATAGTACAGTAGTCTTGCCTGTAAGAAAAAACTGAGAACTTACAGCTGGTAGGTACAACCTGTAACTCTAATACACAATATACATGCATATGTGCTTGTAAGAAACTACGTGAAAACTGAAATTAACATTTTACTCAATACATACTACGCCTTTACAAACAGAATGGACCCAGATCAGACGGCCCCTATAGGACCGTCTGATCAGGGTCTGATCTGTTTGTTTATTGTATATTGTAGATATAATTCTACAATTTCTGCCAGGGCCAAAACTTCCTGTGCCCATGTGCAATTGAAGAAAAACATCTAATTAATATTCATGATGTCATTATATCTTACATGAATATTCATGGAGTAAAGTGTTAAGAGGTAAACACTAGCTATATTATATGTTTGATACTGTCCTGTCGTGCATCTATTTGCTTTCCAGCTCCTAAAATGACTTCAAAGAGTTGTAATTAACAATTACAATTTTAATTTTGAAACAGACTTATCCCTTTACTACTTGTACATGAATACTCACGGAAGAAATGATGATATCATGAATATAAATAAGATGATTTTACAATGGGGTAGGAACACGGGAATCATATTTTTATTATTTTACAAACAACAGGAGCCGTCTAACATGGATCTACCCTGTTTGTCAAGGCGTTAGAATGCGTACAGTAAAACCTCTCTATAACGGACACTAATTTGTGTTAATTATTTAGTATTTAGGGCAGGTGGCCGCTTAAAGCAAGGTGAAAGTAAAACAGAACGCTCCTATAGGAGCGTTCTGTTTTACTTTCACCATGCTTTAAGCAGCCACCTGCCTTCAACACAAAACATTTGATGTAATTTAGTGGCCGTTATAGAGAGGTTTTACTGTATGTATATATGGAGTAAATGGTTGAAGTTGGCGTTACAAACGAACCAATTTCGATGAATCTACAGTAGAACTTGTTCTAAGCGGCAACACATATATAGAAAATAGCAGTTTTAACCCGTTACCCCATGAATATCAATGTAGGAAATAATAAAATGAATATTGATTAGATTAATTTGATAAAATAGCATATGGACACGTGGAACCGTCTGATCTTGGTCTACTCTGTTTGCAAAGGCGTAGAAAGGGGTATAAATTCATGGAGTAAAGGGTTAAAAACAAATGGTTGCTTAATGCAGGACAAAAGTAATGCAGAAAGTTCCTATAGGAGCTTTCTGTATTACTTTTGATCTACATTAAGCTGCCACCTGCCTTACAGATCAATGATAAGACCTCCTTTTATGGTAGTTTAAAACAGGCTCTACTGTATATTTATTCATCATACTGTTTCAAAAGATATTATTGCGCGGGCCCCACCAGGGGCCCGCGCAATTAGTGATGGGGAAATTTGCTTTGGTAC
The DNA here is from genome assembly GCA_963576725.1 of Azorinus chamasolen. Lineage (NCBI taxonomy): Eukaryota > Metazoa > Mollusca > Bivalvia > Cardiida > Solecurtidae > Azorinus > Azorinus chamasolen. The sequence continues at coordinate 105,684,383 of OY755235.1, read as the reverse complement.
TGGAGCCGGAATGTTTTTGTTTTTACCGTTATATAAATCGCAACATCACCACCATCCACATTTTTCCTATCCGGAACAAGATCGTCGTGATCGGTATCACAATATAATTTTTTTTAGCAACACGAAACAATGCCTCTGATTCGTACCAACTATTTACAACTTGCAATTTGGGCAGATGTATTTTGACATGTGCACCACCGTTATAGTAAAGCAGAGGTCAACTTTACCTACTTCCAACATCGCCTAATTCTTTTTGGCCCAGGACCAACTCGCCCCTGTCCAATTCGCCCCTGTCCATGCTACATTTATACCAATCGTTTCAAAACTTCACATTTCTTATTTTTCCCATTTATCTATTAAATACTACTTTCCAGTTTATTGATGCAAAGAGGTAGATATCAAAAATAGCCTATGAGGTAATGGGTTTAACCCCTTGCCTCATATAAACGTGTTTTCACGCATTTGCAAACAGAGTAGACCCATATCAGACGGCTCCTAAAGGAGCCATCTGATCAGGGTCCACTCTGTTTGCTAAAATAATTTGATAGATCTGTTTCTTTAGTTTCTAAAATAGCTGTGATGCTCCATCTTCCATATTTCATCATAACTGTTTTGTCCATGAATACTGAGTAGGTATTGAAATTGAGAAAAACATAGAACAGGGACAGGGTTAAACAAAAACACCATGTAAGCAGTAATCTCGTTGAACTTTCATACCAGTTTCTGATAAACACAAGTTGAAAGTCAAACAAAAACATCCACAAGAATTTCCTTGATTCCAAACTGCACTTAATGCCCAGCTGCCAAGTTATGATCACTCGATACAGGTTTTACTGTATAGCTTTCCTTTTACCATGTATATCATGTACACATGTAAATATATCATATTTTATTGTATGACAGAATTCAACTAAGACAACTTATTATTGTGTGACCTTACTTTCCGAATCACCTCCACCTATGTAGGAGACACGTTTTGATATACTTGTGCTAAATAAGCTAATTGTTCTTAAGAGGCAAATGCTCAATTTATAACAATGACCGGTTTCATTTAAACACTTCTTATTTTTCCCATTCCTCTAGTAAATGCCCCTTTTCAATTTATTGATGCAAAATTTAACCTATGAGGTAATGGATTAAAACACAATTTAAGGAGTCAAATCATTTGCCTTTCATACTGGTTGGTGTTAAACGCATGTTTAATGTCAGACCAAAACACCAACAATATTTCCTGCATTTCAATCTGCATTTAATGCCCACGTCTAGTACTTACCAGCTGTTACTGTTCCTAATGTTATAATCACCCAATATAGGTTTTTACTGTATATCTTTTATCTCACTATGTCTACATTACGTACAATTGTAAATACTTCTTATATTATTTTATGACAGAATTAAACGAGACAACTGATCATTATGTGCCCTACGTCACTTTACTTCTTCAAGTATCACTTCGCACCAACATAAGAGTCACGTTTCTAATCAATTGTGATAAATAGAATATTTGCCCCAAAGAAGCAAATGCTCCATTTATCACAATGGTTTCAAATCCACATACTTCTTATTTCCCCCAATCTCTAGTAAATGCCCCTTTTCAGTTTATTTATTGCAAAGATTTAAATTTTAAAAGTAGTTAATTAGGTAATTAGATAAAACACCATGTAAGCAGTCAAACAATTTGCCTTTCATACTAGTTGGTGTTAAACACATGTTGAAAGACATACCAAAACTTCCACAATATTTTCTGCATTTCAACCTGCATTTAATGCCTACTTCCACTTACTTACCAGCTGTCAATTTTACTTAAAGTATGATCACTCAATAAAGGTTTTACTGTATAGCTTTTATTTCACTGTCTACATCATGTACACATGTAAATATCTCTTATGTTATTGTATGACAGATTTAAACTGAGGCAAGTTATTATTGTGTCACCTTACTTTGGGAATAGCCAGTATTGCCATACTGTATGAAGTTTTTATTGCACTTTCTTACATTAAAATACACCCTCTCTAAACAGGACAGATATTTAACAGTAAGTTACACTTTCAAAACAGATGACTGCTTAATGCCAAATAAACAACCCCTGCAGGAACTCCTTTAATCAGCTATCCTGCAATCAGCACTGCACAGTCACTCCTTAAAAAGTATTATAAAAGTATTGTTGCAACTATGCGTTCGGTTGCTGATCCTCTTTTTTCAAAACATGTACGCTTTAAAGACGATGATTTGAAAAAAGATAGTGAATGGTTTGATACTGAATGCAGACAGGCTAGGGAAGTGTACCTCCGTGCTTTACACAGTTACAACAGCAAGCCATCGCCGCCTGAAAATAGAATAGTATTATGCGAAAGCAAAATAGCATACAAGAAATTAATTTCTCGTAAGCGTAATAATTTTAATAACATGAACGTTTACGCAATTCTGAGCCGAAAGAGTTTTGAAAGAGCATTTAACACCCCATTGGCTTTTGTCACTGACCGCTCCAAGGCGGTACTTTAATCCCCCTATCGTATGTTTGTTTTGTCTTTGTGCGTCTCCTGATGTTTTTTATAATTATGTACATTTGCTGTTTCCCTGTGTTGCTGTTCGTGCGGTTGTTTGTTCTGTATGTGGTGTTTCCTGCATGACTCATTTTTGTACTTTGGTAACAAGTATTTAAGCATTACTAGTAAATAAGGGTTTTGCTGGTGTTTGGATGGATCCAATAATTGTAAACCCGAAATCATTTTACAAAATACTTAAACAAAGATTAGTGGAAGGTTTGATACAAGGTTGAGATGAGAATATCAATAGTAGCGGTGCACTAGCGACATACATACATTTTAAAAGCTGTTTCGGATTTGAAGCATATTTAGATACATTGTCATATAAACTTAGATTGTATCTTGCTAGGCTGCGACAATCTTCACATTCATTAAAATAGAAACAGGGAGATACGGCAAAATCAGCATACCAAGAAATGCAAGATATTGTTGTTACTGTGAAACTCGTGATATTGAAGACGAGTTTCATTTTGTTCTTTATGTAGTTCATACTTAGACCTGCGTAAGAAATATATAAACAAGTGTTATTATGCTAGAACAAGTTTTGTAAAGTTTTACACTACAAGCTACTACATGTACAACGACAAAACCGTCAGGAATTAGTTAAACTGGCTCTATATATAAAGTACTAGTATTCCTTTTGCATGAGAAACGCACTTGTTAACGCTTACATGTAAGTCATCTCAAATCTGAATAGACAGCACTTAATGCACAACGTAATTAAATCGATTGTAATTGTAATATACTGTCAATCTGAAAGATCATTTGACCTATGTGACATATTCTATTTATATGTATTTATAACAACAATGTACATGCTTGTACAAGTTGAATAAAGATATGCTCTGTTCTGTTCCTAAAACAATGCTCATTTTCTTGTTTCGTTTACACAGGTTTCATTGTACATAAACGTCATATCTCTCATTATGCACATAGCGCTACTGAGAACATAATGACAGTTTGCCAAAAATTAACTTGTCTCTATTTAGTTCCGTCTCACAATGCAACATCACGTTTGCAGATATTCTGTAATACACTAGTCATCAATTAAAATATGCTTGTTTTTCCTTGTTATAAACACCTAGTCAATTATTCACATTTGCCTTACAGTTGAACATATTTTAAAAAGAATGACCATTTCCTCAACATAATTGCCTTTAGAGCCCTTTTAACTGTTTGATTGTTACACTTATTTCAGAAAATGAAACATAGCTACAATATAGATCCTGCTTTTATAGCTTTGTATTGTACTTATTTACCAACAGTGTGTCCCACCTCGGCCTTTATGTTCTACTGTATTATCAGTTGATTCATTTCAAAGCTCACAACAATTAAAAACACTTAAGTTTGTCTTTTCAAACTATACATCCTTACCTTCAATGTCATAGTAGCAAAAGACTTGACAAAAAACTATACAGTCAGTTTATTTGCTTACTTTGCATTTATAAATCTTATTTCAATGTTTACTAGCACTTCACTCTGCAATAATTACTTTGACATTTACGAGCCATACACGATGTCAAAACTTTCGCAATTATGCCATTAGATGTGTCCAAAACTCCCTACTTCAAACAGACCGTCTGCATTTTGAAAATATCAACAAAAGACAGTTACATCCATATTAAATTCATACAGTTGACAATTTATAATTCTATTACACAATCTTCCCAGTATTTCGTTTCCCGCGCTCTCTGTTGCTGCCCCTGCAGCAACTTTTGTACTTGTAACACATAAATAAGGGCTTACCTGCAGCATCTAACCCCAGCATCAATATCCTGGCTTGAGAGGTTCCCCATTCCTCGAACAACTTCCTCAGCTTACCCACTAAAATACCCATAACCAAACTGTCTCACTTTAATAACTTTTAAATCAGAATTAACGAAAGTATCGTTCTTATCGCAGATCAAAACTGTAATGAAAAGGTGTCCCTGCATTTCTTTTTATATGTTTGTATATAAATATAAGCGGGTGTCAATTTTCGATTTGTGGTTTAAAACACCTTGCGATTTACAGCGTGGAGGATTTGACGACAATTTCTCTCTGATTTTCCATTGGTTGCTATATATAGACACGTGACACACTTAACCAACCTGATCTATTTATAGATGACCACTTAATCATTCAGAACCCGTGTTTCGTCAAGATCCAAACTGGGTGACATCCTGAAACTTGCTTTTAACTAGAAAAGAAGTAGAATAAGTACTTTTAGAATTGAAGCAGACGTTAAGTTTACTGATTAGTTTCCGATGTCCCACATTGCCTCACTATTGAATACATGTTGGAAGAGAAATTTGAAGATATATATATATATATATATAGCGTATTAACCCATTCCCTGTTCAGCATTCGGTAAAGAAATAATAACACCGTGAATATTTATTATAGCTGCATTTTTATATTGCCATGTGAACGCATAACTATATACCATATAAAGGTATAAACTGTCAGATATATATTTTTTCATAAGCAAACAGAGCAGACCCTGAGCCGTCTGATCTGGGTCTACACTGTTTGCAAATGCTTGAAAATGCGTTTATATGGAGGAAAGGATTAATGAAACGCAACCTATATACTCTATATACATTTACGTCACTGCAATCAGAGTATACCCTGACCAGGCGGTTCATCTAGAAGACGTTTGATCAGGGTCTGCTCTGCTTGCTTTTGGAAATATATAGGTCATTATATGCATGTCAAAGGTCATACAGTAAGCTCCCATAAGAGCTTTCTGTATGACCTTTGACGTGAATTAAGCAACCACCTGCTTTTTAAGACTCCTATGTTCAATAAATTAATACAGGTTCTAAAGACAGGTTCTAAAGTAGGTCTACCCTGAATAAGGACAAACGATGGACTGCATTAGTTAAATAATAATATGGTATAACACACTAAACAAATCAAAAATGAATCAGAAACGTATTTTAATGCAGTTAATTTTGTCTCGAATGGGATTCCGTGTAAACCTTTTCCCTTATGTAAGCTTTTTGACACATCTGCAAACAGAGTAGACCCAGAGCAGACGGCTCCTATAGGAGCCGTCTGATCAGGGTCTGCTCTATTTGCTTATAGTGTAATATAGATCTGATTCTACAGCTTCTGTCTTATTAATGTTCATGACGTCATTATTTCCTACATGAATATTCATCAGGGAAATGGTTAACATATTGTAGCTAACACGATGTAAGCACAGATTTTGGGGTACGAATTATTATAGTTTAACCCCTTACTCAATAAATACGTCTTTGCAAACAGAGTAGACCCAGTTCAGACGGCTGGTCAGGGTTTATTCTGTTTACTTATGATTGATAAATAGATCTAATTCTATAGTTTATACCATGGCTAAATATTCCTGTATTCATATGATATCCCTTTATAAATTTTATCTAATTGATATGCTTGGAGTTCAAGATGATTGAGACAGTTGGCAGCTTAATGTATGGTTAAAGTCATACGTTATACGTATAATTTTCAACCTGCATTAAGCAGTCACTTGCCGAGAAAATCCTCAATTCTTCATGACTATACCTTCGAACTATCGAGTTTTTACCGTATATACTTTTACGAAATTCCGAGAATTTTTGGTTTTGTCTGTGTCGGGTTATAGCCAGTTAATATTATGTCAGTAACTATGGAAATATTTCTTTTAAAAATGGACATAATATCGTCACCGGCTTGGTCAACCAACTACTCTTGAAACAAATAGTATATGTAGCATTTTCATTGTCAGGAGTTCCAGAGGGACCAGATAATATAATCTTAGCAAGAGTTTCGGGAGAGTAATTTGAGGAACTCCCTCTAAGGTTATAAAACTTATGAGTCTTAGTTCATTCTCAAGTATCTGATCGGTCAGATTTTGAGATTGAAAATCTGATCCATCAGATGCGTGAGAATGATCTCACGCACAATCAAAATGATTTATAACCTAGAGGCCTAATGTAAACAAATCAATAGTACATTTGTATTCCTCATAATATTTGTTTTTGACAAACAGTGATGACCCTAAGTCGAAATTTTGCTGAATTAGCCTTATCATGTATATTGAGTTCACACTTTTTGCATTCATCAGTTCGTGCTATTTTTCATATTCATACCTGGTGTCACGTTTTCAAAACCATTTTATCCCTTCGCTTGCTGAATTTTAATATACATTTCTCCCCCTACTCCCATGCCCTGTTGTATAATTACATATATATTCACTGTGTACAAGTATTTCACTTTGCAACCACTGCTGTGGAGTGCACTGATTGCACAATCAACTTTTAAATAGTGCAGACCCTGATGAGACAGCTCCTGCAGGAGCTGTCTCATCTGGGTCTTCACTATTTACAGGTAGGTATATTGACGCGAATAGCAAGAGAAGGGTTAATTAGTTAAACTGTTTTGCTATTTATTATTCACGTATTAGACCATGCACATAACCATGATAGACGACATGGTTGGAATTTGCAAACAGTTTGGATCCAGATGATAGAAAATCGGGGTCTTATCAGGTTCTAAGATGTTTCAAACTCGCTCAATATTCCTCAAAAGTTTTAAAGGGATAGTGTCTACTTGCAGCACGTTTTAAAAATGCCTAACAATTACTTAAACCATTTGTTTATATGCTGAAACGAAGTATATCACAAGAAAACCGATCGAAAACACCGGAGAAGAAAAACGTTTCATGTGTTTGAAGATTCGACGATCTTTTAGTGTTGATTCGGGTCGCGTTTTAGTTTCGAAACTGATCGACATAGGTCTATAGTTGTGTGTTGTACTGCAAAAACTTATCAGTACCGACGGAAATTGTTCATTAAAAATCATTATGTATCACAGGGGAATTTTATGATATTAGTTCAAATTGACAATCTTCATAAGAATGATTGAACATAACAATTACATGTACATGTGTTATAGTGTTATTCAAAATATGAGTTCACATTAACCCTTTCTTTAACATAAACGCCTTTCCACACCTTTGCAAACAGAGAAGACCCAGATCAGACGGCTCCTAATAATTCCTTAAGGTAATTTATAGATCTGATTATGCAGTTTCTACAATAGTGAAAAGGTCCCCTTTCCATGTTCCATTTTATTGATTAAGTTCATGAATATTCACGAAGTGAAGACATTTTGAATAAATATGAAACAGGGAAAGGATGGTACATGTAGTAACTTGGACGACAATACTCTGACCTTACCAGATCAATATCCAGATAGAGTTTGACACAGATATCGTATTAACCCTTCGCCTGCTATTCACGTCAATATACCTACCTGTAAATAGTGAAGACCCAGATGAGACAGCTCCTGCAGGAGCTGTCTCATCAGAGTCTGCACTATTTACAAATTGATTGTGCAACCAGTGCGCTCCACAGCAGTGACTGCTCAGCGAAATACTCGTACACAGTGAAGATATATGTAATTATACAACAGGGCATGGGTAAAGAAGGAGACATGTATTTCAAAATTCAGCAAGCGAAGGGTTAACCATTTACTCTATTGATACGCCTTGTACCATTTTTGCAAACACATTTGACCCAGATCAGACTGCTCCTTTAGGAGTCGTTTGACCATGGTCTGTTGTTTGACTGTGGGAGTATATAGAGCTAATACTATAGACTCTACCCTGGCCAAACATCAATGTGTTCGCATGCCATTATAATAAACATAATCTAACTAAAACTCATGGCGCCATTATTTCTGACAGGAATGTTAATGTTGTAACGCGTTAGATTAATTGCTTACATTACAAAATCAGTTTGAAATGACTTCCTTCTAGTTTTTGTCATTTCCTTCTATGTTGTTGTTGCTGTTGTTGCTGTTGTTGCTGTTGTTGGGGTTTTGTGAAACAACACATAAATGAGTTGCCGAACAAATGAGCATTAGAAAAAAATAATCACGCTTTTATTCACGTTATCCTGATGTAACTGATGCGAATTTTTTCTCTGTCAAATCTGGTTGTCAGTGGTGTGCAAGAAGAGAATGTTGATTGATACAAAATACCGTATATTCTCTAATAAACGATCCCGGGGCTTTACATGTTTAAAAGGAGCTCCATGCATTTTCTACACAGGTGATAGCTTACTGTAGACTGAAAGCAATACAGAAAGTTTCCATTGGAGCTTTCTGTATTGCTGTCAGTCTGCATTAAGCTAACACCTGGGTTTTTTGTTGTTGTTTTTAAAAAAAAACATATTTCTTAATTTGGTTGTTATTATAAAGGGTTTTAGTTTCCTCCCAAAAGTAAGCGGGATCTGTTGGACAGAATACGGTACCTTGCATAATATACCTGTTGACTGAATAAACATAGGGGTTTTATACAGTAGAGTGATGCTTATATTAATGCATGACAAAAGTAAAGTATTTTGAATTGTTTAGTTTTTAAATCATTGTGATAATTAGAGTACAGTAAAACCCCGCTAATGCGACCACCAAAAAGGGGCATAATTCTGGGTGGCAGAGGCAGGTGGTAGCTTAATGCAGGACGAAAGCTATGCAGAAAGCTCCTATAGGAGCTTTCTGCATAACTTTCGTCCTGCATTAAGCAACCACCTGCTTTAGACGACACCAGTGGCTGTTTATTAAGTGGTCGCATTAGCGGGGTTTCACTGTATTTGTTCCATTTAGCACAGTGGTTTCAAAGGGTGATTTTATATAAACGTCAAATGGTGTCAATATGAGGGCATTTAGGTTATGACAGTTGCATTGTACTGACCGACTGTGTGTAACAACATAGAGTGTTATTTTTTAACTCTTTCCATGTTCTTTGTTTATTTAAAATTTCAATACCTGAATATTCATGGGCAAATTAGTTATGATGACAGATCAAAGGTGGAACACTGTAGCCATTTTAGAAAGTATAGAAAAAGATATACATGTATCAAATTCCATTAGCAAACAGGGCAAACTCTATAGGAGCCGTCTGATATGGGTCTACTCTGTTTGCAAATGCGTGAAAACACATTTATATCAGGGAAAGGGTTAAGTGAAAATAATTCGTACTCTCTTTATAACATTTATTACTCTCATAAGAACAAAATACATCGATAATAAAGATAAAAAACAATAACAAAATAATAGTTATACCTGTTTGAGTATCAATTAAAACATGGAATATATGTATATCAAAATAACAACCTTATAAATATGAATACAGTTGTTGAACTTCGATATCTCGAAATACTCGAACTTCAAGATAACTCGAAGTAAAAGTTCGATCCTTTCAAAATTTGCAATATGGTATTGTTCTAAATGTATCATTGTGCATATCTAGAAATAGATGTGACAGCTTAATGCAGTTCGAAAGTTTACTTTAGACATTAAATTGTGAACTTGAGAAATTGTTCAGATTACAGATCAAATGACTCGAGAAATTCTGTTATCTCGAAGTAATTTGTATGAACCATTAAAGTTCGAGATATCGAAGTTAAACTGTAATTAGTTTTAACAATGTAAAGTACAAAAATCATGTTCAAAATTGTCCAAACTATTTCATGAAAATATCACATATGTTATTTGTACAAGAAACAATCACAACCACATTAAAACGGGGAGCTCATCCTTGATAAAGGCGTATCCCTGCAGTCAGAATTATTCGTGAAAAAAACGTATGTACATGCGCTATCACGCACATTCCTTTGTACGAGACTATCATTGATACAGACACCTCGTCATCACTGCAGCCAGCTGCACTGTCATTTGTCTTGTCTTTCATCTTGACCAGTAACTTTGCAGTTGTATTGCTAGCAATATCTTAACCCTCTTCTTCATACAAACAACACCTTTTTACGGGTTTGCAAACAGAGTAGACCCAGATCAGACGGCTCCTGTAGGAGCCGTCTGATCATGCTCTGCTCTGTTTGCTTATGATTTATAATAGACCTGGCACTACAGTTTCTGCCGATACCAAATATCCATGTTTATTTATACCACTGTAAAATTGCAACTAATTGATATTTATGATGCCATTAGTTCTTACATGAATATTCATGGAGTACAGTTGAGTCTGTATTAAGCGGTCAATAAATCTAGAGCTCTTAAATATGTAGTAGCTTAATGCAGGAGAAAAGTGATACAGAAAGCTCCTATCCTGCATTCAGCAACTACCTGTTTTATAAGACTCCTATGCTCAATGATTAAAAGACCGCTTGAGACAGGTTCCACTTAGATGGTTAACCCTTTCGCTGCCAATGCCGGATATGTGATTACATATGCAAACAGTTTGGATCCAGATGAGACGCCGAGTAACTCGGCGTCTCATCAGGATCCAAACTGTTTGTTACTAGTACTATGTTTTTGAAACAAAAATGAAGAAAATCAAAAAAATGAAAATTTGTAGCAGACGACAAAGTTAGCAGACGACAGAGTTTGGCAGTGAAAGGGTTAAACTGATACAGCAAGTGTTTATCTTTTATAACGCATCACCATTACAGGACTGAAAGGCATTTGGATACAGTTGGTCACGCCAGCTTGGGCTCACACATCCTTTCAGTACGTCTACACAGATGAAGACAGGACGCAGCAATTGCACAACCCACTGGCCCTGCACACTATGTCAGGGTTAACATATAGAGGTAGTTGGACCCAAGACATTTTAAAAGCCCAGTTATTGCACTGAGCAATGTATTTTGGCCCGCAACAAACCGGTATATCTGTTCACTGGTACCAAACCTCAGTTTGATCGCTTGTACTCTTTGACCATGTTCGCCAGCTCATGCATACCTTCATAAATTCCCTCCCCAGATGTTGCGCACGAAGCTTGTATGTACCATTTCCGACCACTCAGTTTGTTTAGATGTAGCTGTTCTACAATACTAGCCGGAGATAGTGCACCTGAAACGTACAGAATGTAAACATAAGCAATAGATATGACTATAAAGATTGTCTTAACCCTTTCCTTGTTCTGTGTTTATAACAAATTTCAATACCTACTGAATATTCATGGACAAAAAGGTTATAATGAAATATGGAAGGTGGAGCATTGTAGCTATTTTTAAAAGTAAAGGCACAGATCTTTGAAATTCTATTAGCAAACAGAGTAGACCCTGGTCAGACGGCTCCTCTAGGAGCCGTCTGATCTGGGTCTACTCTGTTTGCAAATGCGTGAAAACACGTTTATGTGAGGGAAAGGGTTAACTAAATTATTCTCCAGTTTTTGCTAGTTTGCTACACGCACGTGGGAAATTATTCAAATTAACTAATGAGAAACTTTCTGCCTGAAAACGTAAATCTATTTAATTAGGCCCAATAGCGGTCCATACATTTTATTAATAAGCTTTCCACACATCAGAGTACCTGAGGTTGTAGCTATGGTGTAGTGTATGAGAGTGACATTAACTCTAGCGTGACCATGTAGCTGTGGTATGGTATAGGAGAGTGAATATAACTATGGAGTTGTGGTATGATATAGAATAGTGGCTATACGAGCCTCGTAACTCCTGTGTGACCATGTAGCAGTGGTATGGTATAGGAGAGTGACTATAACTCTAGTGTTACCATGTAGCTGTGGTATGTTATATGCGAATGGCTATAACTCTGATATTAATATGTAGTTGTGGTATGATATAGAAGAGTGGCTATACGAGCCTCGTAACTCTTGTGTGACCATGTAGCAGTGATATGGTATTGGAGAGTGACTATAACTCTAGCGTGACCATGTAGCTGTGGTATGGTATAGGAGAATGGGTATAACTCTGGTGTAACTATGTAGTTGTGGTATGATATAGAAGAGTGGCTATACGAGCCTTGTAACTCTTGTGTGACCATGTATGTTGTACAAGTGGTATGGTATAGGAGAGTGGCTATAACTCTGGTGTTACAATGTAGTTGTGGTATGATATAGAATAGTGGCTATACGAGCCTCGTAACTCCTGTTTGACCATGTAGTAGTGGTATGGTATAGGAGAGTGGCTATAACTCTAGTGTTACCATGTAGTTTTTGTATGGTGTAGAAGAGTGACTGTAGAAAAGCTGTGTGCGTCAGTGTGTACCTACCGGGAAGATCCTGTTTATTTGCCAGAATAACAACCGGAACTCCTCTCATCTCGTCGCTATCCAATATACCGAACAGTTCCTCCCGGGCCTCTATCATTCGCTCCCTGTCACAGCTGTCGACAACAAAGATGAGGCCCTCGCTGTTTTGGTAGTAGTGCCTCCAGAGAGGGCGGATTTTACTCTGACCGCCTACATCCCAAACTGTAAAGGTAAGGCCCTTCACGGGGTTCACCGTTTCTACATTGAAGCCAATTGTCGGGATGGTACTAACATGCTCGTTCAGCTTGATTTTATACAAGATTGTTGTCTTTCCTGTAACATATAAGGGATAAAGAATGTTCAAACACTATATGTAGACACGTCTATATCGGCATTACGAGTAATAGCATGAATAGTACAAAATACAGTAGATCCTGTCTTAACCCATTACCTCATACGCTATTTTTAGATCCAACCTCTTTGAATAAATCTACCGAAAATGAGCATTTACTAGAGAAAAGGAAAACTTTAGAATTTTGTAGTTTGAAACCATTGTGGTAAATAGAGCATTTGCATTCTACAGAGTCGTCAAAAGTCGTCAATATGAGGGAATGGGTTAAGTGTGAGTCTGTAAGGCAGGTGGCAGCTTAATGCATGTCAAGCGTAATACAGAAAGCTCTTATAGGAGAAATGCCCTAAATTAAGCAACCACCTGCTTTTAAAGGCCCCTAAGTTCAATAAATCAACAAATGAATGGCCGCTTAGGAAACGTTTTACCGTATAATACGAACCAGCTGATAGAACTTTATCAGTTTAACACAAATTGACTTTATCTAAAAAAAAATTGTGTATACATAAATTTGGATCTCATATAATTTTGACTACTTTCGATTATTCAAGAGTGAGAAACCGTTGGCCGAGTGTCGAACAGCTTGGATCCTGGTGAGTTACTCGGCGTCTGATCTGGATCCAAGCTGTTTACAAACGCGAGTTGGTGGAAGATTTATAATGCAGAACGCTCCTATTGGATTTTTCTGTATTACGTTAGCTAGATGCATTGACCCTTACAACTCTAACTTTTCAAATAGACTATTCCAATATTCAAACAGGTGTAACATGACAACCAGTGCATACCCTGATGAGAGGGCTCCTCTAGGAGCCCTCTCATCTGGGTATACACTGTTTGGAAAGGATTTTAGTGACTCGTATCCTGCACACTAACCACTTAAGGGTTAAGCAACCCCATGCCTTTCAGGACTATATGGTCAATAAAAGAATGATCGCTTATGATGATATTTATCATGTTGCACGTTGGACTCAAATTCTGAACTTTAACATCCAAATATGGGTAACGAATGGAAAATAATCGCAATTTTACCTGCAGCGTCTAATCCCAGCATCAGTACCCTTGCCTGCGAGGTGCCCCAGTCCTCAAACAACTGAGATATCCGTGAGAAAAACAAACCCATCTCGAATTCGCTAGATCACTTCTCTTTATCGCTAATAGTGTAAAAACCTTATCGGTCGTGTGCGTTTATGATTGAACTCAAATCTGTTTCATCTTTTATAGCAGAAAAGTATTGCAAACATTACAGTCAAAAATGCAATGCTGCCAGCTATAGTGTCATTATCAGGCCAGTCACATGTAAGTTGCTGGCCGAAACAACGTGGAGAAAATGACGTATGGTAATTTACATGCGATATAATTGGTAGATATTTTTAAAACTGGAATTTCTGTACTATTAATAGCCTGCCATGACAGCGATGTAAACAAATCTAGACGTGCATGATCGATTTCTCGCTAAGGTGGCGTTAGCTTCAAATGGCTACCCGTACAAATAGCTATTCATTTAAATTTGGGTTTAAAAGTAAACTATTAGTTTCAAAATATATTCAGTTCATGTTTCAAGCGTTTGTTTATTACCTACTCGTTTTTCAATCGTATTCTATTTAAGCCGTCAGCATTAGCATAAAGACAACTGAATGTAAGCTTTGACTAATCTTCAGTTTCCGTCTGCTATCAAATCAGTTTTCAAATTGGAACCAATCTCTTTTTAACGCTTTAACTGTTGAACTATTCGTGTAAAAATAATAACATCAGGAACAGTTTTACCATCAGGAGGTTTTACAATGGCATATAATGTACACATGGATGTTTGCCATTGGTAGAAATTGTAGAGTCATGAATCTATTATGAGTGTGATCTATTATGCTTTTATGAGTAAACAGAGCAGATCCTGATCAGACGGTTCCTATAGGAGCCGTCTGATCTGGGTCTACTCTGTTTGCAAATGCGCGAAAAAGCGTCTATAAGGAAGGGTTAAACACATAATTGGAGTATCAAACAGTATACAGTAATTTTAACCTCTCTATAACGGCCACTAAATTGTGTAAATTAGTTGGTATTTAGGGCAGGTGGCTGCTTAAAGCAAGGTGAAAGTAAAACAGAACGCTCCTATAGGAGCGTTCTGTTTTACTTTCTCCTTGCTTTAAGCAACCACCTGCCTTTAACACTAAATACTTCATGTAATTTAGTGGCCGTTATAGAGAGGTTTTACTGTATATGGATCCTGGTGAGACGCCGAGTTACTCGGCTTCTCATCTGGATCCACACTGTTTGCAAAGGATGTCGGTATTTCGCCTACATGTATGAAGGCGGAAGAATTAACTTTGAACTTCTTACATTGTGTCTTATATATTCTGTAAAGCTTGATCAATCGTAAAACTTAACCAGATTGTTACAATAACATAAAGAAGAAACAAATGCCTCAACATTGAACTGTTTAAGTGTCACTGAATGTGCTTTCATCCGATAAGACCTCTATAAAATGTCACCTTATTTGCCAACTAATTTGTGTCATTTGAATTTAGGTTTCAGTGATATGGGCTGTTGTGTAACAGCATGTTAACCCTTTCCTCGTTCTCTGTTTATTACAAATGTCAATACCTACTGAGTTTTCATTGACAAAATAGTTATAATGAAATATAGAAGAAAGAATATTGTATGCATTTTAGAAAGTATAGAAACAGATCTTTCAAATTTCATTAGCAAACAGAGCATACCCTTATCAGGCTGCTCCTATAGGAGCCTTCTGATCTGGGTCTACTCTTTGCAGATGCGTCAAAACACGTTTATATGAGGGAAAGGGTTAAAATACAAATACAAAATAAATAATTATAATAAAACAATTTTGAAGATCGCCTTTTGCAGCTGACTGTACACGACTAATTGGTTAATTTCTAGTTTTCTTTATTCCGTTCCTACGTCCAATTCATGTCCACATACAGTATAAGCTGTCTAATGCGACCATATATTGATCGGACTCAGGAGTTTTGATAAGCAGCGGTTGCTTAAGGCAGGGCAAAAGTAATACAGAAAGCTCCAGTATGAGCGTTCTGCATTAATTTTGACATGCATTAAGCTACCACCTGCCTTACAGACTCTTAATTAGACAATTTTGATGGTCGTTTAAGACATATTCTACTGTATATATGGTTTGAACCACTGGCACTAGATCGAAAAATATTATATATAGTTCTCTACATACCGGTAACCACTATCATATACAGTAAAACCTCTCTATGACGGCCACTAAATTACATCAAGTATTTTGTGTTAAAGGCAGGTGGCTGCTTAAAGCAAGGTGAAGGTAAAACAGAACGTTCCTACAGGAACGTTCTGTTTTACCTTCACCTTGCTTTAAGCGGCCATCTGCCCTAAATAACAACTAATTAACACACATTAGTGGCCGTTATAGTGACGTTTTACTGCAGAACTGTATGTATTATATATAGAACAATAGTCATTTTCGATCCTGTGCGAGTTTTTTGATTATGCACGAAGATATTTTGAAATGACCTGACACGTGATTTTATAAATAAGACCAGCATATCGAGAACGAGATACAGTAAAATCCTCTCTATAACGGCCAGTATATTACATCAAATATTTTGTGTTAAAGGCAACCACCAGCCCTAAATACCAACTAATTAACACACATTAGTGGCCGTTATAGAAATGTTTTACTGTATTGTCAAATAGAATAGAGTAAGCGTTTTATCTGTCCTCCAGGTGTACCTGAAAGGATATTAAAACATATGTATGTTGCTTAACCCTTTTTCACATGAATACTCGTGGAAGAATTAAATGACATCATGAATATTTATTAGATGAACTCGTATCGTACTAAACACCACTCGACTCGCATCTGAAAACAGCCTGGATCAAGTATTTCGGCGTCTCATCAGGATCCAAGCTGTTTGACACTCGGTCAACAAATTCTCACGTAGGAGCCGTCTGACCAGGGTCTGCTCTTTTTCATTATCATATAGATATGATTCCAAAGTTTCTGTCATAGCCAGAAATTGCAAGTGCCTATGTGCCGTTATACAAAAACCGTTTAATTAATATTCATGTTCTCATTAATTATTTCATGAATATTCATGGAGTAGAGGGTTAAAGTAATGGTCTCTACTTGCAACGCGGTTTAAAAATGCCTAAAAGTGCATAAATCATTTGTTCATAAGTATGCACAATATTGAAATAAATCTATCTATCTCTATCTATACTGAAAAGAAGTATATCGCAAGAAAACAGCTCGAATAAACGCTGAAGATGACAACACGTTCATGTGTTTGCTACTGAAGATCCCAGTGTAATTCGTCGATGTACAGTTATGAACTTCGATATCTCGAACTTCAAGGTACTATAAACTGACTTCGAGATAACTGAGATTCGAGTCATCCGATTTATAATCTGACCAATATCTCAAGTTCACAGCTTAATGCAAGTCTAAAGTAATGCTGAAAGCTTCTGCTTTCAGCATTACTTTCGACCTGCATCAAGCTGTCACGTGTGTTTCTAGACATGTGTAGAAGACGGACTATTGTAGAAAGTATTGGGTACATGATAAATAAAAACAAACGTATTTTTTAAACAAAATGTTTTATCTAAGATGTAAACTGCGTCATGATAGAAATTATGTACATATCACAGGAAACTCAAACAAAACAAAGAATAAAATAGAATAAAAAGTGAAAATGATTCAAACAACTTTTACTCATTCCCTCATAGGTTATTTTAGACCCAACCACTTTGGAGAAAACTCTACTGAAAATGAGCATTTACTAGAAAAAATAGAAAAGTTTAGAACTATGCAGTTTTGAAACTATCGTGATAAATACAGCATTTGCTCCCTAGGAGCAAATGCTGTATTTAACACAATAGTTTCATAAAATGACTTTTACAGAGGCGTCAAAGAGACATCAATATGAATGAATGAGTTAAACAAGATACAAGACACTTATATAACACAATGCGACCACACCCGCCGGGAAGTGGAATCGAACTTGAGACCTTCGAACAATCGGGCACTCGACAACATTGTGATAACAATTAACCTGCTCAGCAAGCATTTTGTTGTACTGATACTACAGATGCAAGTTTATTTGTACAAGACTGTTGAAGTTTCGATGAACGACAAATACAAGTATATTTGTACCAGATTGTTGAAGTTTCAATAAACTTCATATACAAGTTTACTTGTACAAAACTGTTGATGTTTCTATAAACTACAGATGCAAGTTTATTTGTACAAGATTCAAATACGTTTGTAAAGACTCGAACAGCTTTATACAACGTATAAGACACGAGTATCTTTATACAATATTCAAGCAGCTTTATACACTATACAAGACACATGTATCTTTCAACAAGATATACAGGCAGCTTTATATACTGTACAAGACACATGTATCTTTCAACAAGATATACAGGCAGCTTTATACACTGTACAAAACACATGTATCTTTCCCCGCCACATTTCACCAGCACGTAATGCCAGGGCAGGTAATACAAACCAGGCTACCTTATACAAGCCGCGTGTAGTTCCATACAAAATACAGGCAGCTTTATACAAGATACAACATATATCATATAAGATAAAGGAACATAAAACAAAACGCAATAAAGTGTAAAACTAACTAGATGCATGATTTAAACTTTCAAATTAGCTTTTATATATGACCAACAGTATGCTGTACCAGCAGTACAGTAAACACCTCTATACCGGACTTTCAAATTAATGTCTGGCTTTAACCCTTTACTCCATGAATATCTATGTGAGAAATAATGACATCATGACTAGTTTTTATATGACATGAACACAGGAATTTATGGTCATGGCAGAAACTGTAGAAGCATATCTATACTACTTCATAAGCAGACAGAGTAGACTCTGATCAGATGGCTACTACAGGAGCCGTCTAATCTGGGTCTACTCTGCTTGTAAAGGCGTATAAATGCACATTTATGGATTAAAGGGTTGAGACAGGTGGCAATTTAACCCATTTGCTCCCAGTGGAATCTTCCCTGTTTATATATGGGATTAGTCTATCTTTTATCTATGGGGTGTCTGGTCTAAATTTTCATTTTTGTTTTGTTTTATATTGAATTTCCTATCAGCAAACAGTGTAGACTCTGATCAGACGCCGCATTATGCGGCGTCTGATCAGAGTCTACACTGTTTGCCTACGTCCCATATATGGGATCGTGGGAGCAAATGGGTTAATACAGTGTGATAGTCATGCAGAAAACTCTCAAAGGAACTTTCACCCTGGATTAGAAAGGTTAAGACATAGCTCCTTGTATGGTCACCTGCAAATAGTTCCTGTGAAATTTGGTGAAATCCAATCAGTAGTTTAGGTGGAGATGCCGTTAAAATATTTTTTAACGACGGACGCTGACAGACGATAGATACAGGGCGATTGCAAAACTGTACAATGTTTATATGCAGCGGATCTAGTATATTGACATTTACAGCACATTTTGGTATTCTGGAGAGTGGTGTCTTAACCCATTCACTCATAGGTTATTGTTAGATCCAATCTCTTTGAATAAATCTACCGAAAAGGACCATTTACTAGAGAAAAGGAACATTTTAGAATTGTATAGTATTGAAACCATTGTGGTAAATAAAGCATTTACGCCATCTGAGCAAATGCTCTATTTATCGCAATGGTTTCAAAAAAGTGACTTTTACAGAGGCGTCAAAAGGCATCCATATGAGGGAATGGGTTAATTACCTAAACTAATTCTGGAATACCAAACTTACATTTCGTGTTCTACTATCATGATAACAGTTGCAAGGCGATAAAATAGGTTTGGCACATTACTGAAACATATGTACAGAGTTTATTGAAGTTGACTACATGAAGTGGTAACCCAGCTATACCACCGCTCTGTTCAATTTTTTGTCGTGTTTTAATGCGTTTTTCATTCTTCTGTTTTCACCGATCATCCTTGCCAGATCCGCCATCGCCACATCAAGTCCCTCGTTATGTATTCCGCAGACGGGATCCAGCGCCCACGGCCTGTCAATGATAGCCTTAAGGTGGAGAGACTCTTGAACATGTGCGGGTGTTTGTGCACCTGAAATCAGTGTTTATAATAAATACATTCTGTAAGTGGGAGATCCTTCGAAAGCAAAAGGAGCAATGCAAAAAGAGAAAATTGCAGACACGGCTTTATTGAGTCTGTTCATGGGTAGTAATTAAAAGTGCAACACTACTTATGCCCCCCCCCCCCCCCACACACACACACACACCCCAAGCACCGGCTTAAGCGGTATTCAATTTTCAATACATCAAAACTAATGATCTCGAAGGATCGGAAAATATAACAACATTGAAAATGAAGTACGGGGCAACTTTTTACGGCCGCCACACAATCACTGAACACCTGCTGTAGTGAAGTACATATATTCTGTAAGTGAGAGATCCTTCGAATTGTAATAAGAGTTTTAATCCATTCCCGCATAGGCTATTTTAAGACCTAACGCAATTGAAAAAAATCTACCGAAAAGGAGCATTTACTAAAGAAAAGGAAAGTTTTAGAATTGAATAGTTTTGAAAACATTGAGATAAATAGAGTATTTGCTCCTATGGAACAAATTCTCTATTTATCACAATGGTTTCAGAAAATGACTCGTTCCGATTTCTTTCATAGGAACGCCTTTTCATGCCTTTGCAAATAGATCTAGATTAGATCCAGACCAGACGGCTGAACTGCTGTGTTTGCTATGAAATCATAATAATTCTGACTCCACAGTTTTAACCAATACCAAACAATCTAGTTTACATGTGTCACTCAGGCGCGGATTTAGAGGGGGCGGAGCCGGCGTACGCCCCGCCCCCTAAAATTGCCCTAACAAACATTTTTAGTAATATTTTAGATCTAGATCTACTAAAAATCAATAAAACATTGATTTAATCTAAGTTTTTTTTTATTCCCCTCGCCCAATTACGCTCTTTTTCAACATGTATTGCAAACACACTATGGTAAAACCTCTCTATAACGGCCACTAAATTGTGTTAATTAGTTGGCATTAAGGGCAGGTGGCTGCTTAAAGCAATGTGAAAGTAAAACAGAACGCTCCTATAGGAGCGTTCTGTTTTACTTTCATCTTGCTTTAAGCAGCCACCTGCCTTTAACACACACTACTTGATGTAATTTATAGAGAGGTTTTACTGTATTTATTTGTCATCAAACATAAATATCTACGCCCTCTTCAAAAACAAATTCTACACCCCCCCCCACACACACACACACACACACACACACACACTAATCTGAAATCCTGGATACCTGTGTCATTATAAAAATTCAGCTAATAAGTATTCACGGTGTAATTATTATTTACATGTACATGTTTATTTAACAGGGAACATATTAATTTAACCCATTCTCCCATGTTGGTGCATTTTGACACCTCTGCAGAAGTCACGGTTTAAAACCTTTTGACAAACAGCATTTGTTTCATAGGAACACATGCTCTATTTATCATAATGGTTTCAAAACAGTAAGACCTCTCTACAACGACCACTAAATTGTGTCAATTAGTTGGTATTTTGGGCAGGTGGATGCTTAAAGCAAGGTGAAAGTAAAACAGAACGCTCCTACCTTGCTTTAAGCATCCACCTGCCTTTAACCCAAAATACTTGATGTAATTTAGTGGCCGTTATAGAGAGGTTTTACTGTACACAATTCTAAACAAACTACTACCCCACAGTTAGCGGCATGTAGTGTGATTGCAATATCGGTTCCCCGTGGCTGTGTCACACCTACCTGGTAAGTCCGTCTTATTAGCCAACACGAGAAGAGGAACTCCTCGGAGGTTTTGGTCACTCAGTTCACCGAAGAGAACATCTTTTGCCTGACCAAGTCTTTCTGCATTTGCACTGTCAACAACATATAGAAGGCCATCACAATTTGGGTAGGATTTTTTCCATGTTGGGCGCTGACTCGTGTCTCCTCCAAAATCAAAAATAGTAAAAACATAGTTCCTAGGGGCAGGCACGGTCTCGCAATTGAATCCTACTGTAGGTATCGTCTGAATGATTTGCTTCAGCTTAAGCATGTAGAGGATTTGTGTCTTCCCTGAAAGATAGATACAAAATACATGTAACAGTAAGTGTATGCATACTGATCGTACTGTGTGTTTACTGGTAGAATAGTATGGATGTAAGTGCATGTGTACTGATAGTGGTGTATGGATGTTAGTGTATGTGTACTGATAGTACAGTGTGGCTGTACGTGTATGTTTACTGATAGTACAATATGTCTGTAAGCGTACGGACAGTGATAGTACAATATGGCTGTAAGCGTACGGACAGTGATAGTACAATATGGCTGTAAGCGTACGGACAGTGATAGTACAATATGGCTGAAAGTGCATGTATACTGATAATACAGCATGGCTATAAGTGTATATATACAAAAAATATAGCATGACTGTAAATATGTGCATACAAATAGGATTGTATTGTATTTGTATTGATAGTGCAGTGTGGCTGTACTGTATGTATGCTGATAGTACAATATGCATTTAAGCGTATGTATAGTGACAATACAGCATGGCTGTAAGCCGATTGTACGATATTGCTGGAAGTGCATGTATACTGATAATGCAGCATGGCTGTCAGTGTATGTATGCCGATTATACAGCATGACTGTAAGTGTATGTATACACATAGTATTAGTATGACTGCAATTGTGTGTATACAAATAGTATAGTAGGACTGTATTATATTTATACTGAAAGTATAGTATGACTGTAAGTGCATATATTCTGACAGTACAGTATGACTGTAAGTGTATGTATACAAACAGTATAATGTGACTGTAAGTATATGTATACTGACATTCTAAATTGATTGTACTGTATGTATACTGATAATACAATATGGCTGTAAGTGTATGTATACTGATAGTATAAAATGGATGTAAGTGTGTGTGTACAGTATGGATGTAAATAAATGTATACTGATAGTACAGTATGGCTGTAAATAAATGTATACTGATGGTACAGTATGGCTGTAAGTATATGTATACTGATAGTACTGTATGGATGTAAGTGTATGTATACTGATAGTACAGTATGGCTGTAAGTATATGTATACTGATAGTACGGTATGACTGTAATCGTATATAAATGGCTGTAAGTGTAAGTATACTGATAGTACAGTATGACTGTAAATAAATGTATACTGATAGTACAGTATGGCTGTAAGTATATGCATACTGATAGTACAGTATGGCTGTAAATATATGCATACTGATAGTACAGTATGGCTGTAAGTATATGTATACTGATAGTACGGTATGGCTGTAATCGTATATAAATGGCTGTAAGTGTAAGTATACTGATAGTACAGTATGACTGTAAGTGTATGTATACTGATAGTCCGGCATGACTGTAGGTATATGTATACTGATAATACGGTATGACTGTAAGTGTATGTTTACTGAATGATAGTGCTGTGTGACTGTAGGTATATGTTTACGGATAGTACGACGTGACTGTAGTAATATGTCTACTGATAGTACGGTGTGACTACGTGTATGTATACTGATAATACGGTGTGACTGTAGGTATATGTATACTGATAGTACAGTGTGACTGTAGGGACATGTATATGTATACTGATAGTACGGTGTGATTGTAGGTATATGTATACCAATAGTACGGTGTGACTGTAGGTACATGTATACGTATACTGATCGTACGGTGCGACACTAGGTATAAATATACTAATAGTACTTGTGACTGTTGGTATATGTTTACTGATAGTACAGTATGGATGTAAGTGTATATATACAAAAAATATAGCATGACTGTAGATGTGTGTATACAAATAGGATTGTATTGTATTTGTACTGATAGTGCAGTGTGGCTGTACTGTATGTATGCTGATAGTACAATATGCATTTAAGCGTATGTGTAGTGACAATACAGCATGGCTGTAAGCCGATTGTACGATATTGCTGGAAGTGCATGTATACTGATAATGCAGCATGGCTGTAAGTGTATGTATGCCGATTATACAGCATGACTGTAAGTGTATGTATACACATAGTATTAGTATGACTGCAATTGTGTGTATACAAATAGTATAATAGGACTGCATTATATTTATACTGAAAGTATAGTATGACTGTAAGTGTATATATTCTGACAGTACAGTATGACTGTAAGTGTATGTATACAAACAGTATAATGTGACTGTAAGTATATGTATACTGACATTCTAAATTGATTGTACTGTATGTATACTGATAATACAATATGGCTGTAAGTGTATGTATACTGATAGTATAAAATGGATGTAAGTGTGTGTATACTTATAGTACAGTATGGTTGTAAGTGTATGCATACTGATAGTACAGTATGGCTGTAAATAAATGTATACTGATGGTACAGTATGGCTGTAAGTAGATGTATACTGATAGTACAGTATGACTGTAATCGTATATAAAATGATAGTACAGTATGACTGTAAGTGTATGTATACAGATAGTACAGTATGGCTGTAAGTATATGTATACTGATAGTACGGTATGACTGTAATCGTATATAAATGGCTGTAAGTGTAAGTATACTGATAGTACAGTATGACTGTAAATAAATGTATACTGATGGTACAGTATGGCTGTAAGTATATGTATACTGATAGTACGGTATGGCTATAATCGTATATAAATGGCTGTAAGTGTAAGTATACTGATAGTACAGTATGACTGTAAGTGTATGTATACTGATAGCACGGCATGACTGTAGGTATATGTATACTGATAATACGGTTTGACTGTAAGTGTATGTATACTGAATGATAGTGCGGTGTGACTGTAAGTATATGTTTACGGATAGTACGACGTGACTGTAGTAATATGTCTACTGATAGTACGGTGTGACTATATAGGTATATGTATACTGATAGTACGGTGTGACTACGTGTATGTATACTGATAATACGGTGTGACTGTAGGTATATGTATACTGATAGTACAGTGTGACTGTAGGGACATGTATATGTATACTGATAGTACGGTGTGACTGTAGGTATATGTATACCAATAGTACGGTGTGACTGTAGGTACATGTATATGTATACTGATTGTACGGTGCGACACTAGGTATAAATATACTAATAGTACTTGTGACTGTTGGTATATGTATACTGATAGTACAGTATGGATGTAAGTGTATGTATACTTATAGTACGGTGTGATTGTAGGTATATGTATACCAATAGTACGGTGTGACTGTAGGTACATGTATATGTATACCAATAGTACGGTGTGATTGTAGGTATATGTATACCAATAGTACGGTGTAACTGTAGGCATAATTATGTATACTGATAGTACAGTATGGATGTCAGTGTATGTATACTAATAGTCAATATGACTGTAAGGTAAGTAATGGATAGTAGTATGACAAACCTTAAGCTGAGAAAGGATTAATATGAGAAAGTATGTGAAAGCGAGACGGGTTTTACATCTCGGAGTGTCTGAGGTCAATCTTTATCAAACAGATGTATCTGGTCGTCTAATCCTAGAACATAGTTTTACCTCGATGAATAACCACCTATATGATTAAAAAATATACGTATATCTAAGACTGTTTCCCTTGAAGTTTAGTAGTAGGATCGGTGTAGTAAATGAATATGTATTCAATGAACACATATTTAAACCCTTTTGGCGCCAAGTTTCTACTTGTAGTCTGTAACCCAATTTTGTTAAAGCTTTCAGTAAAATAAGGAAATGAGATAAATTAATACACATCTCCAGATCTAGAGCTAAAGATTGAGACAACAAATGAAGTCCCTGATCAGACACCGCCTTTACAAACAAAGTAGATCTACATCAGAGGTCTCCGGTAGGAGACTTCTGATCTGGGTCTGTTCAAAGGTGTCCGACGCATGCTTGGACTCACCCACGGACCCCCCCCCCCCCCCCCTAAAAAAAATAAATAAATAAAATGTGATCGAAGTATGTTAAACTAGCCTAAAACTATCTATTTGAACCTTAAACCACTCCGAAAATACAAGAATAACACGACCCGGAAAAAAACTTTCAATCGGGTCTATATATATATATTGAATACATATATAGACCCGAAAGGAAATTTTTTCCGGGTCGTGTTTTTCTTGTTTTTCGGGTGGTTTAAGATTCAAATAGATAGTTTTAGGCTAGGTTTTTTTGTTTGTTTGTTTTTTTTTGTTTTTTTTGGGGGGGGGGGGGTCCATGGGTGAGTCCAAGCATGCGTCGGACACCTTTGGGTCTGCTCTGGGTCCATGCTTATAAAGCTTTTAGTTGAGTCTGAGATCGTTCTCAAGCTTTTGATTGGTCAGATTTGAGCCAAAGGCTCAAATCTGACCAATCAAAAGCTTGAGAACTCAAATCTGGCCAATCAAAAGCCTGAGAACGAAACTCAGACTCAACTAAAAGCTTTATAAGCATGGACCCTGATTGCTTATGAAACGATGTAGAACTGATTCTACTGTTTCCACCATAGGCAAAATTTCCCGCTCCCATTTGTTATTATAACAATTAGTCTAATTAGCGCTGATTACGTCATTATTTCTTACATGAATATTCATGCAGTAAATGGTTAAACAATAGCCTCAAAACCTACCTGATGTACTTGGTCCTAACATGATAACTTTCGCCGCGTCTGGCGCCACCGACTTTGTGCTGCCACACCCCATCTTACACTAGGGTACGTCTCTCAGACACGTCCTTATTAAAACACACTAATAGTGATTTGATTCTTTTATTTCAACTTAGAAATAGTCAAACGTAAATACTCTAATCTCAGGTTTTAAACTTAATCACACAAGTCTTGTGAAATACACATTCGAATAGCACAATGGCACTCGTGTACCATAAAGCACACATAATTATGTCCTATGATTAAAGTAAAGATTCGGCCAGTACATTCAATACCGGCGACTTAACTCTTATCCCGCTATCAGCGACCTGGCCCGCGTTTGCAAACAGCTTGGATCCAGATGAGACGCCGAGTAACTCGGCGTCTCATCAGGATCCAAGCTGTTTGACACTCTGTCAATAGTTTCTCAAAATATTGATCGAATGGGATTAGTCAAAATTGCACCAGATTTTCCAATTTTAAGTAGACAGATTATTTTTTTACAGCGAGACAAGAGTTAAAACTTACACATGTGTATATATCATGTTTTATGAATGCCATTATCGATTGCCATTGTACAAGAACTGTACATATCTACCTATATCTGTAAGCGGGTATTAGGTCAGTGTAACCGGTACAATTTATTTTGCAAGTTTGTTTGTTTTGGTAATGGATTATCTTATAATAGCTTTGAAGAGAGTGCTTCCAAAATATTATGGAAACCGACTTAAAACAAAGCGCGTCTAATTATAAAATAACGACAAGCGCTAATCAAACGTCCCTTTTACAAGAGTCCATTATACAGTTAGACTTCGATATCTCGAACTTGAAGGGACCATACAAATTAGTTCGAGATAAGAGAGGTTCGAGCCATTCGATTTCCAATCTGACCAATATCTCAAATTTATGCAGAGTGCATGTCGAAAGTAATGCTGAAAGCTCCTGAATTGCTGCCACATGTGTTTCCAGATATGTGTTGTGATACATTTTATTATTATGATCATTATTATGATTATTATTTTTCAGACAGACAAACAGACAGACACGTTTATTATTCTAATTTCTTTTATCTTATTTTATTTTTCGGGGGCGGGGGAAGGGGCATATTCGAACCGTACACCTTTTGCAATGAATGCATACAGTAGAGCTTGTACTAAGCGGTCATTCATTTGTTGAACATATGAGTCTTAAAATATACGAATACGAATATAGGCATATTTACTATATAAATAATAGCCATATTTTATATTAAAATACAGGTGGTTGCTCAATGTAGGACAAAAGTAATACAGAAAGCTCCTATAGTTCAAATATAGAACACTCAAAGGCATTTGTAGAATCTAGTGCACAATGAAAAGTGAAACTGCAAAACAAAAATGCAAGATTATTGTTCACTCTTTCAAGTCAGCGCCAAAATATTTTCACTAAAAACTACTATTACTTGATGGATGCTGTACATTGCTGTGTAAGTAAACGGGTAGCACATTTGACCTGCATTAAGCTACCACCTGCCTTACAGACCTCCTTTTGTTGACCGCTTAAGACCGGTTCCACTGTACACTAAGTAATTGTTTCGCTGCCAAGCAAACACAAGTAAGCAAAATACGTAGTTATACTCTACTTTCAGTCCGAATGACCGTTCAGCCGACTTTATATTAAATCCCCTGTCGTCTGCATAATTTATCATCTGCTTCTATTTTTGTACCGATTTTTTCACAAAATCAACAATTTGGATCCTGAGCACCTGCCAGATACTATCTGTATTTCATCTCGATCCAGTCTGCTTGCAAAGATAATCAAGGATTCTAGATTGACAGTGACAGATTTAACCATTACCTCAAAGGCTATTTTTAGACCAAACCTCTTTGAATAGAGCTTTAACTAGAGAGAAGTAAATTTTTAGAATTTTGTAGTTTGAAACCATTGCGATAAATAGAGCATTTGCTCCTATAGGAGCAAATGCTCTATTTATCACAATGGTTTTACAGAGTCGTCAAAAGTCGTCAATATGAGGGAATGGGTTAAATGGGGTTTAGAACGAATATACATTAATAAGTCTTAACTATTTACCCCATAAACATTTATGTTGAAAATAGTGACATCATGGATATTAATTAGATTATATATTTATGGGCACATGGGCATATGAGTACTTGACCATGACAGATATTGTATAATCATATCTATTTTATATCATAAGCAAACAGAGCTGAGACATTAAACAGACGGCTCCTATAGGAATCATCAGGTCTAAGTCGCTGAGTCTACTCTGTTTGTAAAGGGGTAAAAAGGAGTACTGTAAACCCAATCTAAACAGGACGTTAAAATTGGTAACAGTGCTGGTGTGTCAGACAGGTGTCAGCTTAATGCAGGTTCTAGATGACTTTCACCCTGCATTAATGAACCCATTACCTCATAGGCTATTTTTAGATACAACCTCTTTGAAAACAATCTACAGAAAAGGAGCATTAACTAGAGAAAAGGAAAATTTTAGAATTTTGTAGTTTGAAACCATTGTGATAAATAGAGCATTTGTCCCTATAGGAGCAAATGCTTTATTTATCACAATGGTTTCACAAAGTGCCTTTTACAGAGTCGTCAAAAGTCGTCAATATGAGGGAATGGGTTAAAATCAAAGCAGCCACCGGTAAAAAAAATACTTGGATTGCTCTGTAGTAAAAATCAGGTTTAGAGGGGGGGGGGGGTTGCTGTATTTACGGAGTAAAGGGTTAGGTTTGTTGAGGCCTAAATCCGAGTACAATTGCAGAAATAAGTTTCAAACCTCGACAGCTACATGTTTCATTAAAATTTAAGCTCAGTTTGCACACCGTCAATCAAAATGTTCCGCCACAATAGACACAGTGTACTGATTAGAGCCTATTACATGTATATAGATCAATAACGAACAATGGTCTGATAGGGTTGTTGGTTTATCCCCTGTTTCCGCAATATGGAAGGTTGGTTCTGTTTATCAACAACCTCGCCGTAAAGAGCTTTGACCGATCGATACCTTTGGGAAGAGTTTAAATACTTATAAGAGTTGAATATACTCGTACAATAGAAATTGTCTAAAGCGGCCATCAAAATTGGTCCAATTATTGGTCTGTAAGACAGGTGGTAGTTTTATGCAGGTCAACCTGTAGGAGCTTTCTGCTTTACTATTTGAACTGAATTAAGCAACCACCTGCTTTGAACCCTTTCCCTCATATAATCGTGTTTTCGCGAAATTTCAAACAGAGTAGACCCAGATCAGACGGCTCCTATAGGAGCCGTCTGATCAGGGTCTGCTCTGTTTGCTAGTGGAATGTTAAATATCTGTGTCTTTACTTTCTAAAATAGCTACAATGTTCAATCTTCCATATTTCATTATAACTATTTTGTCCATGAATACTCAATAGGTATTGACATTGGAATAAACATAGAACAGGGAAAGGGTTAAGACACATGTGCTAAATAAATGAATGGCCACTTAGAACAGGTTCTACTGTATGTGCAATCATCGGTAATAACCAGCAGGTAGCATCGTAGTGGTAGCGCCTTTGTGATCTATATATGTGTACCTTTGGAAAACCAGATTCAGCTGAACTGAAATATTCTATATGGGGCGATTTTGAAAACATCGTTCGATTTGCTATATACATGTATAACACAAGGTCAGATGTTATGATAATTCTGAGTTTGAGTCTGAATTCATTCTCAAGTATTTGGCCCGATGTTATTGTTTTTAAAAGAGATCATTCTCAAGCATCTGATTGGTCAGATTTTGAGCTTGCTTAAAATCGGACCAATCAAATATTTGACAATGCACTCAGCCTCAGACATGTTATAATCCCGGACCCTTATTGAGCTTTGTCAAAATCTGACCCATCAGAGTCCATGCTTATAAAACTTTTAGTTGAGTCTGAGTTTGTTCTCAAGTTTTTGATTGGTCAATTTTGAGCCTTTGGCTCAAATCTGACCAATCAAAAGCTTGAGAACTCAAATCTGACCAATCAAATGCTTGAGAACAAACCCAGACTCGGGCCAGGATTACTTCTTCGATGTATTCCAAAATTGCAATGCAAACCTGGCAAAACATTTGGCCGTTTGATCCGGGACTGTTCTGTTTGCTTATGATACACAATAAAATAGATATTCCTCTAGATTTTCTGCCACGGCCCTGAAAATATCATTGGTCCATATGCTATTATAACAATTAATCTAATTAATATTCATGACCCAATTATTCCATGAATATTCATGGAATAAAAGCTTAACAAAACTTTGTTAAACAACAAATACAACCAAAATATACATGAATGGATAGTTGGTGTGAAGCTAATTTATGGTTCACATATCTATTCAAACATCTTTGCGACAAGTTTTGAATTTATGGGGGACAACTGCTGGTTGTTGTTTTATTGACTGACAGAGTTGTCTATCTTATCACAGTAACGATTGTATAACTTGGTCCCGTTTTACTATATATAGATCGTACGACGGGACCCATTGTACCAGCGGTCCAGATAAGGTGTTTAAATTAAAACGTTCGCAAGAATAACTTCTTTATTTCTCCACCAAATCCTATGTTGTGACCACTCTTTAGAATCGTCTCGAAGAGACGATTCTAAAGAGTGGTCACAACATAGGTTTTGGTGAAGAATTATTGATTTTAGTATCGTAGTGTGTTAGATCTTATCATAGGTTCTGCAGAATGACGCAAACCTTTATTATTATTGTACTTTGTACTGTAATTGTAGCTACCTGGGTGGTATCGGGTGTCATAAAACTAAGCCTTTGCTCCATAAATACATCTTCATTCGCCTTTGCAAACAGAGAATGTCTAGATGAGGGTCCCCACTGTTTGCTTATGAAATAATATAAATATGGTTCTACATGTTTTACTAAGGTCACAAATTCCCGTGTCCATGTGTCATTATATAAATAATTTAATTAATATCCGTGTCATTTCTTACATGCTGACTTACTTTACAGCACATTAGTATTCATTGAAAACTAACATTTTTCTTTGTAGCTAACCTCATTTTGCAGCTAACCTCACTTTACAGAGTATCAGGAAGCTGTATGGCCATGGCCAAATGTATAGAGATTTAAGTGACTATATGTTCACGTGCAAGTGAATGGTTTTAAGTAACTTCATATATGCACCAGGGTTTAATGTATAGCATTTTAAGCGGCCATATGCACCAGTGTCCAATGTATAGAGTTTTAAATAGCTATATATATCAGTGCAAAATGTATAGATTTTAAAGTGGCCAGATACAGTTGAACTTCGATATCTCGAACTCGAATAACTCGAACAAACACTTTAGACTTTCCAAAACTTACAATACATGATTGCTCTAAAATGTAACGCTACAGATATCTAGAACCACATGTGACAGCTTAATACAGGTCTAAAGTAATACTGAAAGCTCCTGCAGGAGCTTTCAACATTACTTTAGACCCGTATTAAGCTATGACATTGAAAAATCGTTCAGATTAGAAATCGGATGAGTCGAACTCGTGTTATCTCGACTAATTTGTACGGTCCGTTGAAGTTCGAGTTATCGAAGTTCAACTGTATATCAGGGTCAAATGTATAGCGCTTCAGCTATAGCTATATGTGTCAGGACCAACTATGTAGATGTTTGTAGTGGCTATATACTCCAGGACTAAATGTATACGTTTTATGTAGCTATATGCGTCAGGGTCCAATGTGTTGGATAAATGTGCGAATTATTTAGTTTTTATGTAAAATCATTTGATACGAGTCTGCTCAGACAGCGTTTCCAAGTAACATGGTCAACATTAGCAATAAGTGGGTCTGGTGTTCAAAATAAGACATTAAGGATCCTGTGATAAACGTGTTATATTTTTTAATATATTACAGTGACATAAACCAGCACTACACATGGCGTATATATACTGTATATATACAGAGAGGTCTAGATAAGATGGTAAATCAAAACATATTCAAGAATAACTTCTTTATTTCTCCACCAAACCCTATGTTGTGACCACTCTTTAGAATCGTCTCGAAGAGACGGTTCTAAAGAGTGGTCACAACATAGGATTTGGTGGAGAAATGACGATTTTAGTATTTGAATGCACATCTTTATATTTTGCTTTGTATACATGTATATAGAGTGTTCTCTGACAACAGTTCCTTACAGCCATTAATTCTTCATAAATAGGGTATTGTCTTCTGGATACTCTTCCAAGTATTATGTGTCCAATTTCTTGAAACAAGGGGGCCGCGATAGCCCTTTATCGCTCGCCTGAGTAACATTCAGCCCAGCTTTAAATTTACATTAATATACTGTTATGTTCGATAAAACAATACTGACTACGCCTCTGAATATGATAAGGACAGTGGAACAAATAAAGGTGCTAGACTGTTGACATGGTGGATATGTCAGATTTTATCAATCAAGGAAACATATCTATACTTATGTTAATCCAATTTTGCTCATATTCTACCTTTACCCATATTTCGCGGCCATTCACACACTTTTATTAATACGATCAAGATCCAGAGTATCGAATGGGTAATAAATGAACTGTTTTAATATCCAAGAGCACATCACTCTATAACTACTGTTCCAATCATGCCTACCATTAAATTTGGATCGTAATAGAAATACAGTAAAAACTCGATACTACGAACGCTCAAATACGTACCATTATTGATCTCTATCACATTTGGCAGCTTAATGCAGGGTAAACGTCAATCAGAAAGCTCCTCTAGGAGCTTCCTGCATGACTTTCGTCCTGCATTAAGCAGCTACCTGCATCCGACGACATTAATTTTTCGTAGTATCGGGTTTTCGTAGTATTGTAATAGAAATACAGTAAAAACTCGATACTACGAACACTCAAATTCGTACGAGTATTGATCTTTATAACAGATGGCAGCTTAATGCAGGGTAAAACTCATACAGAACGCTCATCTAGCAGCTACCTGCATACGAAGACATTAATTTTCGTAGTATCGGGTTTTTACCCATTTATGTAGTATTTCTAAAATATGACCAGGAGATGTGTAGAGTTAATATATTACAGCGTGAAAATGGATGGTAAACTATGTAAAATGTAGCATGGGCACATAACTCTCCAGACCTACTAATTCAATGTTGGCTACAATTACACTTTGCACTCATCTTTATCCGAATTATTTGCAAAAGTCGTCAAAGACCACACACAACAGTAAGCGTTCATACTCGGCACATCTCTCTCTCTCTCTCTCTCTCTCTCTCTCTCTCTCTCTGTATCTCTTTCTCTGTCTCTCTGTCCCTGTATCTGTCTCTCTCTCTCTCTCTCTCTCTCTCTCTCTCTATCTCTCTCTCTCTCTCTCTCTCTCTCTCTGTCTCTCTCTCTATCTATATATATATATCTCTCTCTGTCCCTCCGTCCCTCCCTATCTCCCTCAGAATCTGCTATCACTGTGTATCCGTTGAGGATGTCTATATATTTATAAAACGTCATAACAATGTCGCAGTTACACTGCATATAACAGAACAATAAATAGGTACACTGCGCGAGGAATTCTGTCTGATACATACATTGGCTTTTAAGGTATGTGTTTGTATAATAATTATGTTATGAAACATCATTTTGACATACAGTAAAACCCTTTTAACCGGAATTCTAGCAGAGAAGAATTTGGATATTGTCAGACAGATGGCTGCTTAAAGCACGGTGAAGCGCCTATAGGAGCTTTCTGCATGATTTTTATCCAGCATTAAGCTGCCACTTTTCTTCAAGACCGACATTTATTCTAAACTGATCGTCCGGTTTAGAGGGGTTGAATGTATCTGGCGCACAACGTGACTGTCCGAAACTTGCTAAAGTTGTTGTTTATACTTCGGCAATTTACGGACAGTAATATTGTGCATCAGATATGTTACGGAATATTTCGTATGATACGCTATATACCTTATTTCAATCAATGCTTATTTCTCATGTATCCATTTACGCCGGTATAAAGCACATCGTGAGCATCTACATCGAACATACCACACATTTATAATATCTGGCATAGTGTTTTCCTCTTACGCAAGTGTTTAGTCACTCTAGGCTGGGGATCAATCACTGCCAATATCGCGTTATCGAACACTGTTTTCAACCCCTTTTGTGTCAAGGCCGAGCACTCGACGTAACAGTTCGCCCCTATTCTGTTGGCCATTCGCAGTCCCATTTCATAGGTGACTGGCTTCTGCCTGTTTTTCTGAAGACGTTGGATTTCGTAAAAATTATCTCTGAGATCAACTTGAGTTCCAACGAGGATGTACGGAGTTGTCTCCCTGTAGTGCCGCACTTCCGGCGCCCATTTCTCTTCCACATTTTCAAAAGAAGTTGGACTGACTACCGAGAAACAAATAACAAACACCTCTGTGTCTGGGTAAGCGAGAACCCGAAGACGGTCATAATCTTCCTGAAATTTTCAAAAATTATCGAACTAATATACACAAAAAACTCGATTATTCGAAAACTCAAATGATCTTTAACATAGACGGAAGCTTAATGCAGAATGAAATTCTTGCAGAAAGCTCCTCTTCGTGACTTTCACCCTGCATTAAGCAGGCACCGGCATGCAAAGACATAAATTCTTCATTACTAAAATTTCGTAGTATCGAGTTTTTACAGTAAACATTTTTCACTGATTCTTTGAAGAGTACAGTAGAATCTATCTTAAGCGACCATTTTATTTATTGAACATAGAAATCTTATTCCGCAGGTGGTGCTTAATACAGGTCAAACGTAAAGCAGCAATCACCAGTGGAAGCTTTCTGCATTTCTTTTCGACCTGTATTAAGCTACCACTTGATTGAAAGCCCCACATTTGGATCACATTTAATTGACCGCTTAACCCTTTCGGCGCCAAATTTCTAATTGTCGTCTGCAAACCAGTTTTGTTAAATCATTCGGTAAAATAAAGAAATAAGATCAATAAATGCAAATTTCAAAGAAATAAAACACAGATACAGAAGAAGAGTTTGAGACAAATAGTGAAGTCCCTGATCAGACGCCGCCTTGAAAAGGTGGTGTCTGATCTGGGACTGCACTATTTGTCATGGTGCATTAATGCGACATCGGCGGTGAAAGGGTTTAGACATGTACTACTCGATGTATGACATTCAGTTTTACGTGATCTAGTCAAAGTTATTCCAGATGGTACAACTGATACAAATATTGTAGAGACATACAAATTACTGCCATACCAATATTGTTGTGTATTTAATATGTTGTCCATTTCAATACTGATAATACAGCGAAAATGGCTCTGTCATATTATTATTACTGCTGCAAAATATGCGATTTATCGGCCATTCACTACTCGGTTTTAAAATGCATGTACATGTATACAGTTTTATGCAGTGATTGTGATGATGCCTCAACATTGTCTCTGTAGAGGGTACAGTCGAACCTGTCCTAAACTACCATTCATTTATCCATTACCTCATAGGCTATTTTAAGATACAATATATTTGAATAAATCTACCGAAAAGGAGCATTAACTAGAGCAAAGGAAAATTTTAGAATTCTGTAGTTTGGAACCATTGTGATAAATTGAGCATTTGCTCCAATAGGAGCAAATGCTCTATTTATCACAATGGTTTCACAAAGTGACTTCTACAGAGTCGTCAAAAGTCGTCAATATGAGGGAATGGGTTAATCAAAACAGGTGGTTGCTTAAGGCAGGCCAAAAGTGATGAAGAAAGCTCCAATAGGAGCTTTCTGCATTACAATTGAAATGCCTTAGGCTACCACCTGTTTGAAAGACCCTGATTTATACATCTTTTTAATGGTCGCTTATAACAGTTTCTGCTATATATCTAAAGGGCTGACGGTCCAGTTTCGAGGACTGTAGTCAAATACTCACCTGACCGGCTGTATCAAACAATCCCAGAATTAGAGGTTTGTTACACACCGACAGACTCACTGAAATAGACAACAGGTATGCCGTATTAAATCAAACGTATTTAAAGGAACTTGCTATACTTAAATAAATGTATTATATTATTTCTTAGAAGTATGTTTACAACAGTCGTCTCTATCCCTTTAAATGTCAGGAAACGTTAAATATGTTTTATTGCATATTTCTATAGTGTAGACCGTAGAATAACAATCATCTAAACCGGAATTCTAGTTGAGAAGAATTTAGATACTTTTAGGCAGGTGGCTGCTTAATGCAGGGTGTTTCTGCATGACTTTCACCCTGCATTAAGCTGCCAAATGTCTCCAGGACCGATATTAATATTAAATGTAACACCCGGTTTAGAAGGAATTTGCTGTATTTTTCCAACTTTCACAATTCCATATTGCAAACTTCCCTATTGCATTTATTCTTATACATTTTGCATTTCTTCCATATTACATACATGTACTTCCTTATTGCACACTTATCCACTATATTCTTTTGAAGTGCATACTCTAGAATCTTATCACGTATTATTTATTAACCGTCTACTCCATAAGTACGCCTTTCTACGTCTTTACAAACAGATTAGACCCAGATCAGACGGTCCCTGATCAGGGTCTGCTCTGTTTGCTTATGACATAATATTTATAGATATATCAGTCTACACTTTTTGCCTCAGTAAAATATTCTTGTCTTCAACAGTTACAAAATACAGCTCATTAACCCATTTGCGCCTAGTGGATTCTTCCATGTTTATATATTGGATTAGTCCATTTTTTATCTAAGAGATGCCTGGCCTAAATTTTCAATTTAGTTTTGTTTTATATTGCATTTCCTATCAGCAAACAGTGTATACTCTGATCAGACGCCGCATTATGCGGCGTCTGATCAGTCTACACTGTTTTCCTACGTCCCATATATAGGATCGTGGGAGCAAATGGGTTAATATGCACGATGTAAGTAACTGTTACATGCATATTCATGGAGTAAATGGCTAAGCTCGAAATAATATGTTGCACAATGCAACATACCAATGACCGAAAATTCCGGTACTAGGCCCATATGACGCTAGATTACATAAGGGAAATAACTCCTCCAATCTTAATGATTTGTATCTTCGATCAAAAATAATAAAACCCATTTAATTCATGCTTTAGAGAATTCTGCTTATTCTTTATTCTTGTTACAACAGGCACGGTAGTAAGAACATTTAGTGATTCCCGTCATGAACATATAACTAGTGGAGAAAAAAGAATTAACCAGTTTATTCCCATATAATTTAAAGCAAACCCGCCCGGATCTTACTTTGGAACACGTCCATTTGGGCGTGGAGGGGGAACAGCAAACAAAACATTTACTGAAATAAAGCATTGACGTTGATGGGTTCAACAAACAGTGCATACCGCTTCAGGAACCCTCTGATCTGGTTCTACGCTAACTGTCATTGTCCTTTTTAACCATTTCCTCCATCAAAACGCCTGTCTATGCCTCTGTAAAAGTCACTTTTTGAAACTATTGTGGCAAATAGAGCATTTGCTCCATAGGAGCAAATGCTCTATTTGTCACAATGGTTTCAATACTACATAATTCTAAAAAAAATATTTTCTCTAATATATGCTCCTTTTTTGGTAGACATATTCAAAGAGGTTGGATCTAAAAATAGCGTATGAGGGAATGGGTTAAGGGACAGTGGCAATAAACATCTCTACTCAAAACACATACAGTGATCTATTGAAGAGTCAAAACACTTGCCGGCGACTTGTGGTCATAAACAAGAGCAACATTCATATATTTGCCGCTAATTGCTATATCTAACTTTAAACTGAACGTTCCTCTCCGGTGTCTTCTGTCACTTTAACGGTACATCGCAATTAAGCACACCATAGACAGAGATACCGACAGGTACTGGTGCCGAAGAATACTGAGAATACTGCTTTTACTCCATGAATATGCATCGGATTAATTGTTATAACAGTACATGGACACTTTAATATTGACCATGGCAGAAACTGTAGTATATTTATTATTCCACAAGCAAACAGAGCATACCCTATAGGATCTGGGTCTACTCTGTTTGCAAATGCGTATAAAAGCGTATTTTATGGAGTAAAGGGTTAAATATATTGAGTGCATGCATAATCGAGCTTTATAACATAACACGTGGCTTCAGCGTGACGTAACACTATCATTTATTTTTTGATAATCATGGGCATATAATCACTAGTGAATAACATTCGAACGACCGAATAACATTCGAACGATTCATACGCGCTGTCAAAACAAACAAACTGGCGGACGGTGGTCGACCTACCTGTCCACGATTGAGTCACGATAGATGGCAAAGGATTGTTGGCACTTGCGCCTTAATTTCGATAAAATGATACAAATTGTAATCGCTGTCAGGAATCATATACAAAATGTATGCCAAAAAAGACCTACCAGCTACTCTGACCCATACAATTAATTCTACATTTAAATTAAAATGCCTCCTCAACTTTGCATTTTCTTCACCGCATGTCCTTTTGTTTATGCAGATTTCTACTCATACAAATATCTCATCAATCAAAAACAATAGTCATCTGAATCCAGCACAGCACAAACATATTTCAAATATGCTATACTCACTAACTCAGCTGATCGCAAAAATCTTCCTCCTGTTCCAACACATTTTATGCAGCAGTTCGTACTGAATCTTTTGTCCATTTCAAACATTTTCACTGATCTTGAATCGAGATTTTTTTCTCTCGGTGGAAATGTCCATGTCCATGTGTATACATACAACACTAATGAAGGGCTTAATATACCAAAACGAAGGCGCATTTCGAATCCCATTGACAGTGAGTGTCGGACGTGTTGGCGACTGTACATGTAGGTCTTCATGTAAATGGCGCGCTTTACATAGACACATGTTGTGTACAATGACGTCAAAATGTGACGTGTTTGTAACTATGTATGTCAAAACTGTAACTCAAAAATTATTTAGACGTGTTTCTGTATGTTTTTGTATCATAAACTATCACAGTTAAATTGAATACCAGAGAGGTCTGAATTAGATCCTGGTTGATATGACAGTAAGTAAAAAATAAAGTTGGAAAATTTGGACCTACTTTGTCCCAGTTACCTAGCGAACCTAATAACACCTTTCATTCATCATTTCTATATGTAAGGAGAATTTATAACAATCCACGTTACTGCTGAAATATTGGCTGCAAATAACATTTGTGTGTGTTATGTTATAAATAGGATCTTGCATTCGTGTTCATGATTATTGGATTTATTAAATTCGTCTTTTTAAAACGATAAAAAACTCGCTAAAGCTCGTTTTTTATCGTTTTAAAAAGACTCATTTAATAAATCCAATAATCAAGAACACTCATGTAAGATCCTCTATATCCAGTACAACACACTTCATAAAATCGTGTTGTTGGGTTTTTTTTAAAAAAAAATAAACAACAGAAAAGCAAACGGTATATGGACACAGCAGTCGCAAAGAATGTCGTATATTATCAACAGTACAGAACAGAACCCGTATATAATCATCAGAAGTATCAAAGAGAATCGCATATAATAAAGAGCCATCACAAAGAATATGATATTGTGATAAACAGTAGTTGCAAAGAACCACGAACGGAATCATCAGCAAAAGTATACGACACGTCGAATATAATTACTAGCAGTCAGACAGAGAATCGTGTAACAAATATCAAAAGAACCCCGTACTTAATCAGGAGAAGTCACACAGAACATCGTATACAATCACCAGCAGTAGCAATGAGAGTCATGATAGCACAAAATCGCAAGGAACGTCATATTTAATCACTGAAAGTCGAAGAGAACTTTGTACATGTATATATTATTCATATCAGTCGCAAAGATCATCGTAAATATTCATGAGCAGAGTCACAAAGATTGTCGGATTTAATCGCATCAGTCGAAAAGATCATCATATTATATTCACCAGCAGTGGCAAAGAACATCATATATAATCAGATCTGTCGTAATGAGCATCGTATCAGCAGTCACAAAGAATGGTGTATATAATCCTATCAGTAGAATAGGGTGCCGTGAATA
This sequence comes from Azorinus chamasolen, assembly GCA_963576725.1. Taxonomy (NCBI): domain Eukaryota; kingdom Metazoa; phylum Mollusca; class Bivalvia; order Cardiida; family Solecurtidae; genus Azorinus; species Azorinus chamasolen. Next base: position 105,643,917 of record OY755235.1, on the reverse strand, counting down.
ACACTCTTTGCAAAGTACACAGTATATAATCACATAAAGTCGCAATGAATGCATAACTTATATTCCAGTCATGAACAACGAAAGTCGTATTTATTCGCACCAGTCGCAGAGGGTATCGTTTATATACAACATCAGTCACAAAGAAAGTCGTATATAATCACATCTGTCACAAAGAACTACGTATATAATCACATCAGTCGCAAATAAGTCCATATATAAAACACATCAGTCACAAAGAAGGCCGTAGACAGTCACATTTGTCCAAAAAACACCGTATATAATCACATCAGTTGCAAGGCATGTCGTTTATAACCATATCAGTCGCAAAGAAGGCCGTATATACCGGTAATCACATCTGTCGCAATGAAGGTCGTATATAGTCACATCTGTCCAAACAATATCGTATATAATCATCAGTAATCGCAAAGAACGTCGCATGTAATCACATCTGTTGCAATGAAAATCATCATATAATTACGTACACTCGCAAACAGATAGTATATATTCAAACAGTATCATCAATGGTCTAAAGTATCATTTTCGGTTTTTAAGACAGGCGACAGCTTAATGCAGAGTGAAAGTAGTGCAGAAAGCTCCTAGAGGAGCTTTCTGCACGACTTTCATTGCATTAAGCAGCCACCTGTCTCAAAAGATCTCAAAGAATTTTTTATCGATAAATCGAATCCTCGAGGTTTTGCTGTATATTATAATCACCAGCAGTCGCAAGGAACATCTAATAAAATCAAGAATAGTCAATAAAAGCACATTTATATTCATTTCGAAAGTTCGCAATAATTCCGAGCGTAGACAAAGTACAGACATATAAAACACCAGGCGGTACATACGAGAGTAAGTCTCTGTTTAATAAACCATATGTTTTCTTGCTTTTATGGAAAACACATCGGGGGTTTACCTATTCCCTCCTAGACTATTTCTATACCCAACTTATTTGAATAAATCTATCGAAAAGAAGCATTTACTAGAGAAAAGGAAACTTTTAGAATGGTGTAGTTTTGAAACCATTGTGATACATAGAGCATTAAATGTTTGCTCCTATGGAGCAAATGCTTTATTTATCACAATGGTACAGAGACGTCAAAAGGCATCAGTAGGAGGGAATGCGTTAGTTGATTCTTCCCTCTTCAGAATCAACAGACGCCATACACAAGGTCGTTGTCCATCGGAGCATATCTATTCTGTTCAGATAAACTTAGGAAGCCGTGTAAATTTCATGCGGGATAAAAACAATTATTGTAATGAGATTCCAACTGTTTCAGTAAAGCAAAGATGAATCATCATTCACCCCTACGCATCGAAGAGAGAAAGCAAAACCTATTTGAAGTTTACTTTTGCAATAGCTCAAAGGATCCACGCCGCTACCTAGATAACGACGTATTTATTCAGAAGCGCGAGGCACCCACACATAACCAAGGGATCCAGAGATAGCCATCTGTCTGTCTTGATTAAATTTATCTACAGGCATTTCCTTGAAAGTTGTGCAATCAAAAACACACCAAACAGTAGAATATGTCTTAAGCGGCCATTCATTTTTGTTAACATATGAGTCTTAAAAGCAGGTGGTTGCTTAATGCAGTGCAAAAGTAATGCAGAAAGTTCCTATAGGAACTTTCTGTATTACTTTTGACTTGTATTAAGCAACCACCTGCCTTGCAGATCCATACTTAGACCTCTTGTTCATGACCGGTTAAGACAGGTTTCTACTGTAGTTGCCCCCTTATTCTTCCTAGAGAGCATCAGTTTCTTCTAAACATATAGCTAAACAGATGATAGATTGACTTCCCTAATTTGAATAGAAAGGTGATTAATTACCAGGTACTCGATATGTGTTATTACAGTCAATAATTTGAAAGATTGTGTATTAGACACTCAATTTGAAATGGGTTTTGTAGCACCATAAATGCAGAAGAAAAGGGTTTAAATAATAACAAGACTTATCTGAATACATGTATGTGTAAAAATAACATTATAAATGTTGTCATCTATTTTTGTGTTGGTGGTAGTAATAGTAGTGGTGGTGGTAGCGTGGTGGTGATGGTAGTGGTAGTTGTTGTGTCGATTGTGGTGTTGGTTGTGGTGATGATGTGGTGACGTTTGGATTGTTGTTGTTGTTGTTGTTGTTGGATTCGGCAGCGGTCGTGGTGGTAGTGGTGGTGGTGGATGTGCTCGGTGGTGGTGGCGGCGTGGTGGTGTTGGTGGTGGTTGTAGTAGAAGAAGAAGTAACAGAAGAACAACAGCACAAACATTGATCGACAGTGGTGTAGTAACAGAAGCAGTTGTCAAAGTGGAAAATGTGATAGTACCAGTTGTCGAACTGAATAACATTTGCTGAAGCTGCTAATAAATTCACTTTTAAACGTTATCAATTTGCATGGTCGATGTAGAAAGCACGTGTCAGCACGCATTGTGCCAAGTTCCAGACTGATAGGCAGATAAGCCATTCTTTCAGTATCTATGACAGCGTCAAAATAAATTGTTAGAGCCAAACAGACACATGCAACCTGACTGACTAATAAATCGGTTTCCGTATACATTAAAACACCTCTAAATCGCAAATTATCATAAATATCGGTCTTGGAGACAGGTGGCAGCTTAATGCAGGGTGAAAGTCATGCAGAAAGCTCCTCTAGGAGCTTTCTGCTTGACTTTCACCATGCATTAAGCAGCCACCTGTCTAAAAGTATATATTTCCCCCACTAGAAATCAGTGCTAGAGGGGTTTTATTGTACAGTTAAACAACTCAAAACCGGACGTTCAAATTGGTATCAATGTCAGTCTTTAAGACAGGTGGAAGCTTAATGCAGTATGAAATAAATGCAGAAAACTTCTGCAGATTTCTGTGTGACTGTGTGACTTTTACCCTGCATTAAGCAGTCACCTGCCTAAAAGTATATATAAGTTCTTCTCCACTAAAATTCCGGTTTACAGAGGGTTTACTGTATTATAATAAAATAACCTGATATAGCGCCTTAAGAAATTGATTTGACATGGCTGTTTAGTGGTTGTTTGTTTTTCATCTAACCGAGAAACCTTGACTAAATAACAAGAAAAATATGGAAAACAAGTTCGGTGTTTTGAAAGGATAGTTAAACAAAACACCAACAGTTAACTACTTTGGTGATAAATTGTTCACCATTAACGATGATACTAATGTCGTCTTGGAAGATCCACCCATTCCCTCCTACTGACACCTTTTGACGTCTCTGTAAAACGTCAATTAATTGAAACCATTGTTATAAATAACAATTATAGTCTAATTATCACAATGGTTTCAAAACTACACAATTCTAAACATTTTCCTTTCTCCTAGTAAATGCTCCTTTTCGGTAGATTTATTCAAAGATGTTGGGTCTAAAAATAGTCTAGAAGGAAAATGGGTTGAAATCCTGGCGGTCATAACTTTGAGTAGAACCCTTTCAAAGCTGAATTTTCAAATTGACTATTCCAAAATTAAACAGGTCATATATACTGTGAATATTCGGGACTATCTTTTACAAAAAAAAAACTGTAACGTGACAAACAGCACAGAACCTGGTGAGAGGGTCTGAGAACCCTCTTATCTGGGTCTACACTGTTTGCAAAGGGAATTAATGGCGTGGGTCCCGCACATAATTTACTAACGAAATGGTCTATGTACTGACACGAGTTGTCATTTCACCCTTTCTCTCATACAGATACTTATTCACGCCTTTGCAAACAAAGTAAACCCAGATCAGAAGACACTAGGAACCTTCTGATTCTGATATGTTCTGTTTGCACCAATTTTTGCACCAGTTTCTACCAATACCAAAACAAATCACCATAAACAAACAGAACAGACCCTGGTCAGACACTCCTTCAGGAGCCGTCTGATCTGGGTTTCCTCCGTTTGCAAAGGCGTATAAAATGTATTTATGGAGAAAAGAGTTCAGTCCACCATCTGCATGTATAAGACAGGTCATTGTGCTCCACGGTACATGTAATCCAGTCCATTAGCTGTAAGTATAAGGCAGGTCATTATGCCCCACAGTACATATAGTTCAGTCCATCATCTGCATGTATATGGTAGGTCATTATGCCCCATAGTACACATAGTCCAGTCTATCATCTGTAAGTAAAGTCAGATAACTACACCTCAAAACCCAAAGTAAATGTGATCGGGTCCATTATCTGTGTGTTAACATCTGATAACCATAGAATAAGGTTCTGTGAAATGGAGATAAACAGTTGATCTAATCTCAAGTATAATAAACATCAAAACACTATTTTACCTTGCATATTCCAAGAATTTTATTTCTAGATACGACACGCAACACACCAGACAGAGATGAGTTATATCATACTAAATATATTCTAGCAGTGTGCCTCGTATTTTTCTTGCTTCATACGCTGATATTTAAAATAACAGACACGCATGCATGTGTGCGTGCGTTACGCGTCATTAGAATTTCAAGAGACTTGAAATATGTGTCTTCAATGGAATCTGAATTCCGTATTATGATTTCTATAGGAGAGCAATAAAACGCTGTGTTTCTTAAAAGTTGTGTTTACTCCATAAATACTTTCTGCGTTTTTGCAAAAAGAGTAGACCTAGATCAGAGTGCTCCAGTAGGATCTGTCTGATCAGAGTCTGTTCTATTTGCTTATGGTATGATATAGATATGATTCTATAGTTTTCATCATGGTAAAAGCATGTGCCCATGCGCTATAATAGCAATTATCTAATTAATATGCATGATGTCAACGGTTAACACAGTATCCCCTAGTGACGCATTTTTGCGTCTCTACAAACTTCACATTGTGAAACCATTGTGATAAATAGAGCATTTGCTCCTATAGGAGCAAATGCTCTATTTATCACAATGGTTTCAAACTACAAAATTCTAAATCTTTCCTTTCCTCTAGTTAATGCTCCTTTCCGGTAGATACATTCAAAGAGGTTGGGTCTAAAAATAGCCTAGGAGATAATGAGTTAACTGATACCTATAGTACAGGTCTTTGATGAAGTAGCTGACCAAGTTTTACTTAGTTTGAAGAGAAATAGCGCAAACATTACTACATACACTAGATCTTGTCATAAGCAAACACCAAAATGAAAACTAATTATGGGTCTAAAAGGCAGGTAATAGCTTAATGCAGGTCAAAAATAGGAGCTTATATACATGTAGTAGCTTTCTGCATTATTGATGCCCTGTATTAAGCAGTCGCCTGCTTTATAAGATCACTGTATCCAATCAAGATAAGCTTGTTTAACCATTTCCCTCATATAAACGCGTTTTCACACATTTGCAAACAGATTAGACACATATCAGACGGCTCCTATAGGAGCTGTCTGATCAGGGTCTGCTCTGTTTGTTTGTGGTATAATATAGATAGGATTCTCCAGTTTCTGAGGAAAACATTATGTGTACATATACCGTTATAATAGATCAGATAATAAATATTCATGATGTCATTATTTTTACATGAATACTAAACAGGGAAAGTGTTAAGACAGGTTCTACTGTATTCTGATCAGTATCACACAGTGCAGATCCTGACCAGATACTCAAGAATGTCTGTTTTTAGCTCAGGATGAGCTACTGTGACCGCAATCCGTCCGGCGTCTGTCGTCCGTCCACATTTTCAAACGACACCTCCTCTGAATCCGCTGACCTGATTTTAACCAAATTTTGTCAGAAGAATCAGTGGCTAGGGGGAACGAAATGTTGTTCACATTATGACTCCCGGACTAAAAATGGCTCCGCCCAAGGGCTTATCAGGGGTTCATAGGAAAACCTTTAAAAAATCTTTTTCTCTAAAACTGTAAGTCCTAGACCTTTGATATTTGGTATGTAGCATGGTCTAATGTCCTCTACAAGATTGTTCAAATTATGACTCCCGAACCAAAAATGATCCTGCCCCGGGGCTTATCAGTTTTTCATATGAAAATCTTTGAAAATCTTCTTCTCTGAAACTATAAGGCCTAAACCTTTGATGTTTGGTATATAGCATGATCTAATGGTCCTCTAGAAAGATTTTTAAATTATGACCTCCGGACCAAATATGGCCCGCCCCGGGGCTTATCAGTTTTTCATAAGAAAATCTTTAAAACTCTTCTTCTCTGAAACTGTAAGGCCTAGAATTTTATATTTAGCATGTAGCATGATCTAATGGTCCTCTACAAAGATTGTTCAAATTATGACTCCTGGGACGAAAATGGCCCCGTCCCAGGGCTTTTCAGTTTTTCATAGGAAAATCGTTGAAGATCTTCTCTGAAGCTAAAATGCCCAGACCTTTGATATTTGGTATATATATGTATCATTATTTGATAGTCCTCTACCAATATTTTTCAAATTATGACCCCAGGCAAAATGGCCACACCCCGGGGTTTATCAGTTTAACATAGACTTATATAAAACCTTTAAAGATCTTCTTTTCTGAAATCATAAGGCCAATACCATTAATATTTGACATGCAGCTTAACCATATAGTCCTCTACCAAGATTGTACAAATTATGACCATTTGGTAAAAATGGTCCGCCCTGGGGCATATTAGTTTTTCACACACTTACTTAAGAAAAACCTTAAAAAGTCTTAGTCCCTGAAACTATAAGACCCATACCTTCCATATTTGGTATGCAGCTTTTCGTTGTGGTCCTCTGCCCAGATTTTCAACTTACGACCCCGACCTCCGGGTGTAACTTGGCCCTACCCTGGGGCTTATCAGTTTTTCATGGGGAAATTAATTGTGAAATATTATTTTTCTCTGAAACCATACGGCTTAGACCTTTAATTAATGACATGCAGCTTTGCCTTATGGTTCTCTACCAATGTTGTACAAATTATTTTGGGTGAAAAATCCCCCCCGACTAAATTGCCCATTCCCGGAGGTTATCTCAGGTGAGCGCTTCAGGGCCTCATGGCCCTCTTGTTTGTTGTTGATATCTGAATATTGTTTATTACAATTATATAACTAAAAAAAGCTTCTTTTCTAGACATGCTGAAATAGCTTACCGGCGTAGTTGTCAAATACAGTCGGCACATATTCTGACGGAAACTTGTTGGTGGCATAACTAACGAGCATACACGTCTTGCCGACACCCCCATCTCCGACGACGACGCATTTGATATAATCAGTCTTTGGTGGGTTTATTCTGTGGCAACCCCGGTTCATACTGAAATAAACAGTATCACATATCAACTTATGTCAGCTGAAAATAGCTGAACACTGATAACCAGGAAAGCTGATAACAAGGAAAGCCAGCTTCGGTGAGAGTAAGTATATATGTAACATGCACAGTCAAAACAAATTATAAAGAAGTTGCACTGGTAGGAGATAAAACGATATCGCTTTCCCGGAGTTTGGCTGTTGCCGCCCGATCGTTTCGAATGGTATTAGCAAAACCTTTTTAGACAACTACTGAATTCTTTCTACAAATCTAGACGACAAACATAACGCTTTACCTCATACAAACAAGTTGTAATAATTTTGCGAACAGAGCAGACTTAGATCAGAGGACTCCTGTAGGACCCGTCTAATCAGGGCCTGCTCTGTATACAGTTAAACCTCTCTATAACGACCACTAAACTGTGTTAATTAGTTGGTATTTTGGGCAGGTGGTTGCTTAAAGCAAGGTGAAAGTAAAACAAATTTACGTTCACCTTGCCTATAGGAGCGTTCTGTTTTACTTTCATCTTGCTTTAAGCATCCACCTGCCTTTTACACAAAATACGTGGAACTTAGTGGTCATTATAGAGAGGTTTTACTGTACTTATGGAATAATATAGATCTACTTCTATAGATTCTGCCATGGCCAAGCTTTCCGTCACCACATGCTATTTAAAAGATACCCTTATTATTATTCATGATATAATTATTTCTTATATGAATATTTATTATGGAAATGGCTATCTACATGTATAACACATTCCCTATCAGTGACGTATTTTGACACTAAAAGTCACATTTTGAAATCATTGTGATAGATAGCACTTACTTGGTGATAAATATTCCATTCAACGGCACGATATTATTGTTACAAACTGGTAGATATATTTGTACGGACATACATATGGATGTAAAGACGGACAATTAACGCAAATCTACCCCTTACCCCCCCCCCCCCGCACACACACACACACACACACACACACACACACACGCGCGCGCGCGCGCACTCACCCAACATCGTTAAAATTTGGTCACTAATATAATTGCAGCAGGCAACAATGAATGCACACGACAAAGCATAAGGAAGACACCCTGGCCTTGAATAATGCAGTACATTGTGAACGACAGACTAAAACTACGAAGTCTGCAGACCCTCAATGGCGTATGTGCGTTTTGCTTGCAAAGTCATTCCGCTGGTAACAGCCATTACTGGTTGTCATTTATCATTGTGACGACAGATCCCATTCTATATAATAGATTCAGTCATGCTCTGATCTCCTGCCTGAGTTACCCTACTGTGTATCATATAAGCTCTTTTTGTTAACTCTTTCGCAGCCATTTATTCGTCTGCAAATTTTGTCGTCTGCTATAATTCTAAGTTTTCATTTTTTCTTTATTTTATTTCATAAATTAATAACTGTAACAACAAACTGTTTGCATAGATAATTACAGCAAAACCTCTCTATAACGGCCAATGAATTACATCAAGTATACTGTGTTAAAGGCAGGTGGCTGTTTAAAGCAAGGTGAAAGTAAAACAGAACGCTCCTATAGAAGCGTTCTCTTTTACTTTCAGCTTACTTTAAGCAGCCACCTGCCCTAAATACCAACTAATTAACATAATTCTGTGGTCGTTTTAGAGAGGTTTTACGGTACAGATGCGACATTGGCAGCAAACGAGTTAAGGCATATTGTTCTTCAGTTAGAATCCTGGTGAGACACCAATTTACTCGGCGTCTCATCTGGATCGAAACTATTTGAAAAGGTGATCACAGATCTGCCATTGGCAGAGTTAACCCTTTACTCCATAAGTACGCATATCTACGTCTTTACGAACAGAGTAGACCCAGGTCAGACGGCTCCTATAGAAGCCTTCTGATCAGGGCCTGCTCTGTTTGCTTATGATTGGGCTGAGAAAACAGAACAATCTTGGATAGAAATTCAAAATGACCATTATTTACTGCGAGACTACACTCCATATTTACACTCCAGAAACATGCAGCTGCAATATTTTTCACTGCCTCACTAATGCCCAAGAACACTTTGATGTTTGAGGTGTTGTTAACACTGCGCAGGTCATTTCCAGGTCATTAGCTGTCCAGCATAATGTACTCCAAATACCTTCTGCACTCTAAGCAAATAATGTCTGCAAATATTGTCGTCTGCTACAATTATTTTTCTTCCATATCTTTTCAAAAACATATGTCAGAGTGAAAAACAGCTTGGACCTCTTGATGAGTTGCCAAATCACTCGGTGTCTCATCTGGATCCAGACTGTTTGCAAATGTTATCATAAATGCTAACAATAGCAGCTGGAAAGAAACTCACACCTGTTTAGAAGAACAGTTGCTTATTTAGGAAGTCAGTTGATCGTCTTTTGTCAGAACTTTGTATGTCCTTGCATAATCAAAATTACTAAATAATAATAATGCTCTCTGTTTTATCTTCTGTCCTGCTTCACCCATTCCCTCATATTGACGACTTTTGACGACTCTGTAAAAGTCACTTTGTGAAACCATTGTGATAAATAGGGCATTTGCTCCTATAGGAGCAAATGCTCTATTCATCACAATGGTTTCAAACTAGAAAATTCTCAATTTTTCCTTTTCTCCAGTTAATGCTCCTTTTCGGTAGATTTGTTCAAATAGGTTGTATCTAAAAATAACCTATGAGGTGATGGGTTAAACATGTTTTACGAAGCCTTTTGCGCTTGCGTAAAACCTCGCTCGTATGATGTAGATATGATTCTACATGTTCTGCCATGGCCAAAGATCCATGTGTCCATGACTATTATAACAATTAAGCATGTCATTGTTTCTTACATGAATATTCATGAAGTAAAGAGTTAATGAGAAAGATTGGGAGTTTGTTGCACGCAATGCCATTGATTCTATATGAAACACATACATAATATCACCTAGCTGTTTGACATTGGATCTACATCAAGCACATACATACTTACCAGCTATTTAACCCTTCGCTTGCTTTTCACGTCAATATACGTACCTGTAAATAGTGGAGACCCAGATGAGACAGCTCCTGCAGGAGCTGTCTCATCAGGGTCTGCACTATTTACAAGTTGATTGTGCAACCAGTGCACTCCACAGCAGTGATTGCGCAGCGAAATACGTGTACACAGTGAAGATATATGTAATTATAAAACAGGGCATGGGTAAAGAAGGAGAAATGTATTTTAAAATTCAGCAAGCGAAGGGTTAACATTAGATCTACAGTAAAACATGTCCTAAACGGACATTCATTTGTTGTACACAGGAGTCTTAAAACGCAGGTGGTTGCTTAATGCAGGGCATTACAGGAGCTTTCTGAATTACTTTTGATCTACATTAAGCTACCACTTGCCTTACAGACCCATAATTAGACGTCTTTTTGATGACCGCTTAAGGTTCTGATCGGCATTATATCTACATGGAGACATACAAACATCTTGTAGCTGTTTTTCCATAAGATATGTTTGGAAATATATATACGTTTAGTCTCGCTGCTACATGGGACTATTCTATTATACTTTCTACCGAAAGTTGAAGCTTGTAGTGCGGCTGTTGAAGATAAATCATATGCAAGGTATAAATGTTTGTACACTTTCTACTTCTTGTATAAATATTTATAGAACTGGAAAGCGAGTATGTCAGTCACGTGACAAATTGTTTGAACGGGGTGTTTCTGGAAGACATTTAGATTGATCGCTAGTCCAGTCACGCTAGTTAATCAAGTTAACACAATTGTTCTTTATGTATGTCACTTTACACATTCCCTCCTATATATAGTGACGCATTTTGGCGCCTCAGTAAAAGTGTCATTTTGAAACCATTGCAATAAATAGAGCTCTTGTCCCATAGGAGCAAATGCTCTATTTATCACAATGGTTTAAAAACTACACAATTCTAAAAGTTTCCTTTTCTATAATTAATGCTCCTTTTCGGTAGATTTATTCAAAGAGGTTGGGTCTAAAAATAGTCTAGGAGGGTATGAGTTAAACATTTACTCCAGAGGTCCAGATAAGATGCGTAAATTAAACGTTTTCAAGAATAACTTCTTTATTTCTCCGCCAAACCCTATGTTGTGACCATTCTAAGGAGTGTCCACAGCGTAGGGTTTGGTGGAGAAATGACGATTTTAGTATCTGAGTAGGCACCTTTATTTGTTGCTCTGTACTCCATGAATATTTATGCAAGAAATAACGGCATCGGATACCCGTATACCCCCAACATACCAATCTGCAGCCAAATCAAACAATATCTATATTTCGACCGATATATTCAGATATGACAGATTTGTATAATCCCATAATCAAACAGAACAGATCCTGATCAGAGGTATCCAACAAGATCTGGGTATATTCTGTTTGCATTGTCGTTAAAATGCGTAATTTATGGAGTAAAGAGTAAAGGAGGCAACAGAACATGAATATCAATTATACTTTACGATTGTTTCGTTTAACCCTTTCCTCTACGAATATTCATGAAAGAAATGATGACGCCATGAATATTAGATTAGATTAAGATGCTATAATAGCTGCAGGCTACTTTGGCCATTGTAGAAACTGTAGAATCATATCTATATTATAGCAAAAGCAAACGGAGCTGTCACTGATCAGACGGCTCCTATAGAAAGCTCTGATCTGGGTTTTCTCTGTTTGCAAAGGGGTAAAAATGCGTATTTATGGAGTAAAGGGTTATACTGTAATGTTAGCAAGAACCGCGAGGTGAACTACGTGAATGACACCCTGCATCCGTTTATTTATCAATTTTCAACCTGTAGACGTTGTGACAGAACTCTATACTGTCACAGCTCAACCTTGTGACACTATGGACGATGTCTACAGACTGGCACTGTAGATGATGCTGGAACCAATGGTAAAGGCATCCTGTTGTAATCAGTGTCACAGCTATCCTGGTGGAACAAGAGTCACGGACATTCTGTTGTTACCAGTGTCATATAGGTCCCGTTGTAATAAGTTTAACAGACATTCTGTTGTAATTTATGTCATTCTGCTGGAATCATTGGAGTAGACATCCTGCTTGTTGGAATCAGTGTCATATATATTCTGTTGTAATCAGTGGAGCGGACATCAGGTTGTAATCAGTGAAACATGCATTCTGCTGGAATCAGAGGCACATACATCTTGGTGGAATCCTTGGGACATACATCCTACTGGTTTCAGTAGCACACATATCCTGTTGGAACCAGTGGCACCGACATCCTGTTGAGATCAATGACACAAAACTCTGCTGGAATCAGTGGCATGGACAATCTACAAAATTCAGTGGCAGGGACAACCTACAAATTCAGTGGCAGGGACATCCAGCTGGGAGCAGTTGCACAGACATCCTTCTGAAATCAGTGGCATGCGGGGCACCCAGTTGGAATCAGTGGCACATTCACCCATTAGGAATCAGTGGTACAAATATCCAGTTGGAATAAGTAGCTGGGACAAACTGTTGGAATCAGGGACGCAAACTTCCTGCTGGAATGAATCAGTGGCATAGACGTCCTACATGAATCCGTGACAGAGACATCCTACCGGAATGAGTGAAACAGACATCCTACCGGAATCAGTGATACAGACATCCTGCAGGAATCCGTGGCATATACGTCCTGCAGAAATCAGTGGCACATATTTCCTGCAGGATTCAGTGGCACAGACATACTACATGAATCAGTGACACAGACACACTGCATGAATCAGTGGCAGACACCCTGCAGAATCAGTGACACAGACACCCTGTCATATTCAGTTGTAATCAGTGGCATACATACCCTGTCGTTATCAGTTGCAGAGACCTGCAGGAATCAGCGACACCATGCATCCTGCTGGAATAAGTTTCACAGGCATCCAGCTGGAATCAGGGCATATATAGCTGCGATATATCATAACATTTAATCTAATCGCTTCAAAAGGTCACGGCTGTGTCAACCAACCAGCTGGATCGAAATGAAACAAATGATGAAAGTAGACCCGTGATTCAACAATTAGTGAGACAAAAGAATCTGCAAAATAACGAATAAACACGGGGGTCTGTAAGAGCAGGGAATTGTTTAACGCAGGACGAAGGTAATGCAGAAAGTGCGTAAAGCCACTGTGTGTCTTAACCCTTCGCTTGCTATTCACGTCAATATAACTACCTGTAAATAGTGAAGACCCAGATGAGACAGCTCATGCAGGAGCTGTCTCATCAGGGTCTGCACTATTTACAAGTTGAGTGTGCAACCAGTGCACTCCGCAGCAGTGATTGCACAGCGAAATACTTGTACACAGTGAAGATATATGTAATTATACAACAGCGCATGGGTAAAGAAGGAGAAATGTATTTTAATAATTCAGCAAGAAAAGGGTTTAGCCTTTACTCCATAAATACTCATGTCTACGTCTTTGCAAACAGAGTAAACCCAGATCAGACGGCTCATATTGGAGCCGTCTAATCAGGGCCTGCTCTGTTTGCTTATGAAATAATTTGGATAGATAGAACTCTACAGTTTCTGACATGGCCATAAATGTATGTGTTCGTGTGAATTATAAGATAATCTATAACCAGTATTCATGATGTCAGTACATTTGTATCTCTTACATGAATATTCATAGAGTAAAGGATTAAAACCAATAATTGGTATGGTGGTGGACATATTTTATTGTATTGATCATTAACCTCTATCAGAAACATTTGAAAAGATGAGACATACTTTTAACTCATTCCCCCCTAGACTATTTTAGACCCAACCTCTTTGAATAAATGTACCAAAAAGGAGCATTTACTATAGAAAAGGACAATTTTAGAATTGTGTAAATTTGAAACCATTGTGATAAAAAAAAAGCATTTGCTCCTATGGAGCAAATGCTCTATTTGTCACAATGGTTTCAAAATGTAACATTTACAGAGGCGCCAAAATGCGTCACTATAGGGGGAAAGTTTTAATATACCAAATACCTAAATTAACCGCTGAATGGCGATACGTCGATTTTATCTCAAAGTATCTACAACCCATTTATTTCCGTATAGTTTTACCGTTCACTCAAAGGATATTCATGTAAGAATTAATGATAGCATGTATATTACTTAGATTTATTGTTATAATAGCACATGATCTTGGCAGAAACTGTAGAATCATATCTATACCACAGGTGTTTGTCGTGTGCTAATGTAATATACATTGATGTGAAGAAAAGAAATCAGATTTTTGTTGAGTTCACTTTTGATTATTTTGACCAATATCTTTCTGTGATGTTGCAAAAGGGTGAACAGATGGACGGATAGCGGGGTAGCACACGACAAACACATGTGATCTATATTATAGCATAAGCACACGGAGGAGCAGACTCTGGTAAGACGGCTCTTATAGGAGCTTACTCTGTTTAAAAATGTGTAGGAAGGCGTATTTATGGAGTAAAGGGTTAAGTCAATTTGGTCCAGGGTCCATGCTTATAAAGCTTTTTAGTTGAGTCTGAGTTCGTTCTCAAGCTTTTGATTGGTCCGATTTGAGTTCTCAATCTTTTGATTGGTCAGATTTGTGTTCTCAAGCTTTTGATTGGTCAGATTTGAGCCATAGGCTCAAATCTGACCAATCAAAAACTTGAGAACGAACTCGGACTCAACTGAAAGTTTTATAAGCATGGACCCAGATCTTCTTATGGAACCTCTCTATTTTTACGTTGAGGGGGTATACCAAACAAAATAGTTGCTGATGTAAGCCATGGGCATCGATGAGTTCAGCAAACATAGCCCTCTGATCTTGGTCTACTCTGTTTAAGGGGCACTGGGCACAGTTGGGTGAACCATTTATCATATGGATGTAAGAAATTATGACGTATAGATATAAAGTTGATTTTTCATTAACAGGGAATTTAACCATTTCATGAACTGTAAAATCAGACATAACATTTCATTATCAGAGCAGACCCTGGTCAGAGAGATGCTACAGTATCTTTCTAATCTGGATCTGCTCTGTTTGCTAATGCGTACAAATGCCCTTCTATCAGGTGAAAGGTTAATGTCTTTTCGTCAAATGCTTTTGTTCGCAACAAAGGATATAAGTACAGTAAAACCCCGCTAATGCGACCACTTAATTAACAGCCACTGGCGCCGTTTAAAGCAGGTGGTTGCTTAATGCAGGACGAAAGATATGCAGAAAGCTCCTATAGGAGCTTTCTGCATAACTTTTGTCCTGCATTAAGCTACCACCTGCCTCTGTCACCCAGAATTATGCCCCTTTTTGGTGGTCGCATTAGCGGGGTTTTACTTTATTGCTTAACCCTTACAACGCTGAATTTTCAAATGGACTATTCCAGGTCAATGTTATGGTGAATATCTAGGGATTTTTCTAAAGCAAAGAGTAACGTGACAAACAGTGCAGACCCTGATGGGAGCCTCTCATCTGGGTCTACACTGTTTGCAAAGGACATTAGTGACTAGTGTCCGCACTATAAGGGTTAAGCATTTTCCTCATATAAACACTTTTCACGCCTTTGCAAACAGAGTAGATCCATATCATATGGCTCTGATCAGGGTCTGCTCTGATTGCTTATGTACTTATAATAACTCTGACACTTCAGCTTCTACTAATGCCAATCTCTTCTGTGTTCATATGCCACTGTATAGCATCAGCTAATAAATAATGGTGTTGTTATTGTGTCATGCATGAATATTCAACAGGGAAAGTGGGGTTAAAAGCTCATTTGTCGCTACAGCAGTCCTAAACATCAGTGATGATAAAGATATACAGTGCTCCCTCCCTACAACGACCCTCTCAATAACGGTTCCCTCCTTACAACAACGCATGTCACTGTTTCCGAAACAACAATTAAGGCTCCAGAAACAACCTTTTTCCATCGTATTTTCTTTATGCCTCCATCAAACCCTATGTTGTGACCACTCTTTAGAATCGTCACTTTGTGACGATTCTAAAGAGTGGTCACAACATAGGGTTTGATAGAGGTATAACGGATTTAGTTCTCGAAATACATCTTATCTAGGAATCTGTAAACAAGCTAATTATGTTTGATTTTCCCTCCCTATAACAACTCCCTCTGAACAACACATACAATCTTCGTATCCCAAAGGGTGTCGTTGTAGAGAGGGAGCACTGTACTGTCTAAGCATGGGAATCACAAGGATAAACACACACAAACTGACGTGTTTATATACATTAGTCCAATAGTTTCAAAACAATGATTTGGTGCGCACATAGTCTAACGTTTTACTCCATAAACATTCATGTTCTCACATACAATCATTTCAGTCATTAAATAGTTTGTAAGGGACGTCCCTGAAGATTTTTTTATCGAGTATAGCACGCTTTTATTAATATTGAGTAGTATCAGCATTATTATGACGAAATCAAGTTAGGGTGAAATGAATACTTTAACCCATTCCCGCATAGGCTATTTTTAGATCCAATCTCTTTGATTAAATCTACCGAAAAGGAGCATTAACTAGAGAAAAGGAAAAGTTTAGAATTTTGTAGTTTGAAACCATTGTGATAAATAGAGCACTTGCTCCTATAGGAGCAAATGCTCTATTTATCACATTGGTTTCACAAAGTGACTTTTAAAGAGTCGTCAAAAATCGTCAATATGAGGGAATGGGTTAAGTGAGAATGCTTCTAGGGAAAAGCATTAACCCCTTACTCCATAAATACGCATTCGAACGCATTTGCAAATACAGCAGGGCCCAAATGACCAGGGTCTGCTCTGATTGCTTATGAAATAATATAGGTCTGAATCTACAGTTTCTGTTATGACAATCATTTCCTGTGTTCATATGCCATTATGAAACAAGCAGCTTATTAGTATACATGTCATTATTTCTGACATGAATATTCATTGAGTGAAGAATTAAACAACCCTGGTCCATTTTTGCTAACGTCAGGCGAACCAGTCGAGTCTTGTCAACAAACACTCGGTGCGTTGCCTACCTTTCCAGATATTACGACAGATAAACCATAAGTGTTCTTCGCTCATCCCTTCCGCTTCTGCTTTTCAACCCTTATTCCTTCGAAGAAATCCTCATATTTAATTGTGCACTCGGAAATCCCTCGTTCACCACAACATGCTGACTGGTGATAAGCTGGTGTCTTTCCTTCCGAACTTCTTGTCACTGTAGAAGCACGCTGGCAAAACATCCACCATAAATCCAACACACATTTATACAATTACGAATGGAGGCATTTAGCGCGCTACATCGAAGTCTGTAAACACGCCTGGGCTGATTCGGATCCTATCGCATACAGACTACGCTCAAAGTATTTACACCACTTCATCTGCTAGGAATCGCGATGGAACTCGCTTGCCTTTATGCAAAAATACAAATATCGACATTTACGCTTTCTAGTGAAATCGTTATTATATGTGTGTACAGTGCTCCCTCCCTACAACGACCCTCTCAATAACGAGTCCCTCCTTACAACAACGCATGTCACTGTTTCCGAAACAATAAGGCTCCAGAAAAACTTTTTCCATCGTATTTTCTTTATGCCTCCATCAAACCCTATGTTGTGACCACTCTTTAGAATCGTCACAAAGTGACGATTCTAAAGAGTGGTCACAACATAGGGTTTGAATGAGGCATAACGATTTTAGTTCTCGAAATACACCTTATCTGAGTATCTGCAAACAAGCTAATTATGTTTGATTTTCCCTCCCTATAACAACTCCCTCTGAACAACACGTACAATCTTCGTATCCAAAAGGGTGCCGTTGTAGAGAGGGAGTACTGAATTGCAAATACCCCATACGCTAAAATTTTCAGACCAACGCCGACTTCATGTAGTCAGTATGGGACTGACGTTTAAGATAACACAGTATATCCCCACCTCTATTCTATACCTACTCCATGGCCCTACCTCTATTCTACACTTGCTTCTTCAATAGCCTATCTTTATTATATACCTGCTCCATTATACATAACCCTACCTATATTCTACACTTGCTCCAATGGCCTATCTTTATTATAAACCTGCTCAATAGCCCGCTTAATTTCCATTCTATATCTGCTGAATAGTCTTACTTCTGTTCTGTACCTGCTCAACAACCCTGTCATTATTGTATATCTTCTATACCTAGTCTATATTATTTTTGTTCTATACCTGCTCAATAGTATTGTTTTGTTCTATACCTGCTCAATAGTACTACGTTTGTTCTATAACTGCTCAATAGTACTCCTTTGTTTTATGTTCCTATTCAATAGTCCTACTTTTGTTCTCTACCTGCTGAACAGTACTGCTTTTGTTCTATTCTTACTCAGTTGCAGAACTTCTGTTCTATACCTACTCAACATTACTGCATTTGTTCTATTCCTACTCAATAGCAGAACTTCTATTCTATACTTTCTCAATAGTACTCAATAGTCCTACTTTTGTTCTATACGTGTTGGAAGTAACTGATTTTGTTCTATTCCTACTCAATAGTCCTACTTCTGTTCTATACGTGCTCAATAGAACAACTTTTGTTATATTCCTGCTAAATAGTCCTACTTATGTTCTACACATGCTCAGTAGTTCTACTTTGTTCTATAAAATTATTTTTGTTCTATGCCTACTCATTAGTCATATTGTTGTTCTATACCTACTTAACAGTACTGCGTTTGTCCTATTCCTACTCAATAGTAGAACTTCTGTTCTGTTCTATACATTCTCAACAGCACTGCGTTTTGTTCTATTATTACTCAATAGTTATACTTCAGTTATACTGATTTTCTCCTATTTCTATTCAATAGTTGAACGCATGTTCTATACCTACTCAATATGTAGTACTGATTTTGTTCTTTTTTACCCAATAGTCCTTCATTTGTTTTATACCTATTCAATAGTACTACTTCTTTTGTTCTATTCCTACTCAATAGTCCTACTTCTTTTCTATACCTGCCCAGCCATACTACTTTTGTTATATACTTGCTCAATAGTCCTATTTTTGTTCTATACCTGCAAAATAGTTCTACTTCTGCTCTAAACCTCCTAAATAGTCCTACGTCTGTTTTACACCTGCTCAATAGTACTACTTTTGTTCTATGCCTACTAAATAGTCCTTATGTTTTTCTATACATGATCAATAGCCCTCATTTCTGTACCTACGCAACAACTCAGTCTTTATTGTATTTTCTATACCTATTATATATAAAGCACAAGGCTTTGTTTTTGTGATGAATAAAGTGTAAGGTTCTGTTTGTGTTTAGTTTGGTGAATAGCGTGTAAGATTCTATGTGCGTTTATATTGGTAAATATAGTGTAAGCTTCTATGTGTGTTTAGTTTGGTAAATATAGTGTAAAATTCTATGTGTGTTTAGTTTGGTAAATATAGTGTAAGATTCTATGTGTGTTTAATTTGGTGAATATAGTGTAAGATTCTTTTTGTGTTTGGTTTGGTAAATATAGTGTAAGATTATATGTGTGTTTAGTTTGGTGAATATAGTGTAAGATTCTATGTGTGTTTAGTTTGGTGAATAAAATATAAGATTCTATTTGTGTTTAGTTTGGTGAATATAGTGTAAGATTCTATTTGTGTTTAGTTTGGTAAATATAGTGTAAGATTATATGTGTGTTTAGTTTGGTGAATATAGTGTAAGATTCTATGTGTGTTTAGTTTGGTAAATATAGTGATAGATTCTATTTGTGTTTAGGTCGGTGAATAATGTGTAAGATTCTATTTGTGTTTAGTTTGGTGAATAAAATGTAAGATTCTATTTGTGTTTAGTTTGGCGAATATAGTGTAAGATTCTATTTGTGTTTAGTTTGGTTAATATAGTGTAAGATTATATGTGTGTTTAGTTTGGTGAATATAGTGTAAGATTCTATGTGTGTTTAGTTTGGTAAATATAGTATAATATTATATGTGTGTTTAATATGGTAAATATAGTGTAAGATTCTACGTGTGTTTAGTTTGGTAAATATAGTGTAAGATTCTATGTGTGTTTAGTTTGGTAAATATAGTGTAAGCTTCTATGTGTGTTTAGTTTGGTGGACATTGTGTAAGATTCTATGTGTGTTTAGCTTGGTAAATATAGTGTAAGATTCTATGCGTGTTTAGTTTGATGAATATAGTGTAAGATTCTATTTGTGTTTAATTTTGTAAATATAGTGTAAGATTCTATGTGTGTTTAGTTTGGTAAATATAGTGTAAGATTCTATGTGTGTTTAGTTTGGTGAATAAAATGTAAGATTCTATTTGTATTTAGTTTGGTGAATATAGTGTAAGATTCTACGTGTGTTTAGTTTGGTGAATAACGTGTAAGATTCTATTTGTGTTTAGTTTGGTGAATAACGTGTAAGATTTTATTTGTGTTTAGTTTGGTAAATATAGTGTATGATTCTATTTGTGCTTAGTTTGGTGAATAACGTGTAAGATTCTATTTGTGCTTAGTTTGGTGAATAAAGTGTAAAGTTATGTTTGTGTCATTTAACCCATTACCTCATAGGCTATTTTTAGATATAACCTCTTTGACTAAATCTACAGAAAAGGAGCATTAACTAGAGAAAAGAAACATTTTAGAATTTTGTAGTTTGAAACCATTGTGACAAATAGAGCATTTGCTCCTATATGAGCAAATGCTCTATTTATCAAAATGGTTTCACAAAGTGACTTTTACAGAATCGTCAAAAGCCGTCAATATGACGGAATGGGTAAATGTCTGTTTGTGCTTTAGTAGCTGGGTGAATTGAAGTATAAAGTTCGTTCTGTTTGTGCTTAAGCTGGGTGAATTTAGAACCAAGGTCGTTCTATTTGTGCTTTTAAATGATTTGTACTTACAGAATACTGTGTAGATGTTCTCTCAAGATCAATGCATGAATCGCATGATTTACCAGGAATGACAAAGTGACAAATTACTCGAGTAAAATAAACATTCCTGTCGAGACAAAAAAAAGTCATGTAACCCTTTTATATAGTCAGGGCTGACCTAACATCCCTGATAAGACATATTCCTATTAATAATATAGGCAGGACTGACCTAACATCCCTGTCAATACGTATCGACCTACTACATGTATATAGTCAGGACTGGCCTAATATCCCTGGTAAAACTTATAGCCCTATTATATAGTCAGGAATGTCCCAACATCTCTGTCTAGACATATACCGGTAGTTGCACTATATACCTGTAGTCAGGACAGGGCAAAAACTTGTGTCAAACAAAACAATAGAATTAATACAGTCGTTGAATAGAAGCTCTGCAAAACACGGATATGATAAAAAATCTTTGTACATGTATAAGGTTAATAAACAAAATAACAAAATCCGGCAGTATTACAACTGATGAAAATAGTATGCACTGATGTTAGCTTGAAATGACCCATCTTTGTTTTGAATCCACAGAAAGGAAGTGTTCAGATATGCTTGATTTGAGTATAAAAAGCAATTTTGTACCTGTATTTTATATCTGTTACTTAACCCTTCGCTTGCTATTCACGTCAATATACCTACCTGTAAATAGTGAATACCCAGATGAGACAGCTCCTGCAGGAGCTGTCTCATCAAGGTCTGCACTATTTACAAGTTGATTGTGCAACCAGTGCACTCCACAGCAGTGATTGCACAGCGAAATACTTGTAGACAGTGAATATATATGTAATTATACAACAGGGCATGGGTAAAGAAGGAGAAATGTGTTTTAAAATTCAGCAAGAGAAGGGTTAATATTCTTTAACACACATCTACATCCAAGACAGTTTATACTGCATTGGCCGTGCTGAGTTTTATACTGCATTGATTATACTGCATTATTAGATGTATACTGCATTGATTATACAGCAAGTATCTGACTGACTTGTTCTTCGACATCACAGCGAAAGTATGGCGAGATGTTTCTATGATGGCCATAATGTTAGAATGAGGAGTAAAATCCCACTAACCGGGGTTCTAGTAGAGAAGAATTTAGATAGATTTAGAAAGGTTGCTGCTTAATGCAGGGTGAAAGGCATGCAGAAAGCTCTTATAAGAGCTTTCTGCATGACTTTCACCCTGAATTATGATGCCACACTGAATTAAGATGACACCTTTCTCTTAGACCGAAATTTATACTACCTTTAGAGCCTGGTTTAGAGGGGTTTTACTGTATGTGTGTGAAAACACGTTCATAAAACGGTAAACTGTAGAAATAAATTAATAGCATTTTTTATAAAAATTAATCCAATTTCGATTAGAACAAACTCATAGAAAGCATCCATTTACATCTTGTCATTATCTTTCATTGTCGGTACCAGGGTGTAGTTTATCCCTTGCAATTGTCTTCCATTGTTTTGTTACCGGGTGTATTTCGATAAGGGGATATACTTTTACCCCATACATTATCTTCCATTGTTATCCATAGCATGATGTATTTTACTTCTAGTCATTATTTCCCAATATTGTAGATACCAGGATGTAGTTTAACTCTTCCCATTTTCTTCTATAGCTGTAGATACATACACCTACACATAGGTATATTTCTCTGTAGATACCTATTACTGCATTCTACCTCTTGTCATTATATTCCAATGTTGCCGATACCGGGATGCATTCTACCTCTTGTCATTATATTCCAATGTTGCCGATACCGGGATGCATTCTACCTCTTGTCATTGTCTTCCATTGTTGTCGATACGAGATGCATTCTACCTCTTTTCATTATCTTCTATTGTTGTCGATATCGACATGCATTATACCTCTTTTCATTATCTTCTATTGTTGTCGATACCGACATGCATTCTACCTCTTTTCATTATCTTCTATTGTTGTCGATACCGAAATGCTAATATTATACCTCTTGTCATTATGTTCTATTGTTGTCGATACCGAGATACATTCTACCTTTTGTCATTAACTTCCATTGTTGTCGATACAGGGGTGTATTTATCTTGCCGTTTTCTTCCATAGTCGTATATACCAGAGAAATAAACATACGTGTATGTATATACCTCTATAGATACCATAGTGTGTTTTACCAGTCGCCATTGTCTCCCCTTGTTAGCGATACCAGGAAGCATTTTAATTCTTGTCAGCATATTCCTTTGTTGTCGATACCGGGATATAGTTTTGGAAGGGATCTGTACTTTCTTTTATACATCAGCGAGATTGATGCCCTGATACTGGTTCCCTGCCTTTAGTCTCCGTCTCAGGGCTACGTACCTTGATGCGCGTGATTGTCAGATTTCATCGCTTATCTCATCTGAGCTCCAGAATGGGCACTGGCTCATCATTATGCTGATAATGTTGCGTGGTATCAACTGTTTTAGATCTAATGCATTTTAGTGCATTTTGTTCCGCGCACAATAATCGTTTACAGTTAACAAAGAAATAATGGCCTATAAGTTTTGACCACTATTCCCAGTGTTTACTGTTAAGGGTCTGGGATAAACATTCAGCAAAGAGACAGCTGATATGAAGAGGCGAGCTTTATGGTACGATAAACCTTTTCTCTGTTGAGTATTCATGTCAGAAATAATGGCATCATGAATATACACAGGAACGTTTGGTAGTGTGGAAACTGTAGTCTGGGTCCATGCTTATAAAGCTTTTAGTTGAGTCTGAGTTTCGTTCTCAAGCTTTTGATTGGTCTGATTTGAGTTCTCAAGCATTTGATTGGTCAGATTTGAGCCAGAGGCTCAAATCCGACCAATCAAAAGCTTGAGAACGTACTCAGACTCAACTAAATGTTTTATAAGCATGGACCCTGATCTTTATAATTTCATTAGCAAACAGAGCTGATCCTGGTCAGACGGCTCCTGCAGGAGCCGTCTAATCTGGATCTACTCTGTTTTCAAAGGGGTGAAAAAGCGTTAATATACGAGGGAATGGGTTAATCAACAAATTCAGTAATTGAATAGAAACACGTATGTTGTGATTCTCTTTATCTCATACCAATTCACAGGAGCAGATTAGAAAAACAAATGTCTATGAAACGTGATGTATACGCACGTCCTTGAAGTGAGATTGGATTAAACATTCGATAATACTTGATGACTACATCTTGTAAACATAGATGATGCCACATGAAAGTCCGTAGCAACCCCAAAAAGCTAACGCACGCACGCACGCACACACACGCACGCATGTACACACACAAACAGCGGACACACACGAACACATACGTTAACGATAACGGTAACACACACACGCAAACACAAGACTCGTGCACACACGCACACAATGAGTTTTGCTTCTTAAACAAATGCAGTGTAAAAAGCAGAACAACCGGGTTTTTTTATAAAAACGTGCTTTAAATGTATACATCAAGGGACCGTACAAATCACTTTGAGATAACAGGGGTTCGAGTCAGTCTATTTCTAACTTGGAAAATTTCTCGATGTGGCAGCTTAAGCCTTTCCCTGTTATATATTTATTCTAAAGTTCAGTACCTACTGAATATTTATCGAAAAAAATAGTTTTAATGAAAGAAGCAAATTAATTAGATTTCAATTAGAAAACAGAGAAGATCCTGATCAGACGGCTCCTATATAGGAGCCGTCTGATCCGGATCTATTCTGGTTGCAAATGCTTGTAAAGGCGTTTAAATGAAGGGAAGGGTTAATGCAGAACGCAAGGCAACCTGAAAGCTCCTTCTAATCTTTTAGTTTTACTTGCTACATGTATCGAGATGTCGCATGTCTTTATAGATATGCACAGCGGTGAAGTTCAGAGCAGTTCTGTATTACAGTAAAACCTCTCTATAACGGCCACTAAATTACATCAAATGTTTTGTGTTAAAGACAGGTGGCTGCTTAAAACAAGGCGAAAGTAAATCAGAACGCTCCTATAAGAGCGTTCTGTTTTACTTTCACCTTGCTTTAAGCAGCCACCTGTCCTAAATTCTAACTTATTAACACAATTGAGTGGCCGTTATAGGGAGGTTTTACTGTACATATTTTGGAAGGGACCCATCTTTTACTTCGAGTTATCCGAGGTCAAGATATCGAAGCTGCACTTTATATGGTTTATGAATGGAATGCCAAAAATGGTGATTAAAGACATAAAGATACCGGCCTATTTCTTCCAGATGCAATAGCGAAAGCAAACATTATATGGTTTATGAATGGAATGCCAAAAATGGCGATTAAAGACCGACATTGATTATAATAAAGATACCGGCCTATTTCTTCCAGATGCAATAGCGAAAGCAAAACATTACCCGTTTTGGCACTAGAGTAATAACTTCGATATTAAGTGCATCAGTCATTAAACCAACTGTTGAAATAGTATGATGATTAACGCTCGTTATGTTTAAAGCATAAAGTGAAGTAGTTTATAGCATAATAGTGAAGTACTCTAAAATCCATTAATAGCAGTAGTTGTAGACGCATATTAGAACAGTTTATGGTTTAGAATAGTCTTAACCCTTTACCACATAAATACGCATTTCTACGTCTTTGCAAATAGAATAGACCCAGATCACACGGTACCTATAGGAGCCGTCTGATCAGGGTCTTCTCTGCTTGCTTATGGTATATTTTAGACCTGATTAAACAGTTTCCTCGATTGTCAAACTCTCCTGTATTCATGTGCTGCTATAAAACGTATCAAATTAATATGCATTGTGTCAATGTTTCCTATATGATATTCATACAGTAAAGAGATTAAGTTATGGGTCTAAGAAAGGCATATCTATCAAAAGGAACAGCAGCAACAGTAGAAACAGCAACAGTGCCACCATCATCGGCAGAAGGAGCCGTAATTATGTCATCTATATACAGAAGCACTTCAATATCTCGAGCTTTAAGGGACCATACAAATTACTTCGAGATAACGGGAGTTCGTGTCAGCCTAACTTTCACGATGTGATAGCTTAATGCAGGTCGCAAGTAATGCTGAAGCAATTGTTCTGTAGCTACCTGTCAGAGATTTATTGAGACTGTTGACGTAATACTTACTCCCGTTACTATTACTTAAACTTGCTTCTGCTAGGCTAGTGTCACGGAGTAAACAAGCAAGTCCATGTCATGACTGAAAGACCACCCCCTGCACACACTCACTACAACCACCATCATCATGGTCATCACAACACCACACCCCTACACACACTACCATGATCACCACCAACACCATCATCACCACACCACCACCATCACCAACTCCGCCACCGCCATCGCCACTACTTCACTCCTTACACAGAGCAACACAACTACACCAAACCCCGTACACACACTACCACCACCACCACCACGACGACCACCGCCCTACACCACACGCGCACACCACCACCATCACAACACACCATCAGCACCATCATGTCTCCACCACTAACACCACCAACACCACTTCGCCACCACAACCACAACCATCACACTACAGCAGGCACTCACACATCCCACACCACTACAACAACCAGCACAACACCACCAACACAGCCATCATCATACCGCCATCATCACCACACCACCACCAACCTACACCACATACAGATCCCGCCATCACGATATCCGGTAGCGGATTTGAAACCAAAGAAATCCTGACCACAACTTAATTATAAATTGACCATGTTTTTTCCTGATCTCCTCATATATTGTGAGCAAAATGCTCTTTTTATCCACAGAATACGATAACTTTTACTACTTATTAACCCTTTCGCTGCCAAATTTCTAATTGTCGTCTGCAATCCAAGTTTGTTAAATCATTCAGTAGAATAAGAAAATGAGATAAATAAATGCAAATTTCAAAGGAATAAAGCACATATAAAGAAATAGAGATTGAGACAAATAGTGAAGTCCCTGATCAGACACCGCCTTGAAAAGGCGGCGTCTGATCTGGGACTGCACTATTTGTCGTGGTGCATTTATGCGACTGCGGCGGTGAAAGGGTTAACTAATAATCACAAACAGTGTATACATACCCAGATCAAAGAGTGCCTAGAGGAGTCCTCTGATCAGGGTCTGCACTATTTGTCATTCAAAATTGTCTATTTCATACAAAATTGACTTTACTGTTGAACATCGATAGATCAGTCCGCTTTGAAATTCAAGAGCTTGAAGCATGTTGCGCGCTCAACACGCGGACAAATGCTCCAGACCCCGTCACATTATTTCCTTTTAATTAATGATGCTGTTGTTCATTTTTACGTCAACCATTTACTTTATATAAACTTTTTTCACGCATTTGCAAGTAAAGCAGACTCACATCAGCCGGATCCTGTAGAAGCTGTCTGATGAGGGTCTGCTTGCTTATAAACTTATTATAGATCTGACACAATAGTTTCTACCAGTACCAAAATATCCTGTGTACATATGACATTATAGCCATTATAAACATTGTGCTAATAAAATATGCCTGATGTCATTATTTCTTACATGAATATTCAACTGGAACAAGGGAAATGGCAAAGACACGATAATAAAATAAATGTTGGATCTTGATCCAACATAAGTGGTTTAATGTCACTAATTTCTGTAAAATCGAAGAAGTAGATCCAAGCACAACGCACATAACTAATACAGTAAAACCTCTCTATAACGGCCACTAAATTGTGTTAATTAATTGGTATTTAGGACAGGTGATTGCTTAAAGCAAGGTGAAAGTAAAACAGAACGCTCCTGCAGGAGCGTTCTGTTTTACTTTCACCTTGCTTTAAGCAGCCACCTGCCTTTAACACAAAATATTTGATGTAATTTAGTGGCCGTCATAGAAAGGTTTTACTGTAGTTCTGGTAGCATTCAGTGTATGGCTATGAGTTTAGCTCTTTCAGTGCCATGTAGACGGGTCTATGATATCATATGCAAACAGTTTGAATCCAGATGAGACCCCGAGTAACTCTGCTTCTTATCAGGATCCAAATTGTCTGACGTTGTGTGCATCTTTTTATAAAGACATTTAACTCATTCTCTCCTAGGCTATTTTTAGACCCAACCTCTTTGAATGAATCTACCGAAAAGGAGCATGAACTAGAGGAAAGGAAAAATTTAGAATTTTGTAGTTTGAAACCATTGTGATAAATAGAGCATTTGCTTCTATAGGAGCAAATGCTCTATTTATCACAATGGTTTCATAAAGTGACTTTTATAGATGCGCAAAAATGCGCCACTAGGGGATAATGTGTTAATTGAACAAGCTTAAAGCAGACGAAAAAGTGTCCATCAGACGACAGTGCTGTTACTGCAAGCGTCTAAAGGTGTGTCCAACAAACAGGTATGGTCGATTATTTTACATATGTCATCGAGTTTTAGCACTGTTTAGGTTATTTGATTAAAACTTACCTTCATATAACGCTTTTTTTTCACGCATGTGCCCTTTAGGGTGTGTTCTGTTTGCTTATGGCGTGATATAGATCTGATTTTACAAATCGCCACATTAGTGGTAAAAGGCCGTATCTGACATTTTTTCAGAAAATGACTTTTTTTCATTTTTCAAATCTAATTTATCTGTAGCAACTTCTGTTAAATTATCTAACTTATATTCAAAATACTTTTTGAGATATTGATAAAAAATCAAAGGTCGTATCTGCAAATATGAAAAATACTTTGTGGTAAAAAGTCGTATTTGATGTAAAGTTTGCGGTAAAAGGTCGCATCTGCCAAATACGACCTTTTTCTTCTATTGAATTTATTAAAATCCTTACAGTTTAGAATGAAAAGGTCATATATGACAGATAAGACCTTATACCTCTAAATGGTTTGGCATAATGTAATATACGCAACCTTGTCATCAATCTTGTAATTAGAGAACTGTGTGTGTATTGATGCCTGTTTTTGTTGGATCATCGCTGAAGTAATTATTTATGAAGGCTCTGTTTTTATAACGCTAGATTGGTGTTCCAACAACTATTAAGAACTCGAAATTGCCATTGCTTTCGTTTGAAATTTAAGAAAGAGGGGCTAAGAAAGTCAATTGGTGACTATTATGACCACTATACTTGCCCTTTGTGACACTTGGAAGTTGAAATATGGGAACAAATAAAAGGTTTTTTTAAAGAAGTGACCAAATTTTGACAAAGTGGACACTGGAAGGCAAGTATTGCTGATGCTTGCCTTTAGCAGTTTACTAGCAATTTCTTCTTGTTTGATTTCGACCCTAGTAATCAGTGTTACATGTAAACCGTCTGGTTGGGAAGAGGGCAGTTCCTATGAATTTGTTGAGCGGGTATACATTGCAATTCGACAGGGTGAGCATTATGATGCAGATACACCTGTGACAAATGTGTCCATACAAACTGATACCTCAAGTCCGCAGACGACAAATGCATCATGCTCTGACTTTAACCAAGCAACGCCTCATAAACGATTCAATTAGGAGAGCCCGAAAAAGAAACACTCAAGCCGAATACGTAAACGAAATGAAACTCTGTGGAAAGCATCAACGCATGAACGACAGAGATGCCAATGCAAGTCCTATTTATCAAAGACTGGTAAATCGGTCAAGGAAAGAAGACTTATTGTACAATAACAAGACTGCGAGCGCTGTAGATTCAGATGTTGCACTAGAGTTAGTGAGTCAAACAGGTAGAAGATATTTTACATGTATTATGCACTTGCAACCTATGAACGACAGCGATGTTTTATTTGTAACTTCGAAAAAAAACCTAGCAAGTCGAAAGGGAAAAGAAAACTGGATAGACACGCTTGACACGTTGGATAGAAAACACCAAGGTGTATTTCAAGGTAGAGGATGAGGGATGAGTGGTCCTGTCGACAAAAAATAAGCAGTGACAGAGTAGACCTAGTATGCCAGCATGTCAACAGAATGGACTAGCATTACACGAGGAAAGAGACAGAAAAACAATACCTGTATCACGACCTGAATATTAAAAAAGATATACATCCTATATACAGACTGGTGTAAATTAAAAGGCCATACACCAGTTAAGCAAACGATGTACAGACATATATTCTGCGAGAAATTCAGCTTATCTTTTTTCAAGCCCCAAACGACCAATGTTCCTTGAGTGCCAAGTATGAGAGGCATAGGAAAGCCGGAACTGTCACAGATACGATAAAGGCAGACGTTGATAATACATTTGACGAGAGTCAGTTCATCACTGTTGACACATAACAGAAAGTGTCAACACGCAACCAATGTCATCCATAGGTTTGGCCCACTAAAGACTCGGACAAGGACATGTATTACCAATCTCGCCTTCCAATATCGAACTAAAAGAAGGCAGATTTGGTACACATTTGTTACAAGGAAATCATACCGCATTGTTTTTAGTGTGTTCTTCGCAAATTTGTCACCTGACAAAAAATATGCGGAATACCAGAAAATTCAGAGTTTGAAGACATTGACAGTAATTAACGCACATTAGTTGACACACGAAGTCTGCTTACGATCTAGTCCTATTGTATGTTTATTCCAAATTTCAGTACCTACTGAATATTCATGGGAAAATGGTTATAAGGAAATATGGAAGGTAGAACATTGCAGTCGTTTTAGAAAGTAAAGAAACAGATATTTTCAAATTCCATTAACAAACAGAACAGACCCTGATCAGACGGCTCCTGTAGGAGCGGTCTGACCTAGGTCTACTCTGTTTGCAAACACGCGAAAACAAGTTTATATGAGGGAAAGGATTAAGCAAAAACGAGTGATAGTTGTTGCTTTCAAATCATGTTTCGAGTTACATGTACATGTATTAAGGCACATGTTTGCTGGCAAAAATAGTAGACTAATAATTGTTATATCTTTTTAACGGTGTTTTTTGTGACTATACCCTTCTGACAAACTCATTACACAATGATAATAATTTAGACATTTTGTCTCAGTCAGGCATTATATAATGCATAATCAGGTTCAATCAAAGATCAATATTTTGTTTGAACAGGTAGGTTTTTGAATTATTATTGTTGATACGGTACTGATAGGTTCATCTTCCTGAAATCATCCCTCATGATCTTGTCATCTCATCATTCATTGGCGCTATATGATCTATTCGGTGTCCCAGTGCCGTAAAACCAAACTCACACACCCCAAATCGGCTAAAATTCACAATAATGTATTTACATTTGTATAACAAATGCATATTCCGTTTTGAATACCGCATTTATTTTGAATTTAGACTATATTATGTATTGTTTGGCTGTGTGAATGGGCATAATTGTTTTCTTTTAAAACAATTTGGTGGTCACTTTATATAAATGTATTAGGCTAGAAGTAAATTTCAAGATCCGTTGTACATCTGAATCCATTATTTAAATACAAATGCCACACAGAGATTTAGAATAACACAGGAACAGGGGCATAATTCAATATTTTTCATAAGTCTTGTTTAATTCTGACATATCAGTGAAAACTTAAAAGTATCCGGTTAAGTTTTGCTTAGAAAATACTTTTATATGCTATTTATTTACATTCATTTGACATTAAATCGTAATGGAAAAAGGTCGTATTTGCCAAATACGTCCTTTTACAAACCACAAATCGATGAAATCGTTGAAATGTGTTTGTGGTAAAAGGCCGTATTTGACAGATAAGACCTTTTCATTTTTCAATATCATGAAAAGATGTATGTGGTAAAAGGTCGTATCTGCAAATTTAATTATAATTAATGACGTAGTCAATTTTTGGTGTTGAAAGTATTATCAATATCGAGTTTTCAACATTACACACTAATAGTTAAAATGTCATTTGTGTGACGTTCATCCCTGATTTTTCATAAGCAACCAAACCTTTAAACTCAATTTTCTCGAAAGTTTGAAAACTGCACATACGACCTTTTACCACTAACGTGGCGAAATTGTACTAAAGCAAAAACCTTCAAGCATTTGCAAACAGAGCAGACATAGATCAGACGGCTAATACAGGAGCCGTCTGACCAGGGTCTGCCCTGTTTGCTTATATATGGCATTATAAATATCTGATTTTACGGTTTTTGTCAAAGCAAAAATATATCCCTTGGAAATACAGTTGAACTTCGAAAACCCGAACTCCAAGGGACCGTACAAATTAGTTCGAGATAAGAGGAGTTCGAGTCATCCGATTTCTAATCTGAACGTTTTCTCAAGGCCGCAGCGTAATACAGGTCTAAAGTAATGCTGAAAGCTCCTGTAGGAGCTTTCAGCATTACTTAAGACCTGTATTAAGCTGTCATATGTGTTTCTAGATACCTGTAGCGATCTATTTTAGAGCAATTCTGTATTGTAAGTTTTGCAGGGACTGGACGTTTTGTTCGAGTTATCCGAAGTTCGAATTATCCGAGTTCGAGATATCGAAGTTCAACTGTATGTCATCATAAAAATAAGCTTAATAATCAAGTATTCTTGCTGTTATTATTTCTTACATGAATATTGAACTGGGAAAAGGTTAAAACCTTCCGGAAGTCAGACTATGCGTACACAACTCGAGGGCTTGGTGCAAAACTATTCTAACTCCTTCACTAAAGTGAAGGAGTTAGAATAGTTTTCCACCAAGCTCTCGAACTGGAGTAGATGTACGTTACATGTGATCCTGTGCCTGTTTCCCGGGGTCCCGGGGACTTATACATGGGCTCTAAAACAAAACATAAATAAGGGTCATGAGCGATTTAATTATTGTAATTCATTAACGTTTTTAGTAACCGCATCAAAAAATCACCAAAGTACAAACGTGTATTTTGTAAGCAGACGCCATATTTAACTGATTAGAAAAGATAGATTTGTATCATTCTTCCTTATTCGGAATGTCTCAGTTCCGGATTAATCATGGATATCACTCCTGTAACATATTAGACCCTTCAGTAAACACTTACTGTTTGACTGGTGGTGTGGTAACATTATTGTGAAGTAACAGTCGCGTGATTCTGTAGCAATGGGCTATAAAGCCTGCATGTTTAATAAATATGCACCGTGAAAAGCGCTCAAAGCTGTTTGTATTTAGTGAGAAACTTCGCCTTTGTTTTCATGCGTTCGATAAGAATGTTCATATCGCTGAAACGTTTGATTATCAATAACTGGGGAAACACAATAACGATATGCTGTACGGGGAGCTTCTGAGACAGACACTGCTGATATACAGAGGCAACTGAAGCGAAACAGACCGTGAAAACCGCTGGAAGTCACCTCGTGCACTGGGATTAATCACAGGTTATTTAATAATTATTGATATCGTGATAGTGTCGAATTTGTTCGGGAAATCATTTAAATAACAGGACTGTGAAGGAAGGACCTTGGAGTTCAGACGTTTGTGAAGGAGGATTTCTATTCTATATTTATTGATGAATAACAGATTCGGTTATCACAAAATGAAGAAGAAATACGAGTTCTGTGACAAGAGTAGCACGTGTATCAAGTGTGTGCTGGTCGGGGACGCCGGTGTCGGCAAGTCCAGCCTCGCTGCTCGAATGTCCTCCAGAAAGTTCAAAGACGATTACACGCCAACTATTTTTGACAATTATGCAGGTATATATTTAATGTCTTAGATATATTTAATGCTTATCGATATACATGTTTAACCCTTTACTCAATGAATATTCAAGTATTAAAGACATCATGAATATTAATTTGATTAATTTGTATAACGACACATGAATACATGGTTTTCGGGTCATGGTAGAACGTGTAGAAAAATAATTTATATCATTTTATAAGCAAACAGAGCAGACCCTGATCAGATGACTCCTAAAAGAGTCGTCACTCCGGGTCTACTCTGCTTGCAAAGGCGTAGATAGATGTATTTATGGAGTAAAAGGATAACAGGCTGTATATGCGATTGTCTGTTCGCATGATATTCCGCTTTCTGGTCAGTGTGGATTAATGTCTTCGCGTCTGTTTGCTGTCTGTTACCTGTCTGTTATTTTGGCAGACGAGTGTCTGTCTGTTGTCTGCCAATTAATCGTCTGACAATCTATTGTTTTTTAATATGTTTATCTGCTTGTAAATCGTCTGACAGTATGACGTTTTTAAATTATATGTCTGCCTAGATTGCCATTCTAGATTAAGAATATGTTTATGCTGTTTTTTGTTTTCTTTTCACTAGGGACCGATACTGATTTCAATACTCTCATAATGATAGAGACGTCAGTCGTTGAGCAATATCACACTGTCCTACTCATTACTCACGTTCTACTCATTACTCATGTCATACTCATTACGCATTTCCTACTCATTAAAATGGCCTACTTATTACTGACTTCCTACTCATTACTCACACCCTACTCTTTACTCACTTCTTACTCATTACTTATGTCCTACTCATTACTGACTTCCTACTCATTACTCATGCCCTACTCAATACTCACTTCCTACTCATTACTCACGCCCAACTCATTACTCACATCCTACTCATTACTCATGCCCTACTCAATACTCACTTCCTACTCATTACTCATGCCCTACTCATTTCCTATTCATTACTCACTTCCTACTCATTACTCACATGCTACTCATTACTCACTTCCTACTCATTACTCATGTCCTACTCATTACACCTTTCCTACTTATTTCCGACTCGTTCCTTCTCTGCGAATCATTACTCATTTCCTAAGTTTTACTCATGTCCGACTCATCCCTTATTTCCTACTTTTTACTCAGTTCCCACTCACTACTAGTTTACTCTATTTCTATGATTTGCTTGTGTGATAGTATGTGGTAGCTAGACACCAGATGGGATCCAACTATTTGACTCTCAAATACAGTAGAACCTGTCTTAAGCGGTCATTCATTTATTGAACAAAGGAGTCTTACTTAGCAGATATTTGCTTAATGCAGGTCAAAAGTAATGCAGAAAGCTCCTATAGGAGCTTTCTGCATTACTTTTGACATGCATCAGCTATCATCTGTCGTACAGATCCATAATTAGACCTCTTTGCAGTTTCTGATGGCCGCTTAACCCTTTCCCGCATATTGACGACATTTGACGACCCTGTAGAAGTCACTTTGTGAAACCATTGTGATAAATAGAGCTTTTGCTCCTATAGGAGCAAATGCTCTATTTATCACAATGGTTTCAAACTAAAAAATTCTAAAATTTTCCTTTTCCCTAGTTAATGATCCTTTTCGGTAGATTTATTCAAAGAGGTTGTATCTAAAAATAGCCTATGAGGTAATGGGTTAAAGCAGGGGCTGTATGATCGGGATCTGCTATGTTTGCCTATGAACTCATGATAGTTCCTACAGCTTCTGCAATTGCCATATAGAAAAGGGTTAATTTACAATCTGATATGTGATTCCGATCAAGGCTGTCGACATTTACACGGTTCTCTGGTCAGAAAGTGTGTCTGAACAGTGCATTAGATTTTGGGCCCAACGGCGTTAACATTCGACGTTTTGTGTCAAATGTATAATGTTTAGATGTATTGTGGTTGATCGTGATGGATTCAATTCCGTGTTATGAATTATATCTATTCATATTGTTCTTCTTGGCTTAGAGGAAGCATACCGTTGCCTGTTCAATGTGTTGCTGGCTCAATTGTACATGTCTATTGTCGATAGTGTCTGGAATTTGTAAGAAAATGACTAATGCACACTCTGTCGTACAGACTTTCTATCAAATCTATCAATACTTAACGCTCTCTCTCCCTGTTCAATATTCATTTGTGAAATGATGACATCATGAATATTTATTGGCTCAAGTTTATAATGGTATATATATATGTATACATGCATTTTTGGTATAGGTAGAAACTGTAGAGTCAGGTCTATTATAATTTCATAAGCAAACAATGCAGGCCCATATCAGACGTTTCCTACAGTAGTCGTCCAATCTGGGTCTACTCTGTTTGCAATTCGTGGAAATGCATTTTACATGAGGGAAATGGTTGACTCGTATTTGAAAGAGCCTCACACTGATCAGAATGTACACAACACGTCATTTATAAAATACTTGTTATGCGTCACAATGTATAACATTTGTACGTCACGTGTTAACCCACTCCATCACAATGACGACTTTTGACGACTCTGTAAAAGTCACTTTGTGAAACCATTGTGATAAATAGAGCATTTGCTCCTGTAGGAGCAAATGCTCTTTTTATCACCATGGTTTCAAACTACAAAATTCTAAAAAAAATCCTTTTCTCTAGTTAATGCTCCTTTTCGGTAGATTTATTCAAAGAGGTTGTATCTAAAAAAAAAAACTATGAGGTAATGGGTTAAACATTGCTTTGGAGAAATAAATGTTATACGGACATTTGCTACGTAGCATGTTATTAAAGCGCATTGTTTGTATTCATCACGTGTATTGCTGCAATTGCTATGCAGCACTTGTTATGCAGCACGTGTGATACAATATATGTTATACAGTACAACATTGGTTACGCAACACGGCGTAACGTTTGTTATACAGCACTTGTTATACAGTACTTGTTATGTAGTGCTTGTTAAATGGCACTGCACTTGTAATGTTATACAACATTTGTTACGCAACGCTGCACTTGTTATACAACATTTGTTATACATCACTTGTTATATAACTCTTGCTACACAGCACTTGTTATACAACACGTGTTATTCAACAAGTGTTATACAACATTTGTTATATGGCACTTGTCACAGTATACAACACATGCTATTCCGCTCTGTACTTCTTATACAACAGTTGTTATACAACACTTGTTAAACAATACCTGTTATACATCGATGTACTTATAATTCAGCTTGTTATGCAGAAAATTGTTATACAGCGAAAGATGTTTTATGAAGTGTACCCCTCCCAGTTTTATATACAAGTTTCTTATATGAGTCACTAATGAAAATACCAATACTCTGAACGTAAGTTACACCGAACCTGTGTATATTTGACATCACATGTATGCGTTTTTGTATGGATTTAGATTCTTGTCGGCCATTAGTTGGCGTATGACACCGGCTCAGTTTTAACTCTTTCAATCCTGCATTTTCAGAGTGGAATAGCCCATCAGTGTTTACTATAGAGCCCACTCAGTATGAAAAACGTAAACCTGCTAGAGGCTTTGGAATGATAATCAGTGCATATCCTGATCAGAGCCCTCTGGTCTGGGTCTACACTGTTTACAATTTACAGTACATGCATGTACATGTATGCATGTCCGGGCTGAAACTGGCGGCGAGATATTTGTAGCAGACGCCATGTTTACCTGTATAGTTGGTGAGAACAGTTTACAGAATTTAACTTTGTGTACACTCAGTAAGTGACGTCTGTCAATAGTATCGTCTGCTACAAGTCTCAATTTCCATATTTCTTCATAAACACAGTGTCAAACAATTTTGGATGCGGAGTTACTCTGAGCTGCATCTGGATCCAAACTGGTTGCAAGGATCAGCACAATATCGCCTTTAGCATCTTGCTACTCAAACACTTTCTCAATCACCATGAAACACCATATAACTCGTTGACTGATCGAAGTAACACACACTCCTACTACTACTACTGCTGCTACTACTACTACTACTACAACTACTACTACTACTACTACTACTACTACAACTGCTACTACAAAAACAACAATGACTATTACTACTACTACTATCGACACTGCTACTATTACTTCTGCTGCTGATACTACTACTACTTCTGCTACTACTACTACTATAACTACTACTACTACTACTACTACTGCAGCTGCAGCTGCTACTACTACTACTACCACCACCACTTCTTCTACGTCTACCACTATTACTACTACTATTAGTATTACTACCACTACTATTCCTGCTGCTGCCACTACTAGATTTACCACCACTTCTATCACTACTACTACTACTACTACTACTACTACTACTACAATACTACTAGTATTACTACAATTGTTGCTGCTGCTGTACTCTACAGTTTCCGTCGCTTTGCCATAAAGGCCTGAGAAACTTTTGGTTTAATCCATTAGTCATACCCTCCTCTCACATCTACATATTCAATCCTAAACAGCTGTTAGTTGCCGTGTGTATTTCTGCTTGTTAATGTTATAATAAAACATACACTTTATGGTTCTCCTTACAGGCACTGCCAAAAAACGTGGTTTTGATTTCAATATTGTGGGAGTTTTATTTAGGTTTTCCTCGTCATTCAAGCAGCAGATTTGTGTTGAAATTCAACCATTTTCAGTTTGAACATAATAGCCATCTATTGTAGGCCTAATATGTTTTGCATATCAGCCAATTATTTGCTGTTAAAGCTTATTATTGCAATGTTTAGTCTCAGTCTTGAATACTTATATTCAATTCAGATACTTATAATTTTCTGAAAATCATGAAAAACGGTTGTTTGCAAAAAGTGTAGACCCAGATCAGCATATGCTGTATCCCGGTGTTTGGCCGTTATATTCACCGGTTGCTATAGTAGTCAATATGTTCTTCACTGTTTGCACCGTCAAGGTGATAGTTTGCAAGCGCCTGTGTGATACGAAACATTTATGGTTCTGCATTGTTAGCAAGCGTCTATGTTATGCGGTACAGTTACGGTTCTGCCTGGTCTTGCGTTCTTTGCAGGCATTTATGTGATACGACACAGAACTTTACGGTCCTGCACAAGTTCTGCTCTGTTTGCAAGCGTCTATGTGATTCGACACATTACGGTTCTGCACTGGGTCTGCGTTTCTTGCAAGCGTTTGCGTGATATGACACCTAGGAAATATTATTCTATGATTATTCATATAAGAAATAATTACATCATGAATATTGATTAGATCATTTTTATATGGCACATCAACACGTGAAATGTTGGCCAAACTGTAGAATCATATTTATATCATATAATAAGCAAACAGAGCAGACCCTGATCAGACGGCTCCTACAGTAGCCGTCTGATCTGGGTCTGCTCTGTTTGCAAAGGCGTAGAAATGCGTATTAATATATTATTTGGCTATATATCCGCTAAACCCTATCTTTGGATATACTCAATAGAATCGTCTCTCCGAATACATACAAGAGAAATAGATA
The DNA here is from genome assembly GCA_963576725.1 of Azorinus chamasolen. NCBI lineage: Eukaryota > Metazoa > Mollusca > Bivalvia > Cardiida > Solecurtidae > Azorinus > Azorinus chamasolen. The sequence continues at coordinate 105,605,042 of OY755235.1, read as the reverse complement.
ATTTAGAGCAGTGCGCATGTAGTGTGCAGCTCTCATTTCAGGGATCAGATGCTGTTTCTCGGTTTATTTCAGCAGCGAACACAATCTACTCATCGATCAGCCAATCCTGTAGGACCGAGATAGAGTGTGACACGGCTGAGCGACAGCTAGGTGCAGCCGCAAGTGGTTAACTCTGAAAGTGCGGGACACGAGTCACTAATGTCCTTTGCAAACAGTGTAGACCCAGATGAGAGGGCTCCTATAGGAGCCCTCTCATCAGGGTCTGCACTATTTGTCATGTTACACTTTTCTTCAGAAACAATCCATAAATATTCACCATAATCATGACCGGTTTGAATTTTGGAAAAGTCCATTTGAAAATCCAGCGTTGTAAGGGATAACTCTCTGCACGCTAGCGGCGAAATTTGTGATTACCTTTGCAAACAGTTCGGACCAATTGAGATGTCGAGAACCCCGGCCTCTCATCAGGTTCGAAATTATTTGGTACTCTGGTTGTAGTTTAGGGCAATCGGACGATAAAATGGATTTGAAAATTGTGTCTGACGACAATTTAGCAGGCCGCAATTTTTTAACGCGCAAAGAGTAAATGTAGTGAACTGCATTCACCGATAGCTTGCTAGCATTTTTGTCAATAAACAATATCTCAACATCAAGCGTTTGAATCAAGATGAGGTGTCGAGTAACTCGGCGTTTAATCTGGCTCCAAACAGTTTGCAAAAGTAATCATTCGGTATTGGCATGGACAAAAGGTCCACACCATAGTTTAGAGATACGTGCATACTGTTTACGTCAAAGCGCACAGGGTACGGATCATCTCAAGTCGGACGCCCACAAAAAAATCGTAGTGAAATCAATGGTTTTTGATAATTGTATTTTGAAGTCGCTCAATAGTTTGGCTTCATTTCTTGTAGTAGATACATGTACATAGTTCGTCGAGCAGTGCATTAGCCAAGTCACTACCGTTGTAAAACTGTTGATAAGAGACGTATTCTAGTCTGATTAAGTCATTCCCTTTGAATAAATCTACCGAAAAGTGCATTTACTAATAAAGGAGAATGTTTAGAACCATGTACTTTTGTAACCATTGTGGTAAATAGAACATTAGCACATAAAGAGCAAATGCTCTATTTATCACAATGGTTTCAAAATGTGGCCTTTACAGAGGCGTCAAAGGGCGTCAATATGAGGGAATATTTCTCCGCTAACCCAATCTTGCTGTCACTCATTAGGCTGACATCAGATGGGCCTTTCTAATGGGTTGTAGAAGGGGCCTTTCTAATGAGTATTAGAATGGGCCTTTCTAATGAGTAGTAGAACGGGCCTTTCTAATGAGTAGTGGAAAGGGCGTTTCTAATGAGTAGTAGAGGGGGCGTTTTGATCTAAAATCCTGCTTTTGTTTCTTTCAGCTACTGTGATGCTAGAAGACAAATCATTCCACTTCAGCCTGTTCGATACGGCGGGCAAGGTAAGAACTCCATAGCATGTAGCTACAGTGAAATTCGCTGCAAGAGTATATAAGTAGAACATATCTTAAGCAACCATTAAAATAAGTCTAAATCTGGATTTCTAAAACAGGTGATTGATTAACGCAGGACGAAAGTGATACAGAAAGCTCCTATAGGATCTTTCTGTATCACTTTTGCCATGCATTAAGCAACCACCTGCTCTTTAAGACTCCAATGAATAAAGGACTTATTAACCCTTTCCCTCATATAAATGTGTTTTCACGCATTTGCAAACAGAGTAGACCCAGATCAGATGGTTCCTAGAATTTCAAAGATCTGTGTCTTTACTTTCTTAAATGGCTACGATTTTCCATCTTCCATAATTCATTACAGCTATTTTATCCATATATCCCGTAGGTATCAACATTTGGAATAAAAAAAGAACAGGGAAAGGGTTAAGACAGGTTCTATTCACTAATTTTGTTCAGAACCTGTAGACAAAATATCATCGTTAGACTCCAGACACCGGGTGACGAAATATTGCTATATACATGTATGACTGTTTTCGCAACTATCACTCGTATTCAGCTGAGACCGATAAGTACAAACGTATTTCCGATTAATTGTTACGCAGCACTACTTCCTGATGACGGACCTACTTTCCCAGCGAGCGGATGACATCTATATAGACAATCCAACTTCCGGAAGTTCAACACCCTGAATTTTAAAGGAGAGATCCTCATGTTATCAGAAGTTACATTAAAAAAATAAAAAACAACATGCTTGTGGTTATAGTTTTCTTCACTGTGCTGTGTGATGCACAGCACGTGCTTGTCATTCAAGTACGCCACTAAGCATTTCAATGGAAATGCAGTTAATATTTATATTCAGTAGAATGCAAATTAAATAAAGAATCAGTTTATGAAATAAAGCAAAAAAAATAACATAGTAATTAACATCTAACTTTTATAAAGTTCGAGATTCTTGTATAGTAGTTATAAAATAACCTTTAGCCAAACTCTTCAATCTGTGTTTCAGTAAAATATGCATGTACATGCATGTATATATATACATGTACATGTATATATTTATGCGTGAGACATGTTTCCTATCTTGATCTTTTTGTCGGCACTTACTTATAGAGAGAGTGAATGTATCCATTTAATCCATAAATATGTCTTCCTGTGCCTTTGCAAACAGAATAAACCCATGTTGCGTCTATTCGCGTGTGTGGTATTTTGAGGTGTAATAATTAATTAAGTACAGTAAAACCTCGATTATCCGAACACTAAAATACGTATTATTATCGATTTTTAAGACAGGTGGTAGCTTAATGCATGGTGAAAGTCATGCAGAAAGCTCCTCTAGGAGCTTTCTGCATGACTTTCATCATGCATTAAGCAGCCACCTGCCTAAAAGGGTCTAAATTCGTTTATAACAAAAATTCGAATAATCGAGGTTTTACTGTATATGCAGCAGCATGTGTCCTCCATTAGCTTATAGGGCAATGGTGGGGCGACGGCAAGTATCATTTTAGGATGTCAAGCAAAATTGCGAAGTATTAATCACAACGATAGTTATATTGTCCAGTATTTATTTACAATATAAAGCATAACATCTCAATGTTAAATCCGACCTTTGAACTACAAAACTAATCAACTAAGAATGTCAATACATTTACCTGAAATCCATACTTGAACTTCCGTATTAGGATGCGTCATACTTGGTATACATTATATGACAAGAGATTGATAAACAGAACTACAGATACTCAAAATGGTCTTTTCTCCACCAAATCCTATACTGTGACAACGCTTTAGAATCGTCTCGAAGAGACGATTCTAAAGAGTGGTTACAGTATAGGGTTTTGTGGAGAAATAAAGGAGTTATTGTTGAAAATGCTTTAATTTATGCATCTTACCTGGAGCTCTGGATAAAGATATTGGCAGCTATCTCATCCCTAACTCTTTCAAGACTGCGTGTTCAGAGCGGAATAGCCTATCAGTGTTTAGCCCTTTACTCACTGAATATTCATGTACGAATCAATAACATCATGAATATTAATTGGAAATATTTTATGAGGGCACATGGATACTGGAAATGTTGGTCATGGTAGAAACTGTAGAATCATGTTTGTATCATTTCATAAGCAAACAGAGCAGACCCTAATCTGAAGCGTTGAAGCGTAGAAAGGCGTATTTATGGAGTAAATGACTATATAACCCAATCAGTATGAAAGGCTTAACGCTTTCCCTCATATGAACGCCTCTTCACACATTTGCAAACAGAGAAGGCCCATATCAGACGGCTCCTATAGGAGCTTCTGATCAGGGTCTGCTCGGTTTGCTAATGGTACAATATAAATCTGATTCTACAATTTCTACCTGGGCCAAAATGTTTTATATTCATTTGCCGTTGTAAGAAATAATCCAATACATACTTATGATGGCATATTTTCTAACATGGATATACAATAGGGAAAGGGTTAAACTTTTTAGAGTACAGTGCTCCCTCTCTACAACGACATCCTTTGGGATACGAAGATTGTATGTGTTGTTCAGAGGGAGTTGTTATAGGGAGGGAAAATCAAACATATTTGTTTGCAGATTCCCAGATAAGGTGTATTTCGAGAACTAAAACCGTTATGCCTCTATCAAACCCTATGTTGTGACCACTCTTTAGAATCGTCACAAAGTGACGATTCTAAAGAGTGGTCACAACATAGGGTGTGATGGAGGCACACAGAAAATACGATGGAAAACGTTGTTTCTGGAGCCTTGTTGTATCGGAAACAGTGACAAGCGTTGTTGTAAGGAGGGAATCGTTATTGAGAGGGCCGTTGTAGGGAGGGAGCATTGTAGTTACTGTGTCTACACTGTTTTCAAATACCAGTGCGTGTGTGTCCCGCATTCAAACAGCTAAAGGGACATTAACCCATTTGCTCCCAGTGGATTCTTCCATGATTATGTATTGGATTTGTCCAATTTTTATCTAAGGGGTGTCTGGTCAAAATTTCGTTTTGTTTTATATTGAAATTCCTATCAGCAAACAGTGTAGACTCTGATCAGACGTCGCATCATGCGGCGTCTGATCAGAGTCTACACTGTTTGCCTACGTCCCATATATGGGATCGTGGGAGCAAATGGGCTAGAAATATTTCATCTTCACATCTAATTGGTATGGGTTTTGTTTCTTTATACATACATATGTACATGTTTTAAATTGAAAAGGTCCTTAAGCGTCCTAAAGATATTTCGCTTGAGTCCGTCGACACTGTTTCCGATTATATGAGTATTATGTACTATTACTACAATTTTCTTCCTTAGTTTCTTTCTGATGGAACAGTACTTTTCGTTTTCTTACTACTGTTGTTTTCAGGTGATAGAGTACTGTTGCTTTCTCATGGTACAACATCATTGTTTCCCATAGTACAGTCTGTTGTTCTTTGATAGTACAGTGCAGTTATTTTCTGACTGTAAAGTATGGTTGTTTTCAGACAGTACATTATGGTTGTTTTTGATATTACATTGTGGTTGGTTGTTTTCTGATAGTACAGTATGGTTGTTTTCTGACAGTACAGTATAGGTGTTTTCTGACAGTGTAGTACGGTTGTTTTCTGACTACAGTATGGTTGTTTTCTGACAGTACAATATAGTTGTTATGTGACAGTATAGTATGGTTGTTTTCTGACATTATAATATAGTTGTTTTCTGGCAGTATAGTACGGTTGTTTTCTGACTACAGTACGGTTGTTTTCTGACTACAGTATGGTTGTATTCTGACAGTACAGTATACAATTGAACTTCGATATCTCGAACTAGGATAACTCGACTTCGGGGTAACTCGAACTAAAAGTTCGGTCCTTCCAAAACTTACAATACAGAATTGCTCTTAAATGTATCACTACGTATATCTAGAAACACATGTGACGATTTAATGCATGTGTAAAGTAATGATGAAAGCTCCTGCAGGAGCTTTCATCATTACTTTACACCTGCATTAAGCTGTCAACTCGAGAAACTGTCCAGATTAGAAATCCGATAACTCGAACTTCTGTTATCTCGAACTAGTTTGTATAGTCCCTTGGAGTTAGAGATATCGAAGTTCAACTGTAGTTGTTTTCTGACAGTACACTAACTACATGTGTGTTTTGTTTTCTGACAGTACAGTATATAGTTGTTTCCTGGCAGTGCAGTATGTTTTGTTTTCTGACAGTACAGTATATAGTTGATTCCTGGCAGTTCAGTATGTTTTGTTTTCTGACAGTACAGTATATAGTTGATTCCTGACAGTGCAGTGTGTTTTGTTTTCTGACAGTACAGTATATAGTTGATTCCTGGCAGTGCAGTGTGTTTTGTTTTCTGACAGTACAGTATATAGTTGATTCCTGGCAGTGCAGTGTGTTTTGTTTTCTGACAGTACAGTATATAGTTGATTCCTGGCAGTGCAGTGTGTTTTGTTTTCTGACAGTACAGTATATACTTGATTCCTGGCAGTGCAGTATGTTTTGTTTTCTGACAGTACAGTATATAGTTGATTCCTGGCAGTGCAGTATGTTTTGTTTTCTGACAGTACAGTATATAGTTGATTCCTGGCAGTGCAGTATGTTTTGTTTTCAGACAGTACAGTATATAGTTGATTCCTGGCAGTGCAGTATGTTTTGTTTTCTGACAGTACAGTATATAGTTGATTCCTGGCAGTGCAGTATGTTTTGTTTTCTGACAGTACAGTATATAGTTGATTCCTGGCAGTGCAGTATGTTTTGTTTCTGACAGTACAGTATATAGTTGTTTCCTGGCAGTGCAGTATGTTTTGTTTTCTGACAGTACAGTATATAGTTGATTCCTGGCAGTGCAGTATGTTTTGTTTTCTGACAGTACAGTATATAGTTGATTCCTGGCAGTGCAGTATGTTTTGTTTTCTGACAGTACAGTATATAGTTGATTCCTGGCAGTGCAGTATGTTTTGTTTTCTGACAGTACAGTATATAATTGATTCCTGGCAGTGCAGTATGTTTTGTTTTCTGACAGTACAGTATATAGTTGATTCCTGGCAGTGCAGTATTTTTTTCTTTCTGACAGTACAGTATATAGTTGTTTCCTGGCAGTGCAGTATGTTTTGTTTCCTGACAGTACAGTATATAGTTGATTCCTGGCAGTGCAGTATGTTTTGTTTTCTGACAGTACAGTATATAGTTGATTCCTGGCAGTGCAGTATGTTTTGTTTTCTGACAGTACAGTATATAGTTGATTCCTGGCAGTGCAGTATGTTTTGTTTTCTGACAGTACAGTATATAGTTGTTTCCTGGCAGTGCAATATGTTTTGTTTCCTGACAGTACAGTATATAGTTGATTCCTGGCAGTGCAGTGTGTTTTGTTTTCTGACAGTACAGTATATAGTTGATTCCTGGCAGTGCAGTATGTTTTGTTTTCTGACAGTACAGTATATAGTTGATTCCTGGCAGTGCAGTATGTTTTGTTTTCTGACAGTACAGTATATAGTTGATTCCTGGCAGTGCAGTATGTTTTGTTTTCTGACAGTACAGTATATAGTTGATTCCTGGCAGTGCAGTATGTTTTGTTTTCTGACAGTACAGTATATAGTTGATTCCTGGCAGTGCAGTATGTTTCGTTTTCTGATAGTACAGTATCATCAGTATGGTTGTTTTCTGATAGTACAGTATACATGCACATTGAACTCTCGTTGTAATGGCATTCAATATAACGGAATGTGCATTGTTCTGACATGAATTTTGGAAACAAATCTACTTGAATATATTCAACTTAGTGTTCATTACAACGACATTTTCAATAAATTGTTTTCTGGTTGTATAGTATGGTTGTTTTCTAATAGTACAGTATGGTTATTTTCTGACAGTACAGTATGGTTATTTCCTGATAGTCCAATATGGTTGTTTTCTGATAGTATAATATGGTTTTTTCTGATAGTACAGTTTAGTTGTTTTCTGGTATAGTAGTAGGATTGCTTTCTGGCAGTACTGTGTGTAGTTTTCTGATAGTACAGTATACTTGTTTTCTAATAGTACAGTATGGCTATTTTCTGACAGTACAGTATGGTTATTTCCTGATAGTCCAATATGGTTGTTTTCTGATAGTATAGTATGTTTTTCTGGTAGAACAGTATAGTTGTTTTCTGACAGAGTAGTAGGATTGCTTTCTGACAGTACTGTATGTAATTTTCTGATAGTACAGTATACTTGTTTTCTAATAGTACAGTATGGCTATTTTCTGATAGTACAGTATGGTTATTTCCTGATGGTTGTTTTCTGATAGTATAGTATTTTTTTCTGGTAGAACAGTATAATTGTTTTCTGACAGAGTAGTAGGATTGCTTTCTGACAGTACTGTAAATGTAATTTTCTGATAGTACAGTATGATTGTTTTCTGACAGTATAGTATGGTTGTTGTTTTCTGATAGTACAACTGGTTGGCTGGTTGGTTTCTGATAGTACAGTATGGTTGGTTGTCTTTGATAGTACAACATGGTTGGTTGTCTTTTATAACTTACAGTATGGTTATTTTTCTGATAGTACAGTATAGATGGTTGTCTTTGATAGTAAAGTATGGTTTATGGTCATTTGTTTGATAGTACAGTTTGGTTGGTTGTTTTCTGATAGTACAGTTGATCGCTTTCTGGTAGCGCAGTATCATGTTTTCTGATAGTACAGTATTACATTTTCTTATAGTACAGTATGGTTGTTGTTTGATATTATACTATGTTGTTTTCTGATTGTACAATGCTGTTATTTTCTTTCACAGGAAGATTATGATCGGCTACGTGTGATATCGTACATGAATTGCGACATCTTCCTCATCTGTTTCTCGGTCACAGACAGGGAATCTCTGGAAAGTGTTGGCGAACATTGGGTACCAGAACTGCGACATTACCTCCCACAGACTCCGTTCATACTCGTTGGGACGGGCAAAGACAGGCGGAATCAGGAGCAGGGAGTCAAGGTCGGTGGTACCGGTTTTCATTGGTGGTTTTGTGTCCCAGTCTCCCCTTGTAGACAGAGAGTTTAGGCTATAATCAAGATTTACTATTTTGGTCATGTTAATCCTTTACATGATGACAATCCATGTTAGATTTAATGACCATGGTGATTTCTACTACCTTAACTATTACTATGGCTTAACCCTTTGCCTGTTCAATATTCATGTAAGAAAATTTTAATAATGATATCATGAATATTTATTAGCTGTAGTTTTATAATGTAACATTTTCGAGGAATATTTTTGATCTGTTAAAATTTGTAGAATCAGATCTACATCATGTCAAAATCAAACAGAGCAGACACTGATCAGACGGCTCCTATAGGAGCCGTCTGATCTGGGTCTAGTCTGTTTGCAAATGTGTGGAAATACGTTTATATGAAGGATAAGGTTAACGAACTAGGGAAACTTTTACTATGTCAGCCACTGTGGGATCAGGTCTATATGATTTCATAAGCAACAAGAATAGGCCCTAATCAGACGTAGAAAAGCGTATTTATGGAGTAAAGCAATACATTTACCATTGTGTTTGTATTAACCCATTTGCTCCCACGATCCCATATATGGGACGTAGGCAAACAGTGAAGACTCTGATCAGACGCCGCATAATGCGGCGTCTGATCAGAGTCTACACTGTTTGCTGATAGGAATTTCAATAAAAAACAAAACGAAATTGAAAATTTAGGCCAGGCATCCCTTAGATAGAAAATAGACTAATCCAATATATAAACATGGAAGCATCCAATGGGAGCAAATGGGTTAATATAATGAGACATTCATCCAGACCAATCCCGTCCCATCCTTAGTACTTAAATCTTGTCAATGTCATATACACAAACACACATGTACATGTTGTTCAGCTGACATACCTAGTAAATGCAGTTTATGTGAGCATTGTTTTATTGACTCGTACTTTTCCAGTAGGATTGGCACAGAACAGAACGTACAATACGCTGATAGTTATTCATTATTGCTGCTCTCATATAATTATCTACCTAATTACTAGTATTATGAATGGTTCGTGCTCTGTAACAAACACTCAAATAGCATAATCAACATGGGAATACTGCCTACAACTAAAGTGATGCAATGTTAAGTGGCAAACAAATTTCAGGGGATAATCCTTTCCCCTCATACAAACGCTTTCTCGTACCTTATGAAACAGAGTAGACCAAGAGCAGACTGCTCCTACAGGAGTCGTTTGATCGGGGTCTGCTTTGTTTGCTAATAAAATAGATCTGAATCTACAATTTCTACAAATTTCAAAGAAGTAGTGCGTATGTATGCCATTATAAAACAATCAGCTAAAAATATTCATGACGTCATCATTTCTTACATAAATATTGAACAAGTAAAGGGTTAACCCTTCTCTTGCTGAATTTTAAAACACATGTCTCCTTCTTTACCCATGCCCTGTTGTATAATTACATATATATTCACTGTGTACAAGTATTTCGCTGTGCAATCACTGCTGCGGAGTGCACTGGTTGCACAATCAACTTGTAAATAGTGAAGACCCAGATGAGACAGCTCCTGCAGGAGCTGTCTCATCTGGGTCTTCACTATTTACAGGTAGGTATATTGACGCGAATAGCAAGTAAAGGTTTAACAGGGCGGAAATCCGTGTTGCATTGTTCTGATATTGGCAATTGTCTAGCCAATAATGTAAAATCATAGTCCTCTGGTGAATAAAAGAAGCATTTAAAGGACCAGTCAGTCATCAAGCGGCTAACCCTTTAACCCTTTCAGGTTAACAGTAAAGACCCAGATCAAAGGGCTCCTGAAGGAACCCTCTGATCAGGGTGTGCACTGTTGGCTAAAGTCATTGATGTCAATAGCTTATACAGTAAACCCTCTCTATAACGGCCACTAAATTACATCAAGTATTTTGTGTTGAAGGCAGGTGGATGCTTAAAACAAGGTGAAAGTAAAACAAAACGCTCCTATAGGAGCGTTCTGTTTTACTTTCACCTTGCTTTAAGCAACCACCTGCCCTAAATACCAACTAATTAAAACAAGTAAGTGGCCGTTATAGAGAGGTTTTACTGTACCAGCAAATATTGTGTTTGCTCTTCCCCTCAATGTGAAAATTGGATGAGTTCCAAAATAATATCTGGACGGGCTTTCTTTAAATAATAGGGGAATAAATTGGTTAAACAGGTGCAAATAGTCAGTTATTATTCCATTGTTATATATGTTTCAGAAGTTGAACATACTGTTGAACTTCAATATCTCGAACTCGGATAAGTCCAAGATAACTTGAATCAAAAGCTCAGTCCTTCAAAATTAAAAATACAGAATTTCTCTAAGATATATCACCGTGCATATCTAGAAACACGTGTGACAGCTTAATGCAGTTCTAAAGTAATGCTGAAAGCTCCTAAAGGAGCTTTCAATATTACTTTATACCCACATTAAACTGTGAACTCGATAAATTGTCCAGATTAGAAATCGGATTACTCGAGTTTCTGCTACCTCGAACTATTTGGTATGGTCCCTAGAAGTTCAAGATACCGAAGTTCAACTGTAGGTACTATATTGATGATATGGAACATTGATCAGTCTATATCATTCTTTATTTCTCAAGAAAATCCATAGATGAAATAACGTATTTCAAATATTCTCCATCAAACCCTATGTTGTCACTACACTGTGAAGTAACGTATTTCAAATCTTCTCAATCCAACCCTATGTTGTCACTACTCTTTAGAATCGTCCTTTCATTTTTTTTCAGGTTGATACAAAATCCGTAGTGTCTTTCAAAGAAGCAGCGGAAACAGCAGCGAAAACTGGTGCAAACACTTACATTGAATGTTCGTCGTTGACGGGCGAGGGCGTGCCTGACGTCATCCGGGAAACAATAGAAACGCTGAAAAAGGCAGCGGCCTGTAGAGCAAACAAAGCTGTGTGTTGTCACTGCAGCATTGTATGACTGACTCTACACAGTTGATTCTTTATTCAATGGATTGACTTGTAAAGCGTCAAGGTATGATAGGGTAATTATACGGCGATGCCATATGCAGCCTAGTCTGGAAAGCCCATTGGCAGTGATAGTCCAGATTGTTCTGGATCAAATCTGTAACCGATGAAGTGATAATTATGTGATATTTCCGATTCTCTTGAAATTGGCTCTTCGAGTGACTGTCACTGGTCCAATATCCTTGCTTGGTCGCTGCAGCCATGAACTTATATAGGCATCATCACCAGGGTCGTTTTCTGGCCGGTCTGCCGGAGGCATCATCGACTGACTCCATTTCTGGCGGTGTGCTTGTTTTGACATCATCAACTGACCACATTTCTGGCGGTCTGCTGTGTACATTACAAACTGACACCACTTCTGGTGGTATGCTTGCTGTATGCATCATCAACTGACTCTATTTTGGCAGTCTGCTGTGTACATTACAAACTGACTACATTTCTGGTGGCCTGCTGTAGGAATCACCAACTGACTCCATTTGTTGCGGTCTGCTGGAGGTATCATCAACAGACTCCGTTTCTGGCGGCCTGCTATATGCATCACCAACTGACTCAATTTCTGGCGGCCTGCTGTAGGCATCACCAACTGACTCAATTTCTGGCGTCCTGCTGTAGGCATCACCAACTGACTCCATTTTTGGCGCTCTTACAACAGAGCAATGGGCCTTTGAATTCACGTTTGAATGTGAAATATCATACACTCTTTCGTGGCAAATATGCTGAACCTCACACGAACGAAAGAACAACATTATATGAAATAGGTGTGTGCCTTAATCACATTGACCTTGTATTATACAGCGGAGAGGACAAATATCAGATATATTGATCGGCTGTGATAAGTGTGTGTGCGTGTGTGTGGTGCCGAGCTGTGGTTGAATTAACCCTTCACTCCATGAATATACATGTACCAAATACTGACAACATTTCTTGCTTTTAACAACTCTTGCTTTAAGCACATGTCGTGGCTTAAAAACAGCCACCTGTCTTTTGTAAGATAATTATATTTATTTATCAAGTAATATAGAGAGGATCTTACATGAGTGTTCATTACAAATTGTTTTTAAGAAACGAGTTTACCATAATAATATGACACGAGCTTTCGCGAAGGTAATGTTTATTATAGTAAACGGGTTTCATGAAAACAATTTGTAATGAACACTCGTTTAAGATTCTTTTTATCACATAACCCTTAAAAAAAGTGCCATATACTATATCTGACTGTTGTTTCAGCCATTGTTTACAGCGAAGTACATGCGTATTTAAATTGCTCATTTGCATAAAAACGCACTGAGTCTCGTACATTTCGGCGATTTACGGCATTCTATTTCGGCACTCCCACACGACAGATTATGTGATAAACATGTATATATACACCATGTTCTCTGTTCATGGCTGAAAATTTAGCCATTGTGTAAAAATAGTATTTCAAGCAATATGCCTAAGTACTCAATTTCAACATTGGATTCAAGGTTGATTTTATATTATTGGCAGTCAACAAAGCGCCTACGAGATAAACGCAGTTTGATCAACAGTCTAATTTCATTCTGAAGTATCTGACTGATCAGATTTGAGCTTATCCCTTATCCCTAAGCGCATTTTGGCGCATCTGCAAACAGAGTAGACCCAGATCAGACGGCTCCTATAGGAGCCTTCTGATCAGGGTCTGCTCTGTTTGCTTATGGTGTAATATAGATCTGATTCTACAGCTTCTGCCTGAGGCAAAATGTCCTGTGTTCATATGCCATTATAAAAAATAATTTTATTAAAATTCATGACGTCATTATTTCCTACATGAATATTCATCAGGTAAAGGGTTATCCATGCCCTGGCCAACCAGATACAGTAAAACCCCTCTAAACCGGAATTCTAATAGAGAAAAATAGCTATCTATAGGCAGTTGGCTTCTTAATGCAGGGCACGTGTGTGTGTAAGACGTACAGAAAGCTCACCCAGCATTAACCCTTTCGCTGCCAAACTCTGTCGTCTGCTAGCTTTGTCGTCTGCTATAAATTTTCATTTTTTTTATTTTCTTCATTTTTGTTTCATAAACATAATAACAGTAACAAACAGTTTGGATCCTGATGAGACGCCGAGTTACTCGGCGTCTCATCTGGATCCAAACTCTTTGCATAGGTAATCACAGATCCGGCATTGGCAGCGAAAGGGTTAAGCTGCCACCTGTCTCCAAGACCGATATTTATACTAATTTGTTAGTATAGAGGAGTTTTACTGTATTTGAGAATTAACTCAGACTCAAGTAAAAATGTGTGTAACGTATTGCTAATAGAGGAGAAATACTGTAGCCGTATTGGTCTCTCGCTGACTGCATACTTATGCAGACTGTCTGCTGATGACTGGATGGTTTGCAAAGCTATTTTGTAATGTGTTTGTTAAACTTTGACCAGTATTGCTTATTACATTCCTATATGTTTGAGCAGGTTTTTCTGAAAACCTCATTGTGTACATTGTAAATTGAAACTTGTTTATTGAATGTTCATTATAAGGTCGCATTTGCTTCGTATGTCATAATTATAATTCGTTAATTTTAAGAATAAACATGCTCAAATGAACTTGATTGTTGTACTTTTTTGTTCTGGACTACAAGACCATTCTCAGAACGATTTGTCATATTTAGGAGTGCAATATAGTGGATAAGGAAATGTTCTTTTTATGCTCCACCATAAAATGCCCGGGGCATATGTATGCATAGCATTACATATGTGTGTCATTCCGTCCTTCTGTTCTTTCGTCATTGTTTTGCTTCCACTGTACTTGCGGATATTAACCCTTTCACTACCAATGTCGCAAAAATGCACCACGACAAATAGTGAAGTCCCAGATCAGACGCCGCATTTTCAAGGCGGCGCCTGATCAGGGACTTCACTTTTTGTCTCAAACTTTATTTCTACATATATATGTGCTTTATTCCTTTGAAATTTGCATTTATTTATCTCATTTCCTTATTTTATTTTTAACAAAACTGGTTTGCAGACGACAGTTAGAAATTGGACGCCGAAAGGGTTATGCATAATTCGTGTGTATGGCGATATATTAACGGTATACAGATCAAGTTGAAAATTCGTTCCGGTTGACCAATTTCCAATAGTTATGATCATTGGTCTTTGAAAAGTTGGCAATTCCATCATAAATCATAAATATGGACTTTTGCTGTAGTGCTTGCAGACATGATATTGACATCTGGAATTTATATTCGTTCCTGTTGACTTTTTCAATATGGTTTAGGCCCATGGATATGTTTTCCTTCTGTCTAGGATGATTTCTGCAGTTTCAATATGGATTAGGCCAATGGGTTTTCCCTTCTGTCTATGATGTTTTCTGCAGTGCTTGCAGATATTGAGCTGGATGTATGGATGGAGTTTAGTAATTTACAGATATGGTTTGATTATCATTCCAATTGACTAATTTTTAACATAGTTATGTATGGAAAACCATTCTGCCATGCTAATTGCTAAATACAAAATGCGAAATGATTTTTGCCAATTGTGTAAATTGCAAGGGAATGTCCCAAATGATAGATGTAAATGACAAATGCGAAATGCTTATACTAGCATTGAACAGTGCCATTTTAAAGTGACTGTACATTTGTTACATGCATGTTTATTTACATTAAAACTTATTGCACTAGTTACTAAATTAAAAATGACACTATTCAATGCTAGTAGTGCAAACATGCATTTAACAATAAGCATTTCGAACTTCGCATTTGTCATTTACATCCATCATTTGGAACATTCTGGTTCTTTCCCTAGCAATTTACACAATTGGCAAAAAGCATTTCGCATTTTGCATTTAGCAAATAGCATGGCGTTCGATAGTTATGTAATACTTATATATTTTGTTCTACAACAAAGTATAATCGGTCTTTTCCGTTCACATTTTCCGCGTTTTGCCGATGATCACACGATCCCTCCTTTGTTTGCGTAACAGTTTTTCTCGGAAGTAGTCGGAGAGATGCGAATAGCGCGAGCAGATACGAAACTAAAACCCACCCCGAATAAAACTGAAACATCGGGGAATAATGTCGGGATCTTCAATATCAAACACATGAATATTTTGTCATTTTCAACGTTTATTAGATCGGTCTTCTTGCGATATACAACTTTTCAGCATATAACCAAATGAGTTGTGTATATTTTAGGTATTTTTGAAACGCGTCAAATGTAGGACTTCCCCTTTAATTAAGCAGCAATCAGTTTGAAATAATTACTGCAAACCCATTTCAGAAAAAAACTCTATGTGAAAAAAAAGACACAAAATCTGGTTGCATGCTATAGTCTCAAACCAATTGCATGGGTAGAATGCCCGCTGTCTGAGTGGAGGGTAGTAGGTTTGACAACATACATGTATCGGGTCGTGTTTGAAACAGACCTAGCACGGTTCTATAGTGGCGCCCTTATTTGATGATCAGTGTCAGATCCGGGCGACTTGATATTAGTAAGCTTTAGGTTGGTGTGGACCAAAGTCGCCCCACGAATATTCTGCTTTACATTATGCATATTCAAAGGCAGCATGGAAATATTTCCAAGCCTCCCTTACTTGTATAAACCCCGACAGAGACAATAATTTCTCCTTTATTTCTGCACGACACCCTATGCTGTGACCGCTCTTTGAGACGATTTTTTGAAGTCAATTGTTAACCTATAAACAGAGAGCCAATGATCAGACAGCTCCTACGTAGACCATCTGGCATGGGTCGACACTGTTTGCAATTTATGCGTTAATGACATGACAGGCTTATCAAATAAAGCATTAACCATCTCTTGCTGAATTTTAAAATACATTTCTCCTTCTTTACCCATGTCCTGTTGTATAATTACATATATCTTCACTGTGTACAAGTATTTCGCTGTGCAATCACTGCTGTGGAGTGCACTGGTTGCACAATCAACTTGTAAATAGTGCAGACCCTGATGAGACAGCTCCTGCAGGAGCTGTCTCATCTGGGTCTTCACTATTTACAGGTAGGTATATTAACGTGAATAGCAAGTGAAGGGTTAAGAAACGAGTACAATGGTTTCTAGATCAAATTATATGAGTGACGCAATTGCTGGAAATTTACAAAACGTATTGACCGTTTAGAAAAAAACAACTCTTAACCGGAATTCTAGTAGAGAAGAATTTAGATACTTTTAGGCAGGTGGCTGCTTAATGCAGGGTGAAAGTCATGCATTAAGCTGCCACTTATCTTCAAGACGGATATTGATACTAAATTGAACGCCCGGTTTAGAAGGGTTTTACTGATCATAAATTGTTGAACTCGCAGATGGTCAAAAGCAGCAGAGATCACTAGAAATACTCTTTGTGACTCGAAACAATTGGTTGAAGAGGAGGACACTTGAGTCTGAATGTTTTTGACATAAGCCATCTCACACTAACAAAGACAATCAGGCCCTGGACAGACTAGAGCTCGTGCCACGTAAGTGGTTCTCATCAAAGTGACACTCTAAGACTTCCGCCCAGGAGAGACAACGTGATGAGCATGGGGCCCGGAGTGTACTTACAGCATATATGCATAACCTGTCCTAAGCGTCAATTCGTATATTGCACGTATGGTGTTATACAGCAGGTGGTTGCTTAATGCAGGGAAAAATCAATGCAAAAAGCTCCTATATGAGCTTTCAGCAGTACCTTTGGTCTCTATTAGGCTACCAACCTGCCTAGCAGACCTACAATTACGGTAAAACCTCTCTATAATTGCCACTAAATTACATCAAGTATATTGTGTTAAAGTCAGGTGGCTGCTTAAAGCAAGGTGAAAGTAAAACAGAACGCTCCTATATAGGAGCGTGCTGTTTTACTTTCACCTTGCTTTAAGCAGCCACCTGCCCTAAATACCAACTAATTAACATAATTCAGTGGCCGTTATAAAGATGTTTTACTGTATACCTCTTCCTGATAGCCGCGTAACTCTTTACTCCATAAATACAACATTCTATACGCCTTTGTAAACAAAGAACCACCATATAGGAGCCGTCTGCCAAGGGTTTGCTCTGTGCTGAAGATATAACATAGATCTAGTTCTACAGTTCCTGTCTGAGCCAAAATGTTCTGTGTCCATATGCAATTATAAAAAACAATCGAATATTTACTACTCATGATGTCATAATTTCTTACCAGAATGTTCATAAAGTAATGGGTTAAGACAGGTTCTACTGTATTTACGGCACTGTGTACCTATGTGTGATGTTATTTACAGGCACTTTGGTTTCAGATGAGATACCGAGCAATCTGACGTCTCATCTGGATCCAAACTGTTTGCCTATCAGACGCTGAATTCTGGAGAAAAATACGCTTCGATAATTTAACCCTTTCACCGCCAATGTCGCAAAAATGCACCGCGACAAAAAGTGCAGTCCCAGATCAGACGCCGCCTCAAAGGCGGCGTCTGCATGGTCTGATCAGGGACTTCACTTTTTTGTCTCACTCTATTTCTATATATGTTTATTCCTTTGAAATTTGCATTTATTTATCCCATTTCCATATTTTAGCGAATGATTTAACAAAATTGGTTTGCAGAGGACAATTAGAAAGTTTGCGCCACAGCGGTTAAAATTAAGCAGACAAATTTATATTATTATTAAAGTGGTAAGTGGCAAGAGTACAAAACCAGCGTTTTAAACTTTTGAATGCAGGAAACAAGTGTATTGACATTTATGAGAAGTGCACACCCAGATCAGTGGATTCGTAGAGGTGCTATTTGATCAGGGTCTGCACTGTTTGTCATCTAAACCCTCTATCAAATTGTATTATTTTATAACACATAGACAAACAAGGATGGAGCATTCCACTTAGGATATCCGTCATTCAAACGGCTAAGCCCAGTTGTTAACAATTGTTCCTAGAAACATTTGTATTGGTTTTTTCCGTACTATATAGATATCAGAATTCATGTGTCTGCGTTGACAAGTCCGCCCTACTATGCTGTTATAAACAGGATCGGTTTAAAGGCACAGGTGCCAGGCGCGTGACCATTTCATAAATACTACTGACACACAACTTCAAATACGTTTAGCCATTACAATTTGACGGAGATTTTTTTTTTAATTTTTGTTCGTACAGTATAGTACCATAGTATTATACTATACGAAAAAAAACATTTCAAAACTTTTTTTTCTGTCAAAGTATGATGTCTAAATGCATTTGAAGATGTCTGTCTGTAGTATTTATGAAATTGTCACGCGCCTGGCACCGGTGGTTAAAGGCACATTATTACAACCAAGGGACGTGCACCGAGTGAACTCTATAGTTAACACTTTACTCCATGAATATTCATGTAAGAAATAATGGCATCATATCAATTAAGACTATTTTTCTTATATAGCACAATGACACAGGAAATCTTGGCCATGGCAGAAACTGTAGAATCTCATCTATATCTAAGCAAAACAGAGCAGACCCTGATCAGACGGCACCTATAGGAGCCGTCTGATCTGGGTCTACTCTGTTTGCAAAGGCGTATTTATGGAGTAAAGGGTTAAACACTGATGGTCTGTTGCACTCTGATAATTCAACGTTGAAAGGGTCTACCTCTATCATGTTAATATCTGCTTAACCCATTACCTCATAGGCTATTTTTAGATACCTCTTTGAATAAGTCTACCGAAAAGGAGTATTTACTAGAGAAATGAAAACTATTGCAACTGTGCAGTTTTGAAACCATTGTGATAAACAGAGCATTTGCTCTTATGGAGCAAATGCTCTAATCATCACAATGGTTTCAAAAAGTGACTTTTACAAAGGCGTAATTATGTTGATATCTGCTTAAGCCTTTCCCTAATGAACATTTTTGCATAAATTGATGGCTTCATGAATATTCATTAACTTAGCTTTTATAAAATAAAACAAGAGTGCCAGTGGGCACAATATACGCCCGTCGAGGTTTTGTTCAACATAAACTGGGGTTAACGTATTTGCTAAATTCAAATTCTAAGTCCAATTTTGCGACCAAGTTTCAAAAAGTGCCATAATTGTGTCTAAATGCTTGAGATGAAGATGAAGCTTCTGATGGTGAACAAATGTTTCAAGTTTAAAAGCTTTATCTGAAAGGATTATGTAAATAAGTGGACTTTAACCAAAACCTTAACCAAAAATTCCAAGCTAAAAAGCGTCATAATTATGTCAAAATATGTACTCTTGCCTACAAGTGAAGCTTGTGATGGTGAACAAGTGTTCCAAGTTTAAAAGCATAATCTAAAAGGGTTATGTAAATAAGTGGACTTTAACCAAAACCTTAACCAAAATTTCTAAGTTAAAAGGGGGCATAATTCTGTCAAAATGTTGGCAGAGTTATGTACTCTTGCCTACAGGTAAAGCTTGTGATGGTGAACAAGTGTTCCAAGGTTAAAAGCTTTATCTCAAAGGGTTATTTAAATAAATGGACTTTAACAAAGCCTTAACCAAAAATTCTAAGTTAAAAAGGGGAATGATTCTGTCAAAATGTTTGACAGAGTTATGTACTCTTGTCTACAGGTGAAGATTGTGATGGTGAACAAGTGTTCCAATTTTAAAAGCTTTATCTCAAAGGGTTATGTAAACAAGGGCATGTTGTATTGCTATGCAAGACACGAGTCCCCCACAGGACTGAAAAAAACCTCCACTCTCCCCAACCCATCCACCCATGGTGTGGTTGACCATGGTATATACATGACCACCTGAATGGTATTAGTACCTACTTTCATACATTGAATCAGTAAATAAAAAGTTATTGTCCCGACAAGAAAATATGAAAAAGGGGAGTAACTCCAAAAATATTGATGCTAGAGTTTATTGCCCTTGTGCATGACACTACATCTCATCACGCTTGTTCCATATGAGAAGTTTCAAATCAATTGAACCAGTACATAAAGAGTTATTAACTGGACAAGAAAATATGAAAAGGGGAATAACTCCAACAATATAGATGCTAGAGTTCTGGCCCTTGTGCATGACACTACCCCTCATCATGTGTGTTCCATGATATGTGAAGTTTCAAATCAATTGAACCAGTAGAGAAAGAGTTATTGTCCGGACAAAAAAATATGAAAAAGGGGAATAACTCCAAAAATATTGATGCTAGAATTATGGCCCTTGTGCATGACACTACTCCTGATCATGCTTCTTCAATGTGTGAAGTTATAATGAATTTGGCCTAACTTTGTAGGAGATATTGCCCGGACACGAAGTGTGACAGACGGACTGACAAGAAAATATGAAAAAGGGGAATAACTCCAAAAATATTGATGCTAGAGTTATGACCCTTGTGAATGACACTAGCCCTCATCATGCTTCTTCAATGTGTGAAGTTATAATGAATTTGGCATAACTTTGTAGGAGATATGGCCCGGCCACGAAGCGTGACAGACGGACGGACGGACAGACGGACGGACAGACAGACAGACGGAATCGAGCAAACCTATAGTCCCCCAACCGGTAACCGGTGGGGGACTAATAAATGGACTTTAACAAAGCCTTAACCAAAAATTCTAAGTTAAAAAGGGGCATAATTCGGTCAAAATGCTTGACAGAGTTATTTTCTCTTGCCTACAGGTGAAGGTTGTGACGGTGAACAAGTGTTCCAATTTTAAAAGCTTTATCTCAAAGGGTTATGTAAACAAGGGCATGTTGTATTGCTATGCAAGACACGAGTCCCCCACAGGACTGAAAAAAACCTCCACTCTTGCCTACAGGTGAAGGTTGTGACGGTGAACAAGTGTTCCAAGTTTCAAAGCTTTATCACAAAGTGTTATGTAAATAAGTGGACTTGTTCCACATAAATTGAGGTTAACATTTTTGCTTAACGCAAATGCTAAACGCAAATTCTAAGTCCATTTAAGCGACATTGACCTTGGATAAACGAGCCGGGACTTGGCAGGCTACTGTAGCATGTCTAGATAAACATTGTGTTAAATTTGGGAAGGATCCACCAAGCGGAACTTGAGTTAGAGATGTTACAGACAGACAGACCGGTTAACATTTTTGCTAAACGCAAATTCTAAGTCCAATTGTGTGACCTTGACCTTGGATAAACAAAACGGGACTTGGCAGGCTACTGTAGCATGTCTAGACAAACATTGTGGTTAAATTTGAGAAGGATCCACCAAAGGGAACTTGAGTTAGAGATGTTACAGACGGACAGACAGCGCCATTCCACAATACGTCCCGTTTTTTCAAATGGGCGTATAAAAACTATTTAAAAGGGAATTATTGGTTTAGGTAGAAACCGTTGGATCAGATCTATATAATAATGTCATAACCAAACAGAGCTGACCATGATCTGGGTCAAATCTTCTAGAACAGGCGGTTATCATCATGTGAAGGAAAGGGTTAACCCTTTCCATGTTCTGTATTTAGGCTAAATTTCAATACCTACTGAATATTCATTAACAAACAAGAGTACCGTATACGGTACATAATACGCCCACTTGCAAACTTTCTCTGATTCAGCATGCCTTATAAGTGTTGACATTTTCTAATCTGTGCTTCAGATCTTGATTTCCATATTAAGGAATGAACCTCAAAAAAAACTCCGCTTCAAATTTTGTTGCTTAAAACATTTGTGTTAAGTTTCATTTATATTATTTTAATAGTTTTCCCAGAAAACAACAGTCAAACTAAAAGTTGACCGACAAACAAAGCAACAAACACACAAAGTTCAAGGAGCATAACTTTAGAATAAAATGACATATCAAAACTCCCGCAATATATGTGAAAATTCACATTAAGGTTTAACCATATAAAGAAATTGAAGTAAATATCATTTCAAATGAAAAAGTTATTGTCATTCTCATATTTGCATAGATTTGCATTATTTTTTTAAGTGCAAGGGCCATAACTCCGAAACAACAAATCAAATGATCCTCAGAATCGAATTAGCTTCAGGTCTTGATGCATTAAACATGTGTATGAAGTTTCTTTAATATCTGTCAATCAGTTTTGCCAGAAAACAGCGGACAAACTATATGCATATATTTGCATTATTTTTTAAGTAAATGGGCCATAACTCCGAAACGACAAATCAAATAAACCTCAAAATCGACTCAGCATCAGATCTTGATGCATTAAACATTTTTGTGAAGTTTCATTAATATCTCTCAAATAGTTTTCCCAGAAAACAGCGGACAAACTATTTGCATGTATTTGCATTATTTTTTACGGACAAGGGCCATAACTCTGAAACGAAAAATCAAATGATCCTCAGAATCAATTCAGTTTCAGATCTTGATGCATTAAACATTTGTGTGAAGTTTCATTAATATCTGTCAAATAGTTTCCCCAGAAAACAGCGGACAAACTATTTGCATTATTCTTTTAAATACAAGGGCCATAACTCCGAACGACAAATCAAATGAACCTTAGAATTGACTCAGCTTCAGATCTTGATGCATTAAACATTTGTGTGAAGTTTCATTAATATCTCTCACAGTTTTTTCCAGAAAACAGCGGACAAACTATTTGCATATTTTTTAAGGACAAGGGCCATAACTCTGAAATGAAAAATCAAATGAACCTCAGAATCAACTCAGCTTCAGATCTTGATGCATTAAACATTTGTGTTAAGTTTCATTAATATCTCTCAAATAGTTTTCCCAGAAAACAGCAGACAAACTATTTGCATGTATTTGCATTATTTTTTAAGTAAAAGGGCCATAACTCCGAAACGACAAATCAAATGAACCTCAGAATCGACTCAGCTTCAGATCTTGATGCATTAAACATTTGTGTGAAGTTTCATTAATATCTCTCAAACAGTTTTCCCAGAAAACAGCGGACAAACTATTTGCATATTTTTTAGGACAAGGGCCATAACTCTGAAATGAAAAACCAAATGAACCTCAGAATCAACTCAGCTTCAGATCTTGATGCATTAAACATTTGTGTTAAGATTCATTAATATCTGTCGAATAGTTTTCCCAGAAAATAGCGGACAAACAAAATGTTGACGGACGAACGAACGAACGAACGGACGGACAGGGCCACGACAATATACGACCACTTTTATTAGGTGGGCGTATAAAAATGGAAGGTGGAACATTGTAAACATTTTAGAAAGTAAAGAAACAGATCTATCAATTTTTATTAGCAAACAGAGCAGACCCTGATCAGACGGCTCCTCTAGGAGCCGTCTGATCTGGGTCTGCTCTGTTTGCAGATGCATGAAAACACATTTATATGAAGGAAAGGGTTAAACTTATGTGTTAGTCTTAGCAAAACTATTCACCGTGTGTCGAACAGCTTGGATTGAAATAAAATCCCGAGATACTCGCCATGTGATCTCGCTATAAGATCTGCATCCAAGAATTCAGGGTTGCCACAAATCAGAGGAAACAAAATTCCCTGACAATTCCCTGACATAATTTTAAATTTCCCTGACATGTTACATCGCGACATTTGGTCTTTCTGTCATAAATTGTGTTATATTTTTGAGGAACTTAAAATATGTGGTCTTGGTTCTCAATTTTTTCAAAATTCCCTGACAATTCCCCGACATTTGCCAATATTTTAAATTTTCCCTGACACTTCACAAAATTCCCTGACACTTTCTTGACCTTGAATTTTTTTTAATTTCCCCGACGTGTGGCAACCCCGATTAGATGAGTGCAGATGCCAGCCGTGTCAAGCTTAGCAGGATAGGGATTAGCCTTTTCCCTGTTCTTTGTTTATTCCAAATTTCAATAACTACTGAATATTCATGAACAAAATAGTTACAATGAAAAATGGAAGGTAAAACATTGTAGCAATTTTAGAAAATAAAGAAACAGATCTTTCCAATTCCATTAGTTAACAGAGTAGACCCAGATCAGACGGCTCCTATAGGAGCCGTCTGATCCAGGTGGACTCTGCAAATGTGTGAAAACATGTTTATATGAAGGAAAGGGTTAAGAGAGGATACCGTTATTATGTGAACTTCCAAAATGTCAAACCATTAACCCCTCCCTTGTTGAATATTCATGTAAGAAATACTGGCATCATGAATATTTATTAGCTGCAGTTTTATAATGGCTTATATACACAGTATTGTTTGGTATTGGTAGTAACTGTAGTAAGATCTTAGTTCTTAAGCAGTGTAGATCTACAACAGCCGTCTAACAAAGGTCTACTCAGCTTATGAACTTATATTAGCTACAACTAGTGATCTGGATCTTCTGTTTGCAAAGGTGTGAAAAAGCATTTCTCTGAAGAAAAAGGTTAAATCTTTACTGGACTATTCGAACCCAAATCATGGTTAATAACAAGGCAACTATGAAACTGTCAACACATGGTGCCACTCAAAATCGTGAAACATGATTAAAGGGAAATAACTCGTTAAACGCAAAATCTACTGTCATTTTGAAACAGTATTATGCTATACTAAAATAATACACATAAGTAAAACTGATTGAAAACGCAAACTTCAATCGAAAATGATTAAACATTTATTCAATGCTCATGAAATGCTGTGTTCAAAATACAAGAGTGAGAGAGATGGGATTTTTCAAATATGACATAAAGCATACACATATGACAGCAACTTTTCAAATGGACTCTTGGTAAGTGGATAAAACAATATCTTCTTCATCCTCCAATCAGATCCTCGAAGAGATATTTTCTATAAATCAGGTCAGAGTCATACCTGAAATACTGAAATTTGTTATTTCTCCACAAAACCCTATATTGTGACCATTCTTGAGAATCCTCTCTTTGACCATTCTAACGACTGATCACAACATGATTTGGTGGAGTTAAGAGATATTCTAAAAAAAATAATAAAAGAAACTCAACTGATCCATCTTGTCTATGCTTCTGTTTCAGGTAAACCAGTTACATCAGCAAAACAAAATGACAGTGCCTACCGTCATGTCTACCCCATTATAGCAGTCTCTGGCAAAAACAACAATTCACTTTCTCACATGATTATCAATAGAAGTTCATAGTTCAGTAAGTTGTGGTGCAAGTCATTTTATTCCTCCACTACAGCAAATGGCCACTATTAAAGTAAGAAACGCTTCTAAATAACCCTTTCCCTCATATAAACTTGTTTTCACGCATTTGCAAACAGAGTAGACCCAGATCAGACGGCTCCTAGAGGATCAGGGTCTGGTTGATCAGGGTCTGCTCTGTTTGCCAATAGAATTTGATAGATCTGTTTCTTTGCTTTCTAAAATGTCTACAACGTTCCACCTTCCATATTTCTTTATAACTATTTTGTAAATGAATACTCAGTAGGTGCTGAAATTTGAAATAAACATAGAACAGGGAAAGGGTTAAATCTACCGAAATATTTTCAAGAACACTTCCCTTATTTGTCTACCAAACTCTATTTTGTGACCACTCTTCAGAACGTCTCTTCGAGACGATTATAAAGAGTGATCACAATATAGGTTTTGGCAGAGAAATGACGACTTTAGTATTTCAATAAGAACCTTTTCTTTGTTGCTCAGACAGTGAACATCATTGTAAACCATTCACTATCTCTTTGCACACTAGTGGTAAATATGTGATCAAATATTCAACAGTTTGGATCCAGATGAGACACGGAGCAGCTCGGCATCACATTAGGATCCAAACTGGTTGACACTGCCTGCATTCTATAGAGAAATCAAAATAAATTTTAAAATTACAGCAGATGACAATTTTAGCAGAGATCAATAGCTCAAAGGGAGAGAGTAAATATGCTGTTTTCTTTCAGTACATGTATTAAGATTATCTCAGAATGACATATTTCCAAAATAGAAGCGCACAATTTAAATTGAAAAACTTATCGAGCACATCCAAAAACATTCTATATACATCTACAATGTAACACAAATATCAAATGAATGAAAATGTAATTATACAATGACATGTATCGAAACATTACCGTTACAACAACTGCAAAGTTGTACATGAATCAATTGTAACATGGTTTCAATTCACACATATTCATCAACATATAGTTTCTAATTATCATCTCAAGATGATCCACATATGAAGACACTCAGCATTTAGTGAAATGTCACTGTAAGTCTTATGGTCACTGGTAAATACAGCACAGCCTGCCTTAAGCAGCCATCAAAAACAGGTCTAATTATTGGTCTGTAAGGCTGGTTGTAGCTTAATGCAGGACAAGTTATGTAGAAAGCTCATGCCCTGCAAGAAGTAGTTGCCTACTATTTAAGACTTCTATGTTCAATAAATGAATGGCCATTTAACCCTCACAGTGCGGGACACGAGTCACTAATGTCCTTTGCAAACAGTGTAGACCCAGATGAGAGGGCTCCTAGAGGAGCCCTCTCATCAGGGTCTGCACTGTTTGTCATGTTTCACTTTTCTTTAAAATAAATCCCTAAACAATCACCATAAGCTTGACCTGTTTGAATTTTGGAATAGTCCATTTGAAAACTCAGCATTGTAAGGGTTAAGACAGGTTCTTTTGTAGTAACATCTTTCTACAACAGCCACTCAAATTCTGGGTTTAACCCATTCCCGCATATAGACACCTTTTGACGCGTCTGTAAAATACACTTTATGAAACCATTGTGATAAATAGAGCATTTGCTCCCATGGAGCAAATGCTCTATTTATCACAATGGTTTCAATACTACACAATTCTAAAATTTTCCTTTTTAGTAGTAAATTCTCCTTTTCGGTACATTTGTTCAAAGAGGTAGGATCCAAAAATAGCCTATACGGGAATGGGTTAACAAATAGGTGGTAGCTTAACCCATCATTTCATGAATATTCATGTAAGCAATAATGACATCATGAATATTAATTAGATTATTCTTTGTAATAGCACATGGATGCAGGAATTTTTGGCTTTGGCATAAACTATGGAATTATATCTATATTATATCATTAGCAAACAGGACAGACCATGATGAGTGATCAGATGGCTCCTAGAGGAGCCCCCTGATGTTGGTCTACTGTGTGTGTAGAGGCATCGAAAGGTGATTTATTGAGTAAAGGATTAATGCAGGATGAAAAAGTTATGCAGAAAGTTTCCTTTGTAGCTCTCTGCATATATTTTGTTCTACTTAATCCATTCCTGATAGAAGCATGTGTCGATGCCTTGGAAAAGAGAGTAGACCCAGATTAGAAGGCTCCTGGAGAAGCTGTCTGATCAGTTTCAACTCTGTTTACTAACGGAATCATACAGATTTGATTCTACAGTTTCTGCTATGATCAAACAAAACCCTGTGTTTATATACCATTTCAAAAATTTCAAACTAATACATATTTATGACATCATATATTTCTTAAGCATCCACCTGCTTGTTTAAATCCTCATGAATATTCATTAGGTGGTCACTAGATATGGGTTTTCAGAGGTCCAGATAAGATGCGTAAATTAAAACATTTTCAAGAATCACTTCTTTATTTCTCCACCAAACCCGATGTTGTGACCATTCTTTAGAATCGTCTCTTTGAGAGGATTCTAAAGAGTGGTCACAACATAGGGTTTAGTGGAGAAATGAATATTTTAGTATTTGAGTATGCACCTTTCTCTGTAGCTCTGGGTTTTACTGTATTGTAGAAAAAGGTACCGTTTTAATCTTGATTTGACATGCACATAAAAATATATGTTATGAAGTAGTTGCTTCAATCAACACTTTGCAGGAGTAGAGAGATTAATAACAGCTACACGATCTACCCAGTGTGAGTGTCATTCACAGAAGGACCTCTTTCAACCACCCCATCCACAACCCCCACACAGATAAAACCCATTGCCTGCTGATAGCCTTGCTAACTTCTTAGTAAAATTGTCTACAGTGAACTAACACCACTGTCATTATTTCTATTGAACTTTGAGTGTCATTTTTAGCTCTATATACAAAGCCTATTTTTTGGTAATTTTGTTAACCGTTTACTCCATAAAGATATCTTTCTACACATTTGCAAACAGAGAAGATCTAGATGAGACGGCTGCTATAGGAACTGTCTGATCAAGGTCTGCTCTGCTTGCTTATGCAATTATATAGATCTGATTCTACAGTTCCTGTTTTGGCAAAACATTCATGTATTAATATGCCATCTAAAAAATAAATCTAAGTTACATTCATGATGTTGTAATTTTTTCATGAATATTCATGGAGTAAAGGGTTAAAATGTATTTCTATTTCTCTACCAAACACAATCTTCAAACTGATCAGAATCACCTATCAAAGACAATTCTAATAAGTACCATAAAGATAGATTTTGGCTGAGAAATTGGGAATTTAGAAACATCTGGGTCCATGCTTATAAAACTTTGGCTCAAATCTGACCAATCAAAAGCTTGAGAACAAACTCAGACTCAACTAAAAAGCTTTATAAGCATGGAACCAGTATGCCTGTTACAACTTATGCAAGTTTGTACCAAAGTTAATGAAGATATGTCAAAACAATTTTCAGTTGATATTAATGAAATGTAATTAGTTTCTCTACAGCAGGGATAAGGCTATCTGATATTTTCAACACTGATGTCTGTAGTATTGCTGCCAGTATTTATTTGCCTGCCTGTTTTCGCAGCATGATGTAGATCTTCTCTTTTAGCCAGTCTTTGTTGTGGGGGAGGTATGTGCCAGACGTCTTCTGGAAACTGTGAGAAACAAAATTACTATGTCAATGTGGTATAATAACCATTAATCTAATTAATATTCATGATGTCATTATTTCTTTCATGAAGTAAAGGGTTAAAAGGCATATCTATGAGGTACAAGGTTAAGTCTGTACGATCAACTATAGTTTGAAACAAATCAGCAGATCAAATATAGGAGCTTTCTGCAATGCTTTCATCCTGCATTAAGCAACCACCTGCGTATAAAGAACGAGAGAAGCTCCATTAATTAAATGTTATGCCCACCCTGGGAGCGTTTATTAGAGACAGTTTGGTATTAACCCTTCGCTTGCTATTTGCGTCAATATACCTACCTGTAAATAGTGAAGACCCAGATGAGACAGCTCCTGCAGAAGCTGTCTCATCAGGGTCTGCACTATTTACAAGTTGATTGTGCAACCAGTGCACTCCACAGCAGTGATTGCACAGCGAAATACTTGTACACAGTGAAGATATATGTACTTATACAACAGGACATGGGTAAAGAAGGCGAAATGTATTTTAAAATTCAGCAATAGAAGGGTAGTGCTTAACCCCCTAATCCATAAAAAAAAAGTGTTTCTACGCCTTTGCAAACAGAGTAGTCCCAGATCAGATGGCTCCTGTAGGAGCCGTCTGATCAGGGTTTGCTCTGTTTGCTTATAACATAATTATAGTTATGATTCTACAGTTTCTGCAATGGCAAAAACTTCCTGTGTCCATGGGCTATTATAACAATTAATTCCAGTTATATTCATGACGCCATTATTTCTTACATGAATATTCATGGCGTAGAGGGTTAAACCATGGTGGATATCTAGTTGGTTTACCCTCATATGACCAATGAAACAGAATGCATTGAGTGAAGCAAAGAATCTAATGATGTTAACAGGCAGAAAATGAGACATCTATGTTGGAAAAAATATGATCCAAGTATATTCTAAATGACGTTCAGTGCATACACTTTTTTTCTTTTAAGCAAATATTAACTGTTATAGTGCTTAGCACCACCCAACCTGCATTTGCAAATAGCTTGAATCCAGACAAATGCCAAACTATTTGGCTTCTCATTGGGTTCTTAGCCGTATGCCGCTTGGTCAAAAAGTCTAATTAGCAAAAAATAATGCAAAATATGATTTTTTTTAAAAAATGCATCAGTTTTACAACTTGATAACCATTTAGCTCATACGGAAACTTACACAAGACAACACAGGTCATTCAGTTGATCAACAAAATCAAAAAGCTGACTGATGTCATAGGTGATACTAGGGCAGTCCGGATTTTGTCGTTTCAAATGCTCCTCATAGATCTTGCAGATACCTTCAATGTAAAATAGGAACCATGTATGATATAATGCACATGTAGATATGATTCTACAGTTTCTGACATGGCCAAAAATTCCAGTCTCCATGAGCTACATTGTATTATAACAAGCCCTATTAACCCTTTCCCTGTTCTGTATTTAGGCCAAATTTCAATACCTACTGAATATTCATTAACAAAATAGTTATAAAGAAACAAGGAAGGTGGAACTTTGTAGCTATTTTAGAAACTAAAGAAACATATGTTTCAAATTCCATTAGCAAACAGAGTAGACCCTGATCAGACGGCTCCTATAGGAGCCGTCTGATCTGGGTCTACTCAGTTTGCAAATGCGTGAAAACACGTTTATATGAGGTAAAGGGTTAAGACATTTCACTCTGACCCAGTACATAATGTACATCTATTAAAGTCCATCTTTAACCTTAATCCTCTCAACACTAAATTTTCAGAGTGGAATAAATCATCATTGTTTATTGGTGGAGTCCATACAGTATCAAAGGGTAAAATTTGTGAGGGGATTTAACCCTTTCCTCCATAGGCTATTTTTAAATCCAACCTCTTTGGATGCATCTACTGAAAAGGAGCATTAACTAGAGAAAAGGCATTTTTTAGAATGTTGTAATTTGAAACCATTGTGATAAATGGAGCATTTGCTCCTATAGGAGCAAATGCTCTATTTATCACAATGGTTTCAACAGGTGACTTATACAGAGGTGTAGAAAGACATATTTATGGAGGAAAGAGTTAAAATTACCAATGCAGACCCTGACCAGATTGTTCCTAGGGGAGCCCTCTGAATTTGGTCTATACTCTTTGCAAATGAAAGTGCACTTGTTACCTGCATTGATAGAGTTAACCATTTCCAGTGCTGTGCCTCGGTCTCAATATTTGAGGGGCATAATAAAATCATATACATAATACATGTAAATATTATTTCATATGGACTGTAGAAGTATCATTCAATTACAAAGTCTCAACATCTTATACTGTGTTATATTAACTCTTTGCACGCTCGCGGCAAAACTGTTATTACCTATATGTAAACAGTTTGAATCCAGATGAGACGCCGCATCATGCGGCGTTTTATCAGGATCCAAACTGTTTGTCATCTT
The DNA here is from genome assembly GCA_963576725.1 of Azorinus chamasolen. NCBI lineage: Eukaryota > Metazoa > Mollusca > Bivalvia > Cardiida > Solecurtidae > Azorinus > Azorinus chamasolen. The sequence goes on along the minus strand of OY755235.1, from coordinate 105,573,640 downwards.
GGCCATATTTTTGCAAAGAAATGACAGAAAGTTTATTTTAAGAATTGAAGCAGACGACAATTGTTGCAGATGAAAAATTACTCGGCGTGCAAAGAGTTAATTTCACAATTATTACCGTCATGCACACAAACTATTCAAGTAACTGATACAGATAATTTATCTCTGCCTAATGACATTTTTAACCCTTTACTCCATAAACACACCTTTATTTGCCTTTGCAAACAGAGTTGACCCAAATCAGATGCCTCCAATACGAGCTGTCTGATCAGGGTGTGCTCTGTTTGCTTAATTAAGGAACAATGTCAGGGTTACAGATAAGGTGCGTATCTGCGTAAATACGCAATTAAATTCAATTGGAAAGCAATTATTTTTAAACGCATGCGTACTAAAAATCAGTTATAAAAGTGGTTTACGCAAAAGCATTCAAGCAAACGCGTATTAGTATGCAATACTCTTAGGCATAATTTAAATTATGATGATAAATAACTATAGTTTAATGTGACACCGTACTTGTTTTAATGCAACACCGGTTAGACTGGTTATTCATTTCGTAAATACAGCTTATTTTATGGGTCCGTTCATAAATCCCGGTATATCAATATAGGATGTTATGCAGCGTCCTATTCATTAGGTTTGTTTCAAATAGTAAACCAGTCAAATCGTCTGCTATATGCATAAACATGGCACCATGAGAATGGAAAAAGAGAACGGAAAAACACTTTCTTTAATTATATTAGTTCTTCCCTTGGCGAACCAGAAATAATTTGTAAATTGCACCATTGGTGAACTTGTGAACAAGGTGTGTAAAAGTACAACTAAAGTTGGCAAAATTGCTGTCAAGAAATATGTTTAAAAGTATCTTTGGCTTAAAACACATTACTCCTGCACAAAAATGAGGTGTTGAAAATGTTGGCAAATGAAGGGCTACATCTAACATTCGGGTGTCGAGTATCAGTAAATGGACTTAGTATTATAGACATAAAAGGGTCTTTCTGTGAAATACATGTACACCAATCTCAGTTATAGCTATAGGCTTAATAACATATATAATGTATTGAATCTAAAACTGTTGGGGTAAAAAAGCAATTCATTTCAAATTGATGGAGTAACAATTTTCTTGATACTCAATTGAAACTCTGATTACCCAATTCTTTGAAAAAGTAAGGAGTAAATACCCAATTAACACAAAACCTTACATGTATCTGTAACCCTGCAATGTAGATCTAATTGGTAAGTTTCCGTGTTGGAAAAAAAATCATATATTAATATTCTATTGTCATAATTAATCTGATTAATATTCATGATGTTATCATGCAGTAAAGGGTTAACAATTCAAATCTTAATGAAAACATCAAGTTGATCATAGTGTCAATTGTTAGTATCTTATATTGATCATCAGTTTTAGAATTAAACTGTTCTGAAGAAATGAATACATGTACTCGTATAGACACCAGTCACAGATATTCACAAATCACTGCTTGAAAACTGACTTCAGTCTACTCATGTGTCTGAGTTCAGTTTAAGTGTTTGTATATCATTAACACTGCATGTTGTTGTCTGCTTCAATTCTTAAAATAAACTTCCTATCATTCTTTTTCAAAAATATGTAAAACAGTTTGGATGGCATTATACTGCGTCGCATCTCATGATCTGGATCTAAATCCTGTGATTTTCTCAAAGTAGCCTTACCTTCCAAGCACTCATTTAGTGACTCATAGTCACTGTACGTCCTTGTGTCTGGCTTGGTGGTTGGCTGCACTAGAAGAATTGTGTGACTCTGTAAGAAGAAACAAGGGTTTTTTGAAATACATCAATGTGTACAGCCCCCATGTACATGTATGAATAACCCATTCCCTCATATTGACACCACTTTCTGAAACCATTGTGATAAATACAGCATTTGCTGCATATGAACAAATGCTCTGTTCATCATAATGGTTTAAAAAATGCATACATGTAATTCTAAAATTGTCCCTTTTTCTAGTAAATGCTCCTTTTCAGTTGATTTTTTCAAACAGGTTGGGTCTAAAAATAGTCTATGCTGACTATGGGTGCCAAATTTTCTGATGAAGTTAAAAAACTGAAAGAGAAAGAGGAAATTTTGAAATGCGAGTGTAACATTTTAGTTTATAGTCATAATAGAATACCGGAATCAGATAACCAAGATGTCAAAGTGCGCATCGAACACATGACAAAAAGCATATAGATAGATGGTGCTCAGAATTCGGCCTTTCAAATCCAACAACAAATGTTGACACGACATCAAACCAGATTATCCGTCTGATCAGGGTCTACTCTGTTTGCCAATGTGTGAAAACATGTTAACATGAAGGAAAGGGTTAAGACAGCATGGATGCCGAATATTGTCAAAACCGAAAGTAGATCGATATATATCACCATTCAGAGTACACAGGTGTGGACTACTTGAATGGCAAGAAACAACAAAATGATATTTCCGATCGTGCATACATTTACCATGCTATTTTTAGCCTGATATTTGTCACATATGCAGCAAAACATGAAATCAAGTCGACCATCCGTTGCCTTACAGAAGTCGACTAGGAGTAAGTCGCAAATCACTTTAGTCAGAACTCTTTCTCTCTTTAAGCTGACAGTCTTTATTTTCCTCCATTACATCAGATTCGGGATCCTTATCTTGATCCACAGACTTTGAATGCATGTCAGTGGGACACAACTGACCAAATATCGTTTGATTTGAATCGATCTTAGCGACTATATTTGGTGGCAGCATCTTGGGTTATCAGGGGTCTTATCGGCGCTGCCATTTTAAAAGGGGCGTTTTCATTGGCTCATTAAGTGCACCCTGTTGATTACTAGTCAATCAAAATCATTGTTGTAAAATACAATGTACTTACAACAGTCGGATGTTGATATCGTAACGCGTTCAAGGTAATAACACTTCCTGAATTTAACTTTGACAGCTACACGCAACCATATTTTGATGCATCCTTCAATACGCTTACACTTTAGGACGATGCGTTTTTTTGCTATTTTAATGCGTCACTGACGCAGGACGAAGACCTAGATTAATCACCGACATGGTGTCGACAATATTTCTCATACGTAAGGAGGGCAAAAATTGAAGGGGGCTAATGTCCGCCATGTTAAAAATACAGGGGGGGGGGGGGGCAAAAGTCAAGGGGGAGGGATGTCCTGGGGGGATGGATGTCCTGGGGGGCAAATGTCTGTATAACGATCATTATGCTGTTTTCCTGTGGATTCGTGGGTCTTAAATGGAAAATTATCTTATGAGTATGACATGTGTGCCTTCCAAGTGTTTTTTTTGTTGCATAGTAATATTTTAAAACATTTATTTATCTTGAAATAATAATTTTTCAGACAAAAATCATCTAAAGTGTTAATTTTACTTGTTAAATAGACCGAGTCGGCTGCTACGAGATCTTGACCTATTTTCCTGTTGATTCGTGGGCTCTAATTGGTCAGTTTTAAAATATCATTTCCGGGCAAGAAAATTTATGTTGTGGGATATTTTGCGGGACGATTCGGTCTGACAAAAAATCGTAACAATGATTTTTTTAAATAATTGGTTATATATAACGCAATTGAAGAAAAATAAACATAACCCTCGATAACGTAATGGCGTTTTTCAAAATGGCGGATAAATAAAATCCAATTTAATGTTTTGATAGATGGCCCCAAAAAGGTCCATGTAAGGGTCTGCAGAAAGGTCCACATACTAACGAGCCCTTTTCATAGAGGTTATTGACAAAAACTGAGTCATGGAAATTAACTCTGTTTTGAGAAAACAGTTAAACTACGTGATTACACAACCCATGAATCGATGAGAAACCACGAATCAATGAGCAAAAGGCATATACCCAACACTCCATCCTTTTTATTCATTATACCCAACCCTCCATCCCCTAGGGGGAGCATAAAATTATTAAGAGCAATGAATGTAATTTCCGATCGTGCATACATTTACCATGCTATTTTTAGCCTGATATTTGTCACATATGCAGCAAAACATGAAATCAAGTCGACCATCCGTTGCCTTACAGAAGTCGACTAGGAGTAAGTCGCAAATCACTTTAGTCAGAACTCTTTCTCTCTTTAAGCTGACAGTCTTTATTTTCCTCCATTACATCAGATTCGGGATCCTTATCTTGATCCACAGACTTTGAATGCATGTCAGTGGGACACAACTGACCAAATATCGTTTGATTTGAATCGATCTTAGCGACTATATTTGGTGGCAGCATCTTGGGTTATCAGGGGTCTTATCGGCGCTGCCATTTTAAAAGGGGCGTTTTCATTGGCTCATTAAGTGCACCCTGTTGATTACTAGTCAATCAAAATCATTGTTGTAAAATACAATGTACTTACAACAGTCGGATGTTGATATCGTAACGCGTTCAAGGTAATAACACTTCCTGAATTTAACTTTGACAGCTACACGCAACCATATTTTGATGCATCCTTCAATACGCTTACACTTTAGGACGATGCGTTTTTTTGCTATTTTAATGCGTCACTGACGCAGGACGAAGACCTAGATTAATCACCGACATGGTGTCGACAATATTTCTCATACGTAAGGAGGGCAAAAATTGAAGGGGGCTAATGTCCGCCATGTTAAAAATACAGGGGGGGGGGGGGGGGGGGGGGGGGCAAAAGTCAAGGGGGAGGGATGTCCTGGGGGGATGGATGTCCTGGGGGGCAAATGTCTGTATAACGATCATTATGCTGTTTTCCTGTGGATTCGTGGGTCTTAAATGGAAAATTATCTTATGAGTATGACATGTGTGCCTTCCAAGTGTTTTTTTTGTTGCATAGTAATATTTTAAAACATTTATTTATCTTGAAATAATAATTTTTCAGACAAAAATCATCTAAAGTGTTAATTTTACTTGTTAAATAGACCGAGTCGGCTGCTACGAGATCTTGACCTATTTTCCTGTTGATTCGTGGGCTCTAATTGGTCAGTTTTAAAATATCATTTCCGGGCAAGAAAATTTATGTTGTGGGATATTTTGCGGGACGATTCGGTCTGACAAAAAATCGTAACAATGATTTTTTTAAATAATTGGTTATATATAACGCAATTGAAGAAAAATAAACATAACCCTCGATAACGTAATGGCGTTTTTCAAAATGGCGGATAAATAAAATCCAATTTAATGTTTTGATAGATGGCCCCAAAAAGGTCCATGTAAGGGTCTGCAGAAAGGTCCACATACTAACGAGCCCTTTTCATAGAGGTTATTGACAAAAACTGAGTCATGGAAATTAACTCTGTTTTGAGAAAACAGTTAAACTACGTGATTACACAACCCATGAATCGATGAGAAACCACGAATCAATGAGCAAAAGGCATATACCAAACACTCCATCCTTTTTATTCATTATACCCAACCCTCCATCCCCTAGGGGGAGCATAAAATTATTAAGAGCAATGAATGTAAAGAAATTTGTTTCTTGAATAATCACAGCAGCTATCAACTTATCCGATAATGAATAAAAGGAAACTGTGCTAGTGAGTACGTAAATTTTGTTACCCCACCCACTTCTCTCCGAAAAAACGTTCGGCTCAATTTCTTATTTCTGTCGTTTTTTACGTATTACATTAAGAGAACTTGTGAAGCACATGCTTAATATCCTTCATGATCATATTCTTGTGTTCACGCAACAACAAAATGTCAATATTTTTACCATTTTCAGCAAATGTAGTGTAATCTTTATTCTGTATACACGCTGCGAGGAAAGGAATAAAACCTGACAACTCTGAATCGTCGTCGTCTTAGAAAAAAATAAATAGATATTCAATATTTTCTCCTTTATTTCATACGAAAAGGGTAATAAAAGATCATATGTGATTGATTGTATTTTTTCAAGGTGCATGAAAGGATATTTTAGAATAATTAGTGAATATTTATATATTGAGTATTTTCTTGTGGTTTATACAATACCATTTTTCAACCGGTGTTCATGTAATTAAATTCCCATATATTTTAACAGCCACCAAGAGTGGCAGTACAAGTGACTGACTGGTAAGTCTTGTCTGACAGTCTTATTCTACACTGCTAATCACAGTCTCACTCGGTAGATTGACTTCCTTGCGACTTCTGCATATCTTGTTAGACCGTAATTCGGTAAATCTGCCAACTAGACTGCCACATTACCGCACAAAACTGCATGTATGATAGAACATAAAGTCAGATGTTGCAAATAATGTTTAATGAAGAAAACTAAGCCTTACTTAAAGGGAAAAAAACAAAAATATTTTGTTCTTACTAATGTAACCAGACCATAGTTTCCCTGTATTGATCCCGATATGTTATGTACATGTTAGTATAACTAATAGTAAGTAACCGAAAGTAGCTCGATATCACCATTTAGAATACACAGATGTGAACTATTACAATGACCAGCTGGTAAGCCTTCTGTTTGTTATATTTATGATTTATTTTACACTTCCGTTAATTGTTCGGTTAACTATGACTTAAGTCGGTTACACTATTTGAATTTCGATACGCAAGTCTTATTATTCAACTCTGGCTCAACATATATTGTACTCATCATTGCTATTTTGTATTTCAGACCCTTTCTTTCCCTTTACTTGTATATCAACATTGTGATTAAAAGAACTCTTAACAACCCTTCTGGATCCGTTTTGATTCCGACTCCGGGTTACACTAATATTCTTGGTGGTTGACGTGTGTCAAAGTCTTAAGTCCCCACGAGGGGTTTGACTCAAAGGAAGATAGATAGAAAAATAAGATATGTTAACCACAGGGGTCTATACCGCTTCATGGGAGTCTATATATACTATATAAGAATATATATAAACTCCCATGAGTACAGACCCCTTTGATTTTAACAACCCCCCCCCCCCCATACCCCATATTAATGCAAGTCACTCCAGTTCACAAGTAAGGGACTAGAGTCACCCTTTCACCATCAATGTCTTTTGTAAGCTGTGTTCTCCCTGTGCCATATATATCTAGTCTAATGTTATTTGTTGTAAACCCGATTGAAGCTTCTTGTATCTTTTATCTAGTCTAATCTCCCATCCAGAGTCTAATCACCTAGCTCCCCCATCTACTTGATTTCTTATCACTTTCCTTCATATATAACACCTTTTCACACCTTTGCAAATAGAGTAGACCCAGATTGTACATCTATAGGAGCCATTTGATCAGGGTCTTCTCTGTTTGTTTAACCCTTTCCTCCATATATAATACATGCACCTTTCTATGCCTCTGTAAAAATCATTTTATGAAACCATTGTGATAAATATAGAATTTTGCTCCTATAGGAGCAAATGCTCTATTTATCACAATGGTTTCAAACTACAAAATTCTAAAATTTTCCTTTTCTCTAGTAAATGCTCCTTTTGGGTAGATTCATTTAAAGAGGTTAGGTCTAAAAATAGCCTATGAGGGAATGGGTTAATAAATGAAATACTAGAGAACAGATTCTACAGTTTCTGTAACAGTTAAACATTGCCATGTTAATAGTGCTGTTAAACATGCGGCTAATTAATATTCATAATCATTATTTCTTATGTAAATATTGAACAGGTAAAGGGTTATTAAACATGGCCAGTAAAGACACTGTTGCGAAGAAGATGAAGACAGCTGTTTCAGTCAGGAATGACATGTCTGCAGTCTTACAGCCTGTCCTGGCAGATGAGTACATGGCCCCTGTCCGGCTTGGTATGAGTTTTTCCATGTAGAGTTTAGTCATAAGAAAAAGTACACATTGGGTTTGGCAAACAGTATAGATCCAGATCAGCTGAACTGTCAAGAACACAGTGTTTGATCAAGATCCACATTGCATGCCAAGTTTGAGATTACAGTATCACAGATGCTGGTACATGTACATGTGTTTAACAGTTTTGACCCTTTTTCTTATGGCAAGGCTCATTGTAGCAGAAAGAAAAGTTTCATAGCTCACCTATTTTTGCACAACTTGCTCAAGATGAGCTTTTGGGATTGGTTAACCCATTTTTCCATAGATAGGCCTGTAAGACCTTTGCAAATGGAGTAGATTCAAATCAGATGACTCCTGTAGGAGCCATTTTGATCAGGGTCTGCTCTGTATGCATATGAAATTGTATAGATCGATCTGACTCTACAGTTTCTGCCAAAGCTGCCAATCCTCTCTTCATTATACCATTTTCAACCTATACATATTCATGATGTCATTACATGAATATTGAACAGGTTAGAAAGGAGTATTCATACGTCAACATGAAAATTCAGTCAATTAATATTCATAAAGTTATTATTAGTTCCCTAACGGCAATGCCGAAGGGGATTACAGGTTTATACTCACTCTGTCCATCCGTCCAAGCGAACATTCAGGGTTTAGGAGGTGAAAGAGACTCAGAGAACAATAGCAAACAATAGGTTCAGTCCTTTAGCTCCTCATTCCTTTGGCAAACAGAGTAGACCCAGATCATATGGTTCCTGAAGGAGCCATCTGATCAGGGTCTGCTCTGTTTGCTTAATAAATTATGATAGATCCGATTGTACAGTTTCTATCAATACCAAAACATTAACCCGTTCCCTGATATTGACAACTTTTGACGACTCTGTAAAAGTAACTTTGTGAAACCATTGTGATAAATAGAGCATTTGCTCCTATAGGAGCAAATGCTCTCTTTATCACAATGGTTTCAAACTACAAAATTCTAAAATATTCCTTTTCTCTAGTTAATGCTCCTTTTCGGTAGATTTATTCAAAGACGTTGTATCTAAAAATAGTCTATGAGGTAATGGGTTAACATGTACATATGCCATTATAAAAACTCAGCTAATAAATTTATTCATGATGTCATTATTTTTAACATAAATATTAAACAGGTAAATGGTTAAAGTCTTGCATGATCAGAAGAACTGGATCAAATTTGAGTAACGTGCAAAGTTTACAATTGTTATTAAATTTATTTATTTTGCATTTTATAAAAGAAAATGTCTAAAACTTACAATCCGGGTACATGGACTGAGATTTTACTCCCATCTTTCCATTTGTCAGATAGTTGCAAGTTTAAAGAATGTAGTTATTCCCTTAATGTGGTCAGGATATCCAGGATTGAAGCAATGGCTTCAGGCCCCCAGTTTTGAAAATACATGTACAACTATTTCTTTTTCAGTTGACATGTACATATGTAGAGTGAGGAACAAGAAAGATACTTCCCAGATACTGAAGTGAGTTTGGTGTATGATAGAGTAATTTAGCATGTATGACCTTGAAATACAGAGCTACAGATAAGGGTGCATACTCAAATACTAAAATTATCATTTCTCCACCAAACCCTATACTGTAACCACTCTTTAGAATTGTCTATTCGAGACGATTCTAAAGACAGGTCAGAGTTTGGGGTTTGGTGGAGAAATAAAGGAGTTATTCTTACAAATGTTTTAATTTACTCGTCTTATCTGGAGCTCTGATATCAATATGACTGTTTTGATCTTAATCTCATGTTAGTTAGTAGAACATGATATTTACTGAATGATGTGATATTGTTCAATGCAAACTACTCAATTGCTCTTTGCTTGTGTTTTGTTATTTGTTAGCACTGGAATTTTCTGGCTTTACTTTGACATCATGCATAAAGTTTAAACATTAATGTGATATTATAGTTGTCATGTTACTGTAATAAGGTTCAAATTAGTGTATTAAGCTAATACTATTAACCCACTTCCACATATAAACACCTTTTCACGTCTTTGCAAACAGAGTACATAACACCCAGATCAGTCGACTCCTGTAGGCTCTGTTTGCTTATGACATGATATAGATCTGATTCTGCAAGGTCTGTGACAGTCAAGGAAGACGAGGTTTTACTGTATTACAAAATTTACTTCCTTCTTCTGTATGTGTCACTTACAGATTCCTGTCTTCTTCATATCCACTGGATAAATATAATTTCCTGAAGAGAGTGCGATCTCTGCCTGGTATGTACTTACTTGGTTTCCACATGCTTGTATAGTTATTTAGTAGCTCATCTGTTTTTGAAGAGAAAACAAGTTGATGTACAGTAGAACCTGTCTTAACCCTTTCCCTCATATAAACACCTTTTCACACATTTGCAAACAGAGTAGACCCAGATCAGATGACTCCTATAGGAGCCATCTGATCAGGGTCTGCTCTGTTTGCTAATGGAATTGGATAGATCTGTTTCTTTAGTTTCCAAAATGGCTACAGTGTTACACCTTCCATAGTTTGGAAAATTGGACTAGATAGGGAAATTTAAGGGTTAAGCACTCATCAAAAAGAGGTTTAATTATGGGTCTGTAAGACAGGTGGTAACTTCATACAGGTCAAAAGTAATGCAAAAAGCTCCTATAGGAGCTTTTTGCATTACTTTTGACCTGTATTAAACAACCACATGCTGTTTAACCCTTTCCCTCATATAACCGTGTTTTCACGCATTTGCAAACAGAGTAGACTCAGATCAGACGGCTCCTAGAGGAGCCGTCTGATCAGGGTCTGCTCTGTTTGCTAACAGACTTTGAAAGATATGTTTCTTTGCTTTCTAAAATAGCTACCATGTTCCACCTACCATATTTCTGTTACAAATTCTGTATAACTATTTTGTTCATGAATATTCAGTAGGTATTGAAATGTGTAATAAACATATAGAACAGGGAAAGGGTTAAATGAATGGCTGCTTAGGACGGGTTCTTCTGTATTTGCCATTGCCTTGGTGCCATAGTCATTATGGGTGTCATGCACAATTTTATCACAGTTTCTGCAACAGTACAGCTATCATGACCAAACATCACACAATTGTTCACCATCATAGGGGCTGCAACTTGATGGGGGGCAATAATGTACATGTTTAAAAAATTAATGGCCCTTTAAAGTTATGATGTTCAGTAACAGATAAGAATTGGCATAGTTTGCGATACTCTTATTTTATTTAACCCATGCTCTTATATTGACGCCTTTTGACGCCTCTGTAAAACTCACTTTCTGAAAACATTGTGAGAAATAGAGCATTTGCTCCTGTGGAGCAAATGCTCTATTTATCACAATGGTTTCAAAACTACACAATTCTAAACTTTTCCTTTTTCTCTAATAACTGCTCCTTTTTGGTAGATTAATTCAAAGAGGTTGGGTCTAAAAATTGCCTATGAGGTAATGGGTTAAGAGATTAAAATCCGTTGCCAAATACAAGTTGTCTTTGCTTGATATTCTTGCCCAAAGTTTCATTTTCTGGTTTTGGTAGACTCGATGGTTATAGATTTATATCATACCAAAAATATTCAAACAACAGGATCATGTGCCTGCCTGTAACATATATTATATAATAACCTACTGTTGAATCTGTTTTAAGTAGCCATTAAAAAGAGGTCTAATTAGGGCCCCACATGAAAATGCGGGTGCCCTATAGTAATCAGCTTGTCTGTCTGTCTGTCTGTCTGCCCATCCGTCCATTTTTTTTCGTTTCCGCACAGTATCTCCTTAAGGAATGGTCCAATTTTCACCAAACTTGCTCAATGTACTTGATATCCAAGTTTACCTTGCATGTGTTCTGTGTTCGACAATTTCCGCGTATTTTTTGTTAAATTACAGGCATTTTAATTTAGGCTGCTGCAATCTGATTAGCCAAATTGGTTTCCATGCAATATCTCCTCAAGGTATGGTCCAATTTTCCCTAAAATTGCTCAGTGTACTTGATATGCCTATATTATTGGAACCAATAGGCCTAGGGCTTCCATACTTGGTGTGACCATGCCAACATTTTTGCCCTTCTGAACTTGACCTTTGACCTACTTTTGCAAAAATCTTTAAATGTCTATAACATTTGAACAAATGGACATAGGGCTTCCATACTTGATATGCACCTTTCTTGTGTCAAGACTTTTCCAATTATATCATTGTTTGCCCTTCTGACATTGACCTTGACCTTTGACTTACTTTTGCAAAAATGTATAAATGCCTATACAGTTGGAACCAATATGCGTAGGGCTTCCATACTATGTATGAACATGCCAACATTTTTTGCCCTTCTGACCCTGACCTTTGACCTACTTTTGCAAAAATCTTTAAATGACTTTAACATTTGAACCAATGGACCAAGGGCTTCCATACTTGGTTTGCAACTTTTTTGTGTTCAGATCATTTCAACAATATCATTGTTTTTGACATGTTGCTTTGACCTTTGACCTACGTTTGCAAAATTCTTTAAATGCCTATAAAATTCGAATCAGTAGGCCAAGGGATTCTATACTTGTAATGCAACTTTCTTGTCTTAAGACTTTTCCAACCATACCATTGTTTTTATCATGTGACCTTGACCTTGACCATTGACCTACTTTTGCAAAAAAAATTAAATCCCAATAGCATTGCAACCAATTGACCTAGAGCTTCCATACATGGTATGACCATGCCAACATGTGTGCCTTTCTGACCTTGACCTACTTTTGCAAAAGTCTTTAAATGCATATACTTCCATACTTTGTGTGCATCTTTTCTGTCTCATGCCTTTTTCAAACATACCAATGTTTTTTACCATATGACATTGACCTTTGACCTACTTTTGCAAAAATCTTTAAGTGCCTATAACATTGGAACCAATAGACCTAGGGCTTCCATACTTGGTATGACCATGCCAACATATTTGCTATCTGACCTTGACCTTAACCTTTGACCTACATTTGCATGTCTTTAAATGCATATAACATTGGAACCAATAGGTCTAGGCCATCCAAAGTGCTTCTATACTTGGTATGACCTGACCTTCACCATTAACCTACTTTTGCAAAAATAATTATATGCCTATTGCATTGGAACCATTCTTGGTATGTATCTTTCTTGTTTAATAATCTTTTTAAGTTGCTGAAAATTGGTATTTGCTTGCATTTTGGTTCTGTTATTGATGCAGTTAAGTTCAAATTGGAAATTGAATGATTTTTATTGTTCAATATGACACGTTTTAGACTTAACTTATAAACAGGCGAGCATCAGGTGGCTTTGATACCATTACTGGTTTTAAGTTACAAGAATTTTCACTTAGGGTGCTGCACTCTGATTAGCTGATTGGTTTCCATGCAATATCTCCTCAAGGAATAATCCAATTTTCACCAAACTTGCTCAGTGTACTTGATATCCGATTACCTCATGGTTTCTGTGGTTGGCATATTCTGCTCATATTTATTGATGATGATACAATCTGGATGACTAAAACATTTGTCTTATAAATCCTCACCCTGTTTAGCTTGTCTATTTCGAAGAAAAGTCGAGCTATTGTGATCACTGGGTCGTAGTTGTAGGCATAGGCGGTGGCGATAAAAACTTTAATGTAGCTGATTAATCAAAAAGTATAAGAGGTATTAACATGAAACTTCATAGGTTAGTAGATCTCTTTGAGGAGAAGTGTGTGCAGTGGACAAGCGCCAAATCATAAGAGCATTGGTGCCAAACATGGCTCTTGTTTTAAATCTTATGGCTGATCTGGTTCCACACTGTTGGTGAAGCTTAACACTTTTTTTGACATTGTTGCTGTTATAGGTGGTGAACTCCAGATCATTGTTTGTGACACAGCAGGCTTGTCTGATGATGGAGTGCTAGCTTCCCTGCTGCCCTACAGTGCCTCCCTGGGCCCCATGTTCCGTGCCAAGGTACCTGCCTCCCCACCCTTCACACGGCAACAGTTCACAGACAGTCTGCAGTACTGGCCAGTCAACTTCCATGAGGACAAGATGTAAACATTTAGACAAAATTAAAAAAAGGTCTTTAAAACTGTTCATGGACAAATCTGCGCTATTAAAGATGTATGCTGCGCATATTTCGATAAATTGTGCTTTTCAAACTGACTTCAGAATGGGAATTTATGTACCGTAACACTTATTTAACGCTAAACAGCACATTTAGTAAATGGTTGTTTGTGTCGAAAAAATGAATTGCTATGGAAACCAACGGAACAGTGTTCGCCATCAGCCGAAATCTGTCGTAAGATTCTAATTTACTTACCGGAATTAACCATTCGATGTATATGTAGGCCGACAACCAGTGTCATTGTACATGTGATAACAATCTAATTAATATTCAAAGAGATGTTCCGAAATAGAATCGGAGTCATTCAGAACTTGGCCGAAGATGTCCACTTTAATCCATACAAAATCCCTGTTTCTAGGCTCCTTTTATAGAATTAAGCAGCATTCGGATAGCGATAATATTTAGCTGAACAAATATATTCTGTCTGAAAATGGGTTGTAAGCATTATTTTCATTGTATGTGTACGTGTACAGCTTCTGGTGTTGATTTATTAATACAAAAAATGCGCATAAAACATCTTTAATTGAAATGGAAATTCTAATTAGTTGGCCAAAGGGAAAGAAGAGAAATACACTTTAACCCGTTCCCTGTTCAGTGATTATTCCAAATTTCAATACCAACTGAATATTGATGGACAAAATAATCATAATGAAAAATGGAAGATTGAACATTGTAGCCATTTAGAAAGTAAAGAAACAGATATACATGTATCAAATTCTATTAGCAAACAGACCAGACCCTGATCAGACGGCTCCTATAGGAGACCCGGATCAGAAGGCTATACCTGTAATTAATATTTATGATGTCATTATTTCTTACATAAATATTCATGGAGTAAAAGATTAATGAGTATTATTGAGATATATCTGCCATTGTTTCTAGAATCACACGACTGCTTGAAGGCTCGTACTTCTGTAACTCAGACCTAGACAGGCTAGAAAGTCACATGACAGATGCTATCAAAATGGCAGAGAAAGCAAGAGAAGCTTCACAGGTAAAACCTAATTTGTAAATCCTACTTATAATCTAAGTTGTATTTGTATTGTTGCAGTAAGAAAAAATATTTGTCATGTCGTTTTTATCATGAAACATGGGAAGGTCATTCATCAATGATAATTTGGTATGAAGCTAGGCTGTTTTTAAGGCCCTAACATTAAATGGCAGGGGCTTATAGGCATTGCCTATGGCTGTCGTTCAATTCTTCTGTTTCTTTGTATTAATTAACCCTTTACTCCATACATACACCTTTCTACACCTTTGCAAACAGAGTAGACTCAGATCAGACAGCTTCTATAGATAGGAGTTTTTCTGATCGGGGTCTGCTCTGTTTGCTAATGGTATGATATAGATATGATTCTACAGTTTATATCGGACGAGACTATAAACCGAGGTCCGATGTATCAGTGCTGTACACTGGGCATCTAAAAGAACCAGAGAAACTCTGTCGATAATAAGAGTAGGGCATCGCGCCCGGGTTTCTCTGTATCCTCTCCCCTCTCTCTGGGGCGTCCAATTAGCCCATAGTGAGCAGAAACGGACGTTAATCAACAAACAAAAAAAATCTACAGTTTATGCCATGGCGAAAGTTTCCTGTGTCCATGTGCTGTTGTAACAATTGATCTAATTAGTATTCATGATGTCATTATTTCTTACATGAATATTCATGGAGTAAAGAGTTAAGTAAATATGAATTACAGATCAAGATTGACTTCAGCTTGGTTGATGCATATATAAAAAGTTGCTTTTCAAAAAGCTGATTTCATCCTTTCATCATGATTTAGTTTTCCTTACTTTATGTCTGCAGTACCGGTACTTGCAGATGTTACACTGAGTTTTCATGTATGATTGAATAACAAGAAGATAAAGGTCAAGCATGACTTTTGTTTGGGTTAACTTATTTTCGACAGAGTTATGAACCTTGGACCTTGAAACATCATACATTGTAAAAATAATAGTGAATAATATGTCATGCTTCTGATATTTTTCTTCAGTTCTTGAAGACATTGAGCTGCATTTTATATTTCTTTTTCAATTGGTTATTGAGCTGCATTTATATTTCTTTCAATGTGATATATTTTCATGAATTATGACCCTTTGTCTTTGAGTATTTGGTGTCCATTAACAACTATTATCAATACCCTCCACTCCTAATGTACAAGACACTCTTAACATACAAGGGATATATTTCCCATTTACGTCTATTGTCAATACTGTGTGAACCTTGGAGACAGTTTTTCATTTGTATTGTTCACCAGGATGTTTTGTTGTTATTTTGTCAGAACAAAAGATGCCTGTGGACATACAATATCTATATAAATGTGCGTGTACAGCAGAACCTGTCTTAAGTGGCCATTCATTTATTGAACATAGGAGTCTTAAAAAGCAGGTGGTTGCTTAATGCAGGACAAAAAGTAATGCAGAAAGCTACTGTAGGAGCTTTCTGCATTACTTTTGACTTGATTTAAGCTACCACCTGCCTTACTGACCCTTTTTAATGACCACTTAAGACAGGTTCGACTGTAACAAAAAACTGGCTTAAGGGAGATGAGTAGGATATGAGACAAATAATGTTGAAATCCATCCATGCATAAGATGTCTATAGTCAGGCATATTCCAGCTAAGAAAAAATCAGAAAAAGTTGATTACATGAAAAGCAGGGAGGATAGAGTTTTTGTATGTACTCATGAGACAAAAATGGATGCATGCATGCATGCACACACACATTATGTCAACTTGATGGCATGTGGGCAGTACATAAACCTCTAACAGAGCACGTTTACACGTATTTACCGTACCCACAATTATAACTGAATACACTTATCCATGCTATTCCTTATGTTTGTTCATATACTTTCACAGCTTCCAGTAGGAGCGGTTATTGTTGATCCAGACTGTAACGAGGTCATTGCTAGGTCGCATGATCTTTGCCGTGGTAACCATCCATTACAGCATGCTGCAATGGTGTGTATTGACCTGGTGGCTCGAGCTCAAGGAGGAGGCATGTGGAACTACAAACAGGGTAAGTCTTTTTGTGTTTACTTCTTTACTAATGTAACCCTTTCCTTCATATAAACGCCTTTTCATGCCTTTGCAAACAGAGTAGACCCAGATCAGACCCTTGACCTATTTGAATTTTGGAATAGTCCATTTGGAAAAAAAATCAGCATTGGAAGGGTTAATACATGTACACTGAATGTGTCATAAAGACAATACCCAGACTGTAGACTGTAAAAATGTATGTACTTTATTAACCCATTCCCACTTAGGCTATTTTTAGACCTAACCTCTTTGATTAAATCTACCAAAAAGGAACATTAACTAGAGAAAAGGAAATTTGCAGAATTGTGTAGTTTTGAAACCATTGTGATAAATAGAGCATTTGCTCCTGTGGAGCAAATGCTCTATTTATCACAATGATTTCATAAAGTGACTTTTACAGAAGCTTCAAAAGGCGTCAATATGCGGGAATGGTTTAATCAAATGATAGTTACCATAATGGCATTTTCAGATACAACGTTGTACTCAGCTAACCAAGATGTGGACACAAGTAATCGAGAGAGGTCACTGCCGTATCTGTGCACTGGGTACCATCTGTACATCACCCGAGAGCCGTGTATAATGTGAGTGTCATAGGATTTGTTCTTTTGTACATGAAAAAGAAAAAAAACATAAATTCTTTCCGTGCCTGACAAGAAATTAATGGGATGTGTTTATCTTAACTCTTTACTCCATGTTTATTCATGTAAGAAGTAATAACAGATGAATATTAGTAATTAATTTTTATATTGACACATGAACTTAAGAAATTTTGGCCATGGCAGAAACTGTAGAATCATATCTATATTATTTAATAAGCAAACAGAGCATACAGCCTCCTGTAGGAGCCGTCTGATCTGGTTCTACTCTGTTTGCAAAGGCGAAAAAAACGTATTTCTGGATTAAAGGGTTAGAAAGTCTCAAAATCTACATTACATGTATATTTATAACAATGGTTTAAACACTATACAATTCTAAAATTTTCCTTTTTCCTAGTAAATGCTCCTCTTCAGTAGATTTATTCGAAGAAGTTGGGTCTTAAAATAGCATATGAGGCAATAGGTCTGCTCTGTAACAGAGCTCCAGATAAGATGCGTAAATCAAAATATTCTCAAGTATATCTTCTTTATTTCTCCACCAAACCCCAAAGAGACGATTCTAAAGAGTGGTTACAACATAGGGTTTGGTGGAGAAATGACGATTTTAGTATTTGAGTACGCACTGTTATCTGTAGCCCTGTGTAAGCTGTTGTGATTCTTTACTTTCTAAACTGGCTACAATATTCCACCTTCCATATTTCATTGTAACCATTTTGTCCATGAATATTCAATAGGTATTGAAATTTGGAATAAACATAGAAAATGGAATGGGTTATGCCATGTGCGTTATTGCCACCATTGAGTACCCTAAGTACTCTAAGCAATCAGACAGACAAGCTTAGGCAAATAGATCAGACCCAGGGTCAACATAATTTGCTATGCCCGGCTGATTTAAATTTTAACCCATTCGCTCCTACTGATGCAATTTGATGCTTTTCTAAAAGTCATTCTTGAACCCATTGTGATAAAGAATGTTTCTTACAGGTGTGCTATGGCCCTGTATTATGTTTATTGCAGGTGTGATATTGCCCTGTATTATGTTTCTTGCAGGTGTACTATGTTCCTATATTATGTTTCTTGCAGGTGTGATATTGACCTGTATTATGTATCTTGCAGGTGTGCTATGGCCCTTGTTCACTCTAGGATTGAGTGTGTCTTTTACGGCAGCAGTCACAGTGAAGGTGCACTGGGTTCACAGTACAAGTTGCATGTACAGCAGGGCCTCAATCACCACTACAGAGTCTTCAAAGGGCTGCTGAAGGAGAAGTGTGACCAGCTGTATGCCAGTTCATGATTCTTCAGCAAAACCTATTATTCCAGAAGCTGGCCTACCCAGGCTGCAACACCCAGGTGGGTGACGGAACTCTGAGAAGCAGAAAGAATAGAACTGGTTAGAGGTTTGCCATGTGAAGAAAAGTGCTGATGCCTCGCAGTACAGTTGAACTTCGATATCTCGAACTCAGATAACTTGAACCTCGGGATAACTCGAAAGAAAAGTTTGGTCCTTCCCAAATTTACAATACGGGATTGTTCTAAAATGTGTATCACTACACATATCTAGAAAACCTTGTGACGGCTTAATGCAGGTCGAAAATATGCTGAAAGCTCCTGCAGGAGCTTTCAGCATTACTTTAGACCTGCATTAAGCTGTGAACTTGAGATATTAATCAGATTATAAATGGGATGCCTCCAGCCTCTGTTATCTCGAACTAATTTGTATGGTCACTCTTTACTCCATGAAATACATGTACATGTAAGAAATAAAAATGATATGAACATTAATTAGATTAATTGTTATAATAGTACATGGACATAGGTGTTTTTGCCTTGGTAGAAACTTGTCATATCTATATTAGAGCAGATCCTGATCAGATGGCTCCGTCTGATCTGGGTCTACTCTGTTTGCAAAGGCGTATTTATGGAGTAACGGGTTAACAAATGTAAATCAACATGTCTTTTAAATCACTTTAGTATATTTTTATTACAGTAGAACCCTGCTAATGTGACCACCTAAAAGAGGTATAATTCTGGATGCTAAGTGCAGGTGGTAGCTTAATGCAGAACAAAAGTAATGCCGAAAGCTCCTGCATTACTTTTGTCCTGCATTAAACAACCACCTGCTTATAGAGGCACCCATGTTTATTCATTAAGTGGTCGCTTCAGAGGGATTATACTGTGTATATAGTGGTTCCAGTTTTGTCAGTGATTTACTGTACACCATGTTAAATATTAAAGTCATGGTTTGAATATGATGTTTCTGTTTTAGAATCTAAACAGTCTCAAAAGGTTATTATAAATTTGTCCATGGCTTACAGTTATAAACTTAACCCTTTACTCCACAAATACGCCTTTCTATGCCTTTGCAAACAGAGTAGACCCAGATCAGACGGCTCCTATAGGAAATTCCTATTTTCATGTTCTATTTTAACAATTACATGTAATCTAATTAATATTCATGATGACGTTTTACTCTTACATGAATATTCATGGAGTTAAGGGTTAAAGCCAAGGATGTGGTTGAACAGGAGGATGCTTCCCAAACTGCTCTTTGTCGCAATGAGAAGCTTCATCGAGTGATATTCACATATTGTTACAACATTCTGGTCACATGATAGGGATCACTTTTCCATTGTCTGTCTGTCCGTCCATCTGTCTGTCCATCCATCTGTCTTTCTGTCTATTTGTGTCTGCCTAGAGGCAGTGTGTCACTATGGCAACCAGTTCAATATGGATCCAGATTCTTTAGCAAATTTGCATGATACATAGATCAGTTATGTAATGTTTGGCTACATTCTGCCATTTGGTTTCAGAGATGTCATTTAAAGCAATTCTTGACGAATGGACGATAACAAAAGCTCACCTGAGAAACTCCGGTCAGCTAAAAAAAACCACAGAAACACGTCAAAATAACGTCACTTTACATAACACATTTGACTCTGGAAAGTGAGCCGTTTGCTCAAAGTTTAATGATGGTGATTAATACCCCCACAAACGTTACTGTCACATGAAAATTCTTTGTACAATTCAAAAGCGCATAACTCTGTAAGGAAATAGATAAACTGGAAAAACTATAATTGGATGTGCATGATAAAGCATCATGTCAAATTTCATTGGATTCCAGTCAGCAGTTACTTAGAAACCACACGGAATAAAAGACAACAAATGGACAAACACAAAACAAAAGGGGCATAACTTTGTGAGATCAATGAGCTGGAAAACTATTATTGGATGTGCATGTCCTCTTTATGACAAAGCATCATGTCAAGTTTAAATGGATTCCAGTGAGCAGTTGCTGAGAAACCACTTGAATAAAAGTCAACAGACTGATGCAGACCAAAAGTCAAAGGGGCATAACTCTGTAAGGAATAGATAAACTGTAAAACTATTCTTGGATGCGCATCTCCTCTTCATGATAAAGTATTATGTCAAGATTCATATGATTCCAGTCAGCAGTCACTGTGAAACTATGGAATAAAAGTCAACATACAGGCCAACCTAAAACTTAAACAAAGGGAAATAACTCTGTAAAGAAATCAATCGGCAGGAAAGTTATAATTGGATGCACATGTCCTCTTTATGATAAAGCATCAAGTTTCATTTAATTCTAATCAGTGGTTACTTAGAAACCAGGTGGGGAAAAAAATCAACAGACCAACCGACTGAAGCCAAGCTGACCACTATATACCCCCCAAAGTTTGTTTGTGGGGGTATAAACTTACAGTTCGCCTACTCGTCATGTCAATTGGATTCAACATGTCTTCATTTTGGTGGATTAAGCCCATCATCAGTGTTTTAAACATGGACATTGAAGCGCCAAAAATGTTGAACCCGCCAGACACATGTAGACTACCAATAGATGACCTAGATTAGGTATTAACTGCCGCATAGGACTGTGTTGGAACATGAAGAAGATTTTCATGATCAGCTGTTTTGGAGTATAAATGTTTAAAATGTGCTGATTTCATATTGACTGTAATAGTTGACTGACTTGATATTGACTGACTTGATATTTTTATGACCAGAAATCTGCATATGATTTGCCGGGATATAACTTGTCATTCAGCTTTTGAATGAAGTACAGTAAAACCTCTCTATAATGGCCACAAAATTGTGTTAATTAGTTGGTATTTAGGGCAGGTGGTTGCTTAAAGCAAGGTGAAAGTAAAACAGAACACTCTTGTTTTACTATAGGAGTGTTCTGTTTTACTATAGGAGCATTCTGTTTTACTTTCACCTTGCTTTAAGCAGCCACCTGCCTTTAACACAAAATACTTGATGTAATTTAGTGGCCGTTATAGAGAGGTTTTACTGTATTTGTATGTGCAGTGGTTTGATAGCTTCTTGCTGGGATTGAGACCTGCTTTCTGGACCATATGTTTAAGTGTTGAGGATAATTTGTTGATTCCTACAGGATTCCGAGTCCTTTGCCGTCTATTGTGACTCGATCGTTGACAGATACAGAGAGAACCTGTCTTAAGCAGTCATCAAAAAGTGGTCTAATTATGGACATACAAGGCAGGTGGTAACTTAATGCAGGTCAAAAGTAATACAGAAGGATCCTAGAGCTTTCTGCATTACTTTTGTCCTGCATTAAGCAACCACCTGATTTTTAAGACTCCTATGTTCAGTAAATGAATGACCGCTTAACCCTTTCCTCCATAAATATGCCTTTCTACGCCTCTGTAAAAGTCACTTTATGAAACCATTGTGATAAATAGAGAATTTGCTCCATAGGAGCAAATGCTCTATTTATCACAATGGTTTCAATACTACACAATTTTAAACTTCCTTTTCTCTAGTAAATGCTCCTTTTTGGTAGATTTATTCAAAGAAGTTGGGTCTAAAAATAGCCTATGAGGTAATGGGTTAAGACAGATTCTACTGTAGGTCACTCTCCGTCAGTTTGTTTGTTTTGACAGCATGTATGAATACAGTCCGTGAATATCAAAATATATATAATGGTGTTATGTAACGCTCAAGCCACTATTTCTGTTATGTATCACACACAGCTACAGCAATAATGCATGATATATTACAAAAAATAAAGTGGCAGTTTTTGTTTTACCTTTTTGATTTATCAAAAGAAACAAACTAGATGCCCACTAGTACTTGCAAAAGTTAAGTACAGCAGATCCTTATAAATCAGGTAGCTCCTATAGGAATGCCTGATCGGGTCTTTGCAAAAGTATGAAAAGGCATGAATATCAAGTAAAGGGTAATTATAGGCATACATTGTTTGTGAAATCTGACTTTTGACCTCCAAGTGTAACCTTGACCTTTCAGTTACTGACCTGGTTTTTGTGCATGACTTTACCTTCTAGAGAAACATTTATGCCTAGGGTAATTTCACAATCCATAAATGGAGTTCTGAGTTAAAGCCCGGACAAGCAAATCAATAAATGTTTTTTACCTGTTTTTTACCTTTGACCTCTAAGTATGACCTTGACCTTTCAGCTACTGTCCTGGTATTTGTGTGTGACACACCGTACCTTTTAGTGAAACATCTATGCATAGTCATTTCACAATCCATCCATGGAGTTCTGAGTTAGAGCCCCAAAAGCAAAACAATACATGTTTTGACCACGAAGCATGACCTTGACCTTTCAGCTACTGACCTGGTTTTTGCATGTGACACGTCATACCTTCTAGAGGGACATTTATGCCTAGTTAGAGCCCGGACAAGACCGGACAGATGCACTAACATAAACCCACCATGCGCAGACATTGTGACAACTATGCCGCACCGACTGCACGCGGGCTTGACTGCTTTCTTAACCCCTTCCTTTATATAAAGACCTTTTCACGCATTTTCAAACAGAGAAGACCCAGATCGGATCTTTAATTTCTAATGTTCCACCTTTCATATTTTGCCCATGAATATTCAGTAGGTACTGAAATTTGGAATAAATATAGAACAGGGAAAGGGTTAAGAAATAATTTTATTCTAGTCTACACTTATATACATAAGACATGATTGTTTCACATATATCATGATAAATATTACAAAAATTGAAACTCTTTCTACCTTTAAACAAATGAACATGTTTGCGAGACAAATCTTGATCTATGGCATGAGACTAACAGAGTATAAACATACATGTATATTTATATAAGTAAACTCTTTCACTGCCAATGTCGCATCTGTGATTACCTATGCAAACAGTTTGGATCCAGATGAGACGCTGAGTAACTCTGCATCTAACCAGGATTCAAACTGTTTGTTACTGTGACTGTTTCTTGAAACAAAAATTGAAGAAAAATGGAAAAAGGTAGCAGACGACAAAGTTTGCAGACGACCAAATTTGGCAGCGAAAAAGATAATATATCACAATAAAGTATTCAAAAACCTTAATTCTGCTATTACAAATTTCATCTCTGAGAAATGAAAACGTGGTATATCCATGAGAATGCCAAGTAAAAGTGACAACCACATTGCCAGCCAGATGGTTCATGTATTTGTGTTTTGACCCTTTCCCTGTTCTATATTTATTCTAAATTTATTTCAATACATGTACAGAACTACAGATAAAAGTGCGTACTCAAATACTAAAATCGTCTCGTAGGAGCGAATGTTTTATTTTAATATCACAATGGTTTCAAAACTGCACAATTCTGAAAAAAAATATCCTTTTTTCTAGTAAATGCTCCTTTTCAGTAGACTTATTCAAATTCCTTTTTTCTAGTAAATGCTCCTTTTCAGTAGACTTATTCATAGGTTAGGTCTAAAAATATCCTATTAGGGAATGGGTCTAAAACTAGCCGATGAGGAAATGGGTTAGCTACTGATTCCTGTCAACTGACAGCCACCAATCTAATTTTAACTACTTTCTTCCATCCAAACACTTGGTTGAAAATGACTTTTTATTACAATGAAATACATACATCAGAAACAATGAAATGATACTAAATACAATGACAATGTATCTATCACAGACTTACAACAACCTGGGGCCCGTTTCATAAAACTTCGTAACGTACGAACTTCTTAAATCTACGAATGTCACTTACGAAGTTCGTACGAAAAAAGTTAAGAGTGTTTCATAAACACGTTCGTACGAAGGGCACTTGCGAACTTTCGCAGCGGCAAATTCGTAAGTCCTCTTCACAAAGGAGGTAAGATTGCCTCATAGCAACGGAAATCTCTCGTCGCTGGAGGCGCGAAATTTTCTTAGAATACAAACATCCGGTAGAGTCACGGACCGACGAGAAACCATTTTGCAGACGTCTAAAAATGTCGAAAGCAAGAAAAGCTAACTGGAGCGATAGTGAGACGCAAACCTTAGTATGCGCAACGGTAGAAAGGCTTCATATGCTGGAAGGAAAGTTTTCTTCCACTCTGACGTCCTTAGATAAGAGTCGAGGATGGGAATCCATAATGGAAAGGTATAGGCTATAGTTGGTTACCCAGTTATGTTGTCGATCTTAAATTTATTTCAAACACATTTAAATTGATAACCTTGATAGTTTAGGTAGTTTGTAATATAATAATATGTAGGGGGTCTACACATTTTCGGGCTAAATGTTCATTTTGATTAACTCGGTACGATTTTCTGAATCTGAATATGTACGTGGTAGAATCCTATAAAGTCTTTTACACGACGGGGATTTTACTGTTTTTTCATGAAACAAATAGATTTACACTTTATACTTCTAAGTTTTTTGTAATTTAAAACACAGGTGAGTATAGATCTAGATCTAGTCGAAATATTTTCTCCCTATTTATATATAGGTCTACATCTAGACATCTAGACGTAGATGTAGATTCTATATATAAATAGGAGGAAAAATTATTTCCATTTTTTCCCCCCACAATACTGGCACCTATGAATTAAATAAAAGTAGATCTAAAGAGGTGTAGATGTAATCTAAATTTTACAATGTGCCTTTCTCCCCCGCCCCAAAGAGGTGTAGATGTAATCTAAATTTAACAATGTGCCTTTCCCCCCCCCCCCCCAAAAAATAAGGATTTTTGTTTTGGAAATAGTGCACTTTCATTGAAAAAGTTAATTAGATCTACCAACACTTTTGATTCATTGATAAAATGTCAACTATTGTCATAACAAATTGTGAAATCCTTAATTGTAAAATCAATATTTCGAATGTTCAGACTACACCGGTAACCGGTATAGATCTACACCGGTATTAGGGTCACTCCTTTCGCATTAATTTTGTGAATATGATAGTCTATTTGATGTATTGATTTGCCATTATTGTTATAATTATATACTGTTTATACATACAAAGTAACTATATTGGATCAATGAAATATTATAAAACTAAACTTTTACTTTAGTGTCAAAATTAGTTCTCTAGAGATAGATCTCTAACTAATTCTATTAAACGGGTATTTTGTACAGTAATCTTCACTTTTTCGTATCTGGCCCATCTGTTAAGCCTTGTAAATTTTAAATGTGCTGCACATCTAGTCGGGTTGAGTTTATAGTCAAATTGTGAGAGATTTGTGTAAGTGGTCTGGTGGCTCAGTCAGTAGAGGACTCGCCTTATAAGCGAAGGGTCCCTGGTTCGAGTCTCTGTCTGACTACATATTTTTCTCACCTTCTTACATTCGGCGCCTAATGTAAATTTACAACCTTTCTGAGATTTAATAGGATATATTAAAAAAGTTGTGGAACGTTCTTTGAGTAATTTTTTTCGGGATGATATCTTGTGTAGAGGGTGTATGTGTAGCCGGGTTGAGGTTAAATGGTGAGATATTTGTGAAAGCGGTCTGGTGACTAAGTCAGTAGAGTACATGCCCTCTAAGCGATTGTCCTGGGTTCGAGTCCTGGTCTGGCTGCATATTTTTCTCCCCATGTTACACACAAAGGAAAAAAAGTTACTGACATGAATGGGTATTGTTAATTGAAAGAAATAAAAAAAAACAAAAAAAAAACCCCTCTTTATTGTTTTAGTGTAAACGCTACCAGTATGATCCCACGATCAGTGGATGAAGTGAAGAAAAAATGGGCTGATGTAAAATCTCAGACCAAGAAGAAGGAGAGAGAGAGAAGGAGACAACTGAAACAGACTGGCGGTGGACCTTCACCTTCTCATTTGAAAGAGTGGGAGGAAATGGTTTGTAAATTCTCTGCAATATATATATTTCTGATATTGTAAATAAAATGTTTTAAGATCTAATATAATTTTTATTTGGATATAGATCTAAACATATGTTAACTTTTTAATGTCTCTTAGTTGTGAATTGTACCATAAACACTGTCATTGTGATTATTGATTATTAGCTATTTATATCTTGATATACATGCTGTATTTAGGTTTCTTCTAATATAACCTATATTTTCTTTAATTTTTAATTTACATGTTCATTATTTCATACATTTATATAGATTTTCGTTATTGCACTTTCTTATTTATAAATAAATAATATTTGTTTATAAAATAGTTAACACTCTTCCCCCATTTTTGGCATGCATGATATAAAATACATACCCTGAATAATTTCAGATTGTGGGTGTATTAAAAGAGGTTGTCATGGAAGGCATAGAGGGTGGTGTGGACACCTTTGCCATTGGTGAGTAACATTCAAAAAAAAATTATATATTATTTCCTTTTTTTTTTAAATTATTTTTTTTGAGAGAGAGATAGAAAGAAAGAGAGGGGAGAAAGAGAGAGAGAGAGAGAGAAGCAGAAGAAGAATCTTGAAGGGAATATAGTGATCACAAACCAACCAATATATGAGTGAATGTTAATGGTAATTTTTATTTGAAATGTACAAAAGAAAGACTATATATAATTACAGTCAAACCTGTCTTAAGCGACCATACTTTTTGGAAGCATATACGAACATTAAAGGCAGGTTATAGCTTAATGCATTACGCTATAACCTGCCTTTTATGTTCACTATGCTTCTTCATAACATGGTCGCTTAAGACAGGTTTGACTGTAGTTCTATTAGTTTATTCAAATATCTAATCTAAAATTCTGTCCCATTACAGATAGGGATGAAGAAAAACCCATAGCCAGTTCATCTGTAGAAAGTTTGACTGAAAACAGACCTCAGGGTATGTCTATTTTACTTATCTCAATGTGAGTGACTGAATGAATTTAAAAATTCAATTTTTACTCTGTCTATAGGCGCAGAGAACATTTTTCAATGAAAAAAATATATAAAGCACCATCTGTTTGCCTGTATTTTTAAAAAAATATTTTGGTAAATCATTATCAATAACTATCGAATACAGTCAAAATTTTGTTAATCAGGCACTGAAAATAAGAGGGTGTAGCGAACCTTATATAAATGAGCATTAGCTTAATGCAGCCTAATGGAATTTTCTCCATGCAACTAATTAACCCTTTATGTACACGACATACCTTGTTTTCAGTATTGGAAAAGCAAGTTGAAAGTAAAGCTGAATGACCCTTCTGGCCATTCTGCTTTACTTACTTTCAGTCTACTTTAACTCTTTATACCCTAATAATTTAAAAACAGTATACCTGTATAGAATACACTTGTAATATGCAAACAGTGTAGACCCAGATCAGAGGGCTGCTGCCCTCTGATTAGGGTCTGCACTGTTTGTAATTTTGCAAATATATTGTAAAAACAACTCTCTATAGTCAACAATGGACTAGACTCAATTGAACATTGGAAATGTCCATTTTGAAGTCCAGGGAGGAATGAGTTAAGATACCAATTGCTACAATAGAAAATAATTCTTACCAAGCATATTGATGACTGTATGAAGTGGAACTATTTTCTTGCGTGCAGGAATATATTAAATGTCTGTTGAGTAAAGTTTTAATCAATAACATATTTTGATACATCAATGCTTCTTAATTATTTTGCTAATTAATACAGTTTTCACTGTATACAGTAAAACCTCTCTATTACGACCATTAAAATGTTGGCTCATTGAATTTATGTTAGCTTAACCCTTTACCCAATAGCCTGTGTTTAGTTATGAAGGCAGGTTACCACTTAAAGCAGGTTGAAAGTAAAGCAGAATGCGCCTTAAGGCGCATTCTGCTTTACTTTCAGCCTGCTTTAAGCTATCACCTGTTAGAATATAGACATAATTCCTTATGGTATATGTTCCTGACTGTATAAATTTAAACTATTTTTCTCAGCGGAGGAATAAATCGAACACGCTAAAAGCCGCTTCTATGAGGTAAAGGGTTAAAGCAAGGTGAAAATAAAAAAGACAAAACCAAATGAGCTTTATGTTTTACTTCCACATTGCTTTAAGCAGCCACCTGCCTTAAATACATTATTTGAAAGTGTATTTTTTTTTTGTAATAATTTCAGATGACCCTCAGACTGACCAGAAAAGTGATCAAGGTAAATATGTTTATGAATTTGATAACAGAACATGTTTTATTCACATAGTACAACTTAAAAACTATAACTAAACAATAGGCCGCTCTCCTGAGTAATATGAACCAAATAGTTTTTCATTTATATATCACACTGTTCAATATTCTAATATTCCAGCCATTGCTCTATACCACATCAGAAACTTAAGGTATTACTGTAGTTCATCAAAGAGGTCAGCTAGAGTGCTCAGTCTCAGTGATAACAGCATATACTACCCTATCACTGTCTAATGCCATCTGCTTCAGAATTGTAATCTGCTTAAATTTCACAATAATAATTCTTAGAAAAATTGCAACAAGTTTCAAACAGTTTGAATCTTGATAAGATAAAAATGATTTTGTATCTGATGAATAGATCAGAATCCAAACTATGTACTTATTTCAATCAGACATCAGCAGTGATAAGGTTACCAATCAACTGAACATTCTTGATAGAATGTTGTTAGCTGAAAAAAACATTAAGCTTGGATTTGGCCCAGTGACCTACTTTTTCACCAGACATGACCCATTTTTCAAACTCTACCTAGATTTTGTCAATAACAACATTTGAGGCAATTAAGTTTGATGAAGATTGACCCAAATGTGTGGCCTCTAGTGTGTTCACAAGGTTTTTTCTATGATTTGACCTAGTGACCTAGCTTTTGACCCAACATGACGCATTAACCAACCTGACCTAGATTTTGTCAAAAACAACATTTGGGACAAGTTTGATTAAGATTGACCAAAAACTGTGGCCTCTAGTGTGTTCACAAGCAAAACTTCACGGACGATGCACGACTTATACCGCACACTGACGCCGGACACAGCACAGTAACAATAGCTCACCATGAGCACTTCATACTCAGGTGAGCTAAAAACATAAATACAATGCATTGACTGATACTTCAACAAAACCTTAATGTGACCTTGGCATTGACCTTTGACTTCAATTACAGAAAAAAACTTATCCGGAGCATATTTCCTAAACCTTATCAGATAGGGATACCAAATTTTGTGTGTGATTACACCTTGGTATGGCGGAGTGTCACATATCTTTTTTAAGATTTTCTATAAGTTGTCAGCTAAGAATAGCAGATTTGGTGTGTGAGTACATCTTGGAATGGCAGAGATTCATATTTTACTTTCAGGTCACTGAGACCTTGACATTTGACCTAATTTTTCAAAAATAAAAGTTTTTGGAGTAATGAATATATTTAGAGGCATTTGTCACTCACATTTCTTGTTTTAACATTTAAAAAAAAAATTAATTTTTTTTAAATTTTCTTGTTCATTTTCTATAGTATATCAAACAGAGACTATGCAAAGAAAAAGAAAAAGAAACACAAGAAAAGGTATGTGATAATTGTGTACAGCAAAACCTCTCTATTATGACCACTAAAATTATGGTTAATTGATTGTTATCAAAACAGGTGGCAGCTTAAAGTAAGCTTAAAGTAAAACAGGAAGCTTTTTTTAAAACAGCCACCTGTCTTAAACACTTCTTAATTAACGTAATTTATTGGTCCTGATACACTTCAAGTTTGAACTGTATATATTCTATATAACAAATTCCTATGTGACTAAAACAGTCATGAATTCATATGCGCCATAATTAATATTTCCAATATATTCCATGTTGTTTAAAGCAGACAGAAAATAAATAAAGTATCATTAAAGAGCATTATTTCTGCTTTCTTCAACCCATTTTCTCATAAATACACCATTTACATACACCTCTAATTCTTCAGCATGATGAGCCATTAGATATTTTTGATCATGTTTATACATTTTTAAAGAAAATTAATCAAAACCTAGTGGGTTAATCTTCTAAAAGCAGGTTGAAAGTAAGTGTATACTGCTCATCACATAGCATTATGCTTTATTTTCAACATACTTTAAGTGTTCATATGTTTTAAATGTTACAAGTCTGTCTTCATTAAGTACTGCAAACAAGTTATGGGGGAATAGGTTCGTGCAATGGTTTCTTCCATAACTATAGTGTATGATTTGAATGTCTTAACACATTCAGTCCTAGCGACGAGTTTACTCGTCATTTACAAAATGTGTACCTGTAAAAAGTACACTTGTCTTATGCAAACAGTGAAGACCCAGATCAGAGGGCTCCTGAAGGACCCCTCTGATCAGGGCCTTCACTGTTTGTCATTTTGAAATATATTGCTAAATTCAACCCTAGATATGTATAAATGGACTAGACATAATTGGAAATTGGAATTTTCCATTAAAAGTCTCAGGGGTGAATGAGTTAATGTATAAATCAACTGTTAATAATTAACAAAAAACATACAGAATTTATCTGCATCTTCAAATTTAAACATCCCCACTTCCCTACAGCCAGCATAATGGAATTTAGCAAACAGTGTGGATCCTGAGCATACACTATGTATTGCAGTGTCTGATCAATATCCGAACACTAGCTATCATACACTTTGTATTGCAGTGTCTGATCAGTATCCGAACACTATCGTGCACTTTGTATTGAAGTGTATGATCAGTATCTGAACACTTTCATACACTCTGTATTGCAGTGTCTGATCAGTATCTGAACATTATCATACACTTTGTATTGCAATCTGATTTCAAATTATCATATTACAGAAAGTTGTGAGTGCACTTCAAAACTAATCAGACTAGAAGAGGAGAAGTTGGAACTCATGAAACAATTTCTACAAATTGAGAAAGAGAAATTGAAAATTTTGAAAGAAAGGGGGCAGCAACAGGTATTCATGCCAGAAGGAACCTTAGACTCCTCTCCAATTATTAAGTTGAAGTTTGCATAAATTTGAATAAAGCTACAGCTGCTTAACCTTTACTCCATAGAGGCTCATTTCAATGCATTTAATTCATTCTTCCACTCAATAAAATATTTGCACTTCATATATTCATAATTATGCACCATACAATTATTTTATATATCCTAACAGATGGTAGGTTAAAGCTGGCCAAAAAATAAAGCAGAATGTTCTTTAAGGAGCATTATGCTGTACTTTCAGTTTTCTTTAAGCTACCACTATACAGACCTTTAACCCCTTACCTTATAGAAGTGACTTTGATCACATTTAAATAATCCTAAACTGAAGAAAGTAGTTCAAATTTATACAGTCATGAACATATATGTACCATAAGAAATATTTTCTACATCCTAACATGTGTTAGCTTAAAGCAGGCTGAAACTAAAGTTCTATTTGGGAAGGTACTGGACTGCCAAGGTTAATTTATTATGATATGAACTCCTTTCCTGGGTACTAGTTGAAACTAGATAACCCAAATACACACAGAAATCAAACTAGCCTGTATTTCAATGATAAATGGTACATTTATGATTTGCTTGAAATCATTCTATTGGAGATTTTAGTTTATTAATTCACTGCATTGAATTATCTGAAACATTTAGTTACAAAAAGTTGTCTATCAGTCTTTGTCTGATATTTTGTCCACTTGCATCTACCATGCCATTGTTCACTAATCTGTTATCATCTTCATCATTAACTATTGCCACCTCTGGAACTTGCATACCCATGTCTATACAAAAATTATGCAACTTCATGCAACAAAGAATGATTTTTGATGCTTTAGTTGGTGTAAATGGTAGACAGCCTCCTGATTTATGTAAGCACCTGTAAAAATAGAGGAAGGAGGTTAAAAATGGTATACTATCTATTAAGCAGTTGCTTAATTTTGAAAGAACTCCATGAAACTTATACTACTGATCACTTAATTCACTTTAGATATTAATTTGAACCTACTCAATGTAGACTTTAATGAGGATCCATATATATAGTAACTGATTTGTCGTTTGGATGTGGGTTCTGATGATGATCCATACTGTAAGTGTTTATTAATGGGTTCTGTTGAGAATCAATACTGTTTGTTATTTGGATGTGGGTTCTGATGATGATCCATACTGTTTGTTATTTGGATGTGGGTTCTGATGAGGATCCATACTGTTTGTTATTTGGATGTGGGTTCTGATGATGATCCATATTGTTTGTTATTTGGATGTGGGTTCTGATGATGATCCATACTGTTTGTTATTTGGATGTAGGTTCTGATAAGGATCCATTCTGTTACTTGTAATCTGTTGTCTGTTAATACAAAGATCACATAAATTGGATTTATTTTGCAAGACAATGTATGAAAAAGTGTATTTATGGATAAAGATAAATGTTTTATAAAACTGTTTTTCTTAGACATTGTATGACTTGTTTTATTCCTTTATTGGAGGGCATTTGTACAGATAAGACCTATTTAGATATGAACACTGCAAGCGCGGATCCAGGAATTCGTCTATCGGGTGGTTCTAAATTTTTATTTTGATGACCTTTTTTTTTTTTTTTAAGTAATTTCAGACTTGGGGGTCCAAATCTCAAGGTTTCCAGCCATTGGGGACTGGATTTTTACTTTACGAGAAACACTACTTTGGAAATCTCAGGGGGGGGGGGGGGGTTGGACCCCCGGACATCCCCCCACCCTTTGGATCCGTGCATGAACTGTGTGTTATATTGAGACTTTATTAAAAGATCAATTGTACTTTTACACACTGTCGTGAACAAATCAAGGAGGGAGATAAATTGGCCAGCATATGTAGAATTAGTATACAGTCAGTCTAGTATGAAGCAGCTACTAATGCAAAAGAGGACTTATATTAAATTTGAATAACAGGTTTCCTCCAATAAAATTCAAATGAACAAGGCATTTTCACAATTTATTAAAGTCCATTTTTTACTATTGACATTGATGTTTTGCGCATTTATTGCAATATGAAAAACATTACCCTCTGATATTGGTTTTCCCTGTTTGAATGGGACAAGTTTACTATTCTAAAACACACTGTAACTGGCATGTATATGCACAACTAGGATTCAAAGGGTTACATCACTTTGAAATTAATGCAGTCTACAGGAATCTATGAATATTCTGCATTATTTCTAACCACATTAAGAAGAGCTTAAAAATTTATGAATATTATGAAAAAATTATTGTTATCAATACAGTAAACAATGGCTATTTGGTTATAAGAAAGACAGGTGGCACTGCTTAAAGCAAGGTAAAATTAAAAGTCAGAAAGCTCCTGTCTTATAATAAATAAATTACCAAGTAATTACATTAATGTTGTGGTTGTAATTGTGAGGTTTTACTGTACATGTATAACTATATACATGTAGATTATACAAAATGTGTATAAAATTATTCATACTGTACCTAAAACGTGACTTGAGTATGCCAAACGCTCTCTCCACCACTAGTCTTGTCTTACTGTGTGCATTATTGAAGCGTTCTTCAGCCTCAGTATTGGGATTGGGCTTTGGTGTAATTAGATACCGTCGCAGGGGGTATCCTGAATCTCCAAGGAGCCACCCTTTATCTGCTCTGTCTAGAAAATCATTTTTCAGGCTACAGGACTCAAAAATTGAAGAATCATGCTGTGAGCCGGGCCACTTAGTAACAACATCAGTGAATCTGAAAACAATAAATATTTTAAAAATTACATATTCCACCATAAATACATCTTTTTAGGCAATTAAAATTTTTCCCGATACATGCACCTTTCAATGCCTTTGCTAACAGAATAGACCCAGATCAGGTAGCTCCTACAGGGTCTACTCTGTTTGCTAGTTGATTATGAAATCTCTAAATTTTCTGCAATACATTTTATTTTTCATATGCCAATATTGAAGTCTATTCAATAAAATATTCAAAGTGGTCAGAGCTTATTAATATTATTCAATAAGAAAAGGGTTATTTCAATTGTTCAAATTTATAAAGTCATGAACTTATACCACAATATATATTTTATACACCCTATCATGTGCATGTGGTATATTAAAGCAGGCTGAAAGTAAAAGAAGACTGTGCCTTACTTTCAATCTGCTTTAAGTGGTCACAGACATTTCATAAAAGGATAACTTTGCTTTAAACGTGTCTTAAGCAACCATGTTATGAAGAAGCATATAGAACATAAAAGACAGGTTATAGCTTAATGCAGGTTGGAAATAATGCAGAACGCTACTATAGATGAGTTCTGTATTAATTTCAACCTGCGCATTCTGTATTTCTTACAACATGTTTTACATGTATGCTGTTTATAAACATGCATTTTCATTTTCAATAATATGCTTCTCCAAAATATGGTCGCTTAAGACCGGTTTCACTGTCCTTTCAACTCGCTTTATGCTTCAACTTGTCATACCTTCAAATAATACATGTGAAGGATGTTAAAATTGACATTTATATGCTAGATTTTTCCATCATTTCTTGCATGGAATGTGTTATTGTGTTTAATAAATATTTGGCTGTATACAGCATAACCTCTCCAAAGCAATACTTATTGGGGGACATGAAATTTTGCTGTTGTAGAGAGGATGCTCCTAGGAGGTTAATATTATCATTATGGCATTTTTTTCTAAACTGAGAATTCTCAGTGAGGAATACTTGAGACCTTTAAATACAGGTGGCTGCTTAATTTAGGACAAATTAATGCATAAAGCTATACAAAGGTATATTTCTGCATTAATTTGGTCCTGCATTAAGCTGTCAAATGCCTTAAAAGCCAACAATTTTATTTGGATTATAAGGTGTAGAGGAATTTCAATGTAAGTTTTGGGGATTCATTTCAAGTGTTGTTTAAGGAGGTGTTTGTTGTGCAGAGGGCCATTGTTGAGAGGTTATACTGTAGTAAATATCAAATTAATTTAGATCCATTCTTCAAAACCATTATATTAATTATGATATTTATCTGTATATTTGAATGTGTTTAATAAACAATATCTAAATGCATTTGAGGATAGTTTGCTGTATTGTATAAATTCCTTTTTCACCTCATATATTGTTTGTTAAAAAAAACAAAACATGAGCTATTGTCATCACTCTGGAGTCCGTGTCATTGTCATTTGCAAATTGCATCATTGTCATCATCATTGTAGTTATCCAAAATCTTAAAGTTGGTCATAACTTATTCAATATTTAATTATATCCTTTAAGATTGACCTTGTTATCAAATTTTTAATTTATTCCTACTCAGTGAAAAAAATATTTCCACTTTATACAGTCATCTAGTGACTCAATACATCATGAGATATATTTACTATATCCTAACAGATGGTTACTAAGCTAAATGCAGGTTTAACCTTTACTCCATATTTTTTTCTCAGTTTTCAATACAGATTGCTGCTTAATTTTAACAGACAGAAAGTAAAGTATAATGCTTTAGGATACCATCTGCTAGGATGATGACCATATAAAAAAGAGGAAATATTTTTTTTGAGTGGAGGAATAATTTCAATGTGTTAAAATAAGTATATCTGGAGTAAAGGGTTAAATTTACTTTTTTGAACGCAAAATTAATGAGATTTCTCCTTCATATTTCAATCTGCTTTAAGTGGTAATCTGTCTTCCGAACTAGAAACAGGCTATGGGTGACTAATGGGGTTTGATTCGTGCATTCGTTCATAATGCAACATTATGTTTGCATGATGCTGTAACTGCAATATACCTCATACGGTGATCAACTACCGCCTGGACATTTAGAGCATGGTATCCCTTTCGGCAGACATATACTGGTTCATCTGGGCCACTTGGACCAATAATAGGTACTAGGGTGCCATCTACTGCGCCAATCACATTGGGTATTCCATTGATACGGTGGAAGCCTTGCTTTATAGGTAGTAGGGCATCGTCTGTGACTGGAAAGCTTATGTTTGTCAGACGCTGGTTGATAGCAGTTATCACTTCTGTGATACACCGACTTACTGAACTTTTGGAAACCGCATGAATGTCTCCCGCCTCACTGTAGAAATCTCCCTTCCCGAGATACCTCAGTGTTATAAGTGTCTGAAAGTAAATTAGAAAGTGTGATAAAACTTAAAGTACTTTAAGACTGTCGTTTGTAACTTTCAAAAGTCACTGATTTTAACATTTAATATATTTTGCTTTATATATACATGTATAGTAAGTATGATTTAAGCAAATTAGATCTATCTGTCTTCAATAATGAATTTAGCTATCTATGGAGAAAGGGTTAAAATCAAACGGTGTATTAGTAAAACTGCCTGACATACAGTTACATTTTTTCATCATAGTTATGGATTTTAGCCTCTTTAAAGATTTAACTTATCCCTTTACTCTAATTACACATGTTAAATACCAAACATGGGGAAATATTTCATGGACTTATAAAATAGCTCACTGGCATACTATGTCACACTCTACCAACTGAGCTATCAAGCAAAACAGTGATGGCTATCAACTTTTTACCACAATCTCTACCGGCTAAAAGAATGCACTATAAACAAGAATTTCATGACTTTTTACTGTTCAAAGTCTTTCACTCCTTAAACTTTAAATGGACAATTCCAATTCTCAAATTAACAAGTCTAGATATAGATCTAGATCTAGATTAAAAAAAATGATTTTGAAATAATATTTATAAATATTATTTTAATTTGAACCACAAAACTAACCTGAAGCATGAAAATTAACTGTGCTTGTGGTAATGAATATGAAGAAGAAATTATTCTCGATATATGTAGGAATGGCTAAATATATGTGTTTTGAAAAACAGTACACATGTCCTGAGTGCAAAAAGTGTGGTTAATGGACTTCTGTATGATCCCTCTGATTAGGGTCCACTGTTTTTCATTTTTGCAATATATTGTTGAAAAACCCTCAGTGAAAAAGATCTATTTTTTTAAAATTGGTTAATGTACTGTATATATCTAAACTTGACCAAGGCCCGAATATTGCGCCGCATTCACAAACAAATCGACAATTAGACTGGTTTGTTAGTCCAAATCTGATAACTTAGCAACATGTAAACAAAAAGCTAAAAATAACAATAATTAAAAGCGATAGAGCTA
The DNA here is from genome assembly GCA_963576725.1 of Azorinus chamasolen. Classification (NCBI taxonomy): domain Eukaryota; kingdom Metazoa; phylum Mollusca; class Bivalvia; order Cardiida; family Solecurtidae; genus Azorinus; species Azorinus chamasolen. The sequence goes on along the minus strand of OY755235.1, from coordinate 105,536,043 downwards.
CTGCACCAAATAGTCCGCTATTTGATTTAATAGAATAAATCTTACCTTTATCAAAGAAGAGAGAGCATGGTTTCTGTTGGATTTTGGAGAAATATCTCCTTCTATTACAGCAAGGAGCTCCGTAATTGCCTCTCTTGAAAGACGATAACGCTCCATGACTTGGTCGTCATTTAAAAAGTCCAATGGATTGACGCGCTCTCTAAAAACTCGTCGGCGTCTCCTTTGAATGTGATGAGCATAAATTATTGCCGCCATGACACTTACGAATATTCGCGGAGCTACGAATGCTTCTACTCTATCGTAAAGTTACGAAAGAATCTGCGAAAATTCGTACGAAAATTCTTACGAATTTTTTTTATGAAACGCATATTTGGGTCTACGAACTTCGTACGAACTTCTTACGAAAGAAATGATCGTACGAAGTTTTATGAAACGGTTCCCAGATATCAATACAGATCTATATCCATCATAGAATGTCCAAGGCCATGCATATTTAATAGCTGCCTACGGCCTTGCATAGCAGTTGCACTGATAGTAGGTCAAGCAAATTCACTCTAAATGTGCAATGATTTGCAACAGTGGCTGTGTGACCAATTTACACACAGCCTTTAACCCTTTCCCTGTTCCATTTTTAGTCCAAATTTTAATACCTACTAAATATTCATGAACAAAATAGTTACAATGAAATATGAAAAATTGTAGCAATTTTCGAAACAAAAGAAAAAGATCTATCAAAGTCCATAAGCAAACAGAGCAGACCCTGATCAGACGGCTCCTATAGGAGCCATCTGATCTGGGTCTACTCTGTTTGCAGATGTGTGAAAACACTAATATATGAAGATAAGGGTTAAAAGTACAGTGTTGAAAAACACACCTCAGTTAATCCGTTAGAAGATTTCACTTTTACGCATGAAAAAATGCAAGTACATATAAAACACTATAAATGGCAGTTAACATAAACCTCTTCTAAATATCAACCCTTTCCCTCTTTATCATATCAATACTTCATATCACTTCAATAATATTCATGAAAAGAATCAAGTAAATGGAAGATAGATTTTTTTTTTGTTGTAGTCGGCTCTATAAAGCAGTGTAAGCTCCTTCAGGAACTGTCTGATCTTGGTCTACTCTGATTGCATAAGGCATGAAAGCATGTTTGTATGTGGGAAAGGGTTATCATGTGTAAAACATTTTGTTTGGAAATGCTGCAAACAAAGTTTTTAATGAAATTTTGAACTTAGTATAACTCGAAAAATTAGACCTGGACCCTTACCTAATTAATTTGCATAAATCAAAATTCGTAACATTTCTACTTTATCATCTGCATTGCATGGTTTAATCCTTTTTACGTGTCCTGGCAAGCAACTATGTATGGACACACTCATGATTTTATGGTTTACAATGCATGGATTATCGCTCTCACAAAATTTCAGCGAGAATAGACTTAACGGTTTACTGACAGTTTTATTTGTACAGGGTCATCTCTCTCATTATATATTCTGCATACTGGCCAGGGTCCAGGTCAAATTTTACAAGCTATACTACTAATAAAAATCGTTTTATTATACCCCTTTTACATTTTTAAAGGCAACAGGGTAACACATAGTATGCACCTTGATTTTCTTTTAGCTTTACATTCAAATTTGCTGCCATTTTATATATTCACACATTTATTTAAAAGTTTACTCTGAAAACTTTCATTTGTCCATGACTATACATGAAGTATTGTTTGCCACTGATATTAAGATGAGCCCAGAGCTCCAGATAAGATGTGTAAATTAAAATATGTTCAAGTATAACTTCTTTATTTCTCCACCAAACCCAATGTTGTGACCACTCTTTAGAATCGTCTCTTCGAGACGATTCTAAAGAGTGGTCACAACATAGGGTTTGGTGGAGAAATGACAGTTTTAGTATTTGAGTATGCACTGTTATCTGTAGCTCTAAGAATCACTCTGCCCTGTGTGTTCTGCATGACTAGGCTGGATTGTTTGTATTCAGTACTCCTGGAAGAAGCCATGATGAGGCAGCTGACCCTGAGCCATGTCCGTACGAATCTGCCAGCGGAGACTAGAGCGCTTCTTGTTGGACGGAACTACATACTTGTTGGGTACAAACACACGGTGGGGCTTCTGAAATAAGAGTTTGATTCAATTTTTTTAGAAACATAAAATCGCAAGAGGCAATTTCAACCCTTTGAATGTGGGGAACAAGTGCGGAATATTCAAAGTGAAATTTACCCATCAATGTTTATATAGTCCATTTTGTATGATAGGTTTAAATTTGCTAGATAATTTTGAATGATAAATATTGCAAGATGATTTTGAATGATAAATATTGCAGACTCGGAGGTCCAGATAAAATGTGTAAATTTAAAACATTTTCAGGGATAGCTCTATTATTTCTCCAACAAACCCTATTCTGTGACCACTCTTTAGAATCGTCTCAAAGAGACGGTTCTAAAGAGTGGTCACAGTAAATGGTTTGGTGGAGAAATGACGATACTAGTATTTGGGTATGCACCTTTATCTGTAGCTCTGGAGGGCTTCACAAGTAGGCTTCTGATATGGATCTATACTGTTTGCAATTTCCAGTGCAAATCCAAAGATATTTGTATTCAATAACATAAAGGAGTACTTTACATTTGGCCTCATTAACAAGCACAATCATTGAACAAGTTACCTTTTCATACACAACATCCTGAGCAAGCATGTGCTCTCGTACATTCCAGCGTAAGTTTTTGTGGTTTTTCTCGCCTGGGGCTTTCTGATTTTGCCAGCTCTGTCTGAACTGTTGGTACCGAGAAACGGGGTCGGATTTCTTAAGGTTTCTGGTGTGGGGATGCTCTGGCCGTCTTAGTATCACTGAATAAAAAGCACAAAGATATTCTTACAGGTACACACACAATGTGTCCAGTGAAACTCATGATTCTTACAATGTGTCACTCGACAACTTTAAATTCTTACTGGAAAATATTGTCTCTTGCAAAGAATAATGTATAAAATATTTTACTTATGGAAACTTTCGTAGAAGAACAACTTTCGTCCTCTGCTACAAGAGCCTTACAGTGCCTTCAAAACGTCCTTATATTTAAATAACACCTTTTTTTAGATACAAGTTTCATAGTAGCTTTTGGATCTCACCTGAAGCTGGCCTTGGATCATCTGGGGCAAGTCTGTATGGTGGCTGTGATAGAAAAGAAATGTAAGATACTGAATTCAGTTTCAAAGAAATGGAAATATTGTACCTCTCTTCTAATATTTACCCCAAAGGGAAGAAAATGAATGTCTGTCAGAGTAAAAACTGCATCAACTTTGTTGTCTGCTAACTTTCAGCCATAATGGCAGAAATAGTTTTCTCCGCTAAAATCCAAAGGGTGGGGGGGGGATATATAAGGAACAGTAACAGAACATTTAGAGGCAAACATTTATACTTTAAACCTCACATTGATGCCTTTGAGCACTCTGTAAAAATCCCCTTTTTAAACCATTGTGATGAATAGAGCATTTGCTCCATATGAGCAAATGCTCTATTTATCTTATTGGTTTCAAAACTATACAATTCTTAAATGTACCTTTTTCTAGTAAATGTTCCTTTTCAGTAGATTTATTCAAAGAGGCTGAATCTAAAAATAGCCTATGATCAGATTCTCTTAAGATTACATTTTCAACAATGAAAAAGGAATTAATACAACAATTATATTAACAATTTTTTATCCCCTTAACCCTTTCAGTGTTCTATATTTATTCCAAATTTCAATACCTAATGAATATTCATCGACAAAATAATTACAATGAAATATGGCAGGTGGAACATTGTAGCCATTTTAGAAAGTAAAGAAAAAGAAATATCAAATTGCATTAGCAAACAGAGCAGAGCCAGATCTTGGGTCTACTGTTTGCATATGCGTGCAAACACCATGTTTATATGAAGAAAAGGGCTAAACAAGTATAATATTTATACTGCAAATCATAGCAGCTTATTTAATAGCATAGCGTTCAACAGTTTAGAATAATTTTCAAACTTTTAACAGTGTTACTCACCGCATCTCTTGCTGACTGGGGCCTCTTTTTATCGAAGAAATCTACTCTGTCAGCAATGCCCAGCTCTCTCAACCTCTCATTTATATCCATGAGACTGCCTAAAATAAGAATACACACAAATAAATACAGACATGAAAACCTACACAATAATAAGATTAAAGGATTTGTTTCTCATAAAACTAGAATGGAGAATAGATTACAGTAAAACTCCTCGAAACCGAATTCTAGTAGAGAAGAATTTAGATACTTTTGGGCAGGTAGCTGCTTAATGCAGGATAAAAGTCATACAGAAAGATTCTAATGGCATGTAAACAAGAAAGGGTTTGGCCCTGATGAATACTTCAAAATCAGATTTATATGATTCCATCAGCAATCTGAGCAGACCCTCATCAGACGGCTCCTAGAGAACAGGTCTATTATGTTTGCAAAGGCGTTAGAAGACATCTCTATAGAGTATCTATCTACTAACCCAGTGCTAGAATATGTAAAACATGTAACACAGTGGTCTAATGTAATTGTAACATTTTAATCTCTACCGATCACTATAACATATCAACCCCACTGAGTACAATACCATTAAATAGTGTTTTTCCTCTTTCCTCCATGAGTATTCATGCAAGAATTAATGACGTCATGTATATTAATTTGTTATAATAGCACATGGACACAGGAATTGTTGACCATGGTAGAAACTGTAGAATCATATCTATGTTATATCTTAAGCAAACAGAGCAGACCCTGATCAGATGGTTCCTATACGCAAAGGCGTAAATGGTTAACATAGGTAGTGTAATGGTATTTATGCATGAAAATGCATGATTTTACCATAGCAGAGTACCAACCTACACAACAAAACTTGTCGACTGTTCATGTCTATAAGACTTACCAAAGTCACTCTCTGTCATGGACTCATCCACTCTTTTAGAGCCATCCTTTTCCTTTCTGAAACAAACAAGAAAAACTCCGCTCAACGAAAAATGAAAATGTTACAGATAAATCTATTCATGTTCACTTCCTTTTGTTCAATATGCATTGAATGCACTTTATTACTTTTTAACATAAATTATGAGTCCTTGGCAACTCTTTTCCTTCAATATGCTAATCAATTTTCCAAATTTTTAATTCCTTTTATACAGTTTGCGCAAAGTAGGGCGCCTGCACTCTTCCTCCAGCACAAAACCTAATTCCCACAACACTATGATTGCCATTATGCTTAACCCTGTCTACATTTTGAACATATGAACATAATTTGAGTCCAGATGAGACACTGAGTAACTAAACTTCTCATCTGGATACAAACTCTTTGACACTCAGAGAAGAAATGAAAGTAAAGTGACAGAAAGGATCATAACTCTTATGACATACATGTCAGAGTTACGAACCTTGCACTACGTAATCAACTTACGACAATTAATATCTGTTCCGAGTCACAAGCCAATAGCTTTGATAATTATAAGGAAACCTTAACTTAAGCATAAAACATGCCCCCCTAAATGAGTGGCAATATCTTCTGTAATAATAGTCTGATCTAAATGCAAATCGCTGGTGCACAGATTCCCATGGTAATAAGCTACACATAAACTTTGAACAAAATTGAAGCAGAACTGCAAAAGGTCTGACAAATTGTGTCCACAGATGGACAGACAGACAGACAATCTGATTCCAGTATACCACTCATAACATCATTGTGTGGGGTTTTAAAATCTTATTTTTGATTTCTATACATCCTTCTTGAAAAGATAGTAAACAAATAATACATACAGAATCATTAGAATCATTTGAATTTTGCATGCCGGTCTACCTTCTAAAGTTCTTTCATAATTATTCTAACCTTAGCACTTTGCGTTTCATCATTCTTCTTTCTGAGTCAGCCTCTGACACATCGTCTCTATGTGAAGAAAGCTGAGACTGGTCAGTTTCATGTAAAGTGAACACGGCATCTGGACGACGGGGAATATGGTGAACCTCCGGTGATGAATCAGGCTCTTCTCCATACTCCCGATTCTCTTTACCAACTCTCAAGTGGGAGTACTGAGGAAAAAAAGTGAACAATTTGGTACTTATAGCAAGAAATAGAGACAAAATTAAACTAGAAAATTGTGTCCACTGTACAGATATCCCCTGGCGATATTGTCTCTAAATCAAGCACTTTTCACAAGACGCTGTGTAGTGAAGAAAATTTCAAAGTTCCATAACTCTGGTAAAAATGGTTGGAGCAAAAATTTCCTTCTTTTCATACATTTTCAAATAAACTTCATCTGTGAAAATTTGAAGTATATCCTCCTCTTGGTGTATGAGGAGTTGGACACAAGATTTGCTGGACTGATGGACAAGAGCAAGACTATATACCTTCAATATTGTGGGGGCATAACAACCAGACAAAATATCATTCATATAATCAATATGCTGTCACTGTTGTAGGAATATGAGGAATCATGGTGGGGTATTTCGCAGTCTGTCAGAGTGGACAACATTTGAGCTATTCAAAGTATGAGTAGCCTGGTCAAGTTTCTGTAATCTTTACAGTCCTATTCTTTTGCGACTTTGTTGAGCAACAATTATTAAAGATGATTCTTCCCTAAAATCTACGCTGAATTAGATTATTTATTGAAAATAGCAGTATTGAAAGTAAAATATAAATTGAAAACAGACTGTTTTAACCCTTTCCCTCATATAAACACCTTTTCACACATTTGCAAACAAAGTAGTCCCAGATCAGATGGCTCCTATAGGATGTCTGATTAGGGTCTGATCTGTTTGCTTTGACATGATATAGATTTGATTCTACACATTTTGTCAAATCAAAATATTTCCATGAAAAGTTAACATTACAAAAAGTTCAGCTAATAAATATTCATGATATCATTATTTCTTACATGTATATTGAACAGGGAAAAGGTTAACCCCTAGAATGCTCAATTTTCAAAATGGAATGGACCTTTGTTGTTTAACAGTGGAGTCCATTCTGTATAAAAGGAATGAATTGTTTGAGGATTTTGAATGACAATCAGTGCTTCTCCATGTGCCCTCTGAACTGATTCTACACTGTTTGCATATATTCCAATTTATCTGTTTCCCACATTCAATAGGTTAACCAATTCCCACTTAGATTATTTTAAGACCTGACCTCTCCGATTAAATCTACCAAAAAGGAGCATTAACTAGAGAAAAGGAAATTTTCAGAATTGTGTAGTTTTGAAACCATTGTGATAAATAGAGCATTTGCTCCTGTGGAGCAAATGCTCTATTTATTACAATGGTTTAATAAAGCAACTTTTACAGAAGCGTCAAAAGGCGTCACTATGTGGGAATGGGTTAACATTAGTATAGTGAAATCTCGTAACAGTGGGGAAGGAAACTTAAGTTGCATCAAAGATGTAAATGTTATTTGAAAAATCATCATAATGACAGAATTTTACAAGAAAATTGTATCAATATGTTCTAATTTGATATATATCTATCAACATGACATCAAATTCTGACAGAAGAGCACAAATTCTGCACACATGTCAACCAACTACTACAGACTTGATTTTATTGGCCAAGATAAAATAATCAAGAGAATCTGTATTTTATTGTTAGATCAAAGATATAACTCTAGCTTGTATGCTGTTGTTCAACAAAACAGTTTGAGCACATGTGAACTGATATAAACAATGTACAAAGCCTGTCTATACTGCATACCTGTCTTCTTTCTCCAGGTATGTCTGTATTTTGCCTCTCTAGTGGAGATTCTTCCAGTGGGATCCTTATCCTTGGTTCCATCACTCTTGTTCTGGGTTCTAGTAAGAGGAGAATTCATGTAGCTCAGATTTTTTCTATAATTTTCTAAAATGTTTCCACTAAATGATTTAACTTTTAAAGTTTGGCAGAAAATCACGCTATCGTGAGTTAATGAATGTAAACAGAGTACATCCAGATCAGATGGCTCCTGTAGGGGTCATGTGATCAGGGTCTGCTCTGTTTGCTTATAGAATGATGTAGATCTGATTCTGATTCCATAGTTTCTGCCATGACCAAAAATTCCTGTGTTCACAGACCATTATAAAAAAGAATTCAATTAATATTCATGATGTCATTAATATTTCTTACATGAATAATCATAAGGTAAAGCGATAAGCAATCCCTGTTTTTTTAACCCTTTCCCTAGTCTATGTTTATTACAAATTTCAATACCTACTGAGTATTCATGGAAATATTAGTTGTAATGAATTGTTGAAGGTGGAACATTGTAGCCATTTTAGAAACAGATCTTTCAAATTCCATTAGCAAACAGAGCAGACCCTGATCAGACGGCTCTTCTAGGAGCCGTTTGATCTGGGTCTTCTCTGTTTGCAAATGCGTGAAAACACGTTTATATGAGGGAAGGGGTTAATATAGATTTTTAATATTTTCTTTCTGAGCTGAAATAATAACATTACACATGAGTACATGTACTTGAATATGAACATAAATTACAATTATGAACATATATTACGACATGGACAGAGATTACCATGTAAAAATAGTGAACACAGATTACAATATGAATATATATTATAATTGGAACATAGATTACCATGTGAAAATAGTGAACATAAATTACAATGTGAAAATAGATGACGGTATGAATATAGTTTAAAGAATCACTCTAATTTGATTCCTTACCATGGGCAGATGTATCTGTGGCCACATGTGACGACAAGGAGGTGTTCTGAGATGTTTGTTTACTTCTCTCATTCTGTATCAGTCGGCCAAGATCTGTAAGACAAAAAATTTGTGTAAATTATTAAAAGGAAAATATAAACCCAGTACAAACAAGAGCATTTGTAACACTAGCACAATTTCAGATACGAGTGGATATGTTGAATATAGTCTGTTATAATGGCTTCCAAAATGAACTACCGTACATGTACTTGGTCTCATTTATTAGTTTTCACCATATTATACATACATGTACATCAGAGCAACAGATAAAGGTGCATACTCAAATAATAAAATTGTCATTTCTCCACCAAACCCTATGTTGTGACCACTCTTTAAAATCGTCTCTTCCAGACAATATAGGATTTGTGGAGCAATAGAAAAGTTGTTTTTGAAAATAATTTAATTTATTCATCTTATCTGAACCACTGGTGCACTGTATATACATTTATAATGAAACTCATCACTATTGGCCAATGTACACAGTAAAAAGGTACCAAGCAGTCTTTATAAAGTTTCAGAAGGAATCATGTTTGCTTACGGAATTACCGTTACATAGATCTGATTCTATAAGGTGTCATTAACCCTTTCCCTCATATAAACGTGTTTCCACGCATTTGCAAACAGAGTAGACCCAGATCAGACGGCTCCTTCAGGGTCTGCTCTGTTTGCTAATAGAATTTGAAAGATGTTTCTTTGCTTTCTAAAATGTCTACAATGGTCCACCTTTCATATTTATTTATAACTATTTTGTTAATGAATATTCAGTAGGTATTGAAATTTGGGCTAAATATAGAACAGGGAAAGGGTTAATAGGAATGATATCAATATCCATGTATCATTGTATCAGGTCAGTCGATCTGATATTGATACTGGTTTCAAAATATCAATACAAATGGAGGACAAATAAACACATTTCCACAGGCTATAATTATTTCTTACAAGTTGGTAACTTCTCACTTATCTGCAGTGAAATTCTTCTGAATCAGCTGTTTTGGTTTGGTTTTTATCAGGTTTTACGTCGTTTTAACAGTATTTCAGTCATATCACGACGTGCAGCTAATTACAGGTAGAGGAATACCCCGGAGGTTCTTCTATGCACGGAACAAATTGCATTGTTTCGTGCATAGAAGAACATCCAAGTAGAACCACCAACCTATCGCAAGCAGTTTCTACAATGGCCAAACATTCCCATGTCCATGTTCCATTATGAGAATTAATGTTAATGTTTATATATAATGTCATTACTGTTTACATGAATATTCATGGGGTTAATGACATATGAACTTGGGTATTACAGTGTCATGTAATCACGTTAGTAAGCATATTAGTTTACCAAATTTAGTATTCCGATTACTGTACCTTTTTTAAATTCTGCCAGTCTTGTATCAGGAACATGTTGGTAACCAAGCTTTGCAAGCTCATCTCTGATTTCATCATCTGTGAAGTCTAGGCTTTCATCATCCATTTTTACCTGAAAAAATTAACAGTTGCCCCTGATTTTTCTATCAATGCAATCTATAACTTCGCCTATCTACAGTATTTAATATCTTCTCATTTAATGATTAATCAAGATCAATGATACCTTCTATATTTTAGCCATTAGCTGTTTACATTGTTTTTATTTATATCAGAAGTTGATATCTTTTAAAAGTTTTTATTCGGTAACCAAGCTTTTAACTTATACAGTAAAGCCTCTCTATAACGGCCACTAAATTACTTTACTTGAATTTACGTTCACCTTCCTTTAACCCATTCGCTCATATTGACGACTCCGTTAAAGTAACTTTGTGAAACCATTGTGATAAATAGAGCAATTGCTGCTCCTATAGTAGCATATGCTCCATTTATCACAATGGTTTCAAACTACAAAATTTGGACAGCCAAGATGGAATAACCACTAATGTTTGGTAAGAACTTGAAGCTTGGACATTGTACTTTTCAAATAGTATAACTTTTGATACATTCTGACTAAGCCGGCGTAGCCAGTGCTGACGTGAAATTCCTACAAAATACGCTGATTTTTCTTACTCAAACGAGAAGTCGCAACGTGACCTACTTTCTACTTAGAAACAAGGCACCTGATTGATCGAGTGATGGTGCCCTGCATGCTAGTTAACGCTTATAGGGTAAGCAAGATAACAGGCACCCGGATGTTATTATTGTAAATGGTCGTTTTACAAGGGGGCAAGCGGTAATCGTTGTTGCGACTTCTCGTTCGAGTAAGAAAAATCAGTGTATTTTGTAGGAACTTCACGTTGGCACTGGCTAAGGCTTAGTCGGAATGTATCAAACGTTATATTATTTGAAAAGTACAATGTCCCAGCTTCACGTTCGTACCAAACATTGGTGGTTATTCGATCTTGGCTGTCCAAAACCGGGCATTATTTGGAATCGGTCGGGGAATTTGCGAAATTGGTAGTTGGACCCCTGGTATATAATATAACACTAAATCGACCCAATCAATGTTTTTGACTTTTTAGACCATCTAGACCCACGAAATGGCCCCCTGTCACGGCCTGTGGTATCTGAGGTCAGTTGTTGTTTGAATAAAGTCATGTAATTACACAAAAGCGCATTGAAAATTAGGTCCAATGATCAGACTTGAAATTAGAAAATTAACGATTTCCATCCCATATTTGATAAATTGCCATGAGACTGTAAGACGGCAACCATCACAAAAATAGCATGCTGCCTTACAGCTCAATGATGAGACTAGGGGAGGGGGAGTAAACTTCTGCAAATAGAAGAATTTAATAAACAACTGTATTATGGTTTAAATGCATTAGATAAATAAATGTCATCAATAAACATACCCATTAAAACTGACTCTACTTGACTCTATTACACTGTCTTGATACAACCGGTCCTGATTATCAATAAACAGTCGTGCTCAGACATGTCAACAAATAAGTTAACAGCATAAAAAGCACAATTCCTCAGTTCAAAGTAAACACCAGTGGGTGAATTTAATTACAATACCTTTCACAATGCAAAGTCGTTCGACAGCTAAGAAATGAGATTGTCTATCTTGTCATAGCGCTTTAGAAATATTTCAGTCCCGTAGCAACTTGATGAATTTGAAACTCGAGCAATAACAATGTCGCTTAAGCCACAAACAACCAAAGAATGCAAGGACTGACTTCACGCGTTTTTGATGTAATGGTAATTTTATATCCATTTAAAATGATGTTGTGTAAACTTCTAGTTACAAGATCTGATCTAGATTTATTCAACTTGGGTATTAACTTTTAAATACGGTACGTGTAACATATTTACTTTTTTTCAATGATGAATACGACCTATATACCTTGAACGGTAAAGGGAAGTAAATGTGTGGAGCAGACTGCATAATCGGTAATGGTTCACTCCCATGAACAAGATCAAAACCATATTTTAGTGAAGTTCATCAGAGACCTATATTATATGTCTCTGAGTTCATTAACTAAATTGAACGCAAATTTTATCTGAATAGGTATTTCACTTCGGTGTATTTTTATTGTTATCCATTTCAAAATCACAAGGCATTTCATATTTTGTCCATACATTAATTCTGTGCATTTTTCTTGGTTTTTATCAAAGTTGGTCAAAATTTTGTATCTGTAAGCACCTGGAATAGTTAAAGATAAGTTTGTCAAATAATTTGATTGCTATCACAGCATCATGCTGTTATTTCAAATAGTGTAGATCCAGATCAGCTTTCATGTTCACATTGCATGACTTCTCAACAAAGTTTGTACTTGCAGTGAAGTATAAATTACTACTGGATCAAAAAGTGACATAACTAACATATTCCATAAAGTGAATTTGATAAATAAAATTACTGTAGCTTAACCCGGCTTTAAATATTCATGTAAGAAATAATTACATTATGAATATAATGGTACATGGACACCGGAAAGTTTTACCATATTAGAAACTGTAGAATAATATCTATATTATTTCATATAAAGTGAACACTTCAACAGCTAGAGTAGATCCAGATCACATTGCTCCTATAGGAGCTAGCTGTCTGATCTGGGTCTACTCTGTTTGCAAAAGCATGGAAATGCGTATGTATCAACTTCAAGTGTAGGGTTAAGTGAAAGAACCCAAATGAAATGTTCCACTCACAAATTGTGCAAAATTTTACATACCTTCATAATAGTGATTCCAAGTTTGGAAAAGTTGTCAATTCCATTGCAAGCTGCCAGTGCATTATTACATCTAAGAATATATTCTGGGCTAATAGGGGGCAAACTTTGCGACAAAATACAGTAGAACCCCTCTAATGGGACCACTTAATGAATAAACATATAGGTGTCTTTATAAGCAGGTGGTTGCTTAATGCAGGACAAAAGTAATGCAGAAAGCTAGGAGTTTCTGCATTACTTTTGTCCTGCATTAAGCTACCACCTGCATCTAGCATCCAGAATTTTAGGTGGTTGCATTAGCGGGGTTTTACTGTATGTAAAGGAGATGGAATACTTTTCAAGCAGTACAAATCAATATAGAATAAATACTGGCAGATTCCATTTATGAAAATAGGGTGGAATATATGGGCAAAGTGGAATATTTGGGCAAAATATGCAAATGATGCAGAATAATTTCCTGGCCGAATTTTCTAATGAAGCAGGATTCATTTTTCAGATGGAAATTGGTTGTGGTGGATTCCAGTCTGAATTTGGGATGGAATTGGAAGATTAGCACAGTTCAGGGTTATTTCATTACCATTGATGACTTGACAGAAAATATTTAAAATTTCTTGTCAAAATGTATTTCAAGACTGTTACTCACAATAAGATGAATATAACCTAACAACGGTTTTATTTGAAACATATTATTATACCGTATATGTTACCATCAATTTTAAAAAAAAAAAAATCAACATATTAATTTTGCTGATGCAATTTATAGTTTTTCCCCCCAAGTTATAACCAAAAAATATGCAGCTGTATATTCAGATATTCCTTAGATTTATTATATAATTATCATAAAAGTTATAGAACTTTGTTAACCCTTTTCTTCATATAAACGCATTTTCACACATTTGCAAACGGAGTAAACCCAGATCAGACGGCTCCTGTATGTTTGATCAGAATCTGCTGTTTGCTTTTGACATGATATAGATCTGATTCTACAGTTTATGTGCACGCAAAAACATTCCTTGAAAAGTTTACATTATAAAACTTCTGTTGATAAATATTCATGTTGTCATAATTTCTTACATAAATATTGAACAGGGAAAGGGTTGTCTGTGGAGAAGCTATGTACCAGAAGCTGTGACATGTTGCACTCGATCGGCTCCATTTTCATCCTGATGGACTATCTGTTGGCTGAAGCTGAAAGCCATAGGCGAGAAGCACAGGCAACTACCTCTACATCCACTACCATACTAGACATGTCACACAGACCTGTGACGAAGCCAACCACATATATATACAGTAAAAACTCGATACTACGAACACTCAAATATGTACCATTATTGATCTTTAATAACGCTTAACGCTCCTAGAGGAGCTTTCTGTATGACTTTAACCCTGCATTAAGCAGCCACTTGCCTACAAAGACATAAATTTTTTGTTACTAAAATTTCGTAGTATCCAGTTTTTACTGCATATATCATTGACATTTATATTTTCATACTGGTAAACCCTTTACTCTATGACTATTCATGTAATAAATAATGACATCATGAATATTAATTAAATTATTTTTATACTGGCATATGAGCACAAGAAGGTTGGACCATGACAGAAAAAATGTAGAATTAGATCTATATTATCCCTTAACCAAACAGAGCAGACACTGATCAGACGACTCGAACCTCTGTTATCTCAAAGTAATTTGTATGGTCCCTTGAAGTTCGAAATATTGAACTTTAACTGTATTTATAAGTTGATTTTTATGCCCCTACCTTTACCCTTGGCCGTCCGTCCGTACGTCCATCCGTACCTATGTATGTAAGTATGTCCGAAATTTTCATCAAGGATTTCTTTGCTTGTGTAAGGTGGAATGATTTGATATTTGGTCTGAAGCATTATCATAGTGCGTTGTAACGTATCTCTCCTTTTGAGGTCTGTCGTCCATTTACTTCCTGTTTGCGGACACTTTGAATTTTGGTGATTGTTTAATGACAAAAATTTTCGTCAAAGATTTCTTCACTTGTGTAAACTGCAATGATTTGATATTTGGTCTGAAGCATAATCATAGTGAGTTGTGCCATATCTCCCCTTTTCAGGTCTGTCATTCATCTACTTCCTGTTTTTTCGGCGGGGGCATCCGTGTCCCATGGACACATTTTCTTTTATTTATAATAGTATACTAGAAAACAGGATTATTTGGCCATATGGCACAAACTGTAGAATCTTATTTATATAATTTTGTAAGCAACCAGAACAGACCCTATTGGGACAGCTCATATAGTAGACATCTAATCTGGGTCTACTCTATGTGTAAACAGGCATCTCAATCAAGTCAGGGTTAAGTCTTTCAGCACTGAGACACTGTCATTATTTTTTTGGAGATAAATGGAAGAAAAATGAATCTGGGGGAATTATAGCAGACGACAAGTTAACCCATTACCTCATAGGCTATTTTTACATTCAACCTCTTTGAATAAATCTACCAAAAAGGAACAGTAACTAGAGAAAAGGAAAATTTTTAGAATTTTTTAGTTTAAAATCATTGTGATAAATAGAGCATTAGCTCCTATAGGAGCAAATGCTCTATTTATCACAATAGTTTCAACAGGTGACTTTTGCAGAGGCGTCAAAAGGCATCAATATGAGGGAATTGGTTAAATATAACTTAGTGTCAAAAGGGTAGGGAGGATGTTTTAAAACTTGTAAATCTTAAAAATTTGATGTTTTGTTTTCAGTTGTGGGTTTAAATGAAAGTTTCTGAAATGATTTACGACATTCTCTCGCCTTTTGGATCTCTGTTTGCTTGTAAGTTACAGATCTGATTATCTATTGCCATAGCAATAAATTTCCCTATTCTATTTTTAATACAATAATTGAAGTACATTGTAATTTATAGTCATAATAGGTGGAGTCTGGCATGAATATTCACTAAGTAAAGGATTAATATGATTAAGAAATTAACCCTTTACTCCATAAATACGCCTTTCTCTGCCCTTGCAAACAGAATAGACCCAGATCAGATGGCTCCTGTAGGAGCCATCTGATCAGGGTCTGCTCTGTTTGCTTATGATATATTATAGATACCATTCTACAGGTAAAAACATTCTGTGTCCATGTTCTATAGTATTATAACAAATTAATCTAATTAACATTCATGACTTCATCATTTCTTACATGAATATTCATGGAGGAAAGGGTTAAAGCCTACATGCACCCCCAATAGCAACTGCAAATGGCTGGCTCATCAGCGACAGTGACTGTCAGTGGTCCCCAGGCAGTGTTACTAATACGGACAGGCATGAGAGAGCTGTCAGTGGTAGGTAACTATTGCATGACTTCATTCACCCTTAACCAACTCATGACAGCCACAAACTGATGTAAAGAACAACAAGACCAAGTTATGATAACAAATCAGGCCATTTGATCAGATCTTACACAAAGTTTGACCACTATAATTCAATTTTCTTCTTGTATGGAAAAAATATTCTCTCATGGAAATGTTGAAGTCATCTATTTTGACTTCTTTAATGTCAAGGGTCACTGTGGTCAGTCCTGTGACCGTCATGCTATGTGCATTTTTACCTTAATTTTCATTCATAAATGACGGTGTGGTCTCTCAGCTAGAGCTGCAGTGGTTTTAATCTGTACGTGTTTGAGTGTGCGACATGAGACTGCTAAAGTCAAGTGGATATTGAGTTACAGTATTGTGGGATACAGTTATTGTGAGTGAATGTGGCAGGAATTAGCTTGTAATTTTTTATTTTGAATATTCGGAAGCAACTTTATGTGCTTGAAAAAGTGAAACTTTCACAACACAACTAAATTATCCAAACCACATTCATAGCAGCTATTGTTAGTGAATATAGTACATGTATTCTGCATTCAAATACAATTGCTCAGTCAGGGGTTTAAAATCCTTGTTATAGAAATAAGCATTGTTTGTCAGTGGATGAAAGTGCCTGCATGCTTGCCTTGTAAAAGCAGTGTCAGCAAAAAAAGTGTAACGTATCTTTGTACATGTACCGGTAAATGAAATTACATGTATATATGGATCAGTAAACATAAAACCAGTGTTTAATTGGGACAAATTTGCAATAGGAATAAATACTAGATCCATCTTTATTGAGGTAAGTTAATTCTTAATTAATCTCTTTACTTCATTAATATTCATGAAATAAATGATGACATCACAAATAAAATATTAATTAGATCGCATTTTAGCACATGAAATTTTTGTTTTGCCAAAGCAGAAACTGTAGAATCAGTATCCATGCTTATAAAACTTTTTAGTTGAGTCGGAGTTTGTTCTCAAGTTTTTGATTGGTCAGATTTGAGCCTTTTTATAAGCATGGACCCAGATCTATATTATTCCACAAGAAAACAGAGTTGACTCTAATCAGATGACTCCTGCAAAGCAATGAAAAGGCATTTGTATGAAGGAAAGGGTTAATACAACATTGTATGCATTTTAGCTTTACTTCAACTCCCCCTGCCCCCATTAACAATGTGCAGTTAAAATTGGACAAACGATTTTATGGCACAATTTAAGGTAGAAATAAAACACTTTTTATCAATCTTTCATGTTAAGCTTGAGTGAATGTCATATTTTCATGTGATCGCCCAGATTTTCCTAGCCTATGCTAAATTGGCTTGTTATAAATATGAATGGTATGTAGTGACACAGTGATGGATGTCATTAATGAAGAACAGTTGTAACAGGTAGGCAAATATGCTGGCTATTTGACTTGCTACTTCATATAGTGAGCAATTATCCATATACTCCGTACATAAGCCGTTCTATGCCTTTGCAAACAGGGTAGACCCAAATAAGATAGTTCCTGTAGGATCCTACTGATCAGGGTCTGCCCTGTTTGCTTGTGAAATAATATAGATACATGTATGACTACAGTTTCTGCCATGGACAGCTAAAATTTCATGTGTTCATTTGCCATTACATGTATAAGCTTTAATCTAATCCATATTCATGATGTCAGTATTTGTTAACCATTTCCCTGTTCTATATTTAGGCCAAATTTCAATACCTACTGAATATTCATTAACAAATTAGTTATACAGAAATATGAAAGGTGGGACATTGTAGACATTTTAGAAAGCAAAGAAAAAGATCTATCAATTTCTATTAGCAAACAGAGCAGACCCTGATCAGATGGCTCCTCAAGGAGCCATCTGATCTGGGTCTACTCGGTTTGCAAATGCGTGGAAACACGTGTATATGAGGGAAAGGGTTAAATGAATATTGATTCATGGAGTAAAGGGTTACTAAGTAGGGGCCTGAACTATCTGACATTAGGGGCCTTAACTATCAGACATTAGGGGCCTGAACTATCAGACATTAGGGGCCTGAACTATCAGACATTAGGGGCCTTAACTATCTGACATTCTTGTGAAGTTTCTAGCCAGTCATATTTTATTTATGACTGCTAAGTGGATAATAGCTATTGTAAGACTTCAGGGCAGAAAAAGGGATTGTATTTTTTATTTTTTTTCTTTTGGCTGTCAAAATGAGAGTTGATGTTCTCTTTGCGCCTGAAGCAAGTTAATTGTTTATCAGATTTAACATGTGTCAATCCTAATAGTTTTACAGGAAGGTCAATTTACAGGAAGGTCAATGGACAAAGAGACAATAAATTTGACTCCTTGGACACACATGACGTGACTAAGCTTTAACCCATTTACCTGATAAAGGTACCTTTTGACGCCATTGCAAACAGAGTAGATCCAAATCAGATGCATCTGGAAAATTAGATAGATCTGAATCTACAGCTTCTGTCATGTGCAAGATATCCTTTGTTCAAATGGCATAATGAAAATTCAGAAAAAATAATCATGATTTCATCACTTCTTATATAAGACAGGAGCCTTCTGATCTAGGTCTACTCTGTTTGCAAAGGTGTAGAAATGCGTATCTATGGAGTAAAGGGATAAATTCGTCGTAACGTTATGTTGTTATGCACTGATGAAGATGTAAATCGAAACATGTATGCAGTAAAACAAAACACGTGTTGGTTGTTGATTTATCCCATATCACTTCTTACATGCATATTCATCAGATAAATGGTTAACCCTTTACTCCATGAAATAATGATGTCATGAATATTAATTAGCTTAATACATGTAATTAATAATGGTAATGAACAAGAAAAGTTTTGGCTGTGGTTAAAACTGAAGAATCATATCAATATTTCCAACAGCAAAGAGAGCAGACACCGATCAAACGGCTCCTACAGGAACACTTTGATCTGTGTCTACTCTGTTTACAAAGGCATATTTATGGAGTAAAGGGTTAATAGTTGATTGGTCAAGGCAGTTGGTTGACTAACCTTTTCCTTCATATAAACTTTGCAAACAGAGTAGATGCAGTTTGCTGGTCCTCTTTGCTGACTCATGCTACTTTATAAATAATTGAAGAGAAGAGCTGGGATGTTCAAAATATTAAAGGTAAATAATGTGATCACTGTGATGCCTAATTAGATTCTACACTATGAAATTAGTTTTGAGTTTAACCCTTTCCAGTTCAATATTTATGTGAAGAAAAATGACATCATGAAAACCTGTTAGATGAATTTTTATTTTATAATGTCAGGGGGAAAAGGGAGAGGTTTAATGCTTTGACAAAATTTGAACAAGAGTACCGCATACGGTACATAATACGCCCACTTGCAAACTTTCTCTGATTCAACATGCCTTATAAGTGTTGACATTTTCTAATCTGTGCTTCAGATCTTGATTTCCATATTAAGGTGATACTATTTTTTCAAAATATTAAAGGTAAATAATGTGATCACTGTGATGCCTAATTAGATTCTACACTATGAAATTAGTTTTGAGTTTAACCCTTTCCCAGTTCAATATTTATGTGAAGAAAAATGACATCATGAAAACCTGTTAGATGAATTTTTATTTTATAATGTCAGGGGGAAAAGGGAGAGGTTTAATGCTTTGACAAAATTTGAACAAGAGTACTGCATACGGTACATAATACGCCCACTTGCAAACTTTCTCTGATTCAACATGCCTTATAAGTGTTGACATTTTCTAATCTGTGCTTCAGATCTTGATTTCCATATTAAGGTGATACTATTTTTTAAAAAAATGAAGTGAATATCTTATTAAATAAAAAAGTTACAGCTAATCCTCATTTTTGCAGATTTTTGTAAAGTGCAACGGCCATAACTCTGTAAAGACAAACTGAATGAACCTCAAAATAAACTCAGCTTCAAATTTTGTTGCTTAAAACATTTGTGTTACGTTTCATTTATATCATTTTAATAGTTTTCCCAGAAAACAACAGACAAACTAAAAGTTGACCGACAAACAAAGCAACGAACACACAAAGTTCAAGGACCATAACTTTAGAATAAAATGACATATCAAAACCCCCGCAATATATGTGAAAATTCACATTTAGGTTTACCATATAAAAAATTGAAGTAAATATCATTTCAAATGAAAAAGTTATGGCCATCCTCATATTTGCATAGATTTGCATTATTTTTTTAAGTGCAAGGGCCATAACTCCGAAACAACAAATCAAATGATCCTCAGAATCGAGTTAGCTTCAGGTCTTGATGCATTAAACATGTGTATTAAGTTTCATTAATATCTGTCAAACAGTTTTGCCAGAAAACAGCCGACAAACTATATGCATATATTTGCATTATTTTTTAAGTAAAAGGGCCATAACTCCGAAACGACAAATTAAATAAACCTCAAAATCGACTCAGCTTCAGATCTTGATGCATTAAACATTTTTGTGAAGTTTCATTAATATCTCTCAAATAGTTTTCTCAGAAAACAGCGGACAAACTATTTGCATGTATCTGCATTATTTTTTAAGGACAAGGGCCATAACTCTGAAAAGAAAAATCAAATGATCCTCAGAATCAATTCAGTTTCAGATCTTGATACATTAAACATTTGTGTGAAGTTTCATTAATATCTCCCAAATAGTTTTCTCAGAAAACAGCAGACAAACTATTTGCATGTATTTGCATTATTTTTTAAATACAAGGGCCATAACTCCGAAACGACAAATCAAATGAACCTTAGAATTGACTCAGCTTCAGATCTTGATGCATTAAACATTTGTGTGAAGTTTCATTAATATCTCTCAAACAGTTTTTCCAGAAAACAGCGGACAAGCTATTTGCATATTTTTTAAGGACAAGGGCCATAACTCTGAAATGTAAAATCAAATGAACCTCAGAATCAATTCAGCTTCAGATCTTGATGCATTAAACATTTATGTGAAGTTTCATTAATATCTGTCAATTAGTTTTCCCAGAAAACAGCAGACAAACTATTTGCATGTATTTGCACTATTTTTTAAGTAAAATGGCCATAACTCCGAAACGACAAATCAAATGAACTTCAGAACCGACTCAGCTTCAGATCTTGATGCATTAAACATTGTGTGAAGTTTCATTAATATCTCATAAATAGTTTTCCCAGAAAACAGCGGACAAGCTATTTGCATATTTTTTAAGGACAAGGGCCATAACTCTGAAATGAAAAATCAAATGAACCTCAGAATCAACTCCGCTTCAGATCTTGATGCATTAAACATTTGTGTGAAGTTTCATTAATATCTGTCAAATAGTTTTCCCAGAAAACAGCGGACAAACTACTTGCATGTATTTGCACTATTTTTAGCTCACCAGAGCACAAAGTGCTCAGGGTGAGCTTTTGTGATCGCCTGATGTCCGTCGTCCGTCGTGGTGCGTCGTGTGTCGTGCGTCGTGCGTCGTTCGTCGTCAACAATTTGAACCTTTAAAGTTCTTCTCCTCTGAATCTACTTGGGTCTCAGCTTCCATCTTTGGCACATAGCATCATCTGTAGGTCCTCTACAAAAGTGATATAAATTATACCCCTGGGGTCAAAATTGGCCCTAAGCCCCAGGGGTTTTCAGTTTTCAATAGAAACATATAGTGAAAACTTTGAACATCATCTCCTCTAAAACTAGAAGGTCCCCAGCTTTCATATTTGGCACATAGCTTCAACTTCAGGACTTCTACAAAAGTTATATAAATTATGCTCCTGTGGTCAAAATTGGCTACACCCCAGGGTGGCAAGTTTTCTAGCAAACTTGAAGCTGACTGCACTTTTAAGCATCTTATCTTTACTCAGTCTCATAAACAGGTCATCAGGTCAAGCAGTTGAGAGGCGGATGACCAGTGGCTATTTTTAGTGCACCTGTATTGCTGGTAGTAGCCCTGTCTTAACCCTTTGCCTGTTCTGTGTTTATTATTAATTTGAATGCCTATTGCATATTCATGAACAAAATAGTTAAAGTGAAGTATGGAAGGTGAAACATTGTAGCCATTTTTTTTCCAAATTTCACAACCTACTGAATATTCATAGACAAAATAGTTATAATGGAATATAGTAGGTAGAACATTGTAGCCATTTTAGAAACTAAAGGAACAGATCTGTCAAATTCCATTAACAAACAGAGCAGACCCTGATCAGATGGCTCCTATAGGAGGCATCTGATCTGGTCTACTGATTTTTCAAATGTGTGAAAACACGTTTATATGAGGGAAGGGTTAATTAATAATAGTGATTGGCATTATGACATTATTATAACCTGCCCTGCAGTTCAGAAGAAGGGTAAATCATGTAAAGGCTCCAGAATGCCAAATTAAAGATTTTAAATAAATTATGAAATAATTTTTAACATGAAATTGTATTACTTGAAAATATTAAGTTCAACTTATGAATATGAAATTATTATGTAATAATTTATAATAATATTCAAATGCAAAAAATCAGTTTGGAATGCTAGGGTACACATACCTTTTCAGAGGAACAGTTGATTATTTGAGAGGTCAGTTGATCGTCTTTAGTCAGAACTTTGTATGGCCTTGCATAATTAAAATTCCCTGGTTAATACGTATCAATCTTGCAATTAACTCTCTTGTACAAACCACATATGAAGTTACATATGTGTCAGATCAGAATCTAAACTGTGTGCTAATTTCAGTCAAATTATGCTCAGCAGTGATAGGGTTTCTGTCATCTGTAATTTGTTTGTCTGAAAAATTAACACTTTCAATGGCCCTCTTGTCTATAGAAACGTATAGTGAAAACTTTGAAAATCTTCTTTTCTGAATCTACAGGGTTCTCAGCTTTCATATTTGGCACATAGCACCATTTTCCGATCCTCTACAAAAGTTCTATAAATTATGCCCCTGTTGTCAAAATAGGCCCCACCCCAGGGGTGGTCAGTTTTCAATAGAAACAATTTTATAGTGCAAACTTTGAAAATCTCCTTTGAAACTGGAATGTTCTCAGATTTCATATTTGGCACATAGCTTCATATTTAGGTCATCTACAAAAGTTATATATTGTGTCCCTGGGGTCAAAATTGGCACCGCCCCAGAGACAGTCAGTTTTCAATAGAAACATATCTGATTGTCTGGTGAGCGATGTCAGGGCCATTCTGGCCCTCTTGTTAAGTAAAAGGGCCATAACTCCGAAATGACAAATCAAATAAACCTCAGAATCGACTCAGCTTCAGATCTTGATGCATTAAACATTTGTGTGAAGTTTCATTAATATCTCATACATAGTTTTCCCAGAAAACAGCGGACAAACTATTTGCATATTTTTTTAGGACAAGGGCCATAACTCTGAAATTAAAAATCAAATGAACCTCAGAATCAACTCAGCTTCAGATCTTGATGCATTAAACATTTGCGTGAAGTTTCATTAATATCTGTCAATTAGTTTTCCCAGAAAACAGCGGACAAACAAAATGTTGACGAACGAACGGACGGACGGACAGGACCACGACAATATACGACCACCTTTATTAGGGCGTATAAAAACTGTAGAATTAAATATATAGCATGTCATAAGTAGACAGACAACAAAGGTCAAGGATAAGTCAGGGAAGTGTCTCACAGAGGAACAGGATATCCTAAATAGATATTGCTGCAAACTCTACAACCATCAGAGATCTGGGACCCAGCAATATTAAATTGCACAGAGGCAGCCTCAGAAAATACTCTTTAAATCCTCAGAGACGAAGTGGAGGCAAAGCACTCAAAAAAGGGAAAAGCACCAGGAGTTGATGACATACCAGTCAAATTAATGCAGGCAGGTGGTGAGCTTACCATAGATGTACTGACAACAACCTGCAACAAAATATGGAAAACTGGTTACTGGCCCACTCTATGGACACAATCCTTGGACTTACACACTTCCCAAGGAAGGAGACCTTCAGCAGTGCCAGAACTACCGGACAATAAGCCTCATCAGTCATCCCAGTAAAAGTCATGTTTAAAGTCATCTTGAATAGACTGAAACCACGGGCAGAAGGGATTATTGCTGAGGAACAAGCAGGATTCAGAGCTTGATGCAGTACCATACGCACAGAACAGATATTTAACCTCTGACATAATTCTCTGAGAAATACATGTACCTGCAACACCAGCAAGATCTGCATCATGTTTTCATCGACATTAAGAAGGCTTTCGATAGAGTCTTGTATGGAACAATTACATTGTGGGCAATTATGAGGAAGTACAATGTCTGTGAGTCTAGTCAAGACCATTCAACAGCTGTATGACAAAGCTTGGTGGCATTGCTCATCAATGGCAATCTAGGCAAATGGTTCAGAACCACTGTTGAGGAAAGGCAAGGATGCCTTTTGTCACCAACCCTCTTCAACATCTTGGAGTGTATCATGTCTGAAGCCTTGAATGAACATAAGGGAACTGTCAATATTGGAGGCAGAAAGACCAAAAACTTGCACAGTGCAGATGATATTGATTGACTGGCAGGAACTCAAGGACTTAGAGCAATGCCTGAACCAAGCATCCACCATGTTTGGGATGGAGTTATGTGTTGAGAAGACTAAGCTCACGAGTAACACGACAGAAGATATAAAGATCAAATGGATGGTATCAGCCTTCAAGTGCCTAAGATCTTTCATGACAGATGAAGAGTCTAAACCTGAAGTTTAAGCTCAAATTGCACATGGGGTAGCTGCTCTTGTATAGTTGAAGCCTCTTTGAAAGGACACAAACATTTCGCTACACAGCAAGATTAGACTTACGTGCATCTCAGTATTCCTGTATGCTTGAGAGACATGGATGCTGACAGCAGAATTGAAGAGAATAATCCAATTCTTAGAGATGAGATGCTACAGGACTGAGGAGGATCCTCAACATCTCTTACAAGGACCACATCACCAATGAAGAAAGAGGTCCCCAGTCGGGTTTATGCACTGATTGGGCCCTATGAAGAGCTTATCATTATAGTTAAAACTTTTCCTGTTGAATGCTCATGTGAGAAATAATGATATCATGCATAGTTATTAGCAGAATTTTTTTCTTTTCGGAACTAGCATAAGCTAGTCCATTTATTTACATTTTAACAATATCACAGAGAGAATAAAGAACAAAAAAAAGTACAAATCATGAAATGTAATTGTAATGTTGCGTAATATTCCATTCAACCATTGTTCTGCCGTCCCTGAAGACAATCGTAAAACTTTGTGAGGAAGTAACATGGAATACTTTTACTATTAGCTGAATTTTTATAATGACATATACACAGTACCTTTTGGTGTTGGTAGAAACAATAGCGTCAGAGCTATTTATATTTCATAAGCGGAACCTGATTAGACAGCTCCTTCTCGGTTTACTCTGTTGGCAAATGCCTGAAAATGTGTTTATATAAGGGAAAAGGTTAATAAAAGAAAGTTAAGATGGTATGGTCATGTCTCCCACTCAACAGGCCTCGCCAAGACAATTCTCCAGGGAATAATGGTGAGAAAGACAAGGAAAAAGATGGGAAGATAACATCCAAGAGTGAAAGGCTTCATCTTTGCATAATCCCTGAGAGCAGTAGAAGACGGGATAAAGTGGAAAGAGATTGTCAAGAAGTCAGCTAAGATACCTCTATGGCCTATTAGATTATGCGAAAAGTGAAGTGAAGTGAAAGCAGCAAACAGAGCAGACCCTGATCAGATGGCTCCTACAGGAGCCATCTGATCTGGGTCAACTCTGTTTGCAAAGGCATCAAAAAAGTTTCTATGAGGGAATGGGTTAAAACAGTGTTGACTTGATAAATCATGGCAGTTTGTCCTGGCCATCATCACTACTTGCAATGCCCATTGGGTACATTTTTACTATAATGCAGTTCAGATGTTACAGTCAAATGAATTTTAAATGACCGGACACACTAGCATGTAGTTGACCTTTTCACAGCTGTGATCTGTCCAGCAATTGCCATTTAGGTGTCATCTCTCACATTGTCAACAGTCATGGTGTACAAAGAGACATAAACAGTGTTAGTATACTGTCAGCTTGATCTTTGATTGATGACAGGAGAGAATCCAACATGTGAAAGTGAAACTAGACAGAAAGTAAACAAAGAAAATGAAATGTTTCACAATGAGTTGATACTGTAGCAGTCTGTTCTCTATTAAGGTACTTGTATTGTGCATATAGACTCATAGTGGGTTTACATGTGATGAACAAATTAATTATTTTTTTACTCCATAAATACGCCTTTCTATGACTTTGCAAACTGAGTAGACCAAGGTCAGACATACATGAGTAGACCAAGATCAGACATACATCTGATCAGGATCTGTTATGTTTGTTCATGATATAATATAGGTATGATTCCACCGTTTCTGCCGTGCCCAAAAGTTCATGTGTTCATGTGCTATTATAACAGAAACTGAGTGAGAAATTTGGCACTGAATAATCTTTTTGCTTTTTGAGTGCTAATTAAGTGTGAGGAGTTAATTCAGTTTACATTGGACTAAACTGCGCATCAAGTAACATTTTGTAACTTGGCTGAGTTCAGTTTGATATATAGGTAACTTATGGAAAATCGGTAAGTTAGGGATTATGTGACTCATTTGTTAGAATGTTGGTATATGTCATAAGCCGGAGGATTGAGTCCTGGCTGGCCATGATCTTTTCATCAGTTCTGTTATAGTTATACTGACACTGGATTGACTAAAGCTTGCATGAGAACTCAGAATCTAACTAAGACAAGTTTTGATTGTTTTTAAAATTTGTTTTGAAGTTTTAACCCTTTCCCTCATTTATAGGTGTTTTCACGCATTTGTAAACAGAGTAGACCCAGATCAGACGGCTCCTAGTGGAGCCGTCTGATCAGGGTCTACTCTGCTTGCTAATAGAATTTAATAGACCAGTTTCTTTGCTTTCTAAAATGTCTACAATGTTCCAAAAATTCTTCCATATTTCTGTATAACTATTTTGTTAATGAATATTCAGTAGGTATTGAAATTGGGCCTTAATACAGAACAGGGAATGGGTTAATTCTTTACCTGATGATATACATGACAGATGCCACCCATTATGACTGTTAATTAAACCCTTTCCTCCATAAAAATATTCATGTAAGAAATAATGACACCATGAATATTAATTAGATTAATTTATTATACAGCAGATGGACACAATAACTATTGGCCACAGCAGCAACTGTAGAATCATTTCTATATTAGATCATAAGCAAACAGAGCAGACACTGACCAGACAGCTCCTATTCTCCATAAAAATATTCATGTAAGAAATAATGACATCATGAATATTAATTAGATTTGATTTATTATATAGCACATGGACACAGTAACTATTGGCCACAGCAGCAACTGTAGAATCATTTCTATATTAGATCATAAGCAATCAGAGCAGACACTGATCAGACAGCTCCTATAGGAGCCATCTGATCTGGGTCTACTCCTTTTTGCAAAGGCATAGAAAGGTGTATTTATGGAGGAAAGGGTGAATTAATGTTCTTATATTGTTATATAAAACAAGTGAATATAATGCTTTCACAAATAGTATTGAATCAAATTAAGATCTTCCATACTTAGTAAACAGTTTTCCTACAGAACTCATCTGATCTGGGTCTTCATTGTTTACAAAGATGCCAAAAGGCACCTTTGTCAGGGAAATGAGTAAGTCAAATAAATTACATTGTATTAAGAAATTATTGTCTCTGAAGACCATGAGTTATACCTTGTTAACCATCATGAATATTAATTAGACTAATTTTTAAAATGGCTTGAAATGTTTGCCAAAGAAGAAATCTTAGAATCATTATTACATTATTATTCCATATGCAAACAGAGCAGATCCTGATCAGACAGCAGCGAGTCCTATAGGAGCTGTCTGATATGGGTCTACTCTGCAAAGGTGCAGTTAGCTGTATATATGGAGTAAAGAGTTAAATATTTTACCCAAATTTCTTTCTCATTTCATTTAGATACCACATCCAGTGGTAGTGGTGAACACCTGCATACAGTAGTTCAGCCTGAGTGCCTGCTATGGAAGCTAGCAAATCCAAGACAGACTCCCTGCCTATGGAAAAGAGGGCAGGAAAAGACAACCAGGCATATGTGAATGTATCAGAGCCTGAGGACTACAGGTACCTGAGGCCTGTATACACCAAAGGGGCCAGTCACCCTGACAAAAACATGAACAGAAAACCCGAAACACTGCAAGTGGATGTAAGGAAACAGGTTTTTGACTCAGGTAAGTTGAATGGAGAACTATATTTTCTAGTGTATGTCTGTCTGTATCTGTTATGTTTTCCATATTGTCAACTTTAAAGGCTTGAAAACTGAAATTTCTTCAACATTCAAGTTTTGCGGGTTTTTGACATTCAGATTAATTTCATGAAATATTATAATTGCTGCAAATTTCATAAATGCAGCAATATAACATAATTTTGGCAAAATTTGAATTATCTGTACACTATAGTTGAAAAGTTGCTGGCTAAGAAGTGTGATGCACTATAATCATGTGTATTATACATTTACTTCTGAAATTGTGTAGAATCAAAGGAGAGTTGTCTCCCTTTGAACAGGTTGTTAACTAGGTACCCAGGCCACCTCAACCCTTTCCCTGTTCAATATTCATGTGAGAAATTATATCATGAATAATTATAAGCTATTTTTTTATAATATAAACTTTTCAAGGAAACTTTGCTTTGACAAAATCTGTAGAATCAGATCTATATCATGTCAAAAGCAACTGCGCAGACCCTGATCAGATGGCTCCTATAGGATCTGTCTGATCTGGGTCTACTCTGTTTGTCAATGCGTGAATATGCATTTATATGAAGGAAAGGGTTATCCTGTGTTTTAGGTTTGTGCTGTACATATCACACTGGGGGGAAACGTATCCCGGATATTGCTAATAAATGAGCTTTATTTTGACACAACGGAGAGAACAGGATGGCAACGAGGGTAAGTAAATGCATATTTTCTCTTAATTAGTTCTTTTTCGGCAATTGATAGGTGGTGCTTTAGATTCATCATACTCATATTATACACGCTATATACATGATTTGGAATCAAACAATGCAAACGATGGGGAAAACCACAAAATGAACGCCGTGCTCGCGAAAGAATGCATAACCATCTCCCAGATTTTTTATGTTACTGAAAGATGGAATCAAAATATAAAATTCTGAATTGAGCGATCGCTTTGAATATCATTCAACTATGTATACTGAAAATTTTAGTGTACTGGGTATTGCATGATAGTGTACTGGGTATTGCATTTCATTTGTTCTCTTTTTTTCCGTTTTATTGAACGTTGTTAGATATTTCAGATATATTTCTGTCGTGATAAATACTGTTTCTAGTCAATCGCACATTCTAGATAGATCTATATGCATCTATATTGAAATACTCGATGATCACTGACTTATTAAAAGCCATTATCTATAAGTACCTGTTAATAATAGTTTTTGTGTAGCAATTGATATGACATTACATGTAGATCTATGCGTAGCTCTAGTTAACAGGCTCAGTGCCATATTGAGTACAGTCAAATTGAAATAGTAGTGCATAGTTAGCTCCCCTGTTGAAATTGTCGCCATTTACAGTGACAAAGAAGAAACTCATTGATAACGATCACGGCATCGTCTGGTTAGTCTCATACAAATATGTAGATCTATACAGGATAAACAAATTGTACAAAAAATAATAATAGGCCTACGTACATATACAAATATCCAGATGATTTAATCATCACTAATTTGTTGTCTTCTAGAATCTAGATCTACCTGATCTTGACAGATACAAAACATACTGTAAGCAAAGGTCGAGCCTATATGTAAATATTATAGTACTGTATAAACATATACATGTAATAGGCTTTTATTAATAGCATAAAAATTCTGAAATATTAGATCTATATCACTTAGCTTTTCCAAAAATGCTAATGAACGCTGTTATACATAACAGCAGCTTTTCCAAAAATGCTAATGAACGCTGTTATACATAACAGCGGCTTTAGCCCAGTGGTCAAAATAGTACTGTGATATAAGAAGTGATATAGCTAGGGGCACTTTTTAACGACCCATTCTCAAATAAATTGGTCAATTCACCGAATGAAAACGTTAAATTTCAACTACATGTACGTCGTATGTCTGAAAAGTTGTGAATATTGAAATGTTTAATGTATCTTTGACCTTATTCCGAAATAGTTCTAATATGTATTAACAATTAATTATGTAAAATGAGTGGTTAATGTATAAGCTATAGAAATTTATTCCTTGTGTTCACAGTACCCATAACCTGATTTTTAACAGTTATGTATAGAGCTCGGACAGTTATATAATTCAAATAATCGGGTTATGTGTATGAACTGAGATTATATAGCATGCATTTATCCATTTCTAATGAAACCTTTTGATATTAAGTATGAAAATTAGGAGTTGAACACCACACTCAACTTCATAAAAATATAGTTTCATGAATGTTGTATTTGAACTTTTACACAGTTAAAATTAGTGCAAAACAAAAAAACAAACAATTTGAGGGTCAGGAAACGTGCCCGATGTATTATAAACTCATACATAAGTACACAAAATCGTTAAGACAGTCTGTAAGAAAATTTCTCTTTCGAAAGTCACAGTCCCGTAAATTATAGGAATGTGTCCTGTAAATTAGACTGACAAATAATATGATATACATTGCTTTATAAAAAGCAGCATTCATCAAAACGAGCATTTAAGAGTATACAAGTAGACCGAAAATTTCAAATTCAACTCCGTATGTCGTGTTCAACTCTGTAATTCTACTGTCTGAGTTAAAACATCCCTTTTGACTGAACTATGCACTGACCGCTGACAAATGTATGTAATGAAAATAGTTTGATTCAGTCGACAATCCATTGTTATCTGTTTGCAAGAGTTACTAATAAAAATAACAAAACAAAACTTGCGTTCACATAACCCAGAACCAACCATTTGCTGGGGGAAAAGTGTATAATTGGATTGTCCCGTAAATCATAAAATTATGTTTAAGGACTATTGGTAAAGGACGTGAAGTTGAAAACTTTTTCAGGGACAGTGAACATTCTTCTCCCTTTTCCTGTAGGTACCAGGATGCCTGTCTTGCGCATTACATTTTCTTTTTCAATCAATTTCATCTGCTTTAGATGGCCTTAAGTTTGTTATATTTTATAGTACATTCAAACATTGATAAGTCTATTAACACGATTTCCTACATACTCATAATTCAAAGTTTCCATTAGAACTAAAACTACACTTAATTGTTCACCTCTTTATTGGCGAGTCTATATTATCTTTTTCAAACAGCTCGAAGTGCGAATAAATTCTCATTTTGAGTCATTTGAAACAGATATATGTTCCTCCCAGCTGTCATTGAATCTATATCTTTCATTTGATGATACATTGCTATATATTTTCAATGACAAGAATACATTTATCAAAGGTTGACTGTACTTTCTTATTTAAATTATTGCTGCTCTAAATTATCACACTGTCACCAATGTTTTGCTAACTTATGGGCCGAAACTTAAGGTGCACATGCTCAAATAATGCACGTTTCAACAGTCCGCTTCAATTAGTGTTTGAGTAATGAGTCACACAACACCTCGAGATGGATAAACACTATTACAACATATGAATAGACAGACATACTGACAGACAGACGAAAGTAGGGATGGACGAACAAAACAATTCAGCCATTTAATGGGATTCAAACCTGTTGATGTGAATAAAACTATTACTATAATTTACGGGACAAAAGAGATTATATTTTACGGGACACTTTGGTGACTGTATGTGTGGCTTTGTAAATGCCTATTTGAAAGGAGACATACTTGACTATATTTGTATGTAGATTGGGCAATAGGAATAAATGCAATGAAGTGAATGTTTACTCTTTTTGTAGAAGAAATACCAAGTAACCATGTTCGTGAGTTAACAAAAATAAAAGTAAATATAGTAGTGAAAAAAATTCTGAAAAATTCTACAAATAATTGCCATTAATATATTGCCAATCTTGTTTTTATTAAACCATTTATTATTTCTAAATAGATTTGTATTATACTGGCATAATTTAAACTTACTTTACGTTTGAAAAATTGTGTAGAAATACTTTGATATTGGCATCCTCATCTACGGGACAATTTAATCTAAGCTACGAGTCCGAACTTTCATGTGGAATATTTAAACAATGCGAAAAGTTATGTTGTTCAAACGTCGATAATTCGGTATTCAAATCATAATTATGAAATAATATGTATACAAATTCAAGGAGGCAATCCTGTAAGCTATTTCTGCAAAATGTCAAATAACTCACCGCTTTCTTAGGGAATTGTGTAGACGAATTATGTAGCAAACTGACATCTTCTATGAATTATTTACATGTGACTGTGGTTTAAGTATTGAATTAGACGTAATTGAGTGGCATGACACACGGGAATGATGGAAGGGGCAACTGCAGAAAGTTATTTGTCTCTTAAATTAGGCCTCGTAGATTAGGATTTTTTTCTTTTCCGCTGTATTTGATTGGCCAGCAAAATTTTATATGCTTTCTCAAAGTACTTTTCATTAAATTTTGATAAACAATAGGTTATTTAGTACACAAAATTGGCAAAACAAACATAAAAAAGTGTTTCATGGGGAAACGAATATGCTTATTTGTGATGACTCGTAGATTAGAAAGCTAAATTCCCGAAGTGTAATTTAGAAACTTGGCCTCTGAATTTTTTTTCCATAAATGAATTTGGTAAAAATCTTTTTTCATACACATGATATACATTATTAAAGGGTGAATGAATAAGGCAATGCAGAAATATTGTGCAGTATGTGATATTCTATTTACCGTTATAGTTTAGCCTCATAGATTAGGTCAGGTTTGGCGACATTGCATTAGCATGTCAGTGTATTTTAATGTTTGGTTGCTTTAGCGCCGTTTTGTCTTCGTGAAAAACATCCATTAATAATGAATAAATGCAGGGGTTTAAATCAGGAATGATTACATTCTACACTATATTATGGGTACAATGAAAACTAAAAATGTCCATGGCGACATGCAAATTCCGCCACCCCATGCAGATTTAAAAATGCAAACACTGGGGTGTCATGTGTTATGTAAGAAAAATATCTTCCACTCCAGTTTCTTGACACTTCTGACAGAGGCACTGACTAAACAGGGACATGTCACTTAGGTTCACACTTCATAAACCCTTTCTAGAATAACAGACATGCATTGTATCTATTCTCTGACAACCATGTATATCTACATGATAAACATAAAATGATAAAAATCCCATGAAAACAGTGCTACTTTATTTTGAGGCAAAATATTTGTCACTAATTCTCAGTGAACTTGTAACTTTTGACTACACCATGGAGCATTTGCGGCTAATTGGTGTTCTGATGGTAACTTCCCATTTCGTCTACTTCCCATTTCGTCTACTTCCCATTTCGTCTACTATTTCGGCTTTTGTTCCCATTTCGTCTACTCCTAATTTTACACCCTTTCCCATTTCGTCTACTGCTTATATTTTTCATGTCTACTGCCATGAACTTATATTTTTATGTCTTTGATCAATATTATATTATCTTCACAGCACACACAATTCGTGCATTTGAGGACTTTTTAATATCAATTTGTAATGTTTTGGTTGATCTTGACCCAAATTATTGATCTGG
This sequence comes from Azorinus chamasolen, assembly GCA_963576725.1. NCBI lineage: Eukaryota > Metazoa > Mollusca > Bivalvia > Cardiida > Solecurtidae > Azorinus > Azorinus chamasolen. The sequence goes on along the minus strand of OY755235.1, from coordinate 105,502,199 downwards.
ATCAAAACCCAAAACAGGGTTGTGTAGGAGTTTTAAGGTTTATCTTAGAAATTTTATGAAAGCAAAAATACAATTTAAAAAAAACAAGAAACAACTTCAGCCAATCAAAGAAAATGATCATCATCTAAACTTTTGATCTGGGTCCAAACCCAACTGATGTAACTCATGGTAATGGTTAAGAAAACTGTGAAAACATGATCATCATCTAAACTTTTGATCTGGGTCCAAACCCAACTGATGTAACTCATGGTAATGCTTAAGAAAAGAATGTAGGTAAAAATGCCACAGGTAAAAATGCCTTAGGTAAATATGCCATAGGTAAAAATGCCTTAGGTAAAAATGCCACAGGTAAAGTGGTAAAAATGCCTTAGGTAATAATGCCTTAGGTAAAAATGCCATAGGTAAAAATGCCACAGTTAAAAAAAATAATAATAACATATTTTTAAATTTATAAAAGGAAAACTGTATAGTTTGAAAAAATATGTAATAATATCATTTCATAATCAATTTTAGTATATAAAACCATTTAAATATGTTCAAAATTAAAAGTATTTATTAATATTTTCTGGCATTTGATGGGTGGTGTCTGGATCTACTCTGTTTAACAATGCCACAGTTGTAAAAAAAAAAATAATAACAAATATTTTTGAATTTATAAAAGGAAAACTATATTTTGAAAAAATATTGTTATAATAGTAGACCCAGATTATATAGGAGCAGTCTGATCAGGATCTGCTCTGTTTGTTACTGGATTTTGATAGATATTGAAATCTTACCTACCTGTTTCTTATGATTTTTCCGATAAATTATTTAAACAGAGTTGACCCAGACACCTTCCCTCAAATGCCAGAGGTGTATAAAAACATTATTTAATAACAAATATTTGGAAATTTTGTCTGAGTCCAAAATAAAAAATAATTTTCATACAATTATTTACAAAAAATTAGACCAAGACACCACCAAAATTGATTATGAAATGATAGTACAACATATTTTTTCAAATTATACAGTTTTCTTTATATAAATTTAAGAATACATGTATTTGTTATCATAAAATTTTTCAGAGGTATATAAAAACATTATTTGATAACAAATATTTGGAAATTTTGTCTGAGTCCAAAATAAAAAAAAGATTTTTCATACAATTATTTAAAAAAAAAATAGACCAAAATTGATAATGAAATGATATTACAACATATTGTTTCAAATTATACAGTCTTCCTTTCATAAATTTAAAAATATGTTATTATTTTTTTTTAACTGTGGCATTTTTACCTATGGCATATTTACCTAAGGCATTATTACCTAAGGCATTTTTACCACTTTACCTGTGGCATTTTTACCTATGGCATATTTACCTAAGGCATTTTTACCTGTGGCATTTTTACCGCACACCTTAAGAAAACTGTGAAAACATGATTATGCAATGGCCCAACTGCTATAAATCATGGCAATTCTTAAGAAAACATGATTATGCAATGGCCCTCTAACAATGATAGGTGTCAAAAATACTACTGTGGATTAAGTCTGCTGCACAAAAAAGCATCTTAAATATTAAAAGAAAGTATAAAAAATTATGACAACACATTAAAAAGTCCTAAAATATCTGAATCTTGTACGATATTAATAAAATAACTGAGTAAATATAACTTAATTATAACAGTAGACGAAATGGGAACAGGGTAAATTTTTAGAGTAGAGGAAATGGGACTGAATTACAGTAGACGAAATGGGAAGTAGACGAAATGGGAATAAACCGTTCTGATACCAGTTACTTCTACCCAGTTACTGATTTGTATCTGAAAAGGTGTATAAAGGGTATCTGGGGTCTTCCTCCACCAGTAATTAGCTGGACGTCGCAATATGACTGAAAAACTGTTAAAGAGACGTAATATCTGAAACAAATAAACAAACAATTTTTAATGCATTTTTTCGTATGAAATAGTTTGAAAATCATTTTCTGTCTCAAGATGACACTGTACATAAAGAATATGTATTGCTAGAATATTACAACTAACGTTTTCAGGCTATCCGATTCCTGCTGAATTACATCGATGGATAGGGCATATTTTAACAACGTTTTAATACCTATTATAGGGGTTCATAACTACCCCTTTACCGCAAGCCAGTTAGCACAGTAGGGTTCTAATTGATAGATGCTAAACCCATATAATGCAGCAATATATGTGCATATTTTAATTCAAAAGGTCTCAGAGACAAATGTAATTTAAATCTAAAAGACTGGATCTAGATCAGACGCGGCATTATGCAGCATCTGATTTGGATCCAAAACTGTTTGCAAATAACAGTCAAGACACGACCAGAAGGATAAGGGTTAGTTGCAATTTATCCTTATCCTGCTGGTGGCCACTTGACTGTTATTTGCAAACAGTTTGGATCCAGATCAGAGGTAGCATAGCATAGAGCATCTGATGTACAGGTAAAATTAGATCTTATGGCACACCTTTTGTTCTCAATGTTTACAAACACTACAGGTAAATACACTGTATAATGCCCAGGTGGCCGCTATAATAGTTTGGTTCAAAACTGTTTTGTTTTTATTGTTTTATATTTTGAATGGGTAGTTTTGATGGGCGTATACATTTTTTATTATTTTTTATCTTTATTTTTCTCGAGACCTCCGTTACAGGTATGTTTTGTTTACATTTTAAGTAGGTTATGTTGGTGTGCCATAAGATCTAATTTTACCTGTATGTACAAATCGTATTTAGATCTAAATATTGTTTTTCAGACGGCAATTTCAAAGCAGACGAAAGTACTGGAGGATATGGGTTAATATGATGTAATAACTATCAAGCATGGTAGGACCCAACCACAATAAACAATCCAATTAACACCCCATCAAGTCAAAACTAGACCTTTAAACACTACTTTATGATGAAAAAAGAAGAATATTGCCTGAATAAACTTTTCAGAGGTCTTTTCAAATTATTATGCTGGTGAAAAAGCAAAAAAACAACTAAAGTGTAATGTACAATCCCCAGTACACCAAATTTAGACAATATGCAATACCCAGTACACCGTTTATCAATCCCCAGTACACTAATAGTGACTAACCGACTATTCGTTTGTGGCCATATTTTGGGCAAACTTGAACCAATATGATTGAAATTTTCAGTATACATAGTTGAATGATATTCAAAGCGATCGCCCAATTCAGAATTTTATATTTTGATTCCATCTTTCAGTAACATAAAAAAATCTGGGAGAGGGTTATGCATTCTTTCGCGAGCACGGCGTTCATTTTGTGATTTTCCCCAACGTTTGCATTGTTTGATTCCAAATCATGTATATAGCGTCACGAAGTAAAAAAATCTGTATTTACTTCGTGATAGCATGTATAATATGAGTATGGTGAATCTAAAGCACCACCTATCAATTGCCGAAAAAGAACTAATTAAGAGAAAATACGCATTTACTTACCCTCGTTGCCCTCCTGTTCTCTCGGTTGCGTCAAAATTCAGCTCATTTATTAGCAATATCCGGGATACGTTTCCCCCCAGTGATCAGGTTTTTAACCTTTTCCCTGTTCAGTATCAATTTAAGAAATAATGATGTCATGAATATTTATTAGCTTAATGTTTACAATGGAATATGAACACAGGAATTTTTTTTAGCTTGGCAGAAACTGTAGAATCAGATATTATTCTTTAAATAGATTTAGTCTACTGGTAGATTTATTCAAAGAGGTTGGATAAAAAAAAAGCCTATGAGGGAATGGGTTAAATGAAATCTCCTAAAGCACTGAAAGGAATATTCCTGAAGGTTTGAAAGAAATCCATCAAACTCCATGAGCAAACAGAGCAGACCCTGATCAGACGGTCCTCTAGGAGCTGTCTGATCTGGGTCTTCTTTGTTTGCAAATATGTGAAAAGGTTTTTATATGAAGGAAAGGGCAGTAGTAACAATGTATCATGTATATGTACTTTGTTGGTTTGGCTCCACTGTACTTGTTGACTATATAATTTTTTTATTGTTATAACCACATCACAAACTACAAGTGTCCGTGTTACTATAAATGATGTCAGCACGAGACAATTACTGATTGATGGACCTAGGTACACTGTGGTTAATGTTCATTATGCAATACATGTATATAGCTACATGTACTTGGTCCTAGTTAACCCTTTCCCTCATATAAACGCTATTTCATGCATTTGCTCCTATTGGAGCCGTCTGATCAGGGTCTGCTCTGTTTGCTTAATATGGAATTTGAAAGATCTGTTTATTTACTTCCTAAAATGGCTACAATGTTCAACCTTTCATATATCATTATAATAATATGTATTTTGTCCATGAATATTTAGTAGGTATTGATATTTGGAATAAATATAGAACAGGGAAAGGGTTACATGTAAGTTTCCATGTCTTTGTAAACAGCTTTATTACCTTGCTCCATGAATATTCATGTTAGAAATAATGATATCGTGAATAATAATTTGATTAATTTGTTATAATAGTACATGGACACAAGAAGTTTTAACCCATTGCAGAATCTGTAGAATCAAATCTATATTATATAATCAGAAAACAGAGCATACCCTGATCAGAAGGCTCCTACAGGGGCCATCTGATCTGGGTCTACTCTGTTTGGAAAGGCATAGAAAGGAGTATTTATGGAATAAAGGTTAATTTTGAATTATAAACTGTTTCCAATGTTACCTGAAGGATTGAAACACAATGTGGCCTTGAACCCTTTCCCCCATAAATAATTGCCTCTCTGTAAAAGTCACTTTATGAAACCATTGTGATAAATAGAGCATTTGCTCTTTAGGAGCAAATGCTCTATTTATCACAATGGTTTCAAAATTCTAAAAGTTTCATTTTCTCTAGTTAACGCTTCTTTTCCGTAGACTTATTCAAAGAGGTTGGATCTAAAAATAGCCTATAAGGTAATGGGTTCAATTGCTGACAAACAGTGCAGACCTCAGTCAGATGACCTCAGGTATTGATTTACATAGTCTTCAGATTATAATCAGCTTGTTTCTTTTATTAAATGAGTATCTAATAAACGTATTGCCATAACAATAACTCTTTATCTCATAGAGATGCCTTTTTGATTCCATCGCAAACAGAGTAGACCCTGATCATATGGCTCATAGTCTGATCAGGATCTGCAGTGTTTGCTATGAAATAATGTAGATTTGATCCTACAGTTTCTGTTTTGAAGAAAAGCCGAGCTATTGTGCTCACTGGGTCGTAGTCGTTGCCGTAGTCGTTGTTGTCGTCGGCAGCGGCGTGCAAAAACTTTAATGTAGCTCATTACTCGAAAAGTATAAGAGGTGTCAACATGAAACTTCATAAGTTAGTAGATCTCATTGAGGGGAAGGCCCCTACATAAGAACTATAACTCTTGATTTCAAAGTTTTGAAGTTATGTCCCTTTGTCGTTTTCAAGTTTTTTTTTAATTTAGCTGGACAAGTACCAAATCAGATGAGCGTTGGCGCCGCACGTGGCTCTTGTTTAACATGAATATTCATTTGGTAAAGAGATAACACAAACAATTTGCAGCCATTTAAGGACATATGACAGTTGTTCTGTCTGACCTGTTGAAAATTGCCCACTTAGGATGATGATACTCAGACTTATTCACCCTGATGTTTTGTACAATTTGGTCTGGTAGCTATTGCTGATAAAAATCATCCACGAGTTTATGTTGGGACTGAGTACTTAACCCTTTCCCTGTTCATGTAAGAAATAATGACATCATGAATATTTATTAGCTGAAATTCTATAATATAAACTTTCCAAGGATTTGTTTTTGCTTTGACAAAAACTGTAGAATCAGATCTATAGCATGTCAAAAGCAAACAGAGCAGACCCTGATCAGACGGCTCCTCTAGGAGCCGTCTGATCTGGGTCTACTCTGTTTGCAAATGCGTGAAAACACATTTCTATGAGCGAAAGGGTTAACCCTTTACTAAGAACCCGTTTTTGACAGGTCCTACATGTATAAAATTCTACATGACGTTGCAGATGTTATACCTTTTCCCTGTTCAATGTTAATACCTACTGAATATTATTGGACAAAATAGTTATAACATTGTAGCCATTTTAGAAAGTAAAGAAAGAGATCTATCAAATTTCGTTAGCAAACAGAGCAGACCCTGATCAGACGGCTCCTATAGGAGCCATCTGATCTGGGTCTACTCTGTTTGCAAATGCGTGAAAAGGTGTTTATATGAATGAAAGGGTTAAACATGTGTAAAATAGAGAAATAATTATGTGATGGCTATATTAACATGAATATGAGGGAAGATATGTGATAAAAATGTTTTTCACGCCTTTGTAAACAGAGTAAGATTCAGGTCAGATTGAGGCATCTATCGAAGCCATCTGATCAGAGTCTGCGCTGTTAGCTTATGACACGATATAGTTTTGGTTCTACAGTTTTTGTCAAAGCAAAACATTCCCTTGAAAATTTTACATTATAAAAAACCATGTAAGTATTCATGATGTCATTTATTTCTTACATGAATATTGAACAGGTAAATGGTTAAGTCAACAGGAGCCATCTGGTCTGGGTCTACTCTGTTTTATAACCCTTTCCCTCATATTAACGTGTTTTCATGCATTTGCAAACAGAGTAGACCCAGATCAGACGGCTCCTAGAGGAGCCGTCTGATCAGGGTCTACTGTTTGCTTGTGGAATTTGATAGATCTGTTTCTTTAGCTTCTTAAATGGCTACCATAATATGTTCCACCTTTCATTATAACTACAATGTATTTTGTTCATGAATATTCAGGTATTGAAATTTGGAAGAAACATAGAACAGGGAAAGGGTTAAAAATGTGCAATAGAACGTCTCAACGAGGTAAAGCATTAACTGAATACATGTACTTCTGATAATTCAGTTATTAGTATTCAATGAATGTTAATGACATTTTATGAAAGTTTCATGCTCAGAAATTATCATTAGAAATAACTGCAATCCATGATCAATCACAAAATTACCTGTGAACATTTAGGATTTGTAAGAATGAAATTCTTGGATTCATTTTCGACCAATGAGAGATCAGCTCTGTCCATCAGTCATACTGGCATGCTGTAATGTGACAGTCATGTTACCTGTATTATTATAAATATTTTTACAAATAATTTAACCCCTTCCTCCATGAATATTAATGTAAATATTAATGATATCATGAATATTATTTAGATTAATTTGTTGTCATAGCATATGGACACATTAATTTTTGGGTCATGGCAGAAACTGTAGAATCATATCTATATTATATCATAAGTCTGATCAGACAGCTCCGATAGGAGCCATCTGATGTGGGTCTACTCTATTTGCAAAGGTGTAGAAAAGCATATTTATGGAGTAAAAGATTAAGTAAATAGTGCAGACCTAGTTCAAATTAATCCTGAAAGAACAGACTGGCCAGGGGTTATGCTATTTGCTATCCCATTATAATAGTTACTGACACAGTGCAGTATTGGCGTATTCAGTTTTACACACTTGTGGAAAAGGGAGCTTAGTTGTATGAATATTTAGGGTAAATTTGGTATGTATAAAATGGGTTCAGATCCATCCATCTTGTGAGGTATTCACACACAGGTAGCTGGCATGGCTACTGGTTGGTATCAAATTCCTGTGACCACTGTGCTGTACTCTATGAACCATGATTGCTCATATGACAACCAGACTGGAGGATGATTTACTCTTTGCATGCGAAGTAATTTTTTGTCTGCTTCAATTCATTAACCCTTTCCTCCATAAATATGCCTTTCTACGCCTCTGTAAAAGTCACTTTATGAAACCATTGTGATAAATAGAGCATTTGCTCCTAGGAGCAAATGCTCTATTTATCACAATGGTTTCAAACTACAAAATTCTAAAAAAAATCCTTTTCTCTAGTTAATGCTCCTTTTCGGTAGATTTATTCAAAGTGGTTGGATCTAAAAATAGCCTACGGAGGAAAGGGTTAATAAAAATACCCTCATTTATTTTGTCAAAATGTCAAACAGTTTTTATTCTGATGAGATGTCACATTGTGCAGTGTCTCATCTGGATCCAAACCTTTTGCATAGGTAATCATGGTTTCATTGTTGGCATGCAAAGAGTTGACCCTTTCCTCCATGAATATTCATGTAAGAAATAATGATGTTATGAATATTAATTAGAATAATTTTTATAATAGCACATGGACACACCAAATTTTATCTTAGGCAGAAACTATGGAATCATATCTATATTATATCATAAGAAAACAGAGAAGACCCTGATCAGACGGCTCCTATAGGAGCCGTCTGATCTGGGTCTGCTCTGTTTGCAAAGGCGTAGAAAGGCGTATTTATGGAGTAAAGGGTTAATGTAAATGTTGTCAATAAGAAACAACATCTGCTCCAAAATTTTAATTTAGATTCTCAAATCCCTTGATACAAGTGCCAAACAGTTTAAAAGTTGATAAGCTGTTGATTATTCAGCTGTGGGCTGAGACAATTCAACTTCCAATTTCCCTATTGATATGAACTACCAATTCTAAAATATTATCATTATTCTATGATTGCTTTTCATCACTATTGATCAGTTTTATTATATACATGTATTTATATACATGTACAATGTATATATATTTAATGGCACAACCTTAATTGACACTAAGTACAGTATAATAAGCATGTTTAATGAATAACCTTTTACTTCACAGTGCCACCTTTTTAAGCCTTTGCAATAGAGACGATCCAGATCAGACTGATCAGGGTCTGCTATGTTTGCAAAAATGTTACAGATAGGATTATCTTCTGTTTTCCATGTGGATATATTTCCTTATTTTAGATTTTTAATACAATGTACACATTCATGATTCTCAGAATCTGGTATAAATATTTTCCAAGTAAAAAGGTTAAGTGCTTGAATTTTTAAACTAGATTTTATACACAGGCAATCCTCTCTAAACCGATCATTCAATTTAGTATAAATATCAATCCTGGAGACAGGACCCGGTGGTAGCTTAATGCAGGATGAAAGTCATGCAGAAAGCTCCTAGAGGAGCTTTCTGCATGACTTTCAACCTGCATTGAGCAGCCATCTGCCTAAAAGTATCTAAATTCTTCTCTACTAGAATTCTGCTTTAGAGAGGTTTTATTGTTCTTTTTGCTTTTGAATAAAAAACAACTTGTTCTTCCATTTTGGGATAAAAAGAAAAAATATTCTTCCATTATATCTAATATGAAATGACCTTAAAATTTGCTTGTCATTAATGGGTGAATTAATGGAATTAATGATGTCAAAGTTTGCCAAAACTGTGAGCTTACAAGCTTTACAATTTGTATCAAATTTCCAATTAATCAGTATAAACTGTTTTTCATTGCTCACATGCTCAGCTATTAATAGGTAATTATAAATACATTAATTGTATAAAGAACCCATTACTCCCACGTTCACCATAAAATGCCACTGTGTTTCAGGACCATCTGATCAGGGTCTACCCTATTTGCTTATAGAATAATAAAAATCTGATTCTAGAGTTTCTGAAATGTCAAAAATCATTCTCCTGTTCATTGGTCATTTTTATAAATTCATTTATTGAATATTCATGATGTCCTGAATTCTTGTACATATGTAAATATTTATGAGGTAAAGGGATAACTGGTCATTAAATATGTTTATATTTGCTGTGTGGCCTTTAGCCTGCTGTCATCAGTAGTAAATGTCCTCAACTTCAGCAGGTACATTTGATTAACACTTTACTCCATATAAATGCCTTTCTACGCCTCTGCAAACAGAGTAGATTCTGATCAGATGGCTCCAATATGAGCCATCTGATCAGGGTCTGCTCTGTTTGCTGATTACATAATGCAGATATAATTCTCCTGACAGATTCTGCCATGGCCCAAACTTTCTGTGTTCATATGCCATTAGAAGAATGCATCTAATTAGTATTCATTGTGTTAACCCATATGGAACCCTTTCCTCCATAAATACGCCTTTCTACGCTTCTGTAATAGTCATCTTTTGAAACCATTGTGATAAATAGAGCATTTGCTCCTATAGGAGCAAATGCTCTATTTATCACAATGGTTTCCAACTACAAAATTCTAAAAATTTTCCTTTTCTCTAGATAATGCTCCTTTGCAGTAGATTCATTGAAAGAGGTTGGATCTAAAAATAGCCTATGGAGGAAAGGGCTAATATTTCTTTCGTAAATATTCATGGAGGAAAGGGTTAACTTACATTTCTTTTCAGATACACAGAGCATCAAATGGTTTTGATCCTGATAAGAGATTGAGTAACTATAAAGCATATCATCTGGATCCAAACAGTTTTGCAAAACTTGTTGACCTATTCACCCATTGCATGCTTAACCCTGTCCCTCATATACATGTATACGCTTTTTCACGCATTTGCAAACAGAGAAGACCCAGATCAGACGGCTCCTAAAGGAGCCATCTGATCAGGGTCTGCTCTGTTTGCTAATGGAATTTGATAGATCTGTTTCTTTAGTTTCAGAAATGGCTACAATGTTCTACCATCCATATTTGCTTGTAACTATATTTCCATGAATATTCAGTAGGTATTAAAATTCGGAATAAACGTAGAACAGGGAAACTGTTAATTATCTATGTAAAGAGTTTGGATCCAGATAAGACACCACATAATGCATCATAATCATAATGATCAGGATCCAAAATGTTTGTCTTATTGACCATAATTTCGCAAAGAAAAGGGAGAAATTTTATTTTCAGGAGTGCAGCAAACGTTAATTGTTATAGATGAAATATTACTTAGCATGTAAAGAGTTAATACAGATTTTTAGAGTTGTTGGATCTAGAAACCTTTATATATCCCTGTGAACAATGTTTGTCAACCGGTGACTTGGCGTCTTGTCAAACTGTTTAGGGAGATGACTAAGTCTCATTGTTCCTGCTTGGTGTCCTTGCACGGCACTGTGTTTATCTTGAACTCTAAGATGAATAAAGACATGTTCTGGTCTTAGTTTTATGAACAGGTTTAACACTTACAACGCTGACTTTTCAAATGGACTATTCCAAAATTTAAACAGGTCAAGCTTATGATGAATATTTAGGGATATTTCTAAAGAAAAATACAACATGACAAACTGTGCAGACCCTGATGAGAGGGCTCCTCCAGGAGCCCTCTCATCTGGGTCTGCACTGTTTGCAAAAGACATTAGCGACTTGTGTCCCGCAATGTAAGGGTTAAGATTTAAGTCAGTGAAATGCTCAACTAGCTTTGCATGAACAAACTCATAACAATTCAAAAACTTTTAATATGCATACTGCTTGTTCCATATCCATGAATTCCTAAAGGTAATATAAAATTATGATAAATAATAAAAGCGAGTTTTAAAATACTTGAACAAATATTCAAAGTCATAGGGAGTATTAAAATACTTGGACAAATAATCAAAGTAATAGTGAGTTTTAAAATATTCAGTCATTGAGCGGGATCAAATCAATTTTTTCAATATAACTGATTTAAACTGAGTAATTTTAAACAAAATAACCTACCAACTATTGATTAAGAAAACATAGACTGATATTTGAATTGAAAAAAAAATCAAATGTGTACATGCATACCAATTACATGAATTTGAAATACCTGTAACAGACTCAGCTGAGCCAATTTTTAGAGCATACATGTACAGTAAAACCTCTGTAAACCAGATGTTAAATTCAGTGTAAATCTCAGTCTTGGAGACACGTAGCAGCTTAATGCATGGTGAAAGTCTTGCAGAAAGCTCCTAGAGGAGCTGTCTGCATGACTTCCACCCTACATTTAGCAGCCACCTATCTAAAAGTATCTAAATTCTTTTCAAATAGAACGCCTCTTGTAAAATCACCTGTCAAAACCATTAGGAGCAAATGCTCTAGTTATCACATTGGCTTCAAACTACAAAATTCTAAAATTTTCCTTTTCTCTAGTAAACTGTTAATGATCCTTTTCGGTAGATTTTTTCAAAGTGGTTGGATCTAAAAATAGCCTATGAGGGAAAGGGTTAAGTGACAAATATATGACTGACTAACAAGGCAGATTATGTTTTATAGGTACATTTTGATTCTGGTCTTCCTTGTTTGCAATGACATGTTATTAATAATGTACTTTATATATCCCCATTTTTAGGCCTTAGCAAATAGTGTAAACCCAGGTCTGATAACTCTTGAAGGAGCTGTCTGTTCAGGATCTTCTATGTTTGCTTCTTTATTAGATTTAATTCCTTCTAGTCACGACAGTAAGTTTCCTTACTACATGTACAATAAATTGCGGTATTTTCATATTTCTAATATAAGAATTGATTTGGTTAACCCTTTCCTGCATATAAACGCCCTTTAAGGCATTTGCAAACAGAGTAGACACAGATCAGATGGCTCCTATAGCAGCCGTCTGATCAGGGTCTGCTCTGGGTCTGCCCTGTTTACTAATGGAATTTGATTTGAACATAGAACAGGTAAAGGGTTTAACAAACGACATCATAAATATTCATTAACCCTTTCCCTCATACAAACGTGTTTTCACGCATCTGCAAACAGAGTAGACCCAGATCAGACGGCTCCTAGAGGAGCCGTCTGATCAGGGTCTGCTCTGTTTGCTAATGGAATTTGATAGCTATGTTTCTTTACTTTCTAAAATGTCTACAATATTCCACCTTCAATATTTGATTATATAATTAGTTTTCCATGAATATTCAGTAGATATTGAAATCTGGACTAAATATAGAACAGGGAAAGGGTTAAAAGGAAAGGGAAAGGTTAAAAGCCTTAAAAGGCATATTTATGGAGTAAAGGGTTAACCCATTTTCAGGCTGTGAGATGGTAAACACAACTGTCATAATATATTGAAGACACTTTCCCAGGGCCACACTCAAATGTCAACCATTACGTTTAAAATTTAGCCTGCTACCATGAAATCATTTAAATATTTGTATATAGTTTGGATCTAGATGGGGAGCCTTACAGTTTGATACTGTCATCCTTTATCTGCTGAATATTCATGTAAGAAATTATGACTCCATGAATAATTATTATCTGAATTTTCATAATAGCATAATGTACACAATAATTTGTGATATTGTTTGAAACTGTAGAGTCAGATCTATTATGATTTCATAAGCAAACAGAGCAATTAACCCTGACCAGGTGGTTCCTAAAAGAGCTGTCTGATCTGGGTCTTCTAGTTTTGCAAAGGTGTGAAAAGGTCTTTATATGAAGAAAAGGGTTAAAACTAAAAGACAACATTTGCTAGACAACTAAACATGGTAAGGGTTAACGTGTAAACTATTCTGCTTTGACTTTTCAGCATTAAACGGTAGACATCCTCCTTAACCGCTTCCAACATATGAAAGCTTTTTCATTCAATTGCAAACAGAGTAGACCCAGATCAAACAGCTCCTGTGGGAGCCATCTGAATAAGATCTGATTCTACAGAATATATTGCTTTGACCAAAACTGTAGAATTAAATCTATATTATGTCATAAGCAAACAAAGAAGACCCTGATCAAACAGGTAATAGGATCCATTTGATCTGGTTCTTCTTTGTTAGCAAAGGTGTGAAAAAATGTTAAAGTGAAGGGAAGGGTTAATCTGCATTGTTCCATATTTCTGGTTATATTTTAACCCTTTCCCTCATATAAACGTGTTTTCACGCATTTGCAAACAGAGTAGACCCAGATCAGACGGCTCCTAGAGGAGCCGTCTGATCAGGGTCTACTCTGTTTGCTAATGGAATTTGATAGATTTGTTTCTTTACTTCCTAAAATGGCTACACTATTCCACCTTCAAAATGTGATTAAAACTTTTTTGTCCATGAATATTCAGTAGGTATGGAAATTTGGACTAAATACAGAACAGGGAAAGGGTTAAATATAGTATACTTCTGTTATAAACTATGCAATGATCTCTGATATAAATCACTCAGAATAAAGGTTTACGTAGGAGGATTGAATTTCAGTACCTTCTGCTCGCTGTATGTCACACATTTTATAACTTTTTTCATTCAGCTTAAATTAATTGGTGTGTGTTTGTTGTTTGCGGTTTGGCTGTTGTTTTGAATTGTCTTTAGCCATGTGACTGTGATAGGGTGATAATTATCTGGAGTGAACATTTTAACATGACTGACATATTGTTGAAGACTGTATTAAATGAAGTGAAACAATGCCATACAGGTCATATTCAATTGTAAACTATTTCTGTTATGACTATACAGTACATTACAATATAATATAAATTGTGTTTTAGTGAGGAGGTTAATACCGGTAGTTATCTATTATTCAACTTTTTGGACTTCAAGTGATTTACATTTGTTGATGATGAATTCTTATATAACAGCAACACATACACCAGGTAAGTTGTTTTTTGCCTAAAGTCTGAGTGAGAGCCATATACTGGTATATATATATTCCAGGTTCACAAAGCCTAAATGTCTGAGAGCCAGATATATAATATATCCCAGGTTCACATTAAGGCCTATGCCTGCGAGTCAGATATATAATATACTGCAGGTTCACAAAACCAGTCTGAAGGGCAGATACAATGAATATACCTGTAATATATTCCAGGTTCACAAAGCCTAATCAGTAATTTTTGCAAGCCAGATAAAAACCTATTGTGAATTTGTCTCAGAGCCAGATATACATGTACATGTATAATATATTCCAGGTTCACGAAGCCTAATGTCTGGGAACAAGATACGGCTATATAATAAAGAGTACTTTTGTCACAGGTGCAATGGAAGCTTTTTGATGGGACATTCAGATTTTTTTAATATGAGAAGCCTTCCAGCTGTCTTGTGGCAGGTCTCAGGTTCTTGCTGTAAATGATAGGGGAAAAGGTTTTAAACTATCATATCATACTTTTAACACATAAAAAACCCTCTTACACCCATTTGTCTGGTCCGCGCGGACCACGGAAAAATCCTCCGGACTCCGGACTTTGACTGGTATAAAACGTTGTAATAACAAAACTCTATATAACTTCGTCTTTATTTAAACATGCAAAATACAACTACTATATTACTAGTTTTACTTCTACTACTAATTTAGAAATATATAGATAATAAATAAATAATATTTTTAAGGTGGTGCCGAATTGACCAGGGTAAAATTTTATATGGTACCGAATCGTCCGAGGTACCGTATCGTCTAGGTACCGAGTCGTCTAGGTACCGAATTGGTTTGGTACCGAGTCAACCAGAATCGGGTTCTACCTGGGGGAAATTGTGCACGAAATAATGCAGTTTGTTCCATACACAGAATAACCCCTGTGGTCTTCCTCCACCTGTAATTAGCTGATTTTTAACTGGACGTCATGATATCACTGAAAATACTGTTACTGTGACATAAAACCCAATACAAACAAATTTAACCCTTTCCTCCATGAATATTCATGTAAGAAAGAAGGATGTCATGAATATTATTTAGATTAATTTGTTATAATAGCACATGGACACAGGAATTTTTAGTTATGGAAGAAAGTATAAAATTATATCTATATTATATCATAAGCAAACAGAGCAGACCCTGATCAGACGGCTCCTATAGGAGGGAGTCTGATATGGGTCTACTCTGTTGCAAAGGCATATAAAGGTGTATTTATGGAGTAAAGGGTTAATTAATAAACATGGGTGTTTCTAAAAGCAAGTGACTGCTTTATACAGGATGATTATGATATTGAAAGTTTCCTATTAGAGTTTTCTGCACTGTGTCTGTGTTCAACAGTTTCATTCATAAATACACAATTTTGCTTCTTTGCAAACAGAGTAGATCCAGGTCAGATGGCTTCTGTAGGACCCTTATCATACTCAAAGAAGAAACAGAAAACTTCACTTTGTTGATGACTGGGAATTAATGCAGGACACGTCTTAGTTTCTGTCCTTGAAGATGTTTTCTACACAGCTTTACCTATAGTATAGCCCTATACCGGTACTTGATGAATATTCATAGCAGATCCAAACAATCATGAATATTAATTAACTTTTAAATATTTACTGATTTAAAAAAAAAGTGAATATTATTAAAATTTATTATTACTGTGACAAGTACAGATGCAGTTGTAAGATAATCTATAAGCAAACAGAGCAGACCCGGATCAGATGGCTCCTATAGGAGCCATCTGATCCGGGTCTGCTCTGTTTGCGGAGGAGTCAAAAGGCATTTATATCAAGTCATGGTTTAATGTAAAAAAAAAGTGAGAATATATATAGGGATCATAAAATGTTTGTTACAAGCAGTGTACTGTGTTAAATATCTTTTCAGTTGAATGCATGTTTCATCACGATTTCTTACACACATCAATAAGCGTTTAATGTTGGGGCTACACCTAGCGTGACCGACAAAACGTAGAGTTTAACCTGCATATTAGATATAAGTGACTGTATGTGACTTGCTTAATGTATGGTGAAACAGGTCTCATGTTGTGTTGATGTCGTCTTGGAGTTCTCAAAGTGGTGGAAGATACATTCAAATACCTCGGATGGATTCAGGTGTGTACTCATCTAATGTATTCACTCTCTTTGTTAGTTTAGTAATAAGACTCCAAGAAGTCAACTATCTTGGGTAATGTTGTCGCTACAGACAGTTGGGTGTCCTCTGTGTGTACGGAGCTCATCAATAGTCTACTGTAGGTAGGCTACCATATAGCCCTCATAACATTATGATGCATCATTGTTTAGTATCAAAGTCCAAGGTATACGGTCTGTTTTATGTTTTCCGGCTGTATTACCCTTGCCTTCATATAAACACCTTTTCACACCTTTGCAAACAGTAGATCAAGATCTGATGGCTCCATTAGGAGCCATCTGATCAGGGACGTCTCTGTTATATCTGTTTGATAGACCAAAATGGTATTTGACTAACAACTTAGCACTTGTGTACTGTTCAATATTCATGTAAGAAATAATGAGATCATGAATATCTATTGGCTGAATTTTTACACTGGTACATGATAACATGATTTATTTACCTTGACAGAAACTACAGTGCTCCCTCTCTACAACGACACCCTTTGGGATACTAAGATTGTATGTGTTGTTCAGAGGGAGTTGTTATAGGGAGGGAAAATCAAACATAATTAGCTTGTTTGCAGATCCCCAGATCAGGTATATTTCGAGAACTAAAACCGTTATGCCTCAATCAAACCCTATGTTGTGACCACTCTTTAGAATCGTCACTTTGTGACGATTCTAAAGAGTGGTCTCAACATAGGGTTTGATAGAGGCATAAAGAAAAATACGATGGAAAAAAGTTGTTCCGGAGCCTTGTTGTTTCGGAAACAGTGACATGCGTTGTTGTAAGGAGGGACTAGTTATAGAGAGGGCCGTTGTAGGGAGGGAGCACTGTAGAATCATATCTATATGATTCCATAATCAAACAGCATTCCCTGATCAGATGGCTGCTATAGGAACCAACTTATCTGGGTCTTCTCTGTTTGCAAAGGAATAAAAAAGGTGTTTATATGAGGCTTCAGCATACAGTTCTCATACAGGGCAATTACAGATCATATCAAGTGAATGGACCTAATATTTTAACCTTTTATGGTCAATAGATCAAAGGTCAAGGTGAAAATGAATTTAGAAAGCTTTCATACTGAAATGGTGTCTGATGAATAACCAGAAGACTTTGCCTAGGTAGAGTGATGAGTCAGTTGGTTTAACCCATTCCTGCATATGTAAAAGTCACTTTGTGAAACCATTGTGATACATAGAGCATTTGCTCCACAGGAGCAAATGCTCTATTTATCACAATAGTTTCAAAACTACACAATTCTGAAAAATTCCTTTTCTCTAGTAAATGCTCCTTTTTGGTGGATTTAATGAAAGAGGTTGAATCTAAAAATAGCCTATGCGGGAATGGGTTAAGGACAAGGTGACCTTGGAAAGATTTTGACACTGAAATGGTTCCTGATAAATAACTGGAGAATCACATGACTTGAAAACCGCATACAGTAAAACCAAGCTAATGCGACCACCTAAAAGAGGTATAATTCTGGGTGTTAGATGCAGGTGGTAGCTTAAGACAGGACAAAAGTTATGCAGAAAGCTCCTAGAGGAGCTTACTGCATGACTTTTGTCCTGCATTTAAGCAACCACATGCTTATAAAGACACCCATGTTTATTCATTAAGTGGTCGTATTAGAGGGGACTTTTACTGTATTTGGTAAGCAGTTGTGTCTTAATTAGTAAGAAACCTTTGGTTTAAAAAAAGTCAAGGTAAAGATGAACTTCATTCACTGGTTGTTCATTCGTCCTCATCCTCATCCTTAAATTGTCTTCAGCCTTATCCTCATCATCATCTTCAACCTCCTCCTCCTCCTCATCATCATTCTTATTCTAAATCTCTTTTATTTATCTATTTATTCACCTTTTTCATCCTTTCATTCATTCATTCATTCATTCATTGCTAACTTTAGAGCCTGGTGACTGTCACTCAAACTAACCAAAATATTGTGACATGACCTCAAATTTTATATTGCAACATGTTTTTGCTGTTCTAGATTCTTGATTTGGCTGACTGACTTTTCCAATTAGAAAAAACTTTTTTTTTCAAATATCTCAAAGTAAACAGAGATCTATTAATTAATTCACTTATCCGAATATCTCGATCACATCCAATACACCATGTCACTGATGTCTATTTACCAAAAGTGAAAAATTTCTCCAGTTATGAAACTTTTAATTTGCATTTTGTTACTCACAATCTCATCAGTAAACAAACTTCAGGCAAAAATTCCATGAATTAATTAATGACTTGTTTTAATCATCTCCTTCATATAAATGTGTTTTCACACATTTGCAAACAGAGTAGACCCAGATCAGATGGCTCCTGTAGGAGCCATCTGATCAGGGTCTGCTCTGTTTGCTGACTGAAAATGATAGATCTGTTTCTTTAGTTTCTAAAAATATTTTGCCCATGAATATTCATTAGGTATCGAAATTTGGAAATAAATGTAGAACAGGGAAAGGGTTAATCCTGTACTTTATGAATATGCATGTACAAAATTATGACATCATGAATACTTATTAGGGGAATGTTAACCCTTTCCCTGTTCTATGTTTATTCCAAATTTCAATACCTACTGAATATCCATGGACAAAATAGCTTTAATGAAATATGGAACGTGGAAAATCGTAACCACTTTAGAAAGTAAAGAAACAGATCTTTCAAATTCCAGTAGCAAACAGAGCAGACCCTGATCATGCAGATGGCTCCTATAGGAGCAGTCTGATCTGGGTCTACTCTGTTTGCAAATGTATGAAAAAAATTATATGAAGGAAAGGGTTAAGCTGATTTATGAATGTGGTTAGAAACTGTAGAATAAGATCTATGTAATTCCATGAGCAAACAAAGAGGACCATGTAAAAGTTCTCTCATCTGAGTCTACTCTGTTTGCAAACCTTGAAAGGCATCAAACGACGAGTCTGTCAGCTGACTGTTCAAATGAACTAATGTTATTGCATCAAGATTGAAATGACTAAAACATTTGATACATAAACACTTGAACTGCTCTGATCTAATATTTCGACCACTAAGGGCCTTTTTCAAAGATTATCATGTCAAAATACACGTCACATTTTTGTTACATGCATTCAGCCATAAAATTAAAAAGAATAATGTTGATCCAGCGTCATGGTGACATTGGGTTGTTTTTTAAAATGTCATGACATCATCAAAATGACGTCATCAAATGACGTCATGGGTGCAACGACGTCATGCATGCATTAGCATTATCCTCTTTGATGTTACAGCCAAATGGTCTGTACGTTCTCAGCCTCCATATCCAATCAGTTCCATGGATCTGTCTTTCAGTTCGACATGCATGGAACATCCGTTTCAAAACTACAAATCTCACATCATCACTCGGTGGTCATAGCATTGATGATGTGAGGATGGCCAAATGACAGGAGAAGATAATGCATTATACATGTTCTGGTTAAGAAAGAAAATACATGTCACTGTTAATATTTTATAAAGATCACAGTTCTGTGTTCATCATTATTGATTTGAAACTTAGCTAGTGTAAATCATGTAAATTCTGTTAACTGTTTTCGCATTTAAAATCATATAATAATTATAATGATATAATCATTTATCTACTGCCTGTATATAATGGGTGGTATTTTGAAGAGTAAATTGCTATTTTAAATGCATGATTCCAATACTTTACCTCATGAATATTCATTTAACCCATTCCTTCATAGACTATTTTTAGGTTCAACCTTTTTAATAAATCTACCGAAAAGGAGCATTAACTAGAGAAAAGGAAAATTTAGAATTTTGTAGTATTGAAACCATTAATTGTGATTTATAGAGCATTTGCTCCTAAGGAGCAACTGCTCTATTTATTACAATGGTTTCAATAAGTGACTGTTACAGAAGTGTAGAAAGACGTATTTATGGAGGAAAGGGTTGAGAAATAATACATCATGAATGTTAATAGAAACTTTCTATTGATACCAAACAAAAATTCATTTTTACAAATTATAAAAAAATCAGCAAGTAGATATTCATAATGTCATTATTTCTAAGTTGAATATTCAGCAGGGAAATGTTGAAGTCTTTAATTTGCTAATTGCATGACCATATGTCTTGGTTAACCCTTTCCTCCATAGGCTATTTTTAGACCCAACCTCTTTGAATGAATCCACCCAAAAGGAGCATTTACTAGAGAAAAGTAAAATTTTAGGATTTTGTAGTTTGAAACCTGATGATTGTGCTAAATAGAGCATTTGCTCCTATAGGAGCAAATGCTCTATTTATCACAATGGTTTCAAGAAGTTGTTATAACAGAGGCGTAGAAAGGCGTATTTATGGAGGAAAGGGTTAAAGTGTAGTGATACCTGTCAATAATTATCTTATTATATGGCGTTCATCTGTTGGAACCGTTTTCTAGTTATTGCTATTCTCCAATTTTTTTGGTTTCTATGGAAATGATTATTGACCAATACCAAGGTTTAAATATATATATTGTCACGGCATTATGCCTTCCTGACAAAAACTATTTCCCAGCGGTGATTGTCAGATGACCATTTGATCCCATGAATGCATTAGATGTGTAATATCTGATGTCCCAAGCTTCTCAGGATGTTAAACGGAGTATGATATATATCTATACATGTATGCAGGAAACAATAAAATCATGTTTATACTCCCAAGCTACATCATTAACACTTTCCTTTATATAAATGCTTTTTGGCACCTTTGCAAACAGAGTAGACCCAGATCATACAGCTCCTATAGGAGCCGTCTGATCAGGGTCTGGTCTGTTAATTGCTTGAGGGAATGGGGTAAAAGCAAAGGTCAGCTTTTTACCTGTGATGTGTTTCATCAGCAGAACCTTAAACGTGTTTGTTAACCCTTTCCTCCATAAATACACCTTTCGAAGCCTCTGTAATAGTCACTTCTTGAAACCATTGTGATAAATAGAGCATTTGCTGCAGAGGAGCAAATGCTCTATTTATCACAATGGATTCAATACAACACAGTTCTAACATTCTCCTTTTCTCTAGTAAATGCTCCTTTTTGGTAGATTTATTCAAAGAGGTTGGGTCTAAAAATAAGCTATGGAGGAAAGGGTTAATCCTTTAATTCATATTTAAACGCCTTTTCACACCCATTGCAAACAGAGTAGACACAGATCAGACAGCTCCCTGATCAGGGTCTGCTCTGTTCGCTTATGGAAATTTATAGATCTGAGTTGACAGATTCCACCATGGTGAAAAAATCCCTATTGCCTGGTTCATTTGAATGATTCTCTCCATGAATATTCTATTCATGAGGTGAAAAAAAATCTTGAATAATATTAAACAGGGAAAGGGTTAATAGAAAATGTATGTGTACATCCATTTAAATGAGAGTAAACATTGAAAATTGGAATTAAGGGAATGAAAGAAATCCTGCAGACAGAAGTCTGGCCATTTGCATTCAATTTCCTGAGGTTTGTTGATCAACATCCATTCTCTATTTGATAATGAGAATGTTTGTAAACAATTTTGTTAATTTGAATAAAAACATCATGTTGATGTAGATGTCTGGCTTGGTTGCACAACACACATTGAAAATACTGTTTAACCCTTTACTTCATGAATATTTGCCTAAGAAATGACTTCCTAGATATGATGATTTTTAGCTCTACTTTTTCAAAAAGTGGAGCTATTGTCATGTACATGTACCTTCTTGTCGGCGTCGGTGTTAGCGTTGGCGTTGGTTAACATTTTTGTTGAGGTATATTTCTCAGAAACCATCAAAGATATTTGGTTAACATATGGTATGCATGTTTACTATCACAAGGGGAACCCATTTCACAATGGCAGGTAACCCTAAAATTAAATTTGCCATAGTTATGCCCCTTTTTCAATTTTCATTGTTAAGTTTTATGTTAAGGTCCAGGTCTCAGAAACTGTCCAAAATATTTGGTTCAAATTTGGAATGCATCTTAAATATTACAAGGGGAAGCCATTTCACAAGGGCAGGTAACCCTAAAATCGATTTTGCTATAGTTGTCTCCCCTTTTTGACATAGACCTCCTTTGCATTATCCAGCACTAAAAAAAGTACTAGTGGAGGGCGCTGTCCGCGAACAGCTCTTGTTTATAATGGCATAAAATTATGGACACTGGATTTTTTTGCCTTTGCAGAAACTGTAAAATCATGGAAGCAAACCTACGCCTTTGCTAACAGTGTAGACCCAGATCAGACGGCACCTGTTAGAGACATCTGATCAGGGTCTGCTCTGTTTGCTTATGATATAAATCATGTAGTATGCATATTATTCTACAGTTTCTGCCATGGCCAAAAGTTCTTGTGTCCATGTGCTATTATAACAATTAATCTAATCAATATTCATGATGTCATTATTTATACATGAATATTCATGGAGTAAAGGGTTTAAATGAGTTGATAGTCTCAAACTTATAACCACCGCTCTTATGTAGGTTTTGTAACAGGAAGATGATCTAAAGAGAGAAAACATGATTATTACTGTCTAATATCTTGCAAATATCGGATGATTTTGCTCTCTTTTTATTATAGATTGGTTTGGTATTTCAGTCTGTATATCTCATATCACTTACAAGTTGTTATTATCGTTATTTGCGATAAACTCAGTTTTACGGTTGTCTTATTTTTATTGGGTGCCACTCAGTGCCACCAGAGTTGCCATTAATTCAGTGTTTGTTGTAGCAATGTTCTGTGTAGGAGGGGTGAGTCTGGTGAATCTGTGAAACAACTATACTGACATTTACAAACACTACAGACCCAGATTAGAGGGCACGTAGAGGAACTTCTGTTCAGGGTTTGCACTGTCATATAAAATCTTATAGAAGATTTAAGCCTTTCCTGCAGAAAAGTCCATATTGATATTTCCACTTTAACCCATTCCCTCATAGACTATTTTAGACCCAACCTCTTTGAATAAATCTACTGAAAAGGAGCATTAACTAGAGAAAAGGAAAGTTTTAGAATTTTCTAGTTTGAAACCATTGTGATAAATAGAGCATTTGCTCCTATAGGAGCAAATTTTAATGCTCTATTTATCACAATGGTTTCTTCTACAGTGAGTTCTACAGAGTCGTCAACAGTCTTCAATATGAGGGAATGGGTTAAAAACAAATATTTCTGTGAGTGACAGGAAGGAAAAAATATGTCATTAAAACAAAACAAAATGAAAAAATCCAACTAACAAATATTTTTGTCTGTATTCAAATGAAAATCAAGCTTACTCCATGTTATATTGTAAGTAAACAGAGAAAACCCTTATCAGACGGCTCCTACAGGAGCTGTCTGATCTGGGTCTACTCTGTTTGCAAAGATGTAGAAAGGTGTATTTATAGAGTAAAGGAATAATTCTCTCTATGCCGTAAAGGATGGGCCAACATTCATCTGATCTTTGTTGCAATTGGTGTTCAAATCTATAACTTAAACTTGTAGTGGAATATTATCTAAGACAAAATAGTTTATTCTGCTTGACAGATCATATAGTGGATTAGTGTTTCAACTGTTTTTGAGATTCGATATTGCTTTTGTTGATGTACTGAAAGCAAATCTCAGAGGACGGTAGTTTATTCCTCCTATTTTAACCCTTTGCTTGCTGAATTTTAAAATACATTTCTCCTTCTTTACCCATGTCCTGTTGTATAATTACATATATCTTCACTGTGTACAAGTATTTCGCTCTGCAATCACTGCTGTGGAGTGCACTGGTTGCACAATCAACTTGTAAATAGTGCAGACCCTGATGAGACAGCTCCTGCAGGAGCTGTCTCATCTGGGTCTTCACTATTTACAGGTATGTATATTGACGCGAATAGCAAGCGAAGGGTTAAAGTTTCTTGTGATCCTGAGAGTTTGAGTGACTGGCAGAGATAGGTTTTGTTTATTGAATAAACCAGGAGGAAAACTTTACCAGTTATTCAATCAGTGTCGCTTACAGAGTGGGAGGACACTTGCTGCGATACAAAAACTGTCTCCAGTGAATGTAACAGTAGAAATAATGCTTACAGCTCTGTTAACCCTATACTCCACAAATATGCCTTTCTATATGCCTACGCAAACAGAATAGACACAGATCAGATGGCTCCTATAGGAGCAGTGTCAACTCTCTTTGCTGATAATATAGTTTAACCCTTTCCTCCATACATATGCCTTTATATGCCTCTGTAAAATCACTTTATGAAACCATTATGATAAATAGAGCATTTGCTCCTATAGGAGCAAATGCTCTATTTATCACAATGGTTTCAAAACTACACAATTCTAAACTTTTCCTTTTCTCTAGTAAATTCTCCTTTTGGGTAGATTGATTCAAAGAGGTTGTAGGTGTGTCTAAAAATAGCCTATGGAGGAAAGGGTTAGATACAATGATTCTACAGTTTCTGCCATGGCCAAAAATTTCTGTGTCCATGTGCTATGATAACAATTAAATTACATGTAATTGATTAACCCTTTCCCTCATATAAACAACTTTTCACGCATTTGCAAACAGAGTATACCCAGATCAGATGGCTCCAGTAAGAGACATTTTATCAGGGTCTGCACTGTTTGCTTATGGTATAATACAGTTGTGCCTGAGCAGAAATGTTATGTGGTCATATGCCATTATAAAATTTAATCTAATTAATATTCATGATGTAATTATTTCTGACATGAATATTCATGGTGTACTATTCATGATGTCATATATCCATGCAGACAGAAAAACAATGTTAGTTTGTCTGGATAATGACCTGATGTTTCCTTCTAGACTTAGAGAAAAGTTCATTTCACTGTTGTAACAATTTAAGTCAGTCATTTCCCTCGTAACTCTGGCCAATAAACCCGAGTGGCTCAGCAATTTGTCCATATATTGACATAATTGACAGTTACAGAATAGTTTACCTCTGCTCTGGTATTTAGAAACAGTTTGGACTATGTGCAAAAACTTTTTGATCAGCAAATTATCTTTTGTCTTACTTAATTTTGACTAGCAGATATTATGCTACTGTATATTGAAAGAGAGACAAGATTACATACAGAAGTATGGAATGTTATCAAAGGAAAAGTAAGCTAATAATTTAATAGCAAAGTAAAGATGCCAAGTTTCTTGTTTCCCTGGAACTATTCTCCAGGGAGTTCAGTGTCTGATGATGGAGGCCACCATACTTGCATGGAGAATAATGTGGTGTTGAAGAACACCAGTTACCACAACAACTGTTTATATCATGGGGCTTTGTGGCTCTTTAAGCAGATTTCTCAAAGAAATAATTCTGGTTTTTGGATGGGATTATGTCATTGTTCAGACAGGCTGGCAGGGATGCACCAAAACATTTTGTTTCTGAACAATAACTTTAGTTTGGAAAGATATTTTGCGACCAAACTTTGTACAGTATATAGTATAGCTTACATTATACAAAAGTTTGTGAGGGTCTTAGATTAAGTTCAAGGTCATTGGTACTAAATTTCATGTAAGCTAATGTTGGGATTGTCTTTGCGATGAGGATCCTGGGTCAAGATCACTGTTACTAAACATGTAATAATTGTTTTTAGATAATTACTTTAGTTAGGGAAGACATTATGTGACCAGTACTAGTGTTGATATACAGATAGCTTGCTGGTAGACATAGGTTTGGATAGCTTTTAGGGCATCTGTGGTCAAGGTCTGGGTCAAGGACACTGTTACTAAAAATAGGAAAAACATTAATGGTCACTGCCAAGGTCACAGAAATATTTGATGTTCATGGTATTTCCACTTCACTTATTGTCATCAGTTGTTAGTATGGTAACTATACAGATGTTGTGGAGTAAAAACAATACTTGGATTCAAAATTTACTCATGTGTCAATATCCGACTCAATAACAGATCTATGGCAATCTGAATAAAATGACCCTTTCAACACTGAAATATCAGAGTGGAATGGCCCATCAGTGTTTAACCATAGAGTCTATTCTGTATGAAAGTCTTAAACTTGATTGATAAACAGTGCAGACCCTGATCAGAGGGCTCCTAGAGGAGCCCTCTGATCTGGGTCTACACTGTTTGCAAATGGCAGTGCATGCAATTGTCACGGTGTAACAGGCCTACCTTTCCCCCTGGCCTAGTCAGTTTCTCCCCCCACTTAAATACGCCTTTCTACGCCTCTGTAAAAGTCACTTAATGAAACCATTGTGATAAATAGAGCATTTGCTCCTGTAGGAGCAAATGCTCTATTTATCACAATGGTTTCAAACTACAAAATTCTAAAATTTCACTTTTCTCTAGTAAATGCTCCTTTTGGGTAGATTCATTCAAAGAGGTTAGGTCTAAAAATAGCCTCTGGAGGAAAGGGTTAAGCTTATTATATATTTTATGCATGTGTACTGTTCTGTTCTGTACCTTACACAATGACTATCTGATAAGGAATCTTGCATAAGTGGTTCTAAATTATTCATGTCACTGAATTATTCGTGTCACTGAAATCATGGCTTCTGTAAAGAGCATTAATTTTGTAAGCTAAATATTCCGAAATCATATCTCGTTTTACTGCTATTTTGTTAAGTAGCTGTTACAGTTTTGTACCTTATGTAACAGAGTAGCAATATAGAGTAGAACTCTGATCAAACTGCTCCTGTAGAAGCAGGTTGATCTGGGTCTGCACTATTTTACTACATATCATTATGGTAATTTGGATAAATGAATAAATGTGTTTTAATATTCATGGTTTCATACATACAATGATCTTTACCTAACTTAATGCAAATACAGCAAATGAAATGACTGAAAATGTTTGAAGATCCGGTTATGTGAGTTTCTTTTTTTGCTGTTGATGAATTAAAACCCAAACCTTGTGAAGATTTTGTGATATCTGTTTAATATATGTCACGGACCCATGGTTAGAAACCTTTTATCTAACAAAGATACCTTTCCATGGCTTTGCAAACAGAGTAGACCCAGATTAGAACACTCCTGTTGGAGCCATCTGGTCTGGGTCTGCTCTGTTTGTTTATGGAACTATATAGAAATGTTTCTAAACTTTCTATAGCTAGCATGATTTCAATCATTATGTACCATTATAAAAATGCAGTCAATGAATATCCATGAAGTGATTATATTCTTAACCCATTCCATCATATTGACGCCTTTTGACGCCTCTTCAAAAGTCACCTCTTGAAACCATCATGATAAATAGAGCAATAGTAAAGGAGCATTAACTAGAGAAAAGGAAAATTTTAGAATTTTGTAGTTTGAAACCATTGTGATAAATAGAGCATTTGCTCCTATAGGAGCAAATGCTCTATTTATCACAATGGTTTCACAAAGTGACTTTTACAGACTTGTCAAAAGTCGTCAATATGAGGGAATGGGTTAGTGCGGGATGAAAGTGCACCCAGGGAAGATTTTTGCATAATTTTCACCCTGCATTTAACCCTTTACTCCATGAATATTTATGCAAGAGGTAATGATGTCATGAATACTAATTAGATTGATTTTTATAATGGCATATGAACATATGATATTTTGGCTATGGCAGATACTGTAGAATCAGATCTATATCATAATATAAGCAAACAGAGTAGACCCTGATCAGACGGCTCCTCTAGGAGCCATGTGATCTGGGTCTACTCTGTTTGCAAAGATGTACAAAGGTGTATTTATGGAGTAAAGGGTTAAAGCAGCCTCCTGTCTAATTATAAAATGATCCAAATTCTTCTTTTCTGAATTTCGACTAAGATCGGTTTTACTGTACCATAAAGACACCCAGTCTTCGGGCCTCTCCACCAGAATGTAATGGAGTAAGTAAATGCTATTGATAACCTTAAATGGAAACTAATGATGAAGCAAGTGAAGATCCTAATTAAATCACTCCTGTAGCCCTTTCCCTCATATAAACACCTTTTCATGCACTTGCAAACAGAGTACACCCTGATCAGACGACTCCTGTAGGAGCCGTCTGATCAAGGTCTGCTCTGTTTGCTAATGGAATTTGATAGTTCTATTTAATTTCTTAAATGGCTTAGATTAATGTTCCACATTTCATTATAACTATTTTGTTCATGAATATTCAGTAGGTATTGAAATTTTGAATAAACTGTAAACATAGAACAGGGAAAAGGATTATTGGAGTACTTACTGTTTTCAATGAAATTTGATCGTTTACAGTGAAACGTAATATTGAAATGACCC
Source organism: Azorinus chamasolen (assembly GCA_963576725.1). NCBI lineage: Eukaryota > Metazoa > Mollusca > Bivalvia > Cardiida > Solecurtidae > Azorinus > Azorinus chamasolen. Next base: position 105,473,584 of record OY755235.1, on the reverse strand, counting down.
AGTGAATTATAATACTGAAATGACCCAGATACAAGGTAATCTGGCAGTACTGTACATAAATCTACTTTTGGTATACATGTATCATTTTAAAATCGCCACCTGTAGTGTAGTGTATGTGGGTTTTCCCAAACTGACACTGTTGAACCTGGGTGAAAATATTATGTTTGTCGATGGACTGACTGTGTAGATTGCCTAAAAAGTGTGGCTTCTGCAGTGATGGTTTTTTCCCAATATCGGGTTTGGTTTTAGAATCTTTGCTGTGGATATGGAGGAACTGGTATATACATTAGATTTAATGACAAACTGTCACAAAGGGAGTCTTTTAAGTTATCTTTGTCAGTTTCGATAAAGGCGATATTCAGAGAGTGAAACCTGTAATTGGGAATACCAATCTGTTGTAAATGGAATAAATCAAGTGAAATGTGATTTATTTGGAAGTAAGAGAGAAGATTAAATTTTTAATTCTTTCCTCCATAAATACATGTACACCTTTCTAGCTTTCTATGCCTTTGCAAACAGAGTAGACCAAGATCAGACGGCTCCTATAGGAGCCGTCTGATCAGGATCTGCTCTGTTTGTTTTACATGATTGTATTATATGGTAGATATGATTCTACAGTTTCTGATTCAGCAACATTTCATATATGCCATTTTAAAAAATAATCTAATTAATATGCATGATGTAGTCATTTTTTTCATGAATATTCATGAAATAAAGGGTTACCAATTTCCCTCATATATATATACACTCAGAAATATGGAGTGCTGTCACATCTTTACAAACAGAGTAGACCCAGTAGAAGCCGTCTGATCAGAGTACACTCTGTTTGTTTATGAAATAGATCTCTGACTACTGGAATATTCAACGGGAAAAGGGTTAATAATTATGAGAGAACGCAGTGGTTAAGTTTTGTTTACAATTGGCCATGTCAATGATTGTGAGGTCGAGGGAGCTAGCTTTTAGTGTTACTTCATTGGCATTAATAATAGTAATCAGCAAATATTGATTATTTGATTAACCCTTTACCACATGAGTATATTCAGACAAGAAATGATGATATTGTGAATATAGATTAAACCATTCTCTGTTCAATATTCATGTAACTTGATGTAAGAAATTATGACATCATGAATATTGAATAGTTGAATATCTATAATGTAGAATCAGATTTATGTTATTTCAAAAGCAAACAGAGCAGAACCTGATCAGATGACTCCAATAGGTCAGCCATCTGATCTCGGTCTACTCTGTTTGCAAATGCATGAAAATGTGTCTATATGAAGGAAAGGGTTAACTGATTTTTATAATGGCACGATGACCAGAAGCCTTTATAGCATGACAGGAACTGCAGAATCAGATCTATGTCATGTCATAAGCAAACAGATTAGACTCTGATCAGATGGCTCCTATAGGAGCCTGGCTAATCTTGGTCTACTCGTTTTTCTGCTGTACATGAATATATAATAGAGATCTGATAAAATGCTCACAATTACAAGTACATGACTGTAATCTAAACATGTAAGATAAAACTTTGAAAAATAGGACTACCGGGTATTTCAGTGATTAATACAATGTATACGAAATCTGACTCTAGTGACAGAGCAGATCATTAAACACGTTTGTATATTAAATACATGTGTAGCTTGTGAGCACTATTGACTACAGAAATATTTCAGTCGATCGGCTGTCAATATTTGAAAAGTGCCAACATGATTGTCTAGATTCATATCCCTGCACTTCAATCGAGTGAATACTGTTGACTTGGATTATACGTACACTGATTATATCTCAAAGGGAGAATACCTTTATCAGTAACCGAGTGTAATGAATCGGCGAAGGGAAATAGGTTCTGATATACCCGTTTATCTGGAGCTTCAGGATGACGAACCTCTACAGAGGTTTAACAACAACAACAAAATGGCTTTTGATCCGCTCTTACCTCACAATCATAATCGTAATATTGGTAAGTCATTGATATTTTAATTGCTATTGTCTTTCAGATGTTTGTACAACTTAGTTTTAATATGAGCTAATAAAGTAAAGACAAAGGGAATTAGATAAACTCATGTCACTATTTACTGATTATTATTAGAAAGGCTGACTGGTGTCTCTATACAGGAACACATACATAAACAGATAAGCCTGTATATGAGTTTTTGTCACAGCTGTTTGCTTAAGGTCGTTATATATAACTTTGTTTTAGGCTTAAAATGAAGTCTCAAGTTACATACGAGACGAATCCTTACCTTCATGTATGTGTACATGTAACGTAATACTTGTGAGGGATCTGGTGGAAATAATTGATGTCATTTCTCACTTGATCATTCTCATTTCTTTATTTATACATGTATATTGATATTTGCTGTATGAGCTCCTTCTAAATATCATTATTGTTGACAGACTGAGTGCCAATTAAACTATGCAGAGTAAATTATTTGACACTCTGATAATATTTTGAGGTGAAATGGAAAGAAAACTGTAGGAGACATCATTGTGCACATGCAACAAATACTTGGTGTCAATAATTAACCCTCTCCTCCATAAATACGCCTTTCTACGCCTCTGTAAAAATCACCTGTTGAAACCATTGTGATAAATAGAGAATTTGCTCTTATATGAGCAAAATGTAATGCTCTATTTATCAAAATGTTTTCAAACTACAAAATTCCTTTTCTCTTGTTAATGCTCCTTTTCGGTAGATTTATTCAAAGTGAGGTAATGAGTTAAATAAACCCCGATGTTGTTCCTTTTTTCTCTGCTCAATCTCCCATCTGCCTTTTTCAATCGTACTATTTATCTGTTTTGGTTTTAACCCTTTACTCCATAAACAGTTAAACATGCATTTCTATACCTTTGCAAACAGAATAAACCCAGATCAGACAACTCCTAAAGGAGCTGTCTAATCAGGGTCTGCACTGTTTGCTTATGAAATGATATAGATTCTTCCATGGCCAAATATTCTTGTGTTATAAAAACATAATTTAATTATCATGATGTAATTATTTCTTACATGTATAGATTCAATGAATAAAAGGTCAAATTTCAATGAGAATTATTCTGGCTGAGTTGCTAACAACTTTTATCATGATCAGACAGCTACACCGGATGTGATTTGAATTGAAGCTGATTGCAAATCTGTCCTGACCTGCTCAGCGGTAGAAAGATTAATTATAACTAAAAATGGTGCTCAACCAGTAAAGTCAGTCAGAACACTTATGTGAATTTATGATTCAACTGTCTGTTATGTCAGTCATTGATGTAGCTGCCTTGTATTTGTTGTCTGCACAATTTGTCCCCCCCCCTCCCCCCTCCCCCCCCCCCCCCCAAAAAAAATAAAAAATGGTGGGCATATAGTAATCGCATTGTCCGCCCTTCCCCGTCTGTCCTTCCATCCCTCCGTCCGTCCCAAATTTTGGGTCCCTTCTGTAACTTTTTTATCTGTGAATGGATTTCAAAATAACCTGGCACAAATGTTCACCACACAAAGACGATGTGTCACGTTCAACTCCCTGGTCAATAGGGTCAAAGGTCAAGGTCATCCTTCAGGGTCAAAGGTGGGAGCATAACTCTTTCACAATCTTACTCTTGTTATTTTTGTATTTTCTTCCTTTTTGGTTAACCCTTTCCTTCATATAAATGCCTTTTCATGCATCTGCAAACAGAGTAGACCCAGATCAGATGAATCCTATAGGAACTGTTTGATCACCGTCTGCTCTGTTTGCTGATGGAATTTTATAGATCTGTTACTTTAGTTTCTAAAATGGCTACTGAATATTCATGGACAAAATAGTTATAATGAAATATGGAAGGTAGAATGTATTGTAGCCATTTTAGAAACAACAGATCTAAAAAGAGATCTATTAAATTCCATGGCCATTAGCAATGAGACTAGAGCTACATCAGACGGCTCCTATAGGATCTGTGTCTACTCTGTTTGCAGATGCTTGAAATGGCATTTATATGAAGGAAAGAGTTATGAAACAGTATGATCTGTATCACTGCTTATAAATATTTTTAGTTGAGTCTGAGTTCATTCTCAAGTTTTTGATTGGTCAGATTTGAGCCTAAATTGGCTCAAATCTGACCAATCAAAAGCTTGAGAACAAACCCAGACTCAACTAAAAAGCTTTATAAGCATGGACCCAGATGAACACTGTTAACCCTTTATTAAATGAATACTCTTATAAAGAAATAATGACATAATGAATATTTATTAACCCATTACCTCATAGGCTATATTTAGATACAACCTTTTTGAATTAATCTATCGAAAAGGAGCATTAATTAGAGAAAAGGAAAATTTTAGAATTTTGTAGTTTGAAACCATTGTGATAAATAGCTCCTATAGGAGCAGATGCTCTATTTATCACAATGGTTTCACAACTTGACTTTTTACAGAGTCGTCAGAAGTCGTCAATATGAGGGAAAGGGTTAACTGATTTTTTATAATGTAAAACTTTCAAGGGAATTAAAACAATACCAGTGTAGAATCTCAGATCTATATCATGTCATAAGGAAACAGAGCAGACCCTGATCAGACGGCTCTTATAAGTGTAGAAAAATGTCCATGTGGAGTACAGTTTTAACCATTTACTACATAAATACATCTTTCTATGCCTTTGCAAACAGAGTAGACTTATTATATAATGTTTGCTTATTATATAATATAAATATTATTACGACTCAACAGTTTCTGCTCTGGCCAAAATTAAAGTGTCCATGTTCTTTTATAAAAAATAATCTAATTAGAATTCATGTCATTACTGAATGTTCTCACGAATGTTCATACAGTAAAGGGTTAACTCCATAAAAAATTATCAAAACAGTGATGAGTTGACATTAACCCTTTACTTCATGAATATTTGTGTAAACAATAGTGACATCATGAATATGAATTAGATTAACCCTTTACTCCATAAATACGCCTTTCTACGCATTTGCAAACAGTAGACCCAGATCAGATGGCTCCTGTAGGAGCTGTCTGATCAGGGTCTGCTCTGTTTGCTTATGATATGATATATAGATATGATTTCTACAGTTTCTCTCCTATAGGAGCAAAATTTTAATGCTCTATTTATCACAATGGTTTCATACTACAAAATTCTGATTTTTTCCTTTTCTCTGAGTATATCCTCCTTTTTGGTATGATATATTCAAAGAGGTTGGATCTAAAATTAGCCTATGAGGGAATGGGTTAATCAATCAACAGTTTACAGACTCATTAACACAGTTAATGGAACGGTTTCAAGCTTTGTTAGCGAGCAAAATGTCTGTTCAAATTGTAAGAGAAAACCAGAAAGGTAATTTGTCTAGGAATGCTTGAATGTCTTGTCTCCATCATGTAGACATGACCTGTTTACTGCTCTTAACTTCAGTGAATCATGGTGTCTGGATTTCATTTAGAATTGCAAATGAAAAAAAATCAATTTGCTGCTGAAGGCTAAACCCATTCCCTCGTAGATCCAACTTATTTGAATAATTCTACTGCATATGAGCATTTACCAGAGAAAAAGGAAACTTTTAGAATTGTCGGTAGTTTTGAAACCAATGTGATAAAAAGAACATTTGCTGCTATGGAGCAAAATTAATGATCTATTGATAAAAATGGTTCCAACAAATGACTTTTACTGAGACATCAAAATGCGTCAATGTGAAGGTATGGGCTAAGAGTTTCCAATGTGCTGTCACTGTAGTTCATGTCGATTACAGGAAATCCATGATGTAACTGTATATAGATCTACCGTATTTAACCATTTCCTCCATGAATACGCCTAATTCTACGCATCTGTAAAAGTCACTTTTTGAAACCATAGTGATAAATAGAGCATTTGCTCCTTAGGAGCAAATGCTCTATTTATCACAATGGTTTCAATACTACACACTTTTAAAAATTTCCTTTTCCTTAGTTAATGCTTCTTTTCGGTAGATTTATTTAAAGCGGTTGCATGGGTCTAAAAATAGCCTATGGAGGAATGGGTTAACCGTTTCCTTCATATAAACGCCTTTTCATGCATTTGCAAACAGAGCAGATCAGATGGCTCCTATAGGAGCTGTCTGATCAGGGTCTGCTCTGTTTGCTTATGATATAATATAGACATGATTCTACAGTTTCTGCCATCGACAAATTTCCTGTGTTCATAATCCATTATAATAAAAATGAATCTAATTAATATTCATGATGTCATTATTTCATACATGAATATTCATGGTGTAAAGGGTTAACCATTTACCTGATGAGTATGAAATATGGAATGTATGAATATTAACTGGCTGAATTTTGATAGTGGCATCATGAAAAAAATATTTCAAAAGACAGAGTACACCCGGATCAGATGGCTATTTCAGCCAGGAGCCATCTTATCTGGGTGTGCTCTGTTTGCAATGGTGTGTGTCTATCAGTTAAGGGGTTAAATAATATAGTGACCCTTTAACTAATGAATATTCATGTAAGAATTATTTATACATGTATATGAATATATATACTCCTACAGGAGCTTTCAGTATTACTCTAGACTTGTATTAAGTTGTGGCCTTGAGAAATTGTTCAGATTAGATATTGGATGACTCGAACTTCTGTTATCTTGAGCTTAAATTTGTATGGTCCCTTGAAGTTCGAGTTATCGAAGTTCAACTGTATGTAATAAATGGTTAACACTTTATTTCACAGATAATAAACACCATGTTTAACACTTTTGCACCTTTAATTTTTCCCTTCTCTTGCTGAATTTTAAAATACATTTCTCCTTCTTTACCCATGTCCTGTTGTATAATTACATATACCTTCACTGTGTACATGTATTTCGCTGTGCAATCACTGCTGTGGAGAGCACTGGTTGCACAATCAACTTGTAAATAGTGCAGACCCAGATGAGACAGCTCCTGTAGGAGCTGTCTCATCTGGGTCTTCACTATTTACAGGTAGGTATATTGACGTGAACAGCAAGCGAAGGGTTAAGAGCTGTGTGATCAGGTTTTCTTTCAGGACCAAAACTTCATGTGTTCATATATACCATTATTAAAAAAATGTAACCTACGTTCATGCATAATGACATGATTTTTTACATGTATGTGGCTATACATGATGTAAAGGGTTATGCATGCAGTTTGGTTCATGTTTTGATAACATGTACTTTCTATGTTATTATTGAGAGGTTGTTCAGGTCACAAGGGGACACCATAGGATGTCATCTTTAATGACTGAAAACTTATCCTGCTGGTTACTTGTCTAATTTAATATTCACACAGAAACATTCTTGATGCCAGGCAAAGCATTGTAATAACATTCCGATAATCAAATTCTAAGTACTGTAGTTTCTATAAATCCAATAGAAAAACTTTCTTATTTATCTGTGATGAATGTGAAAAAGACAAGAAAGTGTGAGATTGTGACTGGGTCACACAAACACAGTTTTGGTTTATGTTTTGTCAAGTGCCTACTTATCACTTGTCCTGTGATAATTTTCTATAATTGGTTAGTCACCATAAGCTTTAAGTGCAGGCTCAGGCAAAAGACCCTCCAAGCCATGTCATAACAGTACTTATTGTCAGTGGATTAGGCTGTATGCATACATACACTTGACCGTGTAATTACAGCACAAGCCATGACTAAAACCACCCAAAAGGCATTGGACTTTAGTTTTGAAGTGAACTTTGACTGAATCTTTGCTCTCAGAAGTTTGTAAGCACACATACATGGTACTGTTGTGCCTCAACGGACACCCGGGAGCACCAAGTTATAATAGCTAGAGTTGACATGAGTTGAGCAGCTTCTGAAAATTACTTTGTTTTCAAATGAAATCAGCAGTTCAACATACTTTTTGAACACATGGATATTTAGTTTGAAATTTATATATATTTAGTTTGTATAGTGTTTGTAACTTGATTCTAACGTCTGAATACCAAGTAAATTGTTCTTAAATTGTTAGTGACTCACATGGTATCATTTCATGCGGAGAAGTTGTAGGATAGTGCTTGTAGTTTAATTTAGACTGGTATTACACAAGAAATTACTGTGAACTTTCCTATTCACGAGTTTGTGACTATTACTGTGGAATTTGTTTGAATTACACCAGTTAACTGTGAAAATGGCAACAGGAAACAAAGCGAAAAAGAAGGGCTTGAACTTGCCCATGAATAATTACGGAGATTCTCAAAGCTACCTCTTGCAGCCTGAAATGTCACCAGTTACTCCAACACAGTTCTCCATTTCGCCAACGTATTCATATGCTGAGGAGATTAAAAGTGGTTTTCATGGAAATAGATTTATGATTGGACAAAATACTTGGCATAGGTCGCGAAATAATAGCTTAACACCACTGATATCTAACAGTCCGCCAAGTTTTAATGGTTCCTGGACTGTATCGAGGAATAACAGCTTGACACCTCTTATTCCGAACAGTCCGCCCTGTGTGGGAAGCCCACAGCAGATGGCAGGTGGGGTTCAGTGTAGTCGTATCTGTGGTAACCAAATGTATGGTAGGTTGAATGGGACATCATATTAACACATTTCCTCATAGGCTGTTTAGATACAACCTCTTTGAATAAATCTACCAAAAAGGACCATTAACTAGAGAAAAGGAAATTTTGTGAACCATTGTGATAGAGCATTTGCTCCTATAGGAGCAAATGCTCTATTTATCACAATGGTTTCACAAAGTGACTTTTACAGAGGCATCCAAAGTCCTCAGTATGAGAGAATGGGTTAACACTTCGTCCTGCATATTGTTGAGCCAGAATATAAGATATTAAGAAAAACATTCAGTCATCACCTTTCATGTTAACCATTGGCTCATAAAACTGTACAAAAGTATACAGTTTTATATATTTAATTTCAGAGTTTCAAATCAATGAATATTTTGACATCCTAGTGCTGGTCATTCGTTGATCGTATTACTTTTGGGTCTTGTACTATAAGATTTTACCTACAGGCAGCTGAAGATATGCTATTGTGTATAAGCATGTTTTATGATGTTAACGGGGAAATGCATTAATTGTTCACATTTTTTATCTAATGTACATGTGCATGAAATACTAAGCAGCAAGATAGAGTTGGTCCAGGTAGTTTCGAGTTCACGGGGTCTTACTGCTCCAAGTAACAAAGTATGACTGTGCAAAGTCGTCAAACACTGCTCTATCATGATCATGACCATGATCATCATTATGATGATGATGATGATCATCATCATCATCATAATAATCATCATCATCATCATCCATCATCATTTATGATCATTATCATCATCAGCAGCATCATCAGCATCATCAATCATTATTCTACATCATCATTTTATCATTGTCCATTATTATCAGATTTATCATCATACTCAAGAATTATCATCAGATTCATTTTCTGTTTGCAGGTGTTGGAGATTTGGAGCATGTCCATATAGACGGACTTAACAGTCCTGAAAGTCCTAAGATGTATGACTATGCTGACTATGGACACCAGTACGAGGAGCTGCCTGGGGGTCGGAAGAGTATCGCTAAATGTAACATGGACAGTGGGATAGACTCTCGGTCAGAATACCAGTCATCAGGGGGAGCCACTGACATTGTCTCGGAGACAGGAGACACATCAAATATCATCAATGAGAAAAGGTAATAAATCAGTACAGTGAACCCTCATTCATGGCCAAAAAGGTTATAATGAAAAATGGAAGGTGGAGCATTGTAGCCATTTTAGAAAGTAAAGACACAGATCTTTGAAATTCTATTAGCAAACAGAGTAGACCCTGATCAGACGGCTCCTCTAGGAGCCATCTGATCTGGGTCTACTCTGTTTGCAAATACGTGAAAACATGTTTATATGAGGGAAAGGGTTAAAACCTGTTCAATAGCCATGTAATAAATAATGACATCATTAATATTTGTTAGATGAATTTTTATAATGTAAACTATTCAAGGAAATATTTTGCTTTGAAAAAAAACTGTAGAATCAGATCTATATCATATCAAAAGCAAACAGAGGAGACCCCTGATCAGACGGCTCTATAATAGAAGCATCTGATCTTGATCTACTCTGTTTGCAAATGTGTGAAAATGTATATATATGAAGGAAAGGGTTAAGGAGTTGTGAGATGTACAGTGTTAGGTGCATTATGCATTACTGGTACATTAATCTCTTCTTTTCAAAAAGCGTATGACCTGACATTATAATATATTATCAAAGTAAATATTGTCAAGCTGATAATACTGTGGGTTAACCTTTTCCCTGTAAAGTTTTAAAATGTTAACTTTTAAAAGGAAATGTTTGCTTTGACAAAAAACTGTAGAATTTCAAAAGCAAATAGAGCAAAGCCTGATCTGACGGCTTCTATAGGAGCCGTCTGATCTGGGTCTCCTCTGGTTGCAAATGCGTAAAAATGCATTTATATGAGGGAACGGGTTAACCCTTTCACTGTGATAGACTTGTGATACTGTGATATAATAGTCAATTCAGGCTATTGGACTGTGGTCAAGCCAGAATTTTATTAAACTGTGATAATGCTAGTCTACACTGTTATCCGGAGAATGTTAAAATTTGTAGAATCATGCTGTTTGTAATGATTTTTCACTTGATGCTTAATACTATAACAAATATTTCACAGCATTCTTAAAGTTTGCAGAACTGAAAGGTTTTAGCAATATGTCACCATGTCAGACTGTTGAATGAAGTTTGTCATGATTGTATCTAATGTCAACAGTGAGTTACCACTGCCTGGTGACACATAACAGCCCCTGTGTCTGGATGTTTGTTATCTATATACAGTACATGTGTTATTTGTTTTTTTCAATACAGTATACCCTCTTGAAATGTTTTCTAAACTTTAGCATTATTTGGGGTGATAACCCTTAACCCTAATACATGGCAAAAATAGTTACAATGAGATCTATATCGTGTCAAAAGCAAACAGAACAGACCCTGATCAGACGGCTCCTATAGGAGCCATCTGATCTGGGTCTGCTCTGTTTGCAAAGGTGTGAAAATGCGTTGATATGAAAGAAAGGGTTTAAAGGCAGGTTCTAGCTGAAGGCAGGATAAATGTTGTGAAGAAAGAAAGCTTTCTACATTTCATTTGTTCTGCATTTACCACCACCTGCTTGTTAAGTCTTTAGTGCCCATAGTTATTTATTTAGAGAGGTTTTAGTTCTACAGTGTATTGCCTCGACCCTTACTCAGTATATATACCTTCCTACGCCTTTGCAAACAGGGTAGACCCGGATCAAACGGTTCCTATAGGAGCCATCTGATCAGTATCTGCTCTATTTGCTTGTGGTATAATATAGATCTAAATCTACAGTTTCTGCCTGAGCCAAAATGTCCTGTGTTCATATGCCATTATAAATAATAATAATAATGTCACGATTTCTTACATGAATATATACCGGCCGCGTGGCTCAGTGGTAGAGCGTCCGCCTGCGGTACAGAAGGTCGTGGGTTCGATCCCGGGCCGCGACAGACCAAAAGTCGTTAAAAGTTGGTACTAGGTAGCTCCCTTGTCTACGCTCGACAATAAAGGTGTAGTTCTAGGACTGGTCGGCCCGGTGTCGGGATAATGTGACTGGGTGGGGTGCCCTTGCCATGTACCTGCGGCAGGAGTATTCCAGTGAGGCAGCACTATAACTTGTCTCATGTGGGTGCCGTCTGCAAATAACTGAAATACTGTTGGTCGGACGTTAAACCCAACTCACTCACTCTTACATGAATACTCATTGAGCCATCTGATCTGGGTGTACTCTGTTTGCAAAGGCATAGATAGACGTGTATTTATGGAGTAAAGGGTTAATATTAGATAGACTCATTAAACGCTGATGGACAATTCCATTCTGAATATTCAGCATTCAGCTTGGGGTAAATTCTGTAAAGGGCCTGTAACTATGTGCTGTTTGCTCAATTAACCCTTTACTCCATAAATACGCTTTTCTACAGCTTTGCAAACAGAGTAGACCCAGATCAGATGGCTCCTATAGGAGCCATCTGATCAGGGTCTGCTCTGTTTGCTTATGATATTAGATAGATATGATTCTACAGTTTCTGCCATAGCTTAAATTCATATCGAGGGCTTGGTGCAAAACTATTCTAACTCCTTCACAAAGGCACCAAGCCCTCGATATGTCCATGTGCCATTACAGCAAATCAATCTAATTAATATTCAAGAAGTCATTATTTCTTACATGAATATTCATGGAGGAAAGGGTTAGCGGTGGATTTCCTTCAGATGAGATGCAAAATAAACCAATAATTCAACAGGATCTAAACTTGTATTTTTGAGAAAGAAATGAAAGAAATGATAATGTGTGAACTGAAGCATATTTTGCAGGTTAACAACAGCTACATGCATGTACTATTTCGATTCTAATTAATCACTGTAACAGATTTAATCATAAGCGTTGCACATATTTCATATTTCAGAAAGCGCGTAAACCCACTGTATGACCAGATGAACCAGTCTATGCCCAGTATCTACAACAAGTCTAAGAATGGCAAGGAGGATGGACTGAGGAAACAAGTGCGCTGCCTCAAGTGTGCCCTAGTCGTTCTCGTTGTGATAAGTCTAGCTGCGCTGGCCATCAGTCTGTTTGCCATTATAAATAAACCATCAGAAGGTAAGCTTCAAAGTGTCCACTAAGATAATGGTTCTCACACAAAAACTAGGTGTGTGCTTTAGCAGGGTGACACTTATAGTAGAGCAGCATTCTGGCATTTATTTTGACCTAGAATGCCCTAAAAAGACACAAGCAGTGTTATATACCAAAATGTTCAGGACACATTGAAGTTAATCATGCAGTATCTAGAAAGTGCTCACATTGGGTGGAAAGTTTGAAAAAATCAAGGTCAAGGTCAAATTGACGTTCAATTTAAATAAACAGGTATCATGTTCTTTATTGTTTTATTTCAATTGAATTCTTTGACGAATGATTATATAATTGGCAAAATACAATACCAATACAACCAAGCTTCACTTTAGCATACATACCAATATTCGAAAATGCCAAGGTCAAGGTCATTTCAAGGTCAAATACGGAAAAATGTCAAAACTATACAATTTTGGTAGCTTTACATCCTCCCCGAAGCTTTATTATCTATTAAAATGGTGTTTTTCTTAATTCATTTTGAAGTAAAACCCATTCCCTTTAAGATAATACCACATATAAGCATTTCTTGTATTTTATACCATGGATAAATACGTGACAAGTGTGACATTGTGAGTTAGTCTGAATGTAACAATGAACAAAATGGGTAACTACATTTTGTTGTTTTCTTTCGTATCAATAACAAACACAAGCAGTGTTATATACCAAACTGTTCAACAAACATTAAAGTTTATTCTGCAGTATATAGGAATGGCTCACCTTTGGTGGAGAGTTCGAAAAATCAAGGTCAAGGTCAAATTGACGCTAACATTAGAAAATACATCCATAATGTTTTTTATTATTCCATTTCATTTTTATAAGTTTGTGAATGATGATTTATTTGGTTATATATGGTACTACTATAACCAGGCTTTTCTGTTGCATGCATATAAATATATGCAAAGGTCAATGTCAAGGTCATTTCAAGGTCAAAAATGAAAAAATGGCAAAACTATACCACTTTGGTAGCTTTACGTCCTCATTGAAGCTTCATTATTTATTAATGTTCTTTATTGTTTTATTTCAATTTCATCCTTTGTTGAATGATAATTTAATTGGCTAAATACAATACCACTTTACCAAAACTTCACTTTGGCATACACACAAATATTCGCAAATGTCAAAATCAAGGTGATTTTGATGTCAAATACGGAAAAATGTCAGAACTATACCATTTTGTAGGTTTACATCCTCCCTGAAGCTTAATTAACTATTAAAATGGTGTTTTCATAATTTATTTTGAAGAACAATCCATTCCCTTTAAAATAATACCAAATATGTGTATATTTATTGTATAATATTATGGATAAATCCATGCCAATTACCACACCTGTGAATCTGATTTTCTGGAATTTAGTAGGAATGAACGTGTTTGGTAAGTACATTTTCTTATTTACTTTCAAATCAGTAATGAAGTCATGAAGTATTAGAGGATGAAATTGTAAAGTATGCATTTACTGACAAATTTGTATATAGTCAAATGTTTTGTAAATACATGTACACGTATTGCTATTAAACTGTTAACTTATTTCTAAGCTCGTACACCTTCATTCTACATACTTATTTATTCATTCGTGCAAATATTACTTGCTGATAATTGAGGATGTTCAAATAAGCTTTATAAATGCAGATATACTATCTAAAGTGTTTAATAAAAATAAAAATATAAATAGTCAACAAGCATCGACTTAAATACTGGTATCAACGTAACATATAACAAATCATCAAGTAATAGGCATTATGTAATTTAAGTCTTTTTTCCTAGGTGGACAGGTCAAACCGTGGACTGTCTGCTGTGTTGCATTATACAAAACCTAGCTCCAGGTCTAGTCCTGTGCTCTCGCCCCACTAAGGAGCAGAGCTGAAATCAGACTACAGGAACCACAAACTGCTAAATTGCTTAAATTGTGTAAGACTTTTGTGATAATAGGTATGAAGGGACCTGGAGTGTATTTAATGCAAGAGCAATGTCTGACATTCTTCAGGAAAAGTCAGAGGTTGTATAGTCCCATTCTTTTAGCCAATCCTACACACTATGACACAATCTACACAACTTTGAAACGTAGTAAGGAGCAACTAGGAACCTTTGGGTGGAAGTTTTGTCCAACTGTATTCGACATGGGGTTGCTGACAAAGGCTGTAGATATTTTATTGGCACAACCGCTTGAGTTTCAGGGTGTAATTTCTTTAGATGACGGGATGCACTTTCTAATAGCCATATTTGCTGGTATCGGTCGCAAATACAGTGGTTTAGGCCTTAAATCACTTCTTGCTGATTCTTAAGTCTTTGCTGCCAGAACAGCTGATCAAATCCTCGCTGGTATAGATTTCGAGATAATGATGGATGAAGTTCTTACCTCAAGACTTCTTCTCACTTTTCGGATCTGGTGGAATGCCAATGATCATGATATCTTCTCCGATAACTCATCTCAACTTGACTTGGATAATAACAGATTTTCTTGGTGATATGGTCATGCCTTTGTTGAATGAGTTTCGCACTCAAGGCCGGGAGGCATCACCCACATTATGATTTTGCGATGATTACCTTCAAAAGGTGCCAACACCATTCACATTGTATCTGGATGCATCCAGGCATACCATGTTTGATGTGTATGAATACAGCCGCTCTCTGTTTTCTTTGCATCAATCAGAAACATTTATGCTAGATATATGCCCTATGTGGTATTGCTCATGCAGTGGGCCGTTTCAACAGTGGCCATTTTACGGCAAAACTCACCCAAGGTAAATTTAACTGTGTGGATTGATTATTGCTTAGTAGTAACTGAAAACAAAACTCCTAAATCAAATGGCGGGATATTTGTATTGACTCACGGTACTGGGGCCCTGAGTCGATGGTTCCTGCCTCGGCCTATGAGTGCAAAGTATGCAGATGACCCAGACCAAACAAGGTCGCACCACACACCGACAACATTACAATGATGGCATCAATAAGATGGTTGCTTTATTTGATCAAACATTTTATTGATCCATTTTCCCTGATGGACCCACCTTGTAAACTGGTGAATTTTGCTTCAGGAGTTTCTGTTTTTAGCATATCTAGAAGTATCTCTTCTCTTCACATCAAATGCAACTCTTGCCTTGATTTTTTCGTTGAAGATCGGTATGTAGTTCCCAAGAGAATGGGCATAGCTCAAAAGAGTTTCTATGATCCAGTACAAAAGATTAGCACTGTCTGGTTCAGAGACCAAACGCATGCCCAATTATTTGCCTATTCCAGGTGAAGAGATGTACATTCATCTCCCAGCAATGAACACGTTCAAAAAGGTCCCACTACAACAGGTTATGGGTTTTGAAAATGCCCCTGTACCAATGAGTATTTTCACTGATGCTGGTGAAATGATGAGTGGAAAGAAGACAGACTTTCTTCAAAAGGTTGAAGAGCATGTGTCAAATATGATGACAGATGAAATAAAACCTGGTTATAGTTTGATCATTGATAGAATGGCAATAGTTCAGATGATTCCACCTGTCTCTCCAAGATGTTTGTACAGGGATATGGCTGTGTCGTTTTGGTCATACGTTCTCTAGGTTGGTAGAAATGCGCCTGCCATACATGTGGTGTTTGATCGTTACTATGACATCAGCGCCAAGTCACAGACCAGGAAGAGAAGAGGAGATGTTGGGGCAGCCAAAACATACAAACTTCAAACTGACAAGAAATTTTCGGACTGGAAGCAGGCATTCGCATCTGTTAATTTTAAGAGAGAACTGTCGAAATTATACGCTTTGTATTTGGCTGAGTTTTGCATTGACACGTTGTGCAGTGGTAAAATGGTTATTATCAGTGGTGGTTTGAATGAGAATGTTATTTGTATAACATCTGAAGCTGTGTCCTTTGTTCCTGAACGTGTGAATAAACAGGAGGAGGCATATACCATCATGCTTCTACATGCGAAGTTTGCAGCGCAGCAAGGCTCTGGTGCAATTTGCATCATCAGTCCTGACACAGATGTTCTGGTGTTGCTAATTAACCATTTCAACTCCATTGCTGCTCCGTATTTGTTATTCCAGACCGGTAGAAAATCAACCCACACAATTATGTCCCTATTCATGACATTGTTTCAGTTCTAACACCCGAGAAACTTGATTTGTTTCTCCTTGTATACTGTATTTCGGGTAGTGACCAAGCTTCTTCTTTGGAATTCCGTTTTCTTACTTCTGATGAAGAGCTCACAACTGTACACAGGCATGTCTAGCATTGGAAACAGCCCAGACCTTACTGCTGAACAAATTATTTGTACCAACTTTATCGGTGCTCTATAATTATTTATAAACATGTCAAACCGAGACGTTTGCCACCAACTGATGACAGGTTGCATTTGCACTTGCAAAGGTGTTTACTGCAACTGCTTGTGTGGCAGAATATCTTGGTGCCAACTTTCTCACCACCTGCTGTGATTGATTATGGGTACATGACTGAGTATAAATGAGGATTTGCCAGTCCATGCTTGATAACACAGGCAGCATTAGCCCCAAACTCTTAAAGTGATGTAGTGTGCATGTGCAAAGATGTAGATGTCTGCGATACTGACTGTGCATGTAAAGTATTGCACAACGGCCATATACTGTCGTGTGTAGCTGTGTTCAAACAGACATTGAAAATGAGCAATGCTATAGAAACACTTATACAGCTCTCTCAATCATTGAATAAACGATCAGAGTAAAATCAGTAAAGCTAATCAGTGTGATAAAGACATATGTACATGTATAGGCGGCAGTGCATTAACGTTCACCAAATGAATGCTAAACGAACCCTGGACGAATGCGTTCGCATGGGATTAAGACATCTTTATGTAGCATATGGGGGTCTCATTGCCATATAACCAGACACAGTAGGTCCAGATTTGACAGCACATCATGGGCAGGCTAATCTGGAGCTATACTTAATGAACTGCATACAACATGACATATACAGGATTAATCACATGTAAACGCTCTATGAACGAATACTAAACGGGTGCATAAAAGGTGTACTTTAACACCTGCAGGGTTGTAGATATGTGGGCAATACATTTGATAATGCAATTTTTTAATCATAAATGTATATATAATTTCCCCTATGATACCGAGTCAGTTATATATTTTAGCTGATATGAATTGCAGTTTATCATTTGAAGTTTATTATTATTGCAGACAAGGTAAGTCTACCAAACTGGCATATTTTGGACATTTTTTCAAATTTGACCTTGAAATGACCTTGACAATGACCTTTTCAAATATTGATATGTATGCCAAAGTAAAGCCTGGTCACACTAGTGTCATATAGAACCAAATAAATGATCATTCACCAAACTTATAAATATGTTATGGAATAATAAAAAACATTATAGATGTATTTTCTAATGTTACCGTCAATTTGACCTTTGACCTTGAATTTTCGAACTTTCCACCAAAGGTGAGCCATTTCTATATACTGCAGAATAAACTTTAATGTTTGCTGAACATTTTGGTATACAACACTGCTTGTGTTTATTATTGATATGAAAGAAAATAACAAAATATTGTTGCCCAATTTGTTCATTGTTACATTCAGACTATAACATGTGTCACAATTGTCACGTATTTATGCATAGTATAATATACAAGAAATGCTTATATGTGGTATTATTTTAAAGGGAATGTGTTGTACTTCAAAATGAATTAAGAAAAACACCGTTTTAATAGATAATGAAGCTTCAGGGAGGATGTAAATCAACCAAAATGGTATACACACATGTTGTGTTGACATTTTTCCGTATTTGACCTTGAAATGACCTTGACCTTGACATTTACGAATATTGGTATATATGCCAAAGTGAAGCTTGGATGTAGTGGCATTGTATTTAGCCAATTATATTATGATTCGACAAAGGATTAAACTTAAATAAAACAAGAAAGAACATGATACCCGTTTTTTAAATTGACCATCAATTTGACCTTGACCTTGATTTTTCCCAACTTTCCACCCAAGGTGAGCACTTTCTAGATACTGCACGATAAACTTCAATGTGTCTTGAACATTTTGGTATATGACACTGCTTGTGTCTTTTTAGGGCATTCTATCTCCTGAAATAAGCCACTTCTGAAGCCTTTGCTGCTCTACTATTAGAGATCACTTCTCCATATCTGTCTGTCATTGAGCTTTTTGGGTCATGCTTTTACCTTCATATGTTCCTTTATACACTCTTGTGTTTCTATTTTATAACATCTTATAACCCATTTAGGCATTACCTGATAAAGATGCCTGTTGATGCCTTTGGAAACATAGTAGACCCAGAGCAGATGACTCCTGTAGGAACAGTCTGATCAAAATCTGCTCTGTTTGGTTGTGGAATTATATAGATCAGATTACATGTATACAGTTTCTGCCATTCCCAGAAAAGCCTGCATTCATATGCCATTATAAAATGGAGCTATCTGAATAACCCTTTCCTTCATATAAACATTTTTTTTCACGCATTTGCAAACAGAGTAGACCCAGATCAGATGGCTCCTATAGGAGCCATCTGATCTGGGTCTACTCTGTTTACAATGGTGTGAAAAGGCATATTTATAGAGTAATAATGGTTTAAAAGATTACCAGAGAATACTTTCATTATTTAGATTTACAATACAAGGTGTGGCTGTCACACTGAAAACACATATCTGGAAAGAAATGTTCTTGATGCTATGATTTACCAAAAATCCATGTATATTCATGTAAGAAATATTGACATCATGAATACTAATACATGTACAGTAGAACCTGTCTTAAGCGATCATTAATTTATTTAACATAGGAGTCATAAAAAGCAGATGGTTGCTTAATACAGGGCAAAGGAATAGCAGAAAGCCCCTATATGAGCTGACTGCATTATTTTTGACCTGCATTAAGCTACCACATGCCATAAAGGTCCATAGTTACACCTCTTTTTGACCGTCGCTTAAGACAGGTTCTACTGTAATTGTAATGGCACATGGACACAGGAACTGTTGACCATGGCAGAAACTGTAGAACCATATCTATGTTGTATCACAAGCAAATAGAGCAGACCCTGATCAGAGGGCTCCTACAGGAGCCGTCTGATCTGTGTCTGCTCTTGTTGCGCAAAGGCATAGATATAGGCATATTTATGGAGTTAAGGATTAAGTAAAAAAACAAACTATTCCCATATGTTACCAGTCACAGTGTGATGTGTGGGTGAAAGCAATTTATCTCGGCACAATTCAGCCCTAAACAACAATCAGCAACATTTATTGATCAGCTGAATGCTGAGTTAGCCAGTAATCCAATCTTCTTAACTTATGACTTCGGAGTGTTTTTCACTCTTCAAGCCTGATGTATCATATTTCAATGACAACTGTTTGGTTGACTGGGTTTTAAGTATTTTGTTTTTATATAATAATAAAAACTGCTTTGCCTTTTGTCTGGTCACTGTGTTTTATGGTCTTGGATGTGTGTCACCTACTGATCTCTAAATGTCAATTTTAAACATATCCACAGAATACAGTCCAAGTTAGAATTTGAGTCAAGATTCAATGTAATTTCTAAGACATTCCAGGTTGACATCAGATATGGTAGAACTTGAACTTGGTCTAAAATAACACTAAATTGTTGTTTTAAAAATATGTACCTAATAGATGCCTTTTCATGCCTTCACAAACGGTGTAGACCTAGACAAGATGGCTTCCATAAGAGCCATCTTATCAGGGTCTGCCCTGTATGTTAATGATATAATATAGAACTGAATCAAAAGGGCCACAAATACTTTTGTTTATTGATCATTATAAAAAGTTAATGAATATTCATGAAGTCATGATTTATTTTAAATATTCATTGTCGAAAAGGGTTCAGAGATTTTTTTAATTTTTTATTTTATATACATGTATTTCCTTTCAGTATATTTGTACGTTTTTGTGTATGTATCTTGAGGAGTTCATGGAAAATTGGTCCTGATTAAATGTAGCCTTTGTAAAGTTTTTAACCCATTCCCTGTTCTACGTTTATTTCAAAATTTCAATACCTACTGAATATTCATGGCAAAAATAGTTACTATGAAATATGGAAGGTGGAACATTGTAGCCATTTTAGAAAGTAAAGAAACAGAAACTTTCAAATTACATACATTAGCAAACAGAGCAGACCCTGATCAGATGGCTCCTGTAGGAGCTGTCTGATCTGGGTATACTCTGTTTGCAAATGCTTGAAAACCTGTTTACATGAAGGAAAGGGTTAATAACATGTTTATATCTGTTCTTCAGACAAAGATCCTGAGCTGACTATGATGATCGAGAGACTGAGACAGGACTACGAAAGAATGGAAGATCTGGTGAGAATAGCATCCTTATCATCTGCAAATGAAAACTCTTTGCCTGGGTCATAAATACATGTAATTACTGTCTGTCCAAGGTTTCCTCTGCTTCTACAAAATGAATAATATTTTTATGTCTTCAATTTCTTACAAAACCTGTGATCATTGTTATAACCCTTTCCCAGTTCATTATTCATGTAAGAAATAATGACATCATGAATAGTTATTAGCTCAATTTTTATAACATAAACTTTTCAGGAGAACTCTTTTCTTTGACAAGAACTGTAGAATCAGATCTATATCATGCCTAAAGCAAACAGAGCAGACCCTGATCAGATGGCTCCTATAAAAGCCTTCTGATCTGGGTCTACTCTGTTTGCAAATGTGTGAAAAGGCATTTATATGAGGGAAAGGGTTAAACAGTGCTTATATATTCCAATGACATGCAGATTGGCTTTAAGATTAAGCTTAAACCCTAGGCAGACAGAACAGATCTTGATCAGAGGAATTCCCCAAAGGCCCTTTTAACCCTTTATTTCATGAATATTAATTAATAATAATATTAACAATATTAATTAATTTACCTCTTATATGTAAAATATAAAACTAGGGACTTTACTGCTAAGGCATAAATTAGAGAATTTGCAACATATAAGTAAAATGTGTATTTATAGAGTAGACAGATCACACCCTGATCAGTACATGAGCTGTCTGATCTGGGTCTACATTGTTTACAAAGACATGAAAAGGTGGGATTATGGAGTAACAGGTTAACACTTTGTAAGTATATATCTGTCATTTGCAAACAGTATAGACCCAGATCAGAGGGCTCCTGTAGGAACCCTATGATCAGGGTCTGCACTATTTGTCTTGAAAATCATATTCTGTACTGAAAAATGTTGTTTTTGTGGTTTGCTTCATAAATATTCATAAAGGGAGGCGTCAAATATTATAATTCAGCATACAATGGGTTAATGTGCATCTATACAAGTTGCAAATACAAGTAATACAAGAAACCCACATTCAGGTTTTTAATTGCTTTTTAACCCTTTCACTGCCAATGTCGCATAAATGCACCACAGCAAATAGTGCAGTCCCAGATCAGACGCCGCCTTTTCAAGGCAGCATCTGATCAGCGACTTCACTTTTTGTCTTAATATCTATTTCTATATCTGTGCTTTATCCCTTTAACATTTTCATTTATTTATCTCATTTCCTTATTTTACTGAATGATTTAACAAACTTGGATTGCAGACGACAATTAGAAATTTGGCGCCGAAAGGGTTAATGATATGAATTGGTATTCATTATGTTTACTGGTTTCTACCAAATACCGGTACATATGAAATATTGCATACCGTTGAATTATATGGCCCATCTACCAGTGTTATGACCCGGATGTGAATTTCAACTAGCTTTGTTGTAGTACAACAACACCCATTAAATTGATTCACATTTGAACCGCTTGAAAGAACATCGCTGTATCAACACCTACCAAAGGTTTACTTTTATATACATATATATACATATACATTTAGTTATTTCATTAAGTTACATGTATGTGGTTAAATGGTTACCTTTCCAAAATTTGTGAAACGCTTCCACAAGTTTCTCTTCATGACTGGTAATCATGCATTTCATCCATCATTGACCCTTAAAATTTAATGCTCCATGAATATTCATGTAAGAAATAATGATATCATGAATATTCATTAAGTTAATTATTATAATAGCATATAGACACATGATTTTTTGGACATGGCAGAAACTGTAGAATCAAATTATTCATAAGCAAACAGAGCAGACCCTGATCAGAAGGCTCCTATAGGAGCCGTCTGATCTGGGTCTACTATGTTTGCAAAGGAGTAGAAAGGCATATTTATGGAGTAAAGGGTTAAATAATATCACCTTTTTTATGCCTTTGCAAAGGAGTAGACCCAGATCAGACAGCTCCTGCAGCCAGTATAAATATCCAGCTAATTATGTCTCCCCCATTTGTAATGGGGAGACATATTGTTTTTGGTTGGATTTTCCGTCCGTCCGTATGTCTGTCACACTCATGTCCGCTCCATATCACTCACAAATATGGAAGGATTTAAAAATGCTTTAACACAAATGTTCAACTCAACAAGGCGATGTGTGGAGCATTCGATTCAGGCACGTGGGTCAAAGGTCAAGGTCACAATTCAAGGTCAAATATTTTTAGCCACACCCTTCGTGTCCGCTCCATATCTCTTAAACCCTTGGAAGGATTTCAAAATGCTGTGGCACAAATGTTATCCATCACAAGGCGATGTGCAGACAGCAGGATTCAAGCACATACTTCAAAGGTCAAGGTCACAATTCAAGGTCATGGTCACAATTCAAGGTCAATTGTTCACACTTTCTTGTCCGGAACATTAAATTGCTGTCTGCATCAATTCTTATAATAAAATTTCTTTGCAAAAGTATGGTCAAAATGTCAAACGGCTCCAGATCCATTCAGTTTTCATAGCTAATCACGGTTTTTACCACTAGCATGCAGATCGAGTTACAAGATACAAAATACAAGAATCTTTATTTTAACCCTTCGCTTGCTGTTCATGTCAATATACCTCCCTGTAAATAGTGAAGACCCAGATGAGACAGCTCCTACAGGAGCTGTCTCATCAGAGTCTGCACTATTTACAAATTGATTGTGCAACCAGTGCACTCCACAGCAGTGATTGCACAGAGAAATAATTGTAGACAGTGAAGATATATGTAATTATACCACAGGGCATGGGTAAAGAAGAAGAAATGTATTTTAAAATTCAGCAAGAGAAGGGTTAAAACGGTTGTGCAACAAATAACATTAGCTACAATAAACTATTTACCGACTATGTAACAAAGATAACAACAGTTTTACGTAACAACCTATGAAGTTAAAAATAGATATGTTTTCAAGGCATAAGTAATACACAGTATAAAATTAAAATTAGAAAAAAATAAGCATTGGTAAAATACACAAGTATTTGTTAAGAGTTAAACCAGTTTCCAAAACTTATGTAAACTAGCAATAAACTAGGTATTGAAATTTTGAATATATATATATATATAGAACAGGGAAAGAGTTAAACATAGAAGATAGTTACATTTATATAATACAGATACATGTATATGAAAACCATCTAACTTTTTATTTTATGAATAGTCCTCAACCCCTCTGTATTTTTCAGATGTCCTCATTTCAAGGCAATGACACGATGCGGATACTGTCCCAGTTATTGACCAAAGTGAACAACCTTGAATCAAACACCTCCTCAGAACTTGGTGCCATATACAGCCAGGCGGCCAGAGCTGATAGTAATATTCAGCAAAATGCTCAGGAATTAGCCCGGAGCCACAGTAATCTCAGCGAAGTTATCTCCCTTTTAAATATGACAATACAGCTGCAGCTTCACAACATTTCCAAACAGCCTGGACCACAGGTAGGTTTGTTATCTATAACTTTGAAAAATGAGTGCTTAATTCTAGCTCCTTCTATATAATCAGATTGCATTTGTTATAAAGTGCATTAGACTTTAACCCTTTCCCTCATATAAACGTGTTTTCACTCTGTTTGCTAATAGAATTTCAAAGATCTGTGTCTTTACTTTCTAAAATAGCTACAGTTTTCCATCTTCCATATTTCGTTATAATCATTTTATCTATGAGTATTCAGTAGGTATTGAAATTTGAAATGAACACAGAACAGGGAAAGGGTTAAGTATGCAAAATTTGCAACTTGAAGAAAACTGAAAAAAATATGTCAGTCAGTGTATACATTCTAAAAACCTGGATTTTTTTTTCAGATTCACCATGGTACACTGTAATAACACAATGCTTGCAAAACTTTTATTACACACAGAGTTTAACCTGCCAGTGCAATTATCATTAGCTCTTTCACTGCCAATCATTGCCATCTGCAAAATTTATCATTTGCAAATGTCATCACAAATTTGGGATTGGCAGTGAAAGAGCTTAATTAAAATGTCACAGGGGAATATACGCATACAGATTTGCAAATTGTGTTTAAATATATTACTAATGCAGGGTACAGTAAAATTATTAAAAGAAACAAGCTCTAAGCTGTTCCTCAATTGATAATGTTTGGATTACTAAACTATTTAAACAATATTTGTTATAAAACATTTACCAATATCAGAAACCATTAACTTTTCCTCATAAAAAATTCTTTAACCCTTGCAGTGCAGTATAAATATAAACCAATAATGTCCTTTGCAAACAGTGTAGAGTAGACCCCGATGAGAGAGCTCCTGGAGAAGTCCTCTCATCAGAGTCTGCAATGTTTGTCATGTGATATTCTTCTTTAATAAAATCCCTGAATATTCATGGTAAATTTGGCCTGTGTGAACTTTGGAATTGCCCATTTAAAAACTCATCGGTTAACCCTTTCCCTGTTCTGTATTCAGGCCAAATTTCAATTCCTACTGAATATTTATTAACAAAATAGTTATAAAGAAAAATGCAAGGTGGAATATTGTAGCAACTTTAGAAACAAAGAAACAGGTCTATCAAATTCCATAAGCAAACAGAGCAGACCCTGATCAGACGGCTCCTCTAGGAGCCATCTGATCTAGGTCTACTCTGTTTGCAAATGCGTGAAAACACATTTATATCAGGGAAAGGGTTATAGGGTTACTTGACTGAGTTTTACCTAGGGACCATAATTGCTTATACAGTACCTCAGTTCAAGCATATAGATATTGCTGCTCTTTCCATATCTATTTCAAAGGACTTAAACAATGTAAAATATTATGTACAAACCATTGAAGTTTGAAACAGTTATACTGTTTTCATACATTTGCAAACAGAACTAGTAGATCCAGATAAGACAGCTCCTATATGGGCAGTCTGGTCCGTCTGCTCTGTTTGCTTATACATGTAATATAATACAGATCTTATTCTATAGTTTCTGCCTGAGCTGAAATGTCCTGTGTTCATATGACACTAATCTAATTAATATTCATGATGTCATTATTTTTTACATGAATATGCAATGGGGAAAGGGTTAAGAGAGTGTCCCGAGTGTCCAAGATCTTTTGTTTACAGTGTGAACCATTTTCTGGAACTTATTTTTGCTGGTTTTCTATTTCAGGGACCACAAGGTGTTGCCAATTTCTCCAGGTGTTCATATTATAACGTGTCTAACAATGCAGTGGCGTCAGACACTTTCCCTTCATACTCACCCTGGGCCCCAACAGAGACAGATCTGGAGGTAAGGCTTAGCATAGAATGTTATGCAACTATAAGCAAGAAATGTTTCACAGTAGGTGACAAATGCCCTCAAAGCAAAGCACTGACAATGAAATGTATTTTGTAAGCAGGCGGCTGCTGGCCTGCATATGCAGCTGCAAAATGGAAGTAAAGATTGCATAGTATGACCAGAATTTGAACACAAGTTACCCCAAACAACAAGCTTTTTTATGTAATTGAGGGCATAAAAATATATTCTGCATATTATGGCAGTGTTCAGTGTTAAGTGTTTTGATATTTCATACTGTAACCCTTTACTGGCTTAAATATATCTTTCTATGCCTTTGCAAACAGTAAATCTAGATCAGATAACTCCTGTTGGAGCCATCTGATAAAGATTTGCTCAGATTGCTTATGGTATGATATAGATATGATTTTACAGATTTTTCCATGGCCAAATATTCCCGTTTTCATGTGCCATTAAAGAATTAATACTCATGATGTCATTATGTTAACATGAATATTCATGGAGTAAAGGGTTCAGGGAAGTAAAACATTAACCCTTCTCAAGCATTAGCAAACAGCTTGGATCCAGATGAGATGCAGAGTAATTTAACATATCATTAAACCTTCGCTTGCTATTCACGTCAATATACCTGTAAATAGTGAAGATCCAGATGAGACAGCTCCTGCAGGAGATGTCTCATCAGGGTCTGCACTATTTACAAGTTGATTGTGCAACCAGTGCACTCCACAGCAGTGATTGCACAGCGAAATACTTGTACACAGTGAAGATATATGTAATTATACAACAGGGCATGGGTAAAGAAGGAGAAATGTATTTTAAAATTCAGCAAGAGAAGGGTTAAGATCCAAGCTGTTTGACCCCATCAGTTGTTCTTAAAACAGATAAGGGTTTAACTCATTCTCTCCTAGACTATATTTAGACCCAAGCTCTTTGAATTAATCAACCAAAAAGGAGCCTTAACAATAGAAAAGGAGAATTTTTAGAAAGGTGTAGTTTTGAAACCATTGTGATAAATAGAGCAAATGCTCTATTTATCACAATGGTTTCTAAATGTGACTTTTACAGAGACGCCAAAATGCGTCACTAGGAGGGAATGTGTTAAGCAAACTTCTTTTTTTTTCATCGTGAGAAATGTTATCAGATTATCATTTCATTTTGCATGCACTGCAAATTTGTTTTCAAATATAGACTCATATATTTGAGGGAATTAATACAATGTTCCACAAATAATTTAAATGTAAACTTTATCTCCTTTCTACATTTTTACAGTACAGGAAAAACTCAATACTTCGAAATTTTAATAATATAGAATATTTATGCCGTTTTAGGCAGGTGGCTGTTTAACACTTTCCTTCATACAAACACGTTTTCACGCATTTGAAAACAGAGAAGGCTATAGGAGCCGTCTGATCAGGGTCTGCTCGGTTTACTTATTGAATTTGAAATACCTGGTCCTTTACTTTCTAAAATGGCTACACTATTTCTCATTCCATACTTCAATATTACTATTTTGTCCAAGAACATTCTGGAAGTACTGAAATTCAGAAAAAAAATATAGACCAGGGAAAGGGTTAATACATGGTGAAAGTCATGCAGAAAGCTCCAAAAGGAGCTTTCTGCATGACTCTCACCCTGCATTAAGCTGCCACCATTCTTAAAGACTGATAATGATACTTGTTTTAGTGTTTTCGAATTATCAGGTTATTATAAGTCATATTTTCTTTATCCCACAGACCAATGTGGCATTGTTTGGAGCATGTTCTGTGGACGGGGGTATAGACAGCGTACTAGAGTTTCATGCCATTACCAAACAACAAGTGCAATACCGATGCAAGTGTTCGGGTGTCGCCGCCAACCAAAACAGACGAGTGTGCCACATACACATATACTCATGTCCACGTGAAAGCTGAGCAATTTTTACAAACAAATGTGCTATTGTTACTCCGTTTTTTGTCAATTGGAAATACCATTGATCATTTGGACACCATAG
The DNA here is from genome assembly GCA_963576725.1 of Azorinus chamasolen. Taxonomy (NCBI): domain Eukaryota; kingdom Metazoa; phylum Mollusca; class Bivalvia; order Cardiida; family Solecurtidae; genus Azorinus; species Azorinus chamasolen. Next base: position 105,445,446 of record OY755235.1, on the reverse strand, counting down.
ATAGCAGACCAACAATTATGTGTATCAATATCCAGTATATTAAGGTTGTAATCGATTCATCAATAATGCCCCACCGTTATACTCTAAGAACATTGTGCATTTTTATTGAAATGGATTCTGTCAATCTGTAACCATGCTTATAAAACTTTTAGTTGAGTCTGAGTTCTCAAGCTTTTGATTGGTCAGATTTGAGCCAAAGGCTCAAATCTGACCAATCAAAAGCTTGAGAACTCAAATCTGACCAATCAAAAGCTTGAGAACTAACTCAGACTCAACTAAAAAGCTTTATAAGCATGGACCCAGTCATTCATTAACCCTTTACTCCATGAATACATAAAATTATGACTTTGCAAACAGAGTAGACCCAGATCAGATGGCTCCTATAGGAGCCGTCTGATCATGGTCTGCTCTGTTTGCTTCTGATATAATATAGATATAATTTGACAACTTCTGCCATGGCAAAACATTCCTGTGCCCATGTACTATTATAACAATTAATCTAATTAATATTCATAATGTAAGCCGACATGAATATTTATGGAGTAAAGAATGAGGATTTGTGAAAACATGAAATGGTTTCAGTCAAAACACATGAACTTGTTTTAATCCTTTACTCACTGGATATTTATGCTAGAAATAATGACTTAACGAATATCAACTAATGGAAATTTTATAATATTAATATGAAAGTCTGCTCTGTTTGCTTATTAACCCATTCCTGCATATTGATGCCTCTGAAAATGTCACATTTTGAAACCATTGCAAATGCTCTATTTATCACAATGGTTTCAACACTACACAATTCTGAAAAATTCTTTTCCTCTAGTAATGCTACTTTTCGGTAGATTTAGTCAAAGAGGTTGTGTCTAAAATTGCCTATAGGGGAATGGGTTAACTAATATCTAAATGTATAGTTTGTGTCAAGGCCAAAACTTCTTAATGTTCATATTCATCCAATTGATATTCATGGTGTCATTATTTATTACATGAATATTCTTGAAGTAATGAGTTAACACATTACCTCCTAGTGACACATTTTTGCTCCTCTATAAAATTCACATTTTGAAACCATTGTGATAAATAGAGCATTTGCTCCATAGGAGCAAATGCTCTATTTATCACAATGGTTTCAAGACTACACAATTCTTAAACTCTCCTTTTCTATGGTTAATGCTCCTTTTCAGTAGATTTATTCAAAGAGGTTGGGTCTAAAAATAGCCTAGGAGAGAATGAGTTAAACCAGTTTTGTTGGGTCGTCATAAATGGAGGGACAGTGTGTTGTGATCTTAAACTGCATAATAAACATATGGCAATGCCACATGATATGATGTCAATCCATTAGAGTATGTTTATGTGATAATTCATTGTGTGTCACTGATGTGATGCCTCATACATTCTGGTCTCTTTCACTATGTGAATTTAAACTTTTACTCCATAAATACATATTTATACGCATTTGCAGAGTAGACCCCGATCAAATGGCTCCTTTGAAAACATGGCCAGCAGGGGACAGGATATTTTAAAGTAATCAGAATTTTGAAGAATCTTGTTGCATTCATATTAGCCGTTTCTGGTATTAATGTGTAAACATTATGGGATGGTGGGCATTGGATACTGCTTTACAGCATGTCATCTTGATCAGATATACATTGTACATTTTTGTATTTGCAAAAGTAATTGCAAATCGGTACAACATTGAATGAGGTGTAAAGAAGAGTAATGAGGTGACCGTTTAACCCTTTCCCTGTTCTATATTTAGTCCAAATTTCAATACTTCCTAAGTATTCATGGACAAAATTGTTATAATGAAATATGGAAAGTGAACATTTTAGCCTTTAGGGAAACAAAAGAATGCATCTTTCAAATTCTATTAGCAAACAGAGTAGACCCTGATCAGACGGCTCCTATAGGAGCCGTCTGATCTGGGTCTACCCTGTTTGCAAAGGCGTGAAAACACGTTTATATGAGGGAAAGGGTTAAAAAAAAATCCTCTAATAATAATGATAATGCAAGTAATTCTGGGAGGTAGCTTGATGCAGGACAGATTGAAGCTATGCAGATTATAAGATATACATGTACATGTATTTTATTCAACCAAATGGATAAGTGTTTTAAAGGTTTTACTATATAGCAGCTTGATTGTATTGCACATATTGTAAATTCCTCCTAACTTTTGACAGATGAGATCCAGATAGTATGTTACCTAGTTCATCATAGTACAGCACTGTAAGGGTTAACTCCTTTCCCTCATATAAAAGTGTTTTCACACATTTGCAAACAGAGTAGACCCAGATCATACGGCTCCTAGAGGAGCCGTCTGATCAGGCTCTGCTCTGTTTACTAATGGAATTTGATAGATCTGTTTCTTTTCTTTCTGATATGGCTACAATGTTCCACCTTCCATATTTCACTATACATGTAACTATTTTGAACTAAATTTGAACTAAATATAGAACAGGGAAAGGGTTTAATAGACAGAAGAAACTTTTTACAAATGAAATTAAAATGTGATACAGTTTAACCGTTTGTTTATCAACACTTAATATAATGCATCACATTATGAATTTATTTCATCCAATTGGTGTTTCTGCTTTTAAAGCATCCGTGTTGTTAGTGATGTATACTCTTAATTGCCCTAAGGTTTTGAAAAACCACATCGTCTATCTCCATCGATTGTCAAGTTGAATATTTAAATTTTATACCATTTTGATAACTATGAACTAGATTGACATACATGTAGTAACAAATAGTGCCGACCTAAATCAAACGGCTCCTGAAAGAGCTGATCTGGGTCTATACTATTTGCCCATGTTTGACTCTAGGGAAATTAGGTTAATGCACTGGCACTAGATCGAAAAAGACTATAGTTCTATTTATAGCACCTATATATTAATACACTGTGTATTAACACTTTCCTCCATAAATGCACCTTTCTACAGCTCTGTAAGTCACTTTATGAAACTATTGTGATAAATAGAGCATTTGCTCCTTTGGAGCAAATGCTCTATTTATCACAATGGTTTCAAAACTACAAAACTCTAACATTTTCCTTTTCTCTGGTAAATGCTCCTTTTTGGTAGATTTATTCAAAGAGGTTGGGTCTAAAAAATAGTCTATGGAGGAATGGGTTAATGTATAGGTGTTATAAATAGAACTATAGTCTTTTTCGATCTAGTACCAGTGGGTTAATATTATGTATAATGAAGTTCTCCACAAAATACTATGTTGTCATAATACTGCTTGTGTAAATAGAGATATTCCATTATAATATATCACACCATCATAATCAAAGATTTTAGGCTTTTAATTATTTTTACATGAAATCATGTTTGTTGTATTTGTACATTGCAAATACTATTCTCTTGCCATAAAGATTGTGGTTGTTTTTATATATAGTGCAAATATTAAAACATGAAATATGCAACAGGACTTGTTGATGTATATCTCCATTGTTTAACCCTTTCCCTCATATAAACGCCTTTTCACGCCTTTGCAAACTGAGTAGACCCAGATCAGAAGGGTGATCATGGTCTGCTCTGTTTGCTTATAGAATTAAATAGATCTGATGCTACAGTTTTTGTCCAATTCTAAAAAGGTTGTTCGCCTGTCTACTCATAGAAACTTGGGCAGTTTTTTGACAAATTTGATAAAAGTTTACAGTTATTCTTACTATAATGGGAACCATTCTTACTATAATGGGAACCTGTACACTTGCAATTTTTGTTGTGACCCAGTCATTATTAATGGAGGTATTGCCTCTTGATGTCTACAGTATATGAACAAGCAGCAGGTGGGGGTGTTTGTTGGCATAGTTTACTTCATTAATTTCTTTTGAACAAGTGTTCAAAGTTAGACTGGTGAAAGCATGATGAAACTAGAAGTACTGTTAGCCCTTTACTCCACGACTATTCATGAAACGAAAAATGATATCATGAATATTTATCCCCTAGTTGCGCATTTTTGCGCATCTATAAAAGTCACTTTATGAAACCATTGTGATAAATAGAGCATAAAATTTTGCTCCTTTGGAGCAAATGCTGTATTTATCACAATGGTTTCAAACAACAAAATTCAAAATTTTTCCTTTCCTCTAGTTAATGCTCCTTTTCGGTAGATACAGAGGTTGGGTCTAAAAATAGCCTAGGAGAGAATTAGTTAATTTGTAAAATGGCATATTAACATAATATGAAACTTTTATCAAAGCAGAAACTGTAGGCTTGAATCCGTATTATTCCTGAAGCTATAGTAGCCGTCTGATCTGGGTCTACTCTGTTTGGAAAGGCATACTTATGGAGTAAAGGATTCAAGGTGATGATTACCCCTCTCAACAACATTAATCGGATGGACCAACCAACCGACTCACAGGCTGATTCCAGTATACCCCCTCAATCTTTCTATGTGGGGATGAGAGTGTGACGGGCAATGGAGAAGTGACCCCTTATGTCCGGAGGCGACACAAAAACTGTATCTGATCATCAAACAACATGGCACCTCATCAGTGCAGCATAGGGTAAAAGGCATACATGTTATATAAAATCTCAAAATAACGATTACCTAACTCAAACTCAATATGTGCAATAGGACCATGTACTTTAGAGTCTCATTTAACTAATTCCCTCGTAGACTATTTTTAGACCCAACCTCTTTGAATTAATCTACCGAAAAGGAGCATTAACTATTGAAAAGGAGAATTTTAGAATTGTGTAGTTTTGAAAACATTGTGATAAATAGAGCATTTGCTCCTATGGAGCAAAATTAATGCTCTATTTATGACAATGGTTTCAATAAATGAGTTATACAGAGGCGCAAAAAAGCGTCAATAGAAGAGAATGGGTTAATTCCGTTTTTTATGTCAGAGGGGGTTGTATTATATATAGCACGGTTTGAAACAATCTTCTGGGAACCATAGTTTGTATTTTACCAACAATTGCACACATATTTTTCCTTGAGCACTTCTTTCAATCTGCTTATTTTCATGGAACTGCCGAAGGGATTGGCAGCAGAACTGGAGGAAAAATCAACATGTCCTATAAATATATATACTTATAGAACATGCATATATTTTTAGCTTGTCTGTTTCGAAGAAAAGTCTAGCTATTGTGATCACTGGGTCGAAGGCGTTGTCGAAGTTGAAGTCGAAGGCGTTGTCGTCAGCATGCAAAAACTTTAATGTAGCCCATTACTCGAAAAGTATAAGAGGTATCAACATGAAACTTCATAGGTTAGTAGATCTCATTGAGGGGAAGGCCCCTACGTAAGAACCATAACTCTTGATTTCAAACTTTTTACCAGTTCAAATGGAAATCACTTGATTTAACCCTTTCCTCCATAGACTATTTTTAGACCCAACCACTTTGAATAAATCTACCGAAAAGGAGCATTAACTAGAGAAAAGGATTTTTTTTAGAATTTTGTAGTTTGAAACCATTGTGATAAATACAGCAGGAAGGAAAAGGGTAAAACTTAATGCCCCTGTCGCCTAAAGGCGGGGGCATAAAAACAGTCAAGTTTATTGCAAGTCGGCGATGACTTTGACAACACCAAGGCTGTGGTAATCTTCATATCCTTTGACGAGTTGAACTGCAATTGGAAAAGTATCAACAAGCACAAACATATGAACTTTACATGTTTATTCCATATATTATTATTTGCCAGTTATTTAGTTTGAATGTCATACATCCGTCAACATGAGCAATGATAGATGAGTACTGTACAGTTCCGATACACATGACACGTGCACACAGCATGAGCTATGTCCATTTACAAATGACCCTTGATGGATGGATGGCGGTACATACCTTCACCTTCGTTTATATTCATGATATGAACAAGTCGTTAACCCGTCGGGGGATATGGGCTGATTTTGAGAAAGCTTTTTACATATCAACTGCTAATTAATCCAGTTTGCCCTTACTGAGGTGTATGACGATCCATATTCTGTTAAAAAAGTAGATACATTAACCCTTTACCTAATGAATATTCATGTAAGAAATATTGGTTGTATGAATATTTAAGAGCTAAATCAAAAATGGAATCGGGTCTGTCGGAGGTTATAAACTTAACCCTTTCCGTAACACAAGTGCTTTTTGGTGAATTTGCAAACAGAGCAGACCCATATCAGATGGCTTCAGTAGAAGCCTTCTAAAAGGCATATCCATATGTAGTAAAGGTTTAACCCGTTCCTTCATATAAATGCCTTTTCACGCATCTGCAAACAGAAGACCCAGGTCATACTGGTCAGAAGGCCTTTGCTTTGTTTGCTAATGGAAATTGATAGATCTGTTTCTTTAGTTTCTAAAATGGCTACAGTGTTTCACCTTTTATATTTCATTATTACTATTTTGTCCATGAATATTCAGTAGGTATTGAAATTTGCAATAAACATAAAACAGGGAAAGGGTTAATTATGCACAGACTACCCATTGTGAGAACACTTCTCCATATTTCAGTTGAAAAGTATTGCAATTCACAATTTAGCTGATATCCCCAGTTACATTAAATACAACGTAAGTTCTAATTTGAATTTTTTAGTCTCTATGTAAAAAGCTATCTCAACCACAACCTACTTCAGTATATTTTTTTTCTATTTTTTTTTTCAATAGTTCACTCCCTACTTGTTACAATGTCCAGTCTTCCAATTTTTACAAAAAAAAATATATGCAAAATGAAAGTCAGAAGTGAGACATTTCCTATAATATCCCTAGTTTTAACATGTGCTATATCATACTAGTCTACCATACAGCATCAAATGTACCTCCAGTATAAAAAAAAGATTTTTTTGTTTCTTTATCAAATGTAAAAAACAACCCTCTACGTTTTTTGGCAGTTACAAGCAAATTATGTCACATGAAAACCATATACATGTACATGTATATCTTAAAAATACCAGCTTTTTTATCATTTCATTATTGACAAATTTAAATTATAGACATGTAGACAAAACAACACGTAAATACCAATATTTTGTCATTTAGCATTTCCAAATTTTGCAAAACCTCAACATGTAAGGATTTCCACCTGAATCCAATTTAGTGCTTGACTCTTTACCTGAAAGATATGCCTTTTGACATCTTTGTAAACAGCAGAACCAGATCAAATAGAGTCTAAACTAATTTTGTCATGGTTAAAAATAAAATGCCTTGTTCATAATGCCGCTATTACAATTTCAGCTAATTAATATTCACAAATTCATTAATCTTTAAATGCATATTCATCAGGCATCACAAGCAAATGTCAGCAGTGTTAATTTCTTTCACCTTTAGCCTGCTATAGGTCAACCTATGATTACCTCTACAAACAGTTGGATCCGGACAAGATACATGTAACTGCATTTCGTCAGGGTCCAAACTGTTCAACATTCTGACCATATTTTTGAAAAACAAATTTAATGTAAACAAAATTGAAGTACAGTAGAACCTCTCTAAACTGGACATTAAAATTAGTATCAGTGCTGCTCTTTCAGACAGATGGCTGCTTATTGCAGGTTGAAAGTCATGCAGAAAGCTCCCAAAGGAGGTTTCTGCATGACTTTCACCCTGCATTAAGCAGCCACCTGTCTAAAACGACCTTAATTATTCTTTATCAAAATATCGGTTTAGAGGGGTATTACTGTAGATATTTTCTTTTGAAAAAAAGTTTGCTTAGCAGCCTAAAGCTTAAAGGAAAATAATTTTTAAAACTATGATAATCTAAGATTGAGCGCAAAACTATTGTAACTGCAATCTGTGGGATGAAATGGCGATGATCTTTGCAAAGAGTTAGGATCCAGATGAGACACTGAAATACTGCATGTTATCTGGGTCCAAACTGTTTGACATTCTAATAGTGTTTTTCAATAGAAATTTAATCCTTTTACTCCATAAATATCACTTTCTGTGCCTTTACAAACAGGGTAGACACTGATCAGATGGCTCCTGTAGGAGCCATGGATATGGCCCCTGTAGGAGCCATGGATCTGATCAGGGTCTGCTCGGTTTCCTCATGAAATAATAATAATCAACTTTAGGAAAATAATGATTTTAAATGCTTATAACAGTTAAATAATGCAGTTACTTCAGTCTTGCATTCAACCCTCATAATGTCATGCCTCTTGTGATGTTGAACAAGTTTGATGAGACTATGTACAAACATGCTGAACTTTTTGCACAACAAAGATTGGCAATACCTTGTCAGTTTTGCTTCAAAATTTAGACTGGCTAAAACAATTTAACAGACATTAAATAGGAAAGAAAACTACAGACACTTCTGGGAAACTTTCAATTTATCAATATCAGCACTAAGAAATATCAGAAAAAGCAAGATGGGAGGTGGAAGCAAAGTTCTGTTCTATTTTCCTCCATAAAACTACAATATAACATCATTCCACTTTCAGTCTATCAATACTGTACAACAATACCATGTAAGTCTATAAAAATCTAACAGACATAAAAAAGAGTATAAATAGGTAAGGTAGCTAGGTTAACAGCACGCACATGTATACAAATCCAAAAACATTCATCGTAAGAAATTGCACATTGAAACATTCTAAATGCATTTTTTGTTATTTTTTCTTTCTCTCACAATTTAAAAATAAGACACCAGAATTCTGTGTCAAAACATCGAAAAATAAAACAGGACCAGAGCATAGATAAAGGTTTGTATTCAAGTTCTTTTAAATCCTCATTTCTCCACTAAACCCTATGTTGTGATCACACTTTAGAATCGTCTCTGAGACGATTCTAAAGAGCAGTCACTACACAGGGCTTGGTGGAGAAATAAAGTATTTTTTCTTGAAAATGTTTTAATTTACGCACCTTATCTAGACCTCTGAGGACAATAGTGAGAATGGTTGGTGAAAGACTTGTTTTGTATCAATCATAATCACATGGAAACATCAGACATGTACACCACAATGCCAAAGAACATTGTAATAGGTCTGTATACACTGAAAGTTTCTCTCGGACACATGGAGTAAAAGTTTAGGCAGGAGAGAGGGAACAAAAGCCTGAACATGGAAAAAAAAATACAGAAAAGAAAACAAAAATTTACTTCAAACTAGAATGCCTTCATATCATGAACACCCTGTTAAAAACCGTTGTTTTTTAAGTCTTAAGCACAATAAACAGAAGAGTAACATCTGAAGTTACACTTCTCTCTAAGCAGAGATGACATGCATCAATTCTAAAAAAAAAAAAGGTTTAACACAACCATGTTTACACATTCCATTAATAATAAAAAATCTTGACAGGTATGACTCGGAGCTACAGATAAATGTGCGTACCCAAATACTAAAATTGTCATTTCTCCACCAAACCCTATACTGTGACCACTCTTTAGAATCGTCTCGAAAGAGTGGTCACAGTATAGGGTTTGGTGGAGAAATAAAGGAGCAATTGTAGAAAAGATACGCACTTTATCTGGAAGCTCTGATGACTGTTAAACAGTACATGAAAGACGCCACAATATCAGCAGGCAGGTAATCAGTAGAAGTTATCCTGGTTTGAATTCATCTACTCTTAACAATAATTGATTTGCTAATCATGCAAGTAAAATCACATCAACTAGGGCTAAGCTGCATCAAAAGGCACAAATGGTAAAAAATGCTGACAATACAAAGATTAGCACTAGCTTTAACCCTTTCCCTCATATCTTTGACATTTTCACGTCTTTGCAAACAGAGTAGAACCAGATCAGATTGCTCCTATGGCAGCTGTCTGATCAGGGTGTGCTCTGTTTGCTTACAAAATAATATAGATCCAATTCCAGAGTTTCTATCAAGGTAAAAAATCGCCTTGTAATAATGCTGTTTAACCCTTTCCCTCATATAAACATGTTTTCACACATTTGCAAACAGAGTAGACCCAGATCAGACGGCTCCTAGAGGAGCCATCTGATCAGGGTCTGCTCCGTTTGCTAGTGGAATTGGATAGATCTGTTTCTTTGCTTTCCAAAATGTCTACAATGTTGCACCTTCCATATTTCTTTATAACTATTTTTTAAATGAATATTCAGTAGGTATTGAAATTTGGACTAAATATAGAACAGAGAAAGGGTTAACAATTAATTTGTATACATGATATCATTATTTCTTACTTAATATTCATCTGGGAAAGGGTTATCACTGAAATAGAAAGATAATTATTCAAACATATTTGCAAGTACAAGGGTAAGAAGCAACAGTAGTAACGTCACCACTATACCTGTTCTACGCAAATACAGGAAACGGTGTACATCCACAAAACAAATCACTTCATGGGAAAAGAGTACATCAAAAATGAAATCAAAGTTACACAACCCTACAACACAAAAAGTCAGCACTGGAGTTATCTCCCTTATGGGGAATTCCCACTTCACTGACAAACTGCCATGAAATGTATTCATTATGCAACAATCTTATGCTTTGTCTTGACTTTAACCCTTCACTCCATGAATACGCTTTTGCAAACAGACAAGACCCAGATCAGACGGCTCCTGAAGGAGTCGTCTGATCAGGGTCTGCTTTGGTTTGTTTTGAAATAATATACAGTAAAACCTCACTATAACGGCCACTAAATTACATCAAATATTTCGTGTTAAAGGCAGGTGGCTCCTATAGGAGCGTTCTGTTTTACTTTCACCTTGCTTTAAGCAGCCACCTGCGCTAGATACCAACAAATTAACACAATTTTGTGGTCGTTATAGAGAGGTTTTACTGTAGATATAATTCTACAGTTTCTGCCTTGGCAAATGTTCTTGCGTTCATGTGCCATCATAAAACGTAATCTAATTAATATTCATGATGTCATGATTTCCAACATGAATACTCCTGGAGCAAAGGGGTAATGATACACCAGATACCTTAGTTACAATAAATATTCGGACACCAAATCTCCGTCTCAAACAGTTTGTAAAGCTGCATAAGCACTTTGAAACCATTTTGATAAATTTTAATCTTTTACTCCATGAATATTCATAAGAGATAATCAATTAATCACATTATGAATATTAATAAGATTTATTATAAATTATAATAGTACATGGGCACAGGAATGTTTGGCCATGGCAGAAACTGTAGAATCATGACTATTAATTATTATATCAAAAGCAAATAGAGCAGACCGTGATCGGACGGCTCCTGCAAGGAGCTGTCTGATCAGGGGTTTACTTTGTTTGCAAAGGTGTAGAAAGGTGTATCTACGGAGTAAAGAGTTAAATTAGACCGACACCATGGCAAATACCGTCAAATCCTAATCAAACAGCTCCTTCAGGAGGGTCTGCACTATTGCCCAAATTTGTATGTCCGGATACTTAGTGCAATTAGGGTATGTTACTTCAGTGAGACATATTAAAGCTATTTTTGAAAAAAAAAAAATTGATTGAAAATAGCATAGAATGAGCTTTCAATATATATAAGTCTTTAACTTCATTAGTCATTCTTTTCAATATAAATGAATTATAAAATAAGCTACAAAATATTTCCATATGTTCTACAAATCAAGCAATAAATATGAAACGGGGGGAAATCTCGGTGGAAAGTCCTTTTCTGCATTTGTCTTAACCCTTTCCCTTTTACAATACCTTTTTCACATCTTCACAAACAGAGTAGACCAAGATCAGACAGCCCCTGTAGAAGCCATTTGATCAGGGTCTGCTCTGTTTGTTAGTTTAACCCTTTCCTCCATACATACGCCTTTCTACGCCTCTGTAATAACCACTTCTTGAAACCATTGTGATAAATAGTGCATTTGCTCCTATAGGAGCAAATGCTCTATTTATCACAATGGCTTCAAACTACAAAATTCTAAAATTTTACTTTTCTCTAGTAAATTCTCCTTTTGTGTAGATTCATTCAAAGAGGTTGGGTATAAAAATAGCCTATGGGGGAATGGTTTAAGAAATTAATAATAGATCTGATGGTACAGTTTCTACAAATACCAAAATCTCCTGTGTACATACTGGTATGCCATTACAAAAACTAATGATAATGTCACCATTTCTTACATGAATATTCAACAGGGAAAGGGTTAAAAGAAATAAGGATAATGTTCACCATAAAACAAAAACAAGTGAAATAAAACAAAAATCTCTGTACAAGTTTCAAAGAAGCTAAACATTTTGAATAATCATTATAACCCCCTCCTCTCTACAGTGTTACATTACGGTTTATATAAAACCATTCTCTATAAATATTTGCCAAACATTGTGCAATAATACATGGGCTGAGCTAATAAATACTCATGTGTGACTATAAGCCCAAATTTGAAAATCTAAAAGATGTTAACTTTCCTTAAACACCTATTTCCCATACCACTGCATCTGTAGTTCAACTTTTGGTCTAGAAATTCTAAGATCTCCACTACTTCTATCTCCTGTTGTTCTCTACCTGACCAAATATCCGAGTATAATTGGTCGACGAAAGTTTTACGTTCACACGCTACAGTCACTCTCCTGGTTCTCATCACAGGCTGCAAAGAAATAAAACGTTACAGTCAAAACATTATTACAGAAGTATGTGCAACAAGGCCATGGCCTCCAGCTGCCTCAGTTTAATTTTGATTTAAAAATAAATCATATATAATCAGTCTAGAAATGTCTCAAAATGACATGGATTTCCCCTCCTGTGACCTTAACCCTTTCCTCCATAAAAACACCTTTCTACGCCTCTGTAATAGTCACTTCTTGAAACCATTGTGATAACTAGAGCATTTGCTCCATAGGAGCAAATGCTCTAGTTATCACAATGGTTTCAATGCTGCACAATACACAATTCTAACATTTTCCTTTTCTCTAGAAATGCTCCTTTTTGGTAGATTCATTCAAAAAGGTTGGGTCTAAAATTAGCCTATGGAGGAAAGGGTTAAGCAGCATAGGTATTATTGAGTCAATCTTGACAATTTCTCAAATAAACCCTATACTGCGACGATTCTAGAGAGTGGTCACAGTGCAGGGTTTGGTGGAGAAAAAGGAGTTATTCTTGAACATGTTTTAATTTACACACCTAATCTCTATCATTGGAGATCAATTTTGTCGAATTATTCTAACCTTCTTTTAACCTTCTTAATTGTCATCTGCTTATATTGTCATCTGCTTCAATTCTAAATGTACATACTTCTTCCAATTTCTTTCCAAAAACAGGGTCAGAGTGACAAACATTTTGAATCCTGATCAGAGGCAGTGTAAAATCTCAACTGGATCCGAACTGTTTGCAAAGGTAATCACACAGACGATAGTAGAGTGCTAAAGGTAAACCCCTTTTCACACATTTGCAAACAGAGAAGACCCAGATCAGACGGCTCCTAGAGGAGCCGTATGATCAGGGTCTGCTCTGTTTGCTAATGGAATTTGATCGATCTATTTCTTTAGTTGCTAAAACGGCTACAGTGTCCTACCTTCAATACTTCATTAAAACTGTTTTGTCCATGAATATTCAGTAGGTATTGAAATTTGGACTAAATATAGAACAGGGAACGAGTTAAAGATGTCAAAAGCATGTCTAACTGAATTATTCAGCTTTACAACCTGTTGGAAGGGGAGACTGGGTGTCTGAATGTACTGGTAATTAGAGTCATATGGATAGTAACAACTAGTTTTACTTTACTCACAAGACAATTGGTAGCACCAATACTTTAATACTTTAACTGGATTCAGCCTCTTCAGGCTCCTTCGAGGATTCATTATCTGTAAAAAAAAACCTGCATGAAATAAGTTGACGCTCACACTGTTTAACCCTTTACTCCGTAACTACATGTATGCCTTTCTACACTTTTGCAAACAGAGCAGACCCAGATCAGCAGCTCCTGTAGGAGCTGTCTGATCAGGGTCTATTCTACTTGCTAAAGAAACAATATAGATATGATTCTACAATTTTTGCCATTGAGAAATATTCCTGTGTTCATGTGCCATTATATAAATTAATTTACATAATACATGTATTCATAATGTCATTACATCTTACATGAATATTCATGGGGAACAAAGTAAACTCTTGTGCTGCCACATATAATTTATTGTCTGCAAAGTCTATTTTCAATGATTATCTGAACCCTTTCCTTCATATAAATGTCTTTTCACACATTTGCAAACACAGTAGACAAAGATCAGAAGGCTCCTATAGAACTACCCTAGGACTCAAGGTCTACTCTGTTTCCTAATGGAATTTGATAGTTCTGTTTCTTTTCTTTCTAAAATGGCTACAATGTTCCTACTTCCATATTTCATTATAACTATTTTGTCTATAAATACTCAGTAGGTATTGAAATTTTGAATAAATATAGAATAGGGAAAGGGTTAAAAAAAACACAGAAAGAATCACATATTTTGGACCCTGATGAGACTATGATTTAGGCTTCATATGATTTTCTCGTTGTGAAGAAACGTTTTTGAAGTCCCAACTTTCACCCCTTCTTATTCTATGTGAATATCGTTATTCAATAAGTTGACATTTTTTTTATACACAAAGTAAAAACTTCAATGTAGTAAACTGACAGTTGATTGAATCCTTTTTAGATGAATTACTTGGCCTCTCAATTTTTGACTTCGAACAGATCACATTATTCGCAGTCAAAAGTTACTTAGTGTTCAAATAGTACAGAAGATGGATGTTGCAAAAGAATGAAGGTTAAAGTTAAATACATGTCAGGAGGTTTTTGAGACATTTAATATTCATGATGTCATTCTTTATGAACAAGTGAGCAGGGCTCTCAAAACAGCTTTTACCAAGAGAGATAGACAGACAGATAGACAGACAGACAGTGAGTTATGCAACAGAGAAAAAGAGAAAGATTTACCCTCAAGTGGTTCCATTGTGCTTTGCGTTACTGGCCCTTCATTGTTTATTTGATTTTCATCTGTTACATCTTTGGTTGGCTCAGTGGAGACTTTATCACTTGATTCTTCTTCTCCACTGGAAGGGTCAGGCTTACTGCCTGAGTCAGCTGTGGCCATCTGCTGCTCATTTATTTTACTTGCATCTTGAGTTACCTCTTCTGGGTCACTCTTCTCTTCATTTGTTGACTCCATGTCAGGAGTCAACTTTGATTCAGTAGAATCAATTTTAGATTCTGCAACTTCAGAATCATTTTCAGCACCACTACTTGAAACTTTGGAATCATCCTTTTTCTCTGATATAGTTTCATCCTCCTCTACCTTTTCACTATTACTCTCAGTTTTTCCGGAAGATTCATCCCTCACAGTTTTCTCTGTGTTTTTACCTTCAGGTGATTTGAAGTCATCCTCAATCTTTCTTGGAAGCTTATGTTTTCCTTCAGCAGGACTGGTCTGTGAAGACAGTGGGCTTGTATTACTCAGCGACATGTTTCCAGGGCTCGTTGGGGTTTTCATAGCATCTGCCCAGTCTGGAACCTTTACATGACCCTCAGGAGTCTTCATCATCTCAGGGGACAGAGGCGATAGAGGGGAGGTAGGGGTAAATTCTGGAGCCTCAGGGTTCAGGTTCTTCAGACCAACACTCAGCCTCAAGGCATCTTCTGGTGACAGGGAATGATTAACGCTGGAGGTCTTTGCACCAAGACTTGCACTATCACTAGATTCCTGAGTACCAAAAAATTCCTCCTCCTCGCAGTCCTCCCACTCATCTGTATCTCCTTGGCTGATCCGCTCACCAGTTTTACGGTTACTTATATGGTAACCATCGATATCTTCGAACTGTCCATCTTCTATGAACTCACCATGATCCTGTAGATCATGGTACTCGTCCTCTTGCTGGTCGCTCAGAATCTCTTCTATGTGAGCATCAGCACTGTCTGGTTCTGTGCTTGTTAGCGGAATGTCTTCAAAGTCCTCGTCCCACCAGAGCTCGTTCTGGTCCCCTGGGGTGGTGGGATGACCTGCTATTGAGTGCGGTCGTTGACCTTGTTTGCGTGTTGTGATTATTGGAGTCTCAGAATCAGAATACTCGACTTCCACAGAAGAGTCGCCCATTTTACCTGGAGTGTTATCAATCTTGATAACCAGAAGGTCATTGTTGTTCTCAACTTTGCGCCCCTCATCTGAGGATGTTCGTGTTCTTTCTTTAGCCCTACCCCGACCCCTGCCTCTGCCCCTACCTCTGCCACGCCCCCTGCCAGCCCCTGGCTTTTCCTTGTCATCTTTGTCCACACCTGAAATGTACAGCATTTGGAACTCGAAAGTACTTGTTTGGAGGAGAATTACCTTAAAACAGACTCAATTAGAAACCACAAATCATTTTATGATACCCCTTTACTCCATAGATACGCTTTTTAATGCCTTTGCAAACCTAGAAGACCCAGATCAAACGGCCCTTGTATAAGTCATCTGATCAGCGTCTGCTCTGTTTGCTTATGAAACTAGAACTATCAATAAAGATGATGGAATACCCCCCGCTCAGCTGCCTTGATCGCAAATCAAACAATACTTGTGCCAGGTTGTGCCACAGATAGACAGACAGACAGACCAACCGACCAATCAACACACTGGCTCCTATATACCCCCTCTCAAACTTCATTTGGGGGGGGGGGGGTCATAACAATACAGATATGATTTTACAGTGTCTACCATGGTCAAAGACTCCTGTCTTCATGTCATAATAAAAATTCTGATAATTAATATTCATCATGTCATTATTTCTTACATAAATATTCATGAAGTGTTAACCCTTTCTCTCATACAAACGTGTTTTCACGCATTTGCAAACAGAGTAGACCCAGATCAGACGGCTCCTAAAGGAGCAGTCTGATCAGGGTCTGCTCTGTTCGCTAATGGAATGAGATAGATCTGTTTCTATACTTCTTAATATGGCTACAATGTTTCATTGTAACTATTTTGTCCATGAATATCCAGTAGGTTTTGAAATTTGAAATACACATAGAACAGGGAAAGGGTTAATCAATCATTCTCTCATATTCAGTTGTCTTTACAACAAATTGCTGATGAGAACTATTCCCTATCATTTGTTAATTTAGTAAAATTATTTCACTGAACACTGTTCAAGTAATACTATGTTTTACACCAAGTACTCACACATGTACTAACATGTAAACTCAGATTGATCAAGGTCTATACCATTTCGAGGGCTTGGTGGAAAACTATTCTAACTCCTTCACTTTAGTGAAGGAGTTAGAATAGTTTTGCACCAAGCCCTCGATTTGCTACTACATGTACAATCTTTTTGCACTAAGCCTATAACATGGCTCGTACATGCCACTAGAAGCCATAAACAAAACAAAGACAGCCTCAAGAAAAGTTTTCATTCAGAAAACTTAATATAATGAATAAAAGTAACAGTAAGCTTACAAAGAACATGACAAAAAACATGACAGCCATATAATGTCCGGATGAAATATACAACCTAAAGTTTGCAACAAAACTTAAGCAAATAGTACAGACACAAATTAAACTGCACCGAATGCAGCACTTTGATCAGGGTCTACACTATTTCCTACTATATCAGTCTATTTTAACACCTTACTCCATACAAATGCCTTTCTATGCCTTTGCAAACAGAGTAGACTCTGGTCAGATGGCTCCTATAGAAGCCATCTGACCAGGGTCTGCTGTTTGATTATGATATACATGTATACTGTTTGCTTATGATATATGTATATTACAAACATATGATTCTACAGTTTATGCCATAGCAAAAATATTCCTGTGTCTATATGCTATTATAACAATTAATCTAATTAATATTCATGATGCCATTATTTCTTACATGAATATTCATGGGTTAAAATTATCAGAATGGTGCCCAACTGACTTATTCAGCTTACTCAGTAATTTTTTATAATGACATATGAACACAGGACATTTTGGCTCAGACAGAAACTGTAGAATCAGATGATATCTATATTGTACCATAAGCAAACAGCATACCCTGACTAGACGATTCCAATCTGGGTCTGCTCTGTTTGCAAAGGTATAGAAAGGCATATTTATATATTTACAGTAGTTAGAGTACTTAACCCATTCCCGCATAGGCTATTTTTAGACCCAATCTCTTTTATTAAATCTACCAAAAAGGAGCATTTTTTACAGAAAAGGAAATTTAAAGAACAGTGACGTATTGAAACCATTGTGATAAATAGAGCATTTGCTCCACAGGAGCAAATGCTCTATTTAACACAATGGTTTCACAAAGTGACTTTTACAGAAGCGTCAAAAGCCATCAATATGTTGGAATGGGTTAACCTTGAGCTCTCTATTGGCAATTATGATAACTTTTGCAAACAGTATAAAACCAGGTGTGGTGCTGGGTAACTTGGTTTCTCATCCGAATCTAAACTGTTTGACAGCAGCTAGGATTAAAGAAATGGAAGAAAAATGTACATTCAAGCCTTTTCACGCCTTTGCAAACAGAGTAGACTCAGATCAAATGGCTCCTGTAGTAGTCATCTGATTGGGATCTGCTCTGATTGCTTAAGGGATTATATATACATGTACATATATCTGATTCTACAGAATCTACCTTAGTAAAAAATTTATCTTCATATGCTATTATAGAAATTCATCGATTATATTTTTCATGATGTCATTTCTAACATGAATATTCATCAGGTCATGAAAAGGTTAACCCATTCCCCCCTAGGCTATTTTTAGACCCGACCTCTTTGAATAAATCTACTGAAAAGGAGCATTTGCTAGGAAAAAGGATATTTTTAGTATTGTATACTTTTTTAAAGCAATGTGATAAATAGAGCAATTGCTCCTATGGAGCAAATGCTCTATTTATCACAGTGGTTTTAAAAAAAAAGAATTTTACAGAGGTGTCAAAAGGTGTAAGTATGAGGGAATGAGCTAAAAGGCCAGTAAGCCTGTCCTAGCTTTTAGCAATTAATCTACAGGTACATGTATCTGTTCAGTCACTAGCACTTTAGTTTCTATTAGTATCTACAGGTAAATACATATACACGATGAAATTATTTACAACATAACGTAATTACCCTAAATATTACAACATTGAATCTCCCGTCTCCATTTGTTTGTATTTCTCCACCATTTTAATCCTTTCCCTCATATAAACACCTTTTCATACATTTGCAAAAGGAGTAGACCAAGATCAGACAGCTCCTATAGGAGCTGTCTGATCAGGGTCTGCTCTGTTTGCTTTTGACATAATATAGATCTAATTTTACAGTTTCTGTCAAAGCAAATGAATCCCTTAAAAAGTTAACATTATAAAAATTCTACTAAGAAATAAATATTCATGATGTCATTATTTCTTACATGAATATTGAACAGGGAAAGGCTTAACCCTTTCCTACATGAATATTCATTTAAGAAATAATTGCATTATGAACACATCAAAGTTTGGCCATGACAGAAACTGTAGAAATAGATCTATATTATTCCATGTAAGCAAACAGAGCAGACCCTGATCTGGGTCTACTCTGTTTGCAAAGGTGTAGAAAGGTGTATTAATGGAGTGAAGGGTTAATAACTTTAATTGGAATAACAAATAGCACTGACCCTAATCATAAACTGCTCCTTCTGGTACAGTTTGACATCAGTCTGCACTATTTCTCAAACTATATCTGTCTTAATATTTAGGGCATTTACGGCAGGTTCCATTTGACAGGGGTGTCAATAAGCTAACACAGGTAAAACTAACATTAATAATGGGATACAGCGAACCCTCATTACAATGGAGGTGTTTGTTTCCAGATATTATGCTGGTATAACGATGTTGCTGTTATAACGAGTTTAAATATGACAGGAACCAATTGGCCAGTTTTAAACTAGTACCAACAGGTGCGGAACACTTAATGCAGACCACAAGAAGTGCAAAAAGCTCCCAAAGGCAGCTTTTTGCACTTCCTGTGGTCTGCATTAAGCGATCATCTGTCTTATTGCCATTGCACCTATTTTTTCAGTGGTTGTTTCAATAACATAACGGTAATTTTGTTTCAATGCATACTGCCGGTATAACGAGGGTGCCATTGTAATGAATGCTGGTATAGTGAGGGTTCACTGTACAAACATAAACGTAGACATAATGTCTCATTGATACCCCTGCTGTGAGATACAGTAAAACCTCTATAGAGTATAACCACTTAGTACCCAGGAAGCAGAACTGTAGGTAAAATGGCATATTTCAAATCAAACTAGAACTATCAATAAAAGAGATTAATATCTCCACACAGTAGCCTCGATTGCAATTTGCAGACAGACAGACTGACCGACCGCCCAACTGCCAGCCCAATAGGCTGGTTCCAGTAGACTAGACAGCTCTTATAGGAGCCGCAACAGCAGGGTCTGCTCTGTTGTTTGCTCATGAAACTACAATTATCACTGAAGGTGATTGAATACCCCCGCTTAGCTACTTTGATCACAAATCAAACTAGTGACCTAGTGTTTGACCCCATGTGACCAATTTTCAATCTTGTCCGATATTTTATCAAGACAATCATTCTGACCGAGTTTCATGAAGATTGGACAAAAATGTGACCACTAGAGTGTTCACAAGGTTTTTCTACTGTTGTATTTTTGACCCGACATGCATGACCACCTTTCAAACTCATCCGAGATTTTATCAAAACAATCATTCTGATAAAATTTCATGAAGATTCACCAACAAATTTTGACCTCAAGAGTGTTCACAAGGTTTTTCTACTATTTGACCTAGATTTCACCTCACATGACCCACTTTCACACTCATCCGAGATTTTATTAAAACAATAATTCTGACCACGTTTCATAAAGATTGGGCTGAAACTGTGACCTCTAGAGTATTCACAAGGTTTTCCTACTATTTGACCTAGTGACCTAGTTTTTGACCCTATGTGACCCACTTTCAAACCCATCCGAGATTTTATCATGACAATCATTCTGACCAAGTTTCATGGAGATTGAACTTAAATTATGACCACTTGAGTGCTCACTGTGCCAGGTTGTGCCACGGACAGACCTGTCTAGACAGAACAACTGTCCAACTGACCGACACACTGACTCCTATAAATACCCCAAACAAACTTTGTTTGTGGGGGGTATAATTATAATAGATCTGACTCTACAGTTTCTACTAATACCAAAAACGCATGTATACATATACCATTGTAAAAATTCTACTAATAAATATTCATGATATCTTTTTTCTTAAATGAATATTCAACAGAGAAAAGATTAAGTGGTTGATGTCAAGAGGTTTTACTGCTTTAGTAGTACTTGTATATTGATGGTTCATATGAGAAGATGAATGCCTGGTTAATTGGTAATGTGTCCATCACCAATATGAATGGTTAATTTTTAAACCTTGCCTAACACAATCTCCAAGAAAAAAGGGCACTTGGCTCCAGACCTGTATCCAACTGCTTTTCAATTTCGTTACTGCTAATATACTCAAGAGAAGAATTCTGCTTGAAAAGGATGTGTTAGATCTGGAATCAGCAGATTATAGATTACTTTTAATGAAGGCATACCCAGCACGAGGACATGTATGTATAAAGTAAAGTACATGTACCGTAATCCTGATGAAGAACTCACCCCACCACTACTCCTATATAGAATAATTTAATCATTTAAAGTCAACAGGCTTAAACAAATAACTAACAAGCTGGTTAGACTAATACAATGAACCTACATAACTGTGGCTGGGTAACCTCTACAACTGTGGCTGGGTAACCTCTAAAACTGTGGCTGGGTAACCTATACAACTGTGGCCTGGTAACCTATACAGCTGTGGCTGGGTAACCTATACAACTGTGGTTGGGGAACCTACATAACTGTGGCTGGGTAACCTATACAACTGTGACTGGGTAACCTATACAACTGTGACTGGGTAACCTATACAACTGTGGCTGGACAACCTATACAACTGTGGCTGGGTAACCTATACAACAGGCTGGGTAACCTATACAACTGTGACTGGGTAACCTATACAACTGTGACTGGGTAACCTATACAACTGTGGCTGGGTAACCTATACAACTGTGGCCTGGTAACCTATACAATTGTGGCTGGGTAACCTATACAACTGTGGCTGGGTAACCTATACAACTGTGGCTGGGTAACCTATACAACTGTGGCTGGGTAACCTATACAACTGTGACTGGGCAACCTACACATGTCTTAAAAGCAGCAAACAATTCATATATATGTCTCAAATCAAAACAGACAACTATTACACATGTCTCAAATCAAGACAGACAACTCTTACACATATCTCAAATTAAGACAGAGTATTTAAGACAGACAATGCCTAAAACGGATCAAACATTCCTGCTCATGCTTCGAAACAAAACAAACAACTCAGAACTACACACATCTCAAAACAAAACAGACAATACTCATGACTAAAAACAAAACAACTACTACACATGCCTCAAACACGACAGACAACTCCTACCTATGTCACAAAACAAGACAAGACTCCTACAGATGCTTGCCTACTACAACAAAATATAAACTTTAAGCAGTTTAAAAAGGACAGCAACATATATTATTCAGATTAATAACCACTCTTATAAACATCATTTGAGCAATCTTTGTAGTGGGCAATTAGATCATCCTACATAACAAATATTAAAGGTGAAGGCCTTACAGTTTCAGAGAAGAATTTTTTTTAAAGATTTTCCTATGACAAACTGATAAGCCCCGGGCGGACAATTTTTGGTCCTGAGGTCATAATTTGAACAATCTTTGTAGAGGACTGTTAGATCATGCTACATACCAAATATCAAAGCTCTAGGCTTTGTGGTTTTAGAGGTGAGCTAAAAATGCATGAAGTACATAGCAAGAATTTCATAGAATATTATGACTAAGCAGGGTAGAATTGTCTGATAACGAGACTGTGAGAAAGGCTCAACATGCTATCTGAGAATGGCTTGATACGCTACATCTGTAATGAAGGCTTGGAAGAGGCTACAAGTTTGATAAAGGCCTGACATGGTACACCCGTGTGAACAGCTCAGCATGCTTAACCTGTGAGAAAGGCTTGACATGCTACACCTGGAAAGAAGGCTTAGAAGGCTTAAAATGGTACACCTGTGACATGCAACAACTCCGAGGAAGGTTCCACATTCTACACCTGTGAGAATGGATCAATATGCCACACCTGCTACATCTGTGAGAAAAGCTTGACATGCTACCCCTGTGTGAAAGGTTCGACAAGCTACACCTGTGAGAAAGGCTTGACATGCAACAATTTTGAAGAAGGCTCGAGATGCTACACCTGTGAGAAAGGCATGACACGGTACACATGTGAGAAAGGCTCAAAATGTTACAAATATGAGAAAGGCTTGAGATGCTACACCAGTAAGAAAGGCTTGACATACTACGCCTGTGAGAAAGACTGGTCATGTTACCCCTATGAGAAAGGCATGACATGCTACAACTATGAGAAAGACTGGTCATGTTACCCCTATGAGAAAGGCTTGACATGCTACGCCTGTGAGAAAGACTGGTCATGTAACCCCTATGAGAAAGGCTTGACATACTACACCTGTGAGAAAGACTGGTCATGTTACCCCTATGAGAAAGGCTTGACATACTACACCTGTGAGAAAGACTGGTCATGTTACCCCTATGAGAAAGGCATGACATGCTACACCTGTGAGAAAGACTGGTCATGTTACCCCTATGAGAAAGGCTCGACATGCTACACCTGTGAGAAATACTGGTCATGTTACCCCTATGAGAAAGGCATGACATGCTACAACTATGAGAAAGGCCTGACATGCTGCATTTGTGAGGTAGGCTCAACATGCTAAAACTTGGAGAATGGCTTGACATGATAGCTGTGAGGTACGGTTGGCATGTTCAAATTTAAGAAAGGCTCAACAGGTTATACCTGTGAGAAAGGCTTGACATGCTATCCCTGAAAAAGGCTCAACATGCTAAAACTCTGAGTAAAGCTTGACACGCTACACCTGTGAGAAAGGTTTGTTACACTTGTGAAAAAGGCTTGGAATGCTACAATTTTGAGTAAAGCTCAACATGCTACACCTGTGAGAAAAGCTTGACATGTTAAAACACTGGGAACAGCTTAACCCTTCTCTTGCTGAATTTTAAAATACATTTCTCCTTCTTCACTCATGCCCTGTTGTATAATTACATCTATCGTCTCTGTGTACAAGTGTTTCGCTGTGCAATCACTGCTGTGGAGTGCACTGGTTGCACAATCAACTTGTAAATAGTGCAGACCCTAATGAGACAGCTCCTGCAGGAGCTGTCTCATCTGGGTCTTCACTATTTACAGGTAGGTATATAGACGTGAATAGCAAGCGAAGGGTTAACATACTACAACATTGAGAAAGTAATATATCAAACTACAGGCAAGATAGGAGAACTCCAAATAAAATTTCCCAACATCATCACTCTTAAGAGACTGACTGTGCACTACTATCCAAATATTGAATTCTCATAATTATCAGCGATGATTTTTAACACTAAAACATGGAATTCAACCAAAACCAGGTGAAAGGTTTGTCCTTGAATCTGCAGGAACCTGATCAAGTTGTGCAACGCCCGACCCCAGATATGACCAACCCCTGATGTGAATAATGCAGAATACAAGGGTGTCATGAATGCCTGGATATAACATTAATGAAATGTAATACACATATGCAAAAATAAGAACAAAATGCCTTCACACCATGCATCGTTGATACGTCAGTTGCTTCGCAACTACCTTTCATCGTACCAGGCGCATCACCTCTTTGACGGTCATCTCTCTCTCCTCTATCAAATCGACCACTTCCGATTCGACCAGCTTTAATATACAGTTTAAATTACTAACAGTGTCAACATAAAACCCCAATCAATTACATGTGCAATCAACATCAATATATAAACTGTAAAACATCAATATATACACTTAGTTTTGTTGTTGATTCTCTGTAACTATCACCTCAGATTATGCTAACTGCAATTAAAGCAGCAAGGGGCCTATGCTAACCCTATATGTATATTTCATAAATAGTCATGTAAATAAAAGAAAATGTGTCCATGGGACACAGATGCCCCCGCACAACAGACCTGAAAAGGGGAGACATGGTACAACTCACTATGATTATGCTTCAGACCAAATATCAAATCATTCCAGCAAACACATGCCAAGAAATCTTTGACGAAAACTTTACAGGACGGACGGACGGACGGACGGACGTACGGACAAGTGTAAAAATTAATGCCCCCATCGCTTAAAGGTGGGGGCATAACAAAAAATAAATAATGTAATTAATATTATTAACCTAATTTTTATTGTGGCATACTAACAGGTCGTTTCGGCCACTGCAGAAACTGAAGAGAATCGGTGCAAACACAGCAGACCCTGATCCTACAGGAACCATCTGACCTGGGTGTACTCTGTTTACAAAGTCATTAACCCATTCCTCCATAGGCTATTTTTAGACCCAACCTCTTTGAATGAATCTACCAAAAAGGAGCATTTATTAGAGAAAAGGATTTTTTTTTTTAGAATTTTGTAGTTTGAAACCATTGTGATAAATAGAGCATTTGCTCCTATAGGAGCAAATGCTCTATTTATCACAATGGTTTCAATTGATGATTTTTACAGAGGCGTAGAAAGGTGTATTTATGGAGGAAAGGGTTAAAAGAAGTATCTATGAAGTAAAAGTTTAAACACTGTCCATGTCAGCCATTTGAACGCCATGTGTGACCTTGACCTAGCATAACATGTGCTTTGTGTATCAGCTTCATTTGAGAAGTAATGGCAATCAAACTACCATATTAAACCTTATACAGTTGAACATCGATATCTCAAACTCAGGTAACTCAAACTTCGGGATAACTCGAAGTAAAAGTTGGTCCTTCCAAAATTTACAACATAGAATTGTTCTAAAATGTATCACTATGCATATCTAGAAACACATGTGACAGCTTAATGCAGGTTGACCTGTGAGCTTGAGAAATTGTTCAGATAAGAAATCGGAAAGCTCAAACCTCTGTTATCCTGAAGTAATTTGTATGGACTTTTGAGAAAAAGTTTGAAGTTTGAGATATCAAAGTTAACCCTTTCCCTCTTATAAATGTGTTTTCACGCATTTGCAAATAAGAGTAGACCCAGATCAGATAGCTCCTATAGGAGCAGTCTGATCAGGGTCTGCTCTGTTTGCTAGTGGAATTTTAAAGATCTGTTTCTTTACTTTCTAGAATGGCTGCAATGTTCCACCTTCCATATTTCGTCATAACTATTTGTCCATGAATATTCGGTAGGTGTCGAAATTTTGAATAAACATAGAACAGGGAAAAGGTTAAAATGTATATGGACACAGCAATACACAAGACCTCTCCACGAAGTTGAAAAAATCATTAGTAAGATTATCATCGTGAACAGACGACAACCAGACAGACCAAAATCAAAGCACATCCATCCATCGACTTCTAAGAGAAGCAAGTATTCAGAAATGTTTATTGCATGTTACTTGCCATTTGCTCCCACGGTCCCATATAAGGGACTTAGGCAAACAGTGTAGACTCTGATCAGACGCCGCATAATGCAGCGTCTGATCAGTCTACACTGTTTGCTGATAGGAATTTCAATATAAAACGAAACGAAATTGAAAATTTTGACCAGGTACCCCTTAGATAAGAAATGGACAAATCCAATATATACGCATGAAAAAATCCACTGGTAGCAAAAGGGTTAAACCACCCAACTCAAAATAATAAGTACATTTTCATATTACAATACAAAATTGCTAATTGTCCTAATTTTCTGGTCATCAGTAGACCAAGTTTCACAAAAATCACAAATCAATATTGAATGTATCTTATATAATACTGCATGAGTTTCTACTTGTGAAAATATTACTTAACCCTTTCCCTGTTCAATATTCATGTAAGAAATAATGACATCATGAATATTTATTAACTGAATTATTATAATGGTATAATGAACATAGGATGTTTTGGTATTGACAGAAACTGTAATGTCAGATCTATTATAATTTTATAAGCAAACAGAGTAGACCCTGATCAGACAGCTCCTACAGGAGCTGTCTGGTCTGGGTCTACTCAGTTTGCAAAGGCATCAAATAGTGTTTATATGGGGGAAAGGGTTAACTCTGATGAGGAATGTTTATATATATGCATTGTACATCATACACACCTGGTCGTTTGCCTGGCTCCATGTGCAATGGTTCCTCAGAACTGGAACAAAAAACGTAAGATAATGTGAAAAATTATGTTTACAAACTGTTACAGTAGATTTTGCGACTTGGTCACATTTAGTGTCAGAGTCCCATATAAGTAGGTTTTTTAACAAAAATGAGCATTTCCTCAGGGAGTCTGTGAGGATAGCATGGAATAATGAGAGCATTGTGTGGAGTATTTTAACTCGTTGAGATACTTGGGAGTTATCTTAAGAGTTAAAACCTTACAGGCGGTCTTAGAAATTGGGAGTAGAACAACTTTCAAGGGCCTCCTACACCTTTAGGGTAAAATAGGGGAATTGGCAGCATATGGTGTACATGTCAATTTTTTACTTTTAACCTTTCCAATTGCCAAGTAGCCATATGGGGCCTGTCTGATTGCATGACGCTCACAAGCATGCTACCATCTTTCAATTAACAGGTCTGTAAATGGAATCCTGACGGTTCAGTCAACTTTGTGTTTTATGCACGGGAAGGGTTTCGACAGGAGTGTTCAGGATCACATCTTCTGACATATTATGGTTCAATTCTTCACATTAAGAACAACTTTAACCCTTTACCTAATAAAGACCCATATATATGCATTTACAAACTGAGTAGACCTAGACCAGAAAACTCACACAGGAGCTGTCTAATCAGGGCCTCCTCTGCTTGATTAACCCTTTCCCTCATATTGACGACTTTTGACGACTCTTATTATAAAAGTCACATGTTGAAACTATTGTGATAAATAGAGCATTTGCTCCTATAGGAGCAAATGCTCTATTTATCACAATGGTTTCGAACTACAAAATTCTAAATTTTTCCTTTTCTCTAGTTAATGTTCCTTTTGGGTAGATTAATTCAAAGAGATTGTATCTAAAAATAGCCTATGAGGGAATGGGTTAAGAAATAATATAGAGCCGATTCTACACATTCTGCCATGGAAAACTTTCCCTTTTTCATGTCATTATACAAAGTCAGCTAATTAACCCTTTACTCCATAAATATGCTTTTCTTTGCCTTTGCAAACAGAGCAGACCCAGATCAGACGGCTCTTATAGGATACAGTAAACCTCTCTATAACGGCCACTAAATTACATCAAGTGTTTTGTGCTAAAGGCAGGTGGCTGCTTAAAGCAAGGTGAAGTAAAACAGAACGCTCCTATAGGAGCGTTCTGTTTTACCTTCACCTTGCTTTAAGCTGCCACCTGCCCTAAATACCAACTAATTAACACAAGTTAGTGGTCATTATAGAGAGGTTTTACTGAATATAATATAGATATGATTCTACAGTGTCTGTCAAGACTGTTTTCTATTTTAAATCACAACGCTTGCAAAAGCAGACAAGTGACAGATATTCTGCTAGCTCCACTCACTTTTCATGTTTTTCTGTGTCCCAGGCTCGCCTCCACTCTCCAGAGTTGGTCTTGGACCTGCCTACCCTGGCCTGGTCGACCTTCTCCCTCTCGTTCTTCCAGTCTGAGTACTGACGACGCTCCTTACCAGTCATTGTCATCGCCAACTCCATTTTAGACTTAGGCGGACCCGAATTCTGCATCTCCTGTTGCAACACAAAAAATTACTATTAGTTACAAAATGTACCATTAACCATTAAAAATGTAAAAACATCTCTCGATCTCATACAATGTACAAAAAAAATCATTATTTCTTACATGAATATTACTGTCATTATTTTCTTACATGAATATTCATGGAGTAAAGGGCAATGGATATACAGTTGAACTTCGATATCTTGAACTTCAAGGGGCAATACAAATTACTTCAAGATATAATAACAGAGGTTCGAGTCATCCGATTTTCTAATCTGAACAATTTCTAAAGTCAACAGCTAAATGCATGTCTAGAGAAATGCTGAAAGCTCTTGTAGGGGCTTTCAGCATTACTTTCGACCTGCATTAAGCCGTCACATGTGTTTCTAGCTATGTGTACTGATATATTTTAAAACAATTCTGTATTGTAAATTTAGGAAGGATCCAACTTTTACTTTGAGTTATCCTGCAGTTTGAGTTATCCGAGTCCAAGACATCAAAGTTCAACAGTACACAAGCAACATTAGCAGTTCCAAAATATTCACTACAAGCAGCTGCTAGCCTATTAGCGCAATATGAACATTGACCAGCTTTTGACCTTTCAGCTGTAAATGCAGTAGCTCTATACAGTAAAACTCGGTTATAACGAATTCCAAGGGACTGAAGGATTTACTTCGCCATAAACATTATTCGCTATAATTCCAAGGGACTGAAGGATTTACTTCGCTATAAACATTATTCGCTATATTCATAGTACGAAGTTCGCTATAAATTATGACTCTGGCACAAGACTGTTCACAACTTTACTAAACTGTAATTCAGACAAGCAAATGAATATGCGTAACGATCAAACTCCAAAAATGTACATCATACATCGCACAGTTTACTCATTTGTGGAAGAAATCAGTCATTTGCTTTTGAACACACGTTGATGCTTGACACTTGCCAAAAAGTTGTTTCATGAATGTCAAGGTTTTAAAAAAATCCTCAAGAGTATTTGGTTGTTGCTCCAATGCTCGGTGCAAATTGTATAAAGACTCCGCGTATGTGGGCACGGGCAAAAATATTCCTTATCTGTGTCATCATCAGAGTCAACGGTACTGCTAGCGTGCAGAGTTAAATCTTATTCATTTACACAATATTGCCCTATATTGACTATGCAATGTTCATACCTGTCTCTCTTTCACCGTTTTCATTTTTGTCTTCACATTGCTGAAGTCTGTACCACCGAAATTTTTGGGATGTCTTCTGGAAGCCTCCTTATTGTTTTTCTCAATTCTATTCTCCTTCTGTTCATATTTGTTGCTGTCAGGCCGAGGTTTATCTCGCGCTCGATCTGACAGGAAATTGTATGATGGGTCTGGAGGGGGACCCTGTTAAAAACAGGACAAGCAAACTTAAATCAAAGGTCAACAGGTAAGTTCAGAAGACTGTCCTCCTATTTATTTATCCAATATTCAACAGAAGCCCAGATAAGATGCATAAATTAAAATAATTTGACGATAACTTTATTTCTCTACCAAACCGTATGCTGTGACCACTCTTTAGAATCGTCTAGAAGAGACGATTCTAAAGAGTGGTCAAAACATAAGGTTTGGTTTTTAAGATTTTAGTAGTGATCTGAGTAAGCAAATTTATCTGTTGCTCTGCTCAAACTTCGTCAGTGCAAATATTAACACAAACAGATAAACAATAACCCTTTCCCTGTTGCATATTCACGTAAGAAATAATGACATCATGAATATTGATTAGATTATTTCATATAATGGCATATGAAGATTCAGCATTTTGGCTCATGCAGAAACTGTAGTCACATCTATGTTATACCATAAATAAACAGAGCAGAACCTGATCAGATGGCTCCTACAGGAGCCATCTGATCTGGAACTTCTCTGTTTGCAAAGGCGTGAACATGCATTTATATGAGGGAGATGGTTAATGTAGACATTCTTTGTAACGCTGTATGCTATATTCTTTCTTTCTCTTTCATCAAATGTCTTTATAAAGTAGCTTCAAGAATTTCATTTTTTCCAGATCTGTATAACTAGCAACCCTTCATGTATTCTTATTTCATAACTGGACTATGTGTAAATTTGTGATAATCTTGCAAACAGTTTGGATGCAGTAAGACACCTGTCTGATTTTTGGCAAACAAAGGACCGTAACTCTGGTGTTCCAAGTTAATGTGAATGATACTTGCGGGGTTGCATTTCATTATAGTACTTAACATTTACACTAAAGTTTTTAGAAAAACTACAAATCATTTCTGACGTGATTCAGGATGGACAAAAAAGTTAAGTTTAGGCAAATACCATAACTCTGGTGTTCCTAGTCAATGTGATTTCATTATGGTACTTTATACCAAGTTTCATAGAAAAACTCAAGAAACCATTTCTGAGATATGATTCCAAACAGACAAAAGGTCAACTTTTAGGCAAACAAAAGTCCATAAATCTTGTGTTCCAAGATCAATGTCCATGATACTTGCAGGGTGCATTTCCATATGGTACTGAAACAAAGTTTGATAGAAAAAAATCTAAACTGTTCTTGAGATTTGAATCTGGGACGGACAAACCAAAACTAAATCCTTCCCCCTTTGACGGGGATAAAACAAGCAGATCCTGATCAAATGGCTCCTACTGGAGCCATCTGATCTGGTTCTACACCGTTTGCAAAATCGTCAAAAGATGTCTATATCAGGTAATGAGTTAACCCTTTCCTCCATAAGTACGCCTTTCTATGCCTCTGTAAAAATCACCTATTGAAACCATTGTGATAAATAGAGCATTTGCTCCTATAGGAGCAAATGCTCTATTTATCACAATGGTTTCAAACTAAACATTTCTAAAAGTTTCCTTTTCTCTAGTTAATGCTCCTTTTCGGTACATTTATTCAAAGAGGTTGAATCTAAAAATAGCCTTTGAAGGAATGGGTTAAAACTTATATTTCTTAACTTATATTGTGAGGGGAATCTCAAAGATAGCTTTGCAGACAAGTTACAATTCATGCAGAACTTTGAAGGTATAATTAATCAGGCAATATGGACAGGTCATGCATCAATCTGAATTGCATTTAAACATCACACACCTTTGCTATATCTAACGAACAACAACAATAGAAAATAGATGCTCCAAATAAACAGCAAACAGTCAAATTAACCCTTTCCCTGTTGTATGTTTATTCAAAATTTCAATACCTACTGAATATTCATGTACAAAATAATTACATGTATAATGAAATATGGAAAGTGAAACATTGTAGCCTTTTTAGAAAGTAAAGAAACAGATCTACCAAATTCAAATAGCAAACAGAGCAGACCCTGATCAGATGGCTCCTATAGTAGCCATCTGATCTGGGTCTACTCTCTTTGCAAATGCATGAAAAGGTGTTTACATCAGGGAATGGGTTCCCTTATATTAACACTTTTTCACATCTTTGCAAACAGAGTATATCCAGATCAGATGGCTCCCATACAGGGTCTGCTCCGTTTCTTTAACCCTTTCCTCCATAAATACGTCTTTCTACGCCTCTGTAATAGTCATTTCTTGAAACCATTGTGACTGTGACAAATAGAGCATTTGCTCCCATAGGATCAATTGCTCTATTTATCACAATGGTTTCAAACTGCAAAATTCTAAAAATTTCCTTTTCTCTAGTTAATGTTCCTTTTCGGTAGATTAATTCAAAGAGGTTTGGTCTAAAAATAGCCTATGGAGGAAAGGGTTAATTATAATTGATGACTCTCCATGCCATTATATCTAACATGAATATTCAAACAAGGAAAGAGTTAAAGTACCTGAATATTAATTGTTCATTCTCTAAATAATCTCTTTATATAGATCTAAACTTGCTGAAAGCGTGATGAATAAAGCGTAACAGACAGACAAACAGACCAATGCATGGATAAACAAACCATGGAGAAGTGATCCCAAAGTGTCACCTTGCTTACAGCAGATGTTCTTGCATGTCAAACACTTGGTTCATAAAATCCAAGAATTAATATAATAGTGGTAGAAACTAAACAAACATTTTAATGTAGACAGTTTTTAACTTACATAAACTTCCTCCTCACTCCCCTGGCTGTTGAGCCGGCCTGGTGAGTACAGCTCATTCTCCCAGTTCTCCTGAGACTCATTCTGACCTCCCCTGCGTCCAAAATGTTCCTCCTGCTCAGTATCACGATCTCTCCTCTGATTTCCACTTGTCTGTCTCTGATAATTCTTTGGACCATCTCTTTGTTTTCTAGGCTCACCTCTATAATCTCTCTGATCATGCTGGTTTCTGTTCTGCTCTCCTCTATAATCCCTCTGATCATGCTGGTTTCTGTTCTGCTCACCTCTATAATCTCTCTGATCATGCTGGTTTCTGTTCTGCTCACCTCGACCAAACCTCTGCTCACCTCTATGATCTCTCTGCTCGTGCTGGTTTCCATTCTGATCGCCTCGACTAAATCTCTGCTCATTGCCATAATCTCTTTGATCATATCGCCGGTTATCCCTGAAGTTTCTTTGTTCATCTCTGGAATTTGTTTGTTCATTTCTGTTCCATCTGCCAGAGTTCCTATTATCCTCAAATCCTCCTCTATTATTTCTCTGATCCTGTCTGAAGCTTCTTTGGTCATCTCTGTCATTTCTGTTACCCTCGTATCCACCTCGATTGTTTCTGTGATCCTGTCTAAAGTCTCTCTGGTCATCTCTATCATTTCTGTACTGCTCCCTGATATCTCTATAATTATCTCTTCTATCTCTTGGTTCTCTGTTTCTCTGGTCCCTTGTATCTCTGTTTCCTCCTCGGCCCTTGTTCCCTCTTCCCTGGTTCCCACCATTTTCATCAAAATCTCTCAAAAGAGGATTATTGAATTCTTTAAATGGAAAATCATCCATAGAATTCCTTCCACGGCCACCGCGGTAGGGTCTGCGATAGGGATGGTTGGTTTCTCGGTTGTGCTGTGCTTTTGGAGGAGAAACTTCATCCTCAAAAGAAACCTTTCTATCTGAATGTCTACGAAAAATCCTTGTATCAAATTCCTGCTGCTGCGGGGATCTACTGCCTCTTCCCTCTGACCCGCTGCTCTCCCTTGACCCTTGCCGCTGATAGCGTGCATCCCAATCCTGGGGTAAGGATACGTTTCTCGACTGTCCCACGTCACTGTGAGACCTGGAGATTCTCATATCCTGTAGGAAGTGTGCAATCCCAGCATGCAACATCACAGCAAGACCGCCATATTGGGGAAAGTAAAGAAAATCAAGAAACAAATGTTAGGAAATTATGTGATATGATCAAAATCAATAATATGTGATATGATCAAAATCAATAATATAACTACAAAAAATGATTACATGTAAAAATGAAAATCAAAAACAAGTACTCTATAACCAGATCTTTTTCTTGCTCCAATCATTTACTATTGTTTCATCAAGTACAGTAGAACTGATCCTAAATGGCCATTTATTTACTGAACATAGGAGCCTTAAATAGCAGGTGGTTGCTTAATGCTGGGCAAACATAACAGACATTATGGACTAAATCATTTAATGATGGACCTAAATCAGTCTGCAATGGACCTAGACATTAATCATTTAGCCATGGACATAAAAATCATTCACTTATGGATCTAAATCATTCAATGATGGACCTAAATCATTCAGCCATGAACTTCAATTGTTCATCATTCACTTACGGACCTAAATCTTTCAATGATGGACCAAAAGCATTCAGCCATAGACCTTAATTATTCAGGTATGGACTTAGATCATGTAGGCACCCACTTAAATTATTCAGCCCTGGACTTAAATCATTCTGCTATGGACCTTTACCATTCAGTCAATTACTACCTTAAAGCCGAATACTTATAAACAAATATTTATTAAAGCAATGAAGTCAATAAGCAACACAATAACAAAATGTCTGTTCATGCACAAACCATAACAGTGTCATCAATTTATAAATATTTAGTGAACATAACTCCAATATGTTATTTGTTATTTAGGGCAGCATGCCAAATGTGATACAAAATAACTGTCTCTATTACATGCCCTCACTATTTTTTTCTCATATCCCAGGTGTTTATTCCAGTAATCTGTTAACCCTTTCCCTCATATAAACGTGTTTTCACGCATTTGCAAACAAAGTAGACCCAGATCAGACAGCTCCTAGAGGAGCTGTCTGATCAGGGTCTACTCTGTTTGTTAATAGAATTTCAAAGATCTGTGTCTTTACTTTCTAAAATGGCTACAATGTTCCACCTTCCATATTTCATTTTAACTATTTTGTTCATGAATATTCAATAGGTATTGAAATTCGTAAACAACATAGAACAGGGAAAGGGTTAACCCTTTACATCATGAATATTTATACAAGAATTCATGACACCATGAATGTTTATTACCTAAATTACTGGCTTATGAACACAGGATGGTTGGAACACGGCATTAAATGTAGAATCAAATAAATATTAGTCCTTAACCCTTTCCCTCATATAAACATTTTTTCACGCATTTGCAAACAGAGTAGACCCAGATCAGATGGTCAGGGTCTGCTCTGTTTGCTAATAGAATTTGATAGATCTGTTTCTTTGCTTTCTAAAATGTCTACAATGTTCCACCTTCCATATTTCTTTGTAACTATTTTGTTAATGAATATTCAGTGGGTATTGACATTTGGAATAAATATAGAACAGGGAAAGTGTTAAGCAAAAAAGCTGATACTGATCAGGATCTGCTCTGTTTGCTTCCGTTACAGATATAATTCTTCACCATTTTATATTTCTAATACAAGCATTGATAATAATTAATTATTTGCTATTCATAAAAGGCCGAGTCTTGTGTGGATATTCATAGGATTAAGGATAAATAACTCTTTATTCCACAGATATGCTCTTCTACGCCTTTACAAACAGAGTAGACCCAGATCAGGCAGCTCCTTTATGAGCTGTCTGATCAGGGTCTGCTCTGTTTGCTTATGATATAATATAGATATGACTCTACAGTTTCTGCCAAAACCAACAATTCATGTGTTTATGAGCCATTATATTCATGTGTTCATGTGCCTTTATAAAAATTAATCTACATGTATTTCATATTCATGGTGTCTGTATTTCTTACATGATAATCATGGAGTGAAGGGTTAACCCTTTCCTTGATGAATACGCCTTTCTACGCCTCTGTCATAACCACTTCTTGAAACCATCGTGATAAATAGAGCATTTGCTCCTATAGGAGAAATGCTCTATTTATCACAATGTTTTCAAACTACAAAATTCTAAAATTTTACTTTTCTCTAGTAAATGCTCCTTTTGGGTAGATTCATTCAAAGAGGTTGGATCTAAAAATAGCCTATGGAGTAAAGGGTTAAAGTACATCACGGCAGCATCAAGAGCTGCATCTAGAGATATGTTACCTCTGGAGCTGTGAAAACAATGTAGACATATAGAGGCTTCAATGTCAAGAGATAAACATCAGATCAGGGTCTAAAATATTTGGATAATTTGGATATTACTCATGTAAAATGTCTCCAGGATACATTTTCTCACAACACATCTCTAATGCACCAGCAGGCAGTGGTAGACAGTAGTACCTGAGCTTTGAGCTTCTCCTTGCTCATTCTAGCGAGCTGTTTGCCGCGACCTCCCGCGGACTTTGGGGGCTTTTTCTCTGGGGATCTGTCGGAGTATTCCTTGTTGTTATCTCTCCTCTTGTTCTCCTCTCCTTGAAGAGGCTGAAAAAAACCCAGAATATTGATAATTACAAACAACAAGAACCGACACTCATCAGTCAGCAAGGTTTTTCACATATTTCAAAGGACAGAACTTTATCTGCAAGGAAGGCTTTTGGTCAGAGCCATAAAGGAGTGTATCAAATAAAAAATATCGAATTTCTTCACCAAATCCTGTGTTGTGTCTACTCTTGAAGAGACAATTCTAAAGAGTGGTCACAACACTGGGTTTGGTGAAGAAATAAAGGCATTACTCTTGAAAAATTGTTCATTCCTTTGCCTCATATAAATGCTTTTTCACTCTTTTGCAACACAGAGTAGACCAAGATCCGATGGATCCTGTAGGGGAGCCGTCTGATCAGGGTCTGCTCTGCTTGCTTGTGATATTATAATAGATCTGACTATAATTTTTATCAATACCAAAAAACCTTGTGTACATATGCCATCATAAAAATTCAGCTAATAAATATGCATGATGTCATTATTAACTGGTTGTTCTGTTGATTAACATCTGATTCTGCCAACTAGGTGCTAACTGGACACCCCTGAGAGAGGGGAGCAGAAAGAGAGAACCCTGGCATGATGCCCTACTCTTATTATCAATTAAGTTTCTCTGGTTCTTTTAGATGCCCAGTGTAGAGTACTGGGTCCATGCTTATAAAGCTTTTTAGTTGAGTCTGAGTTTGTTCTCAAGCTTTTGATTGGTCAGAATTGAGTTCTCAAGCTTTTGATTGGTCAGATTTGAGCCAAAGACCAATAAAAAACTTGAGAATGAATTCAGACTCAACTGAAAGTTTTATAAGCATGGACCCAGATATATCACACCTGAAGTTTATACAGTCTCATCTGAAGGACTTGGTCCAGTGGGAAATTGAGCCCTAGACCCCTGGTAGTGTAGTTGAGTGCGTTAACCATGCTATAAATGAAGATTCAACAAGGAATCGTTAATTTATATCTCAACTATATTCCAGGTTAAAGTCATATCGCAGAACGCAGCCATGGCAACGGTAACATAGTCTGTAAAGTTTGATAGGCCTACTTCTAATGGTCATATCACAGATTGTAGTCCTGGCAATTGTACCATGCAACAGGTTAGAGGTCTGAACTAATTCAGTAAGGCTTCCAAGTACCCTAGTACTCAATCAGGAGACTAACCAAGTATTGAAGTACTGATTTTGGTACTCATTCTCATCCCTGATTCCTACGCAACTTATTTCTTGAACTTAACTCTGCATGCCAAGTATACAGTAGATGAGCAGAACCTCTCTTAAGCAGGCATCTATTTATTGAAAATAAGAGCCTTAAAAGCAAGTAGTTGCTTAACCCTTTCCTCCATAAATAAGCCTTTCCACGCCTCTGTAGAAGTCACCTGTTGAAACCATTGTGATAAATAGAGCATTTGCTCCTGCAAATGCTCTATTTATCACAATGGTTTCAAACTACAAAATTCTAAAATTTTCCTTTTCTCTAGTTAATGCTCCTTTTGGATAGATTTATTCAAAGAGGTTAATTGGATCTAAAAATAGCCTATGGAGGAATGGGTTAATGCAGGTCAAAAGTAATGTAGAAAGCTCCTTTCTGCATTACTTTTGACCTGCATTAAGCTACCACCTGCCTTACAGACCCACAATTAGACCTCTTTTTGATGGTCACTTATGACTAAATAAGAGAGGTTCTACTGTATTGCACTTACTTTGATCTCCTTCTTCGGAGACATCTCCTTTTTTGGAGACTGTTGAGCCCTTCTGGGACTTTCTTGGTTCTGTTTCTGTACCATCGGCTGGATGACTGGCTCTGTCTTCTGGTTCGACCCCGGCCAAGAACTCCGCTTGTCTGCCTGTATCTCCTATAAAAAAATTCAATGAAAATGGTTGTGGTTAGATGTAAGTCAAGAGACATCTGCCCAGTACCACAGAAATATCAAATGACCTGAACATTCTGTATAATAATTGACTGAAACATCATTCAGAGCATTGTAACATAAATACATGTACTATGCAAGAGTTGAACACAATATACACCATGGCAATATTTCTCAGATTCTCTTTTATAAGCTTGTCATATGTATGTATTAGCATGGAATGTAAAGGAAGTACTATTAGCATGGCAAAGTCTGAATACTCTTGGCAAATGCTTTATTTATCACAATGGTTTCAAAACGACAAAAGTCTAATAAAAAAAAATTCTTTTCACTAATAAATGCTATTTTTCTGTATATTTTATATTTAAAGCGCTCAAGTCTAAAAATACCTACTGAATATTCATAGACAAAATAGTTATAATTAAATATGGAAAGTCGAACATTGTAGCCATTTTAGAAACTAAACAAATGGATCTATCAAATTCTATAGCCCCTGTAGGCGCTGTCTGGTCTGGGTCTACTCTGTTTGCAAATGTGTGAAAACACATTTATAGGAGGGAATTGGGTTAATAAGAGCTGACTTTAGAACATGACTGTGCTTATATCAACTGGTCTGTTTTGGGTTTTTTTGGGGTTTTTTACCTCATGCCTTATCCTAAGGACATCATTTTTCTTTCGAATAGCCTCCATCTTCTTTGAGAGAAGTGCCTCCCTTTCCTCCTTCGTGAGTATATCAAGGAATAACTCCGCTCCATCGTTGTAAAACTGTCAAAGTAACAGAAGCATTGATAACCTATATAAATCAAATCTTTTTTTCATGACGAGCTCCTCAAATCCTCGACAATCCCTGTGTTTTGACCACTCTTTACAACTGTATTGTATATTTAAGACAAAATTAACCCTTTACTCCATTAATAGTTTTTAATACGCTTTTCTATGCCTTTGCAAACAGAGGAGACCCAGATCAGACGGCTCCTATAGGAGCCGTCTGATCAGGGGCTATAAAGTATAGTTGAACTTCGAGATCTCGAACTTCAAGGGACTATATAACTTAGTTCGAGATAACTGAAGTTCATAGCTTAATGCAGGTCTACAGTAATGCTGAAAGCTCCTACAGGAGCTTTCAGCATTACTGTAGAACTGCATTAAGCTTTGAAATGTGTTTCTAGATATGCGTAGTGATACATTTTAGAGCAATTCTGTATTGTAAGATTTTAGAAGGACGGAACTTTTAGTTTGAGTTATCCCGAAGTTCGAGTTATCCGAGTTCGAGATATATCGAAGTTCAAATGTACTCTGTTTCACAGCTTTTGATATAACATAGATTATGATTCTACAGTTTCTGCAAAGGCCAAACATTTTCTGCGTGCATGTGCTAGTTAATCCTATTACATGTATAACACTTAATCTAATCAATTTCTTACATAAACATTCTGCTCTGTTTGCTTATGACATGATACAGATCTGATTTTATAATTTTTGCCAAAGCACAAAATGCTTTGGGGACCAATTTATCAATAGGTCTTATCTTATGCGCAACTGTTAGTCAAACGATTGTTACTTACAACTTGGTGTAAGCTCATTTCATCAACTTTTATTTATTTTATTAACTCATATAGGAGCAGTCTGATCTAGGTCTACTCTGTTTGCAAAGACATGGAAAGGCCTACTCTGTTCGCCAAAGCCTGGGTCTACTCTGTTTGCAAACACGTGGAAAGGCCTATTTTTGGAGTAAAGGTTCAAATTAAGACCCAGGCCATACAATTCACTGTAGTGTTTGTAGAGAATGAAAAGCCCATAGTATAAGCATACGACAATCACCTATCATTTATTCTATCACCAATAGCACTACAGGCAAGACCCTTGAGAAATGTTCAAACTGCTAACATGTCTGCCTTGATAATATATGTCAGTTGTTATTACCTGGTTTGCCATAGTGTAGTGCAGTCAGTTGCTGCTGATGACTTTAAAAAGTCTGTGAGAGTTATCTCCCTTAGTCCAGATCCCCACTGCAGATGGCCAGGTTAATATGTCGTAGCTCAGTAAGTTGACATGGAGGTCCGCGCCCCACAACCTGCAAGTACAGAAAACAAACACTAAATGGCAGCTGTGACCCATTAATATTTATAGTTTTTGTTTCGTTTCACAAAATAAATACCAAAACAAAGTTTCTGATCAGTTCCTTTGTGTCCATAATTTGTCATTCAAAATGTTGTTTTGAAGCATGCCAGGCACATTTTATTATATTGTTCTTATTAACAACAGTGAATTCATGTTAAAAAATGTTCATGTTTAACTCCCTTTGAAGACATATTCAAACAATTTCTGCAGAAAAGACATTAAAAACTGTTCCTGCAGCAATGGCATTGTGACCATTTAAAATCATTACCCTAATAGTAACTGTCCAGAACCATCACCCAGTAATGACTGGCTAGAACCATCCCAAGGTAGTGACCGCCTAAGGTAGAGACTGTCTAGAATCATCCCCAAGTAGTGATCATCCCCTAATAGTGACTGTCTAGAACCATCCTACAGTAGTTACAGTCTAGAACCATTAACTATCCTCTTGCTGTGACTGTCTAGAACTACACTGGGTAGTGAATGTCTAAAACTACCCCCAGTAGTGACTGTCTAGAATCATCCCCAAGTAGTGATCATCCCCTAATAGTGACTGTCTAGAATCATCCTCAAGGTGTGACTGTCTAGAACCTTACCCCAGTAGTAATTGTCAAGAACCATCCTCTAGGTGTGACTGTCTAGAACCATCCCCCAGTAAATACTGTCTAGAACCATCCCCCAGTAGCTGTCTAGAACCATCCCCCAGTAGTGACTGTCTAAAACCATCCTCTAATTGTGACTGTCTAGAACCATCCCCCAGTAGTGACTGTCTAGCATATCCTCTAGTTGTGACTGACTAGAACCATTTCACAGTAGTGACTGTCTAGAACCATCCTCTAATTGTGACTGTCTAGAACCATCCCCCAGTAGTGACTGTCTAGTATATCCTCTAGTTGTGACTGTCTAGAACCACCCCCCAGTAGTGACTGTCTAGAACCATCCCCCAGTAGTGACTGTCTAGAACCATCCCCCAGTAGTGACTGTCTAGTATATCCTCTAGTTGTGACTGTCTAGAGCCATTTCCCAGAAGTGACTGTCTAGTACCATCCTCTAGTTGTGACTGTCTAGAACCATTTCCCAGAAGTGAATGTCTAGAACCAATCCTCTAATTGTGACTGTCTAGCTATAGAACCATCATCCAGTAGTAACTGTCTAGAACCATCTTCTACCTGTGACGGTCCAGAAACAGTCCCCAGTAGTGAATGTCTAGAGCAAATCCCCAGTAATGACTGTCTAGATCAAATCCCCAGTAGTGACTCTAGAACCATCCCCTAATAGTGACTGTCCAGAAACATCTTCTAGTAGTGACTCTCTAGAACCATCCCCAATGATGACTGTCTAGAACCATCCCCCAGTATTAACTATATAGCAATATCCCCCAAGTAGTGACAGTCTAGTACCATCGTTTAGTAGTTAGTGATTGTCTACAATCATCTCCAGTTAGTGATTCTCTAGAACTATCCTCCAGTAGTAACTATTTAAAACATTCCCCAATGTTGACTGTCTACAACCGTTCCCCAGAAGTAACTGTCTAGAACCATCCCCCAATAGTGATTGTCTACAACCATCGTCAAGTAGTGACTATCTAGAACCATCCTCCAGTAGTGACTATCTGGAACCATCCTCCAGTAGTGACACTTTTGAAACATCCCCCAGCAGTAACTGTCTAGAACCATCCCCCAGTAGTGACTGTCTAAAACTATTCCGAGCAAGAACCATCTAGAACCATCAGCCAGTACGTAGTACAGAACAATCCCCCAGTAGTGACAATTGCCAACACTTTGTCAACACCAATATCTTCTGCAGTAAAATATAATTGCAGAACCTGTCTGAGAATTATCACTCAGAAGTATTTGTTGTCCACATACACTGTTATCAGCGTTAGTTCTGGTTGTAGCTTTGTTTTCAGTATCTCGTCAAAAGTACCAGCTGTGAGTCAAACAGTTTTGATCCATATTACTTTTTGATCCAAACTGTTTGCAATGATTATCAGAACAAGTTAACATTTTACTCTTTGTACAATAAGTAATTGTCTAGAGCAAGTTAACAGTTTATTCTTTGCACTGCCAGTAATTGTCAAGAACATTAGTTACCATTTTACTCTTTGTACAGTAAGTAATTGTCAAGAACATTAGTTACCATTTTACTCTTTGTACAGTAAGTAATTGTCAAGAACATTAGTTACCATTTTACTCTTTGTACAGTAAGTAATTGTCAAGAACATTAGTTACCATTTTACTCTTTGTACAGTAAGTAATTGTCAAGAACATTAGTTACCATTTTACTCTTTGTACAGTAAGTAATTGTCAAGAACATTAGTTACCATTTTACACTTTGTACAGTAAGTAATTGTCAAGAACATTAGTTACCATTTTACTCTTTGTACAGTAAGTAATTGTATAGAGCAAGTTAACAGTTTACTCTTTGTACAGTAAGTAATTGTCAAGAACAAGTTACCATTTTACTCTTTGTACAGTAAGTAATTGTATAGAGCAAGTTAACAGTTTACTCTTTGTACAGTAAGTAATTGTCAAGAACAAGTTACCATTTTACTCTTTGTACAGTAAGTAATTGTATAGAGCAAGTTAACAGTTTACTCTTTGTACAGTAAGTAATTGTCAAGAACAAGTTACCATTTTACTCTTTGTACAGTAAGTAATTGTATAGAGCAAGTTAACAGTTTACTCTTTGTACTGTAAGTCATTTTCCAGAGCAAGCTAACATAAAAGTCTTTGCATGTTAAGTAATTTTCTCCCATTATTTGTTCAGTGCAACAAGAGTGTAAAACAGTTTAAATCCTAAGATGCCAGATTACTCAAGGTTTCATCTGGATCCAAGCTGTTGGATAGGGCAGAGCTACAGATAACAGTGCGTACTCAAATACTAAAATTGTCATTTCTCCACCAAGCCCTATGTTGTGACCAATCTTTAAAATCATTTCTTCGAGATGATTCTAAAGAGTGGTCACAACATAGGGTTTGGTAGAGAGATGATTCTAAAGAATGGTCACAACATGGGGCTTGGTGGAGAAATAAAGAAGTTATACTTGAAAATATTTTAATTTACGCATCTTATCTGGAGCTCTGATAGGGTATCACATATTCCCGACTAGTATGTCAAGAATGACGCATTGGTAAAATGTATCAGCAGTCATGTTTCCATGTCTAGAGACACCAGCATGAAAATGCATTTGTAATGACAGACAGGTATTAGAGGCAGGAGACTGCAGCTACATTACCATACAATAGTAAATCTGTCATGTCATCACAGCGATCAGGTAGACAAGGGCAGTGGGGGAGACTAATGGATACACAGTCAGTACAACACCAGCAATGAAAATATCA
The DNA here is from genome assembly GCA_963576725.1 of Azorinus chamasolen. Lineage (NCBI taxonomy): Eukaryota > Metazoa > Mollusca > Bivalvia > Cardiida > Solecurtidae > Azorinus > Azorinus chamasolen. Next base: position 105,401,834 of record OY755235.1, on the reverse strand, counting down.
ACCTCCATAACGCCTCCAGAATTGTGAAAACATGGGCTTTAACCCTTTACTCGATGAAATAATGACATCATAATTTTTAATTAGATAATTCTTATAATGACACAAGGACATGGGATTTCCAGTCATAGTAGAAACTTTGAATTATAACGATATTTAACCCTTTCCCTCATAGAAACGTGTTTTCACGCATTTGCAAACAGAGAAGACCCAGATCAGGTCTGCTCTGTTTGCTTACGGAATTTGACAGATCTGTGTCTTTACTTTCTAAAATAGCTACAACGTACCACCTTCCATGTTTGATTATAACTGTTTTATACATGAATATTCAATGGGTATTAAGATTTGGACTAAACATAGAACAGGGAAAGGGTTAAATCCATTTATAAGCAAAACAGAGCAGACCCTGATCAGCGGGCTCCTACAGGATTTCATGCAGTGTTCACACTACATTATGGAAAATCAGCTAATAAATATTTGTGATGTCATTGTTTAGTATTTGAATAATTATCAGGTGAAGGGTTAACCCTTTCCTCCATGAATATCCATATAAGAAATACTGCTGTCATGAATATTAATTAGATTCATTGTTTATAATAGCACATGGACACAAGAATCTTTGGCAATGGCAGAAACTGTAGAATCGTATCTATATTATATATCATAAGCAAATAGAGTAGACCCTGATCAGACGGCTCCTATATATAGGAGCCGTCTGATCCGGGTCTACTCTGTTTGCAAGAGTGAAGAAAGGTGCATTTATGGAGTAAAGGGTTAAGGGGGTTTTATTGTATACTTTAACACAGATAAATAGTACTTTAACACAGATAAATAGTAACAAAAATGCCCTTGAGGTTTATTAAATTGGTCTTATTTCTGGATACATTACGACCCACCTGGGCCGCACCAGCCATTATCAATAATTGCTTCGGTCAATCAGAACGTCAGGACATGAAAATGTCCATGGCATATTGTAATGTACATTAACAGGGTTCCCACAAAACAGAAAAAATAAAATTCCCTGACTTTTCACTGACTTTTCCCTGTCCGAATTTCAATTTTCCCTGACTCCATGTTAACAGATTAAGTTTAATTGGTCATCTATGAGCATGATCAATAAATGTTGGCCTACGTCCTCCCCATCAGCCAATCCTTACCACCTCTCTCTTTATGACAACTATATATACAGCAGTAGTGTTTTGATCATTTTAAAACAAATGTTTTTGACTTTTTCATTTTTAATTGCTCAATATTGAATGTTACATGCAGGACTTTGCCAAAAATGTCCTAATATGCACCCAAAGTATAAAGTACAGGGCTTTTTCTCTCTTAATTGGGAAGGGGCCTTAGCCTGCTGATTTTGGGAAGAATTATCGCTAAAATTGCTGATTTGGGAAACAAAAAAGCTGGTGTAAGTTTGGATTTTTGGGAAAACTGCATGATTTTAAAGAAATTTTCAATTGGGAAGGGGCCTTTTATAGGCCTCTGTTATAGAAGGTGAAAAACCCCTGAAGTATCTTGGATATTTTCTACCTCTCTTGACCCTTTCCTCCATGATTTTTTATTAGAGACTCCATCTACTATGAATATATAATTAAGTAAAATTTTATTTTTTTAAAGCAAAGTTAAGAAATATTTTGGCAGTAGACTACAGTAAAAACTCAGATTTATGATATTTTTCTAAGCAAAAAGAGTAGACCCTGATCAGGCAGCTCCTACAGGAGCTGTCTGATATGGGTCTATTCTGTTTGCAAAGGTGATAAAATGTGTATCTATGGTAGAAATGGTTAATCTTTCAGTTTTTCTGTGTAAGCTGAATTTTAAAATAGTATGTCATACAGTGTGTAAGACACTGATACAGCATGCTATTAAAATGGGGTCAAAATTGTCCCCGCCCCAGGGCTGGCTAGTTTTCTATAGAAACACATGGTGAAAACTTTGAAAATATTCTCCTCTGATTTTCTGGTGAGCGATATCAGGGCCTTTCAGGCCCTCTTGTTTTGCAATTTAATAAAAACAAGAGATGTCACAGTCACGTGACAAATGCCCCCAAAAATTGTACCCTGTGACATTGACCTTTGACCCATTGGCCAGGGAGTTGACACATTGTCTTTGTGTGGTGAACATTTGTGCCAGGTTCCTTTGAAATCCATTCACAGATAAACAAGTAATTGTACCCTGTGACCTTGACCTTTGACATATGGACCAGGGAGCTGAACGCGACACATCGTCTTTGTCTGGTGAACATCTGTGCCAAGTTATATTGAAATCCTTTGATATATAAAGAAGTTACAGACCGGACACCAAATTTGTGACAAAGTAATTGTACCCTGTGACCTTGACCTTTGACCCATGGACCAGGGAGTTGAAAGCAACACATCATCTTTGTCTGGTGAACATTTGTGCCAAATCATATTGAAATCCATTGATATATAAAGAAGTTACAGACCGGACACGAAATTTGTGACAAAGTAATTGTACCCTGTGACCTTGACCTTTGACCTATGGACCTGGGAGATGAAAGCGACACATCGTCTTTGTGTGGTGAACATTTGTGCCAAGTTATATTGAAATCCATTGATAGATAAAGAAGTTACAGACCGGACACGAAATTTGTAACAAAGTAATTGCACCCTGTGACCTTGACCTTTGACCCATGGACCTGGGAGTTGAACGCGACACATCGTCTCTGTCTGGTGAACATTTGTGTCAAGTTATATTGAAATCCATCGATAGATGAAGAAGTTACAGACCGGACACGAATTTGGGACGGACGGAAGGACAGACGGACGGACGGACGGACGGACGGACAGACGGACAGACGGACAGACGGAAGGACGGACAATGCGACTACTATATGCCCACCGTTGGGGGCATAAAAATTCATCACTTGGGATGTTTTTCCCAAATTGGGAAAAATAGGTCCTTTTAATGGGTCTATGTAGATGCCAGAAAAGGGTCTACATTTTCACTGTTTTCATAATAGCAGACCAAATATTGCTGCCCTTAAAATTGAAGACAGTACAGTAGAATGTTGAATATCTAGCACCGCTGCCCAGCCTGTCCTTACATTAGTGAAGACACTACAGTAGAATGTCCAATATCTAGCATTGCTGCCCTATTCTAGCACTGCTGTCAAAATGGATGCTGGAGTCTTGCAGAGGTGCCAGAATTCTCTAATAATTTTGTTTTAACAGACTTGATGACAGATATACTATAAAATTTGGATGTGAAATATATACAAAGCTAATCAAAGATGTATAAAGATCACGTTCTCTTTGATTTTATGGCTGAATGCATGTAACAAAAATGTGACGTGTATTTTGACATGATAATCTTTGAAAAAGGCCCTTAATGGTCAAAATATTAGATCAGAGCAATTCAAGTATTTATGTATAAAGATGTTTGGAAAGATGTTTGGTTTAGTCAAAATTGAAGAAACTGCCTTAGCCTTTTATTTTCATTCTTTCTCCTTTTTGACATATTTCCTCAGCCCTCATCCTTTGGTTCCAAAATTCCCTGACTTTTCCCTGACTTTTGCCAAATTTCAAATTTCCCTGACCAATTAAAAAATTCCCTGACTTTTCCCTGACCTTGAAAAAAAATCTTTTTTCCCTGACTTTTCCCTGTCCGTGGGAACCCTGATTAAAATGACCGGCTAACTCTTTGCACACTAGCTAATGGCAAATCTGTGATTACCTTTACGGAAACAGTTTGGATCTAGATGACACGCCACATGATGCGGCATCTCATCAGGATCCAAACTGTTTGATACTTTGACCATATTTTTTGCACTGAAAAGAGAGAAATTTTATTTTAACCCTTCTTTTGCTGAATTTTAAAATACATTTCTCCTTCTTTACCCATGTCCTGTTGTATAATTACATATATCTTCACTGTGTACAAGTATATCGCTGTGCAATCACTGCTCTGGAGTGCATTGGTTGCACACTCAATTTGTAAGTAGTGCAGACCCTGATGAGACAGCTCCTGCAGGAGCTGTCTCATCTGGGTCTTCACTATTTACAGGTATGTATATTGACGTGAACAGCAAGCGAGGGTTAAGAATTGAAGCAGATGGCAATATGTTGCAGATTCGAAAATTCTTAGTGCAGAGAGGTGAAATACATGTATTTAATGATTATATCAATGTATGTCAGGGTTATGCTGATTGACCATATTATGTCAAAACTGGGGCTGTAATGGCCCTTGTGTTAACCTTTTACTCCCTAAATACGTCTGCTCTGTTTATCTCATGATATTATAATTGAAGGAGGAATATTGTATAATATATAATTATAATATTGAAGGTAGAATATTGTAGCCATTTTAGAAAGTAAAGAAACATATCTATCAAATTCCATTAGCAAACAAAGCAGACCCTGATCAAATGGCTCCTATACCTGGAGCTGCCTGATCTGAGTCTACTCTGTTTGCAGATGTGTGAAAATGCGTTTTTATGAAGGAAAGGGTTAAGTTGCCATCTGTTTTAATGATTTACAATTAGCCCAGTTACTGATAGAGATTTCTTTCAAGTAGGAGCCATCTGATCAAAATCTTCTCGATTTACATCTGTACAGTAAAACCCCGCTTATGTGACCACCTAAAAGAGGTATAATTCTGGGTGCTAAACACAGGTGGTAGCTTAATGCAGGACAAAAGTAATGCAGAAAGCTCCTAGGAGCTTTCTGCATTACTTTTGTCCTGCATTAAGCAACCACCTGCTTATAAAGACACCCATGTTTATTCATTAAGTGGTCGTATTAGAGGGGTTCTACTGTATATATACTTACAGAATAATATATATCCTACAGGAGTGTTCTGTTTTACTTTCACCTTGCTTTAAGCAGTCACCTGCCTTATTAACACAAACTATACTACTTGATGTAATTTATTGTCCGTTATAGAGAGGTTTTACTGTAGCTTATAACTAAGGATGAAATATATGCTTCAAGTTCCTACAGGAGCTTTCTCCATTACTTTCATACTGCATTAAAGCCAGGTGATAGCTTAAAGTATGAAATATATGCTGAGAGTTCCTAAAGAGGCTTGCTCCATTACTTTCATCCTGCATTAACCCATTACCTCATAGGCTATTTTTAGATACAACCTCTTCGATTAAATCTACCGAAAAGGAGCATTAACAAGAGAAAAGGATTTTTTTTTAGAATTTTGTAGTTTGAAACCAGTGATAAATAGAGCATTTGCTCCTATAGGAGCAAAATTTAATTTTCTATTTATCACAATGGTTTCACAAAGTGACTTTTACAGAGGTGTCAAAAGGTGTCAGTATGAAGGAATGGGTTAAGCAAACCATCTTTTATTCCAAGACTGCAATGACTATTCATTGAATGGTTGCTTTAGAGGGTATAATGAAACATTCAAACTATTTCCCCCTACAGCCAGTTTACCTATCTTGCTGAAACTGTACTCTACCTTATCTTGTCAAAACAGACCTGTATCATTAGTAATATATTCATGTGTAAATTCTAGTTTCATATTTTACAGTACAAATCACCATAAATCAGTTTCTGAGGCAGATTAACTGTACAAATAATACAGCAGGCTGGTGTTCCACTACATTGAAGAATTTAACCCTTTACTCCATGAATATTTATGTCAGAAATAATGACATCATGAATATTTACTAAAATCATGTTATACAGTAAAACTTCTCTATAACAGCCACTAAATTGTGTTAATTAGTTGGTATTTAGGGCAGGTGGCAGCTAAAAGCAAGGTGAAAGTTTTTACTTTCACCTTGCTTTAAGCAACTACCTGCCTTTAGCACAAACTACTTGGTGTAATTTAGTGGCCGTTATAGAGAGGTTTTACTGTGATAGCACGTGGACAGAGGAATGTTTGGTCACGGCAGAAACTGCAGAATCATATCTATATTATATCATCCGCCAACAGAGCAGACCCTGACAAAACAGCTCCTACTGGAACCATCTGATCTGGGTCTACTCTGTTTGCAAAGGCATAGAAAAAGTGTATTTATGGAGTAAAGGGTTAAGCAAAACTATGTTAATAACTAATACTAATCCAAAATTGCCGTTTTCTTTTACAGTAAAACCTCTTGAAACTGGACATTCAATTTAGTATAAATATCAGTCTTAGAGACGGGTGGCAGCTTAATGCAGTGTGAAATTTAAAGTCATGTAAAAAGCTCCTCTAGGAGCTTTCTGCATTACTTTCACCCTGCATTAAGAAGCCACCTGCTTAAAAGTATCTAAATTCTTCTCTACTAGAATTCCGGTTTAGAGGGGTTTTACTGTATCTACAAGTGAATTTTCTTCGATTTCTTTTGGAATAACTTACTCTTCAAGTACAATCAGTATTAATCATATTTGATCCTGACGGTATGAAGTGCAAAGTATAATCACTCTGTCCAGCTGTATGGCTATATGTATTTATTCTAACCGTTTCCTAGATGAATATTGATAAAAGATATAATAATATAATAAATATTTATTAGCAGAATTTTTATAATGGCATGATTATGTACACAGGAGTTTTTGGTATCTGTAGAAACTGTAGAATTAGATCTAAATGTAAACCCATAAGCAAACAGAGTAGAGCCTGTATCTCGGATGGTTCTTATCATAGCCATCAGGTCTGGGTCTAAAGGCATGATCAAAAAGCATAAATTTATATGAAGGAAAGGGATGATCTCTTGTACTAAAAATATGAAATAAATTTTACATTGGATGGCAATTTGGCAAGTGGTAGAGAATTTGTATACATGTACAAACAGAGCAGATCCTGATCAGATGGCTCCTGCATATAAGCCATCTGATCTGGATCTATCTTGTTTGTAAAGTTGTCAAAAGCCATCTCTAAGACTATCCGGTAAAAGGTTAAATATAGTGAGAAATGTTTATCATAACATGTTTCACACAACTGACTTCAACATGACATAAAATACTTAGAAAATGTCTGGTTAATGGGTTGTACCTGACCGTTCCATTCCAGTTTTTGCACTGTTCCAGCTTCAGGAACAGAATTAGAACTTGTCTAATGGTGTACACTGATAGAACAGGAGCAACCCCTCATACTAATGTGTTCACACACACACCTGAGTGAATAGTAGCTGCATGGCTAGTGTAACATGACCTAAGTATATTTGTAATTGATCATTCAGAAACAATACTTTCACTATAACCTAACAGCTGTTGTTCATAAAACCCCTTGAACACTGATTTCAAAGGAACATGAGAGTGGTCTGGTACATCACTGTGCCAGAAATGAGTGCACAGGTACATGTATTTGTAAACTGTGTAGACCCAGATCAGAGGGCTCCTCTTTTGTGTAGACCTAGATCAGAGGGCTCCTCTCTTGTGTAGGCCTAGATCAGAGGGCTCCTAGAAGAGCCCTGTGATCTGGGTCTGCACTGTTTGTCACTCGAATTCCCCTTGCAAATTACATGTATAATCTTTCATACTGAATGTATTCTACCATTATGCAATGATGGACCATTAAATTTACTAGAAGATTTTGTAGGACAACCAGCTAATAGGCCTACACTGTTTGAAGGTGCCTTTTAACCATACCTTTCTACTCCCTTGCAAACAGATTAGACCCAGATCAGATGTCTATGATAAGAGCCGTCTGATCTGTCAGTCTGCTCTGTTTGCTTAAATGAAATTATAAAATATCTGTCTCTTCAGTTTCTACCAATACCAAATAAAATCTTTTGAACATATGAAATTATAAAAGTTGAGCAAATAAATATTCATGATGTCATTATTTCATATGTACATGAATATTCAACAGGAAGTGGTTAATAAAGTAGATGTCCAACACCTCCAGCTGCAGTCTCACTATAATACCATACATCTAACCGATATACGATAATCATTATACCAGACACAGCAACAATATAGACCTGCTGTGGCAATTACTCAAACAGACACATAACTGAGGAGGAGAATAATGTAGCCATAATAATCTATAATAGCTTATCCCTTTCCTTGTTCTATGTTTATTCCAAATTTCAATACCTACTGAAGATTCATGGACTAAATAGTTACATGTATAATGAAATACGGAAGGTGGAACATTGTGGCCATTTTAGAAAGTAAAGAAACAGATCTATCAAATTCCATTAAATTAGCTAACAGAGTAGATCCTGATCAGACAGCTCCTATAGGAGCCATCTGATCTTGGTCTACTCTGCAGATGCGCGAAAATGTGTTTATATGATAGAAAGGGTTAACATCTACATTCATAATGTGTACCACAAATTTCAAGCACCTGCAAAAACATTTTTCCTAGAAAACAATTCCAAATGTTCTGGAATCTGGACTGGCAAAGGTTTGTTGTACCCTACAGGCAGTTTGTTGTTGGCTGCCTGACGTGGGCAGCATGTCTAAGTACTTCTGAAATTTGTAGTTGTACTATAGTATATTAACATTGCATTAAAATTAAAAAAAAAAACTGCATAAAAAAACATTACCTTACATATTAAAGTAGTAAAAGTCATTATGTAAATGTGTAATTCTCTAGATTATATTTCAAACTTTAGAACAATTTACCCTTTCTCTGTTCTATATTTATTCCAAATGTTGATACCTACTGAATATTCATGGGCAAAATAGTTATAATGAAATATGGAAGGTGGAACATTGTAGTCAATTTAGAAACTAAAGAAACAGATCTTTCAATTCCATAAGCAAACAGAGCAGACCTGAGGCTGATCAGACGGCTCCTATAGGAGCCGCCTGATCTAGGTCTACCCTGTTTGCAGATGCGTGAAAACATATTTATATAAGGGAAAGGAATAAAACACTAAGAAGAGTAAAACTTTAATTGATAAAAGATGCATATTTACACACTTGCAAACAGAGCAGACTCATGCAATTATCCTGTAGGTCTGCATTCTCTTGCCGACGGTATAATATAAATGTAATAATCCAATACTGACAATTCATAAAGTCATTGCTTACATGACCATTCAACAGATAAAGGGATAAACAGACATGAATATTCAACAGGTAAAAGGATAAACAGACATGGACATTTATCAGATAAAGGGATATACAGACATGCATATTTAAAGGGATAAATAGACATGAAAATACATCAGGTAAAAAAATAAACAGATCTAGACATGAACATTCATCAAGTAAAAGGACAAGAAGACTGAACATTTCAGGTAAAGGACTGAACAGACACAAACATTCATCAGATAAAGGGATAAACAGACACGGCAATTCATCATGTAATTGGATTTATAAACAGACATGAACATTCATCAGATATGACTAATATACATGCAAAAGACTTGAAGACATCAGATAAAGGGATAAATTGACATTGATATTCCAGGTAAATGGATAAACAGACACAAACATACATGGACATTCACCAGATATAAGGAATATACATACATCAACATTCATCAGATATAGGGAAAACTGACATGAATATTCGTCAGATAAAGAGACAAACAGCGTATCTGATCAATTTTCAACTTTTTCGTGACGCAAATTATGACCTTTATATATATATAAAAAACTATATACTGACAGCACAGGCTTCAATGAGGCTTGTAGCATTGTCCTCTCAACATCTGCCCATCTCTTTACAACCTTATAGTGTCTGTTTGTGACATATTGATCTAGTGTGATACATTATTTTTTCACTAAAACTTATTCCCAGGTATTCAGACACCCCTGGGATCCTCCAATTCTCTCTGGGAATAATCAACCCGCTGAATGCTGAATTGTAAACTTGTATAATTCATCATTGTTGTTCAGCTTTAACCCCCCTTTCCATCATATAAATGCCTTTTCACACATTTGCAAACAGAGAAGACCCAGATCAGACGGCTCCACCATTACAAAAATTAAGCAAATAAATATTTATGATGTTATTATTTCTTATATGAATATTTAACAGGGAAAGCTTAACTCTTTGCACGCTAAGTAATTTTTCGTCTGCAACAATAATTGTCGTCTGCTTCAATTCTTAAAAAAAAATTCTCTCATTTCTCTACAAAAATATGGTCAAGATGACAAACAGTTTGTATCCTGATGAGACGGCGCATTATGCGGCGTCTCATCTGGATCCAAACTGTGTGCATAGGTAATCACAGTTGCGCCACTAGCGTGCAAAGAGTTTAAGGGTCAAAGGGTAATTTTTGCCCCCAAAAATAAAATACGAATGTAGACCATGGTCAAAGGGCACTTTCAAAATCACTCTGAGCTAGGTCTACAATGTCTGCAAGTAACTCATTTCCAGTGTTCACCGTGATGATACCAAGATTTGCGGAATTTACTTCTGACTGTAATATATCACAATATTTACAATCAGATTTCTTCACATCTTGCCACTAGTAGTACACACTGAGCATGATTGATGACTTCAGGTAGCCTTTTACCTGACCCAAGTACTTAACAGTCTTTCAAGACAATATCAGAAAGAATGAGTTCTAATAGAGTTTGAGTGTACCATGTTTCATGGAGCTTGAGCCATAACAATGAGTAAATCAAACCTCTGACTGGCATCTAAAAGAGTAAACGATTCATATCAGTCACTGATCAGTAGGATTACAGGTAAGATCGACAGGTAACAACGTATAGGTTACTGATGGAATGTACTAACTGAGAATACCAGATATGACATCCTAAGACAAGATAATCACTACCGATACTCTTAACCTTTACAACACTGAAGTTTCAAAGGCCTATTACAAAACTCAAACAGGTCAGGCTTACCGTGAATATTCAGGGATGTTTTTTAAAAGAAAAATGTAGCATAACAATTAGTGCAGACCCTGATGCGAGGACTCCTCCTAAGGAGCCCTCTCATCTGGGTCTAGACACTGTTTGCAAATGGCATTAGTGACTTGTTTACGGCACTGAAAGGGTTAACCACTGCTGATAACAATTATGAATGAGTTTTCCAAGTGTGAAAAATTCTGTCCCTCAGAAAAATGCAAAAATGTTGATTTTCTGTTATTAAGTCATCAACCGAGATATTTGTGGTTCCCAGCCAATTGGAGCTGGTATTAAACCTTTACCTGACAGAGATACCTTTCGAATCCTTTGTAAACAGTGAAGACCCAGATCAGATTACTCGTGTAAGAACCTTCTGATAAGGGTCAGCTTTGTTTGCATTCTACAGTTTCTGCCATGATAAACAAGAGCTGTCTGCAAACAGTGCGCTCCACTTTTTTATGTGTTGGATAGTGTAGTGGAAATTCTAAGTTGAAAAGGGGAAAAATTATGGCAAAATTAATTTTAGGGTTATCTGCCCTTGTTAAATGGGTCCCCCTTGTGATAGTAAACATGCTTACCAAATTCAAACCAAATATATTGAAACGTTTCTGAGATATGGACCTTAACATAAAACTTAACCAACAATGAAAATTCTAATGTCTAAAAAGGGGCATAACTATGGCAAAATTATTTCAGGGTTACCTGCCATTGTGAAATGGGTTCCCCTTGTGATAGTAAACATGCATACCAAATTCTAACCAAATATCTTTGACTGTTTCTGAGAAATAGACCTTAACAAAAAGGTTAACATATGCCGACACTGACACCGACGCTGACGAGAAGGTCATGACAATTTTGAAAAGGAGCTTAGTCTGAAAATGACTAGAGTTTATATGCCATTATAAAAATTAACCTAATTAAAGAACAGTTTTACCTGGGTCTGCACTATTTACCTAAGTTGTGTGCAAATTCTTAGGGTATTACCGTAATTTAAGGGCCATGTTTATGCTTGGCCAATAATTAAATAACTGTATTAGTATGTCTAATAACTGCCTGTGAGTGCGAAACCCCAGCTTACAAGAGCTCTGATTAGCTCTCAGAGCTTCCGCTAATTCGATCAGGGTCTGCTCTGTTGGTTTAGGAAATTATATGATTTTATACAGTTTCTGCCATTAAGGTGTGGATTATGGTTCACAGTTTTTTGACAAATACAATTATACAGTTTTCTGGCCATTATTTATAGTTTTGTAGACATAAAACAGCTGGAGTAGACTAAATCATTTCTTTGTTAACACCTCTTCAAATGTGGGGAATTTCTACAACACAACCATCACTGCCAATGTCTATGCTTTTGTTTATTCCTTGAAACTCAGAAAGTTGTAAGGATGAATTGCAACCCAAACATTCGTAATCTGAATACCTGTAGTTAATAATATCAGATCAAGAGGTTTAACTCTACTAACGCTTTCCTTCATATTTATAAACGCCTTTTCACGCATTTGCAAACAGAGTAGACCCAGATCAGACAGCTCCTATAGGAGCCGTCTGATTAGGGTCTGCTGTTTGCTTTGACATGCGATGGATCAGATTCTTCAGTTTTTGTGAAAGCAAAAATATCTCTTGAAAATTTTGCATTATAAACCACAGCTACAGATAAAGGTGCATACTCAAATACTAGAATCATCATTTCTCCACCAAACTCCATGTTGTGACCACTCTTTAGAATCGTCTCTTGGAGACGATTCTAAAGAGTGGTCGCAACATAGGGTTTGGTGGAGAAATAAAGAAGTTATTCTTGAAAATGTTTTGATTTACGCATCTTATCTGGACCTCTGATAAACTTATGCTAATAAATGTCATTATTTCTTACATGAATACTGAACAGAAAAAGGGTTAACATTAATTAAATTTTGTCTGCAAAAACTGTAGTATGATGCAATTCTGTGTTAAGTTTTCTTTTAGTTCCTTAACCCTTTCCCTAATGAACAATTATACTACTGGAACAAAACTTTAGTTGGAATGCAAGTCATCTCATCAAGAGAACAGTGAAGAGGGCCAAGATGACCCTTAATCCCATAGACTATGGCCAGGTAGCCCCTGGAAGGGGCCAATATTGATCTAAGGGACAATAGTTCAACAATGTTGATAGTGGATAATGAGCAGTGGTTCTGGAGGACAAGATTTTCAAAGATTAAGAATATTGATTTTATCAAGACAATCATTCTGACCAATGAAGATTGGGCTAAAAATGTGACCTCTAGAGTGATTTTTCTAAGATTTGACTGAGTGACCTACTTTTTAATCCCAACCCACCCATGATCAATCTTAACCTTGTAATCACCAAGACAAACATTCTGAGCAAGTTTGAGGAAGATTGGGCTAAACATGTGGCTGCTGAAGTGTAAATAAGATTTTTCTAAGATATGGCCTGTGTCCCACTTTTTGGCCCAACTTAACCCACTTTCAAACTCATCAAAGACTTTATCAGGACAATCATTCTGACTAAGTTTCATGAAGATTGGGCTAAAAATGTGACCTCTAGCATGTTCACAAGGCTTTCCTACCATCTGACCTAGTGACCTAGTTTCTGACTTCACATAACCCACTTTCGAACTCATCTGAGATTTTATCAAGACAATGAGTTTCATGAAGATTGGACAAAAAATGTGACATCTAAAGTGTTCACACGTTTTTTCTATTATTTGACCTAATGATCTAGTTTTTTACCCCACATGAACCACTTTCAAACTTGTCTGAGATTTTATCAAGACAATAATTCTGACTACGTTTCATGAAGATTGGACAAAAAAATGTGACCAATAGAGTGTTGACAAGGTTTTACTACTGTTTGACCTAGTGACCTAATTCTGACCTAATTCTGACCCCCTTTCGATCTTGTCCCAGATTTTATCAAAACACTCATTCTGATAAAGTCTCATGAAGATTCAGCTAAAAATGTGACCTCTAGAGTGTTCACAAAGTTTTTCTACTATTTGACCCAGTTTTCTAGTTTTTTGACCCCACATGACCCACTTTCAAACTTGTTCGAGATTTTATTAAGGTCATTGGTCATACTCGGACCAAGTTTCATGAACATTGGGCTGAAAACGTGACCTCTAGAGTGTTTTCCTACTATTTGACCTAGTTTTTTACCCCACGTGACCCACTTTCGAACGCGTCTGAGATTTTACCAAGACACTCATTCTGACGGAGTTTAATGAAGATTGGACTAAAATTGTGACCACTAGAGTGTTAATTCACAAGCAAATTGTTGATGACAGACGACGGACATTCAAGTCTTCCAAAAGACTCACCCTGAGCAAAGCTCAGGGGAGCTAAAAATGCAATTAAGTTGTACCAAAGGTCCTGCCTTTGATATTAATACAGATTGTCATTTGATATAGGGTAATTGTTTCATTTGTGTAATATACCAGTAATAATGTGTATTGTGCATATTATGGTTATAGAAATTCCAGGTAAATTACCTTCTTGTACGTACAGTTCTATGCCAGTTGTTGGCTGTATGCTTCTCAAGTATGTTTCTTTCCAATGGTAGAGTTTTACAAATACAGGTTAGAAAAAAAATCAGTATTTCAGTTTTCCTATTTAACCTCTTACTCCATGAATGTTCTTGTAAGAAATAACAAGTCATGAATATTAATAAGTTTCATTCCTATAGTAGAATATAATATATTGAAGACAGGAAATTCTGGCCATATAATTGGCAGAAATTGTAGAATCATATCATATCTATATCATTAAGCAAACAGAGCAGATCCTGATCAGACGGCTCCTACAGGAGCCGTCTGATCTGGGTCTACTCTGTTTGCAAATGTGTGAAGAGGCATTTATATCAGGGAAAGGGTTAACCCTTTACCTGATAGAGGCACCTTTTAAAGCATGTGCAAAGTTTGCAAACAGAGTAGACCCAGATCAGACCATCTGATAAGAATGTTGTTCAATACCATTATAAAATTTGGTGTTTTTAACCCATACAGTGCAGGAAATGAGCCACTAATATCCTTTGCAAACACTGTAGACCCAGAAGAGATGAGACACTTTTCTTTACAAAAAATCCCTGAATGATCAAGGTATTTTAAGCTAATGACCTGTCTGAAATTTGGAACAGTCCATTTGAAAATTCAACATTGAAAGATTTAAATTGCTCAAGTGTCAAATTGTTTAGATTCTAATCTGATATGAGGCTTCAATGTGATAGACCTAAATCACCATTATGACCAGATTTTCGTTGGCACCCTAGGGACTACCTGTGACTCACTCAATATACCCTGGTAAGAGGCTGAGGTATTAATTAACAAGTACACACAAATAATAAAACTCAGACCCCTCTACATCTGGAAACATAGAGCCTTAATTATCATTGGAAAATATTCTGTTCATATCAGAAACAAAGTCCCAAAGAAAACATACTGAAACCAATAACCAATAACATCTGATGCAGAAGTTTGTTTGTTTCAAATGACAAAGATCTGTTAGCATAGCAACGTTAACTCCTTCACCAAATTGAACCTTCATTCCATAATTTATTTATTTTTGTTCTACATAAATGAACATTATAGTTGGCAATCCGATGTGCAAAAAGTCGCTTATTTTTCGAGGTCCATGGCATTTTTTAGTAGAAATGTTTGAATACCATAATTGTGTTGCCAGATACTAATCATTTATGGTTTTGGCCCATGCCACTGTCAAAACCCTCTTTGAAGGTCAGAAACTAGGTCAAAGGTCAAATGAGTGCAAAAATGTAATAAAATCTCTATATAGTATAACATAGCCGTAATTTTGACAATTTCAATACTTTTTAGCATTTAATTTCTTAGCAATGTCTCCACAGTAAGTATAGAACTATTTATGGTGCATTTCAGAAAGTTTTGAGTGACCTGTGATGATTGCAAGTTTGGAAAATATCGTTTTAAATACATGTACGGTACAGTATCATACACTATATATATAACTTTAATGCAAATCTGTGCAAGTTATAGTACCTCTTCACGCAGATATATCAGTTAGAGATGATAATGAAACACCAGAAGATTAGTCTCTTATTGCCATAATCTCAGTGTAATATTGGTATGTTTTATTGTACACTATGACTAATATTAGCTGTTTGTATCATTAGCGATTGAAACACCATAGCCTCTGGTGAGTATGGCGATGTTTTTACATAATGAATTTAAATATTTTACCTACACCAGCAGTACCCATGACAAAACCCTTTCTACATTTGTGGGGACATGAATATCCCGGATATTGATTGGCCATTTTAACAGTTACTGGCCATAGGTACCCACTCTAACTCAACAATGAACTCATAGGCATATTCAGTGCCGCTGGCTATGAGTAACCTTCCCTATCCGTGATGACAACAATCTATATGTTATTGCCACAATCAATCACTAGTTATCAGATATACATCAATACCTGGAATAAGTGAGTATGTCAGAGTTCTGACAAACATATCTTTCCTTCACGAAGGAAGCCTACCCCACATCTTGTCCACCCTTCGAAAGAGGCTAATACATGTTCTATGGCCATCAAAATGGCTGAGTTTGCAGCACACTTGGAAAATCAGTCCCTTTACGAATCTATACTATATGTGATATATTTAGTGTTCCCTTCTGAGTTGACATCCACCAGGTTCAGCCAGCCATGGTGCAACTCAATCACCCGCCGTTTCTCACGAAAGACGAAATGTGCGTACAAATAGTGCTGAGGACCAAGGTACAGAAGGACTGGCGCATATATAAGGGGCTACATAAAACTTGCACAGAAGAGCAAGGAAGCTCAAGCTCATGATGGGTATGTGATTGACTTGAGTGACAGATACCAGCTGTAAAAGCTTTACACTTTTGTTAGGAGCAAGGCAAGAAATGTGACAGCTCGGGAATAGCACCACTGAAAAATGGTGCCATTAACAATGTTGATACACAAATCAAAGTTAAAATACTGAACCAGTAATTTTCTGTCTTTACACATGAAATCCTATCTCTCATTTGTGCCGTTTGAGAGTATCCTTATTCGAATGCCCGTCCTATTCATGTCTGCAAGCTTCTTAATGGCCTTAATCTCCACAAAGCTACCTGTCTAGACACCATCTTATCAAGGTTCTTGAAAGAGATGGCACATTCACTGGCTCCTGCTCTTGTTCTGATCTTCCAGGCCTTACGACCAGGATAAAGTCCCCAGTGACTGGATGATTTCATGTTAATCATATATACAAGACAATGGTCAAGAATAACCCCTTCAAACTATTGGCCTGTGTCCCTTAATTCTGTCACATGTAAGATTCTAGAATACATCATACACAGTAACCTGGTTTTACCATTACATCATCAACCCATACCAGCATTGACTCCGGAAGCAGCGCTTCTGTGAGACTTAACTAATCAATCAACATGGTCAATGACCTTGGGTCAGGTCTGGACCAATCCTATCAGATGACGCAAACGTTTTACAAAGTGTCTTACAGATACCTTCTTCTTAAGCTCCAACACTATGATGTGTAATGCAAAATGCTTGATTGTATCCAACAGCCAACAAATCACACTGAAGGGTGTTTCCTCTGAGTCAGTACCGATAGCATCGAGTGTTCATCAATGTGCTGTTCTCAGTCCTTTCTTTTCCCTTGAATGCAATGATGACCACACTCTTCATGTCGATTCTTTGCTGATGCCTCAATTTTGTGCCGAGTAAATAGAAGATGCAGACGTCTTCCAGAAAGACTTCGGCAGTCTGTAGAAAAGGGAAGAGACTGGGTTTAATGCAGAGAAGTGCTAGGTCCTGCTTATCGCCAACATCATAGAGACTAGTTAATACTGTCCATAGCATGAAACGGAAGACTACAAAGAGGGCAGAATAACTTGGGACATAACTGTCTTTGAAAGTGTCTTGAATATCCCGAGTCGATATGGTCATAAAGGAGGCAAATTGATCCACAACAGTTCCAAGCAGGAACCTTGGAGCCTCCCAAAAGTCAACCAAGGAGGCATGTTACAAACTCCTGATCAGTCTGCAGGTTGAGTGCACATCTTTTGTTTTGGATCAACACACCAAGGCCATGACAACGCATATGGAGATGATCCAACGTAGAGCTACCATATTTGTAATTTTGCATTATTGCAAAACAAGTGATCAGCATTGGTATGGCACCACGATTTGCTCAAACATAGGCAGAAACAAGTAAAGGCTGTGATGTTCTATAGGTTTGTAAATGATTTTGTTGCAGCTGACGCCCCCACCTTTTGACTCCCTTACGGTGCACCTACAAGAGGTCATTCCTTATTATTCGTTCCAAGGTTTTGCAGGACCATTTTCCTGAGGGAATATTTCTTCCACTCTGCTGTCAACATCATCTGGAATAAGCTGCCATAACATCAAGTGATAGCTCCCAACTGTCCAGGTTAAGATTTTAGATGTCATGTACTCTTCTTCTGTTTACAATGTTTTAACCCGTTATTTTAACTTGCACGTTGGACCCTCCCTCACCTATGTGCATATCACAATGGTGCGAGTATGCCTGCTTTAAAGCGGCAAAGCATGACAAAATAAGAAGCAGAAGACACAAACACAGAGTTGTACTAGTAGTATACTAGTATTGCAGTATTCAACAGATACGCTTGAATATCGTCATTCAAGACAAGTACAGACATGAATTGTCCCATCTGCCATCAAATCATGACGAGGTGGATACATGGCTTGGATGCTGTTTGAAGGGGCCAATGCTGGATAGTTGTCAAATGCCAAGATTTTGATGTACTGCTTGTACTGATACATGTATACCATCTTGGACCTTTAAGCACTGAAGTCTGAATAATGGCTGGGGAAAACAAAATTGTATTTTCCGCAAGTTATCTCAAGATGTCTGCCGGAACATGCCAGGGTATCATGAAATAACTGGATGCAACATAACCGTTGCTTTCACTAGAATCGGAAAGAAGACCTGTTGGAAGAAATATTTTACATGTCCGATCTGCTTTCAGATATTTGAAGAGATGCACGGTCAGACAAGGCACACACGTTTGATGTATGGTGTCTGAATGGAGAACCCATTGATGATGCAAGAATTTCACAATATGGTTAAGGTAGAGAAAACACTTGAACGGGTTCCACCAACAAAGGATGTACTAGAACTGAAACTTTCAAGAGCAAACTGTTAAGCTGCTTTATGGATCTGAGCTAATGGATAGACATTAATGTTATTGATACTAACACATAGCAAGACGGTGCTGAACCTTTATAAGTGGTTAGGAAATATACCAACTGCACTTGATGCTTGCATTGAACAAGTTATGGGTGCAAAACCAAGTGCAAATATATTCGCTGTAAATGCTTCAAAGTAGTTTCAAAACACACTAACATGTGTTTGCGATGGTGTTAATTGTACCAACCAAGAAAATATCCATAGAAATATAGTAAATTAATTAGTTACTTTAAACAGAACTGAACATTTTGTTTAGGTGTTCATTTACCCCACCTACTTTACTTTATGTGTGTATAATATATAGCTGGTATGACTGCATACAGTTTTTTCAGAAGCAGTCTGTCTAACCTTTATTTTAACGTAATTGATATTTGTTAAATAGAAATAATGACGAAGGCATGACATGTATCATCGTTTTATGTTGATTTTAATGATTTTTTACTGTTTTTATGTTCTCATTAATATTCATGAATATTCAAACAATATATTTTACAAAACGTTAGTGCAAATTAAAGACCGATGTTTAACCTTCATTTTGATACCATGTTTGTTATTTTACACCTAAAATTGATAAAGATCTATTAACTTCTCAAATAACGTATATAAAATATGCACTTAGTTGACCTTTGACCTAATTAAGAGAAACAAGGGCAAATTTTCAGGTCGCATGGCGCAATGTTTGATTACTTAGACATCAAACATTATATATCTTTTGCGATGGTGTTAATTGTACCAACCAAGAAAATATCCATAAAAATATAGTGAATTAATTAGTTACTTTAAACAGAACTGAAAGTTTTGTTTAGGTGTTTATTTACCCCACCCACTTTACTTTAAGAAGTATGTGTGCATAATATATAGCTGGTATTACTGTATACAGTTTGTTTTCAGTAGCAGTCTGTCTAACCTTTATTTTAACATAATTCATTTTTGTTAAATAGCAATAATGACAAAGACATGACATCATGTATCATCGTTATATGTTGGTTTTAATGATTTTTACTGGTTTTTTGATGTTCTCATTAATATTCATGAATATTCAAATAATATATTTTACACAAAGTAAGTGCAAATTAAAGGCCAATGTTTAACCTTCATTTTGGTACCATCTTTGTTATTTTACACCTAAAATTGGTAAAGATATAATGATTTCTCAAATAACATATATAAAATATGCACTTAGTTGACCTTTGACCCAATTAAGAGAAACAAGGGCAAATTTTCAGGTGGCATGGGGCAGTTTCTGATTACTCAGACATCAAACATTACATATCCAGTGCATGCCAAATTCTACTATTTAATGCCATGGCTCGACACATTTTCCTCAGTTGGATGCCCAACTATTACCTGAAACTTGGCACAATGATGAAACTGCCGAATATAACACTTTACCTGAAAGATGCCCCTTTATAAGTATTTGCAAACAGGGTAGACCCAGATCAGATGGCTCCTACATCAGGGTCTGCTTTGTTTGCTTAAGGTATAATATAGATCTGATTCTACAGTTTCTGTCTGTGACAAAATGTCCTGTATTCATATGTCATTAATTGTAAAAAGAATTCTTATTAATATTCATAGTGTCATTATTTCTTGCATGAAAATTTAACAGGTAAAGGGGTAAACCCTTTCCTCCATGAATATTCATGTAAGAAATTATAATGACATCATCAATATCAATTAGATTAATATGTTATAATAGCACATGGACACAAGAAGTTTTGTCCCTGGCAGAAACTGTACTATCATATCTATATTATATCGTAAGTAAACAGAGCAGACCCTGATCAGACATCTTCACAGGAGCTGTTTGATCCGGGTCTACTCCGTTTGCAAAGGTGTGAAAAAAGTGTTTTAAATGAGGGAAAGAATTAACCCTTTCTCTCACATAAAACGCCTTTACACACATTTGCAAATTGAGTAGACCCAGATCAGATGGCTCCTGTAGGAGCTGTCTGATCTAGGTCTCCTCTGTTTGCCTTTGACATGATATAGAGCTGATTCAACGGTTTTTGTCGAAGCAAATAATTCACTTGAAAACATAACATTATAAAAATTCAGCTAAAAAATATTCATGTTGTCATATTTCTTGAATAAAGAACAGTGAAAGGGTTAAATACAACCAGACCAGTTATTGGGAGATACCAGGGAGCAGTATACCCCTATCACCATACGAGATACCATGCTAGCAGGCCAGCAGCTAACGAAGTTTTGCCGTGTTTACCGCCTGATTAATCACAGTGAGAACACCCCTCCCTATCCTGCATAAAATTTACCTATCGTTCAAGAACATTACTCACTGCACAGATGAAGCTCTTGCCTTGGGGAGAAAAAAAATCAGTACATATATGAGAAATCTCTTGGATCCTTTAACTTGCTGACATCAAAGTGTTTGCCACATTAAGGTAATGTCTTGGAACAATTGCCAAGACTCTCTTAGTTACAGTCCAGCCCACAATCATAATTAACTGTTTACTCCATGAATATTCATGTAAGAAATAATGATGCCATGAATATTTAAATTAGATCAATTGTTGTAACAGCATGTGGACACATGAATATTTTCCAATAGCAGAACTGTAGAATCATATCTATATTATGTCATTTAAGCAAACAGAAAAGACCCTGATCAGATGGCTCCTATAATATGATCTGGGCATAGAAATGCGTATTCATGGAGTAAAGGGTAACAAATATCACAGTCAGTTGTGATGTTTTCAAAGTTTGATCTTAATTAAACATTTAGGCTTAATTTTCCTTTTGGCTGCAGCTGGCAGGTCTGAGAATATCAATCATCTGGCCTCAGTTATAAAACTTCTGAGACGGAGTCTGGCTTCATTCTCAAGTACTTGATTGGTCGGAATTTGAGTTTCACTGAAAATCTGACCAACCAGATGCTTAAGAAAGGACTCACATCCAGGCAAAAAGTTTAAAACATGTGGACTAGGTCTGATCTCAGTGGAATAGCTGTCAAGTATTAACCCTAAAATATCATACATACACTTGTACATCATGTATTTGCCTAAACGCAAACAGAGACGTCCCATTTGACCAGGGTCTGCTATATTTACTTAATGAAAAATAAAATAATTCTGCCTTAAATTTTCAGTTTCTGCTGCCATGGCAAAAAATTCCCTTTTCCATTAAAAAAATTCAGTTAACCCTTTACACCATAGTGACACTTTATTGTAGGAGTCAGCTGATCAGGAACTACTTTGTTTGCAGATATCTGAAATCTGATTCTACACTATTTAGAATAAATTAAGTACATGTATTCATTTGTTTTATGTAACAGTATGAAATAATTAGTTTATTAATGTTCAAAAATGGGTGGAGTCTGCCTTAATGTGCATGGAGTAAAGGGCTAATCAATATTCATTAACCGTTACCCATTCCTCCATAGGCTATTTTTAGACCCAAACTCTTCGAATAGATCTACCAAAAAGGAGCATTTACTAGAGAAAAGAAAAATGTTAGAATTGTATAGTTTTGAAACCATTGTGATAAATAGAGCATTTGCTCCAATGGAGCAAATGCTCTATTTATCACAATGGTTTCATAAAGTGACTTTTACAGAGGTGTAGAAAGGCGTATTTATGGAGGAAAAGGTTAAGTCATGAATTCTAGTAAAACGGTTAATCCTGTCTTTACGAACACTTTTTTACACCTTTGCAAACATGGTAGACCCTGATCAAATGTCGCCTCTATTTGCTCATGATCTGACTCTACATTGTATGTACAGATGCCAATATAAAAATTCAGCTAATACATATTCATGATGTTATTTCCAACATGAATATTCAAAAGGGAAAAGTTTAACCCGTTCCTTCATACATGTATATTAAACACCGCTTCACAAATTTGAAAACAATATACCGGTAGACATGTATATAGATCAGACAGCTCCTATAGGAGCAGCCTGATCAGGATCTACTCTGTTTGCTAATGGAATTTGATAGATCTGATTATTTACTTTCTAAAATGGCTTACAATGTTCCACCTTCCATATTTCATTTAATTCATTATAACTTTTTTGTCCAAGAATATTCAGTAGGTATTGAAATTTGGAATAAAAATAGAACAGGGAAAGGATTAAGATACAGGAACTGGCAAAAACTGTGAATGCTTGTAAACATTATGTCTTACAATGATGTCAACAGACTCAACACGAAAACAATATACCATTTTATCTCTAATAAACACTTCCGGGGACCGGAAATACTTATTTTTAACCCATTCCCTCATATATAGGCTATTTTTAGATCCAACATCCTTGAATAAATCTACTGAAAAGGATCATTAATACTTGAAAAAAGGAAAATTTTAGAATTGTGTAGATTGAAACCATTGTGATAAATAGAACATTTGCTCCTATGGAGCAAAATTTTAATGTTCTATTTATCACAATGGCTTCAAAAAGTGACTTTTACAGAGGCGTAGAAAGGCATCAATATGAGGTACATTGTAGGAGATTGAATTCCGTACACAAGAATGATGATCCCTTAATTAATGCAGAATGAAAGTAAATACAGAAAGTTCCTATTATATATTTATGTAAGAAATAATGACATCATGAATATTTATTAGCCAAAGTTTTATAATGTAAAATTTTCAAAGGAATGATTTGCTTTGACAAAAGCTGTACAATTAGATAATACATGTACATGTATATCATGTCATAAGCAAACAGAAGCCATCTGCAGGAGCCATCTGATCTGGGTCTACTCCATTTGCAAAGACATGAAAAAGCATTTATATGAAGTGTATGGCAGTCTATATATTTACAAGTAACTATATGGTCCAGTGACAGCAATTAAGATGAAATCAGCTGTTTGGAGACGGTCCCCAGACATGAAAAACCTGTCTCCTCACACTATGTGATGGGTTAGGAATGTTGGCCGTGATCCATGCAGTTTTACACCTGACTGATCAAATATATAGACCACAAATATGTTTTAAAGGCTAGGATAATGAAAACAACCAGACAGCTAAAACATGGTCAAGGGTCAAACAATAAAACTTGTCAATGAAGAAATATAATATATTTAAATATATGATTTTACCAATACGCATGTATCAAATTTGTGATTTGAGACCTGTATTAGTCATTACAAATTACTTAAAAATATGTACCGGTATTTAAGAGAATACATAATTTATATTTCATTGAGACTAGGTCGTATTACCTTTGCCAATAGGAAAATTGGGTCATCTTCAAACAGACCTTATTAAAAATGACTGTAATACTCATTAAAAAATATAATGATATCAGGAATACCGTATTTATTAGCTGAATTCTACAAATTGGCAAATGAACAGGATTTAATCTTTACCTTGGCAGAAAGTATGCATGCAAAATATCAAGCCATTTCATTATTTATAATGTTGTGACAAGCTATTTTATTATTTATGTTGTTTAATTGCACTGATTTATTTCATACCACTACGGTATTTCTAACAGCTTTGTGCCTAGCCACTCTATGTACTGTTGCTGCAATTTCTGA
Organism: Azorinus chamasolen; assembly: GCA_963576725.1. Classification (NCBI taxonomy): domain Eukaryota; kingdom Metazoa; phylum Mollusca; class Bivalvia; order Cardiida; family Solecurtidae; genus Azorinus; species Azorinus chamasolen. Next base: position 105,377,394 of record OY755235.1, on the reverse strand, counting down.
TCATGTTTTACACAGTTTGATAAACGTATCTAGACATTTCCAGTACAGAAAGGTTTCCATTAAATAACAGTGCTTACAGATCACAGACATTTCCAGTACAGAAAGGTTTCCATTAAATAACAGTGCTTACGGATCACAGTGTCAATAAAAAACAGCCCACCATACATAGGGGAGGGCAGTAGTCCTCCCTGACATTTGCGCTGCAATTTATGTCACATTGTCTGACCTTTATCACAAGTATCTGTCTGTCTGGCTTATGACTGTAAGCCTACAGTCAGTTTCTTTTGGCATTAAATATCATCACATTCTGTATTATTTTCTGACAGTTTGTCAGCTGCTCAAAGACAAACATTTAACTAAAGAACACATGAATGGATTACATGTAATAGAACTTGTTTACCTGTTCTATGTTTATTTCAAATTTCAATACCTACTGAATATTCATGAACAAAAAAGTTATAATGCAATATGAAAAGTGGAATATCGTAGCTATTTTAGAAAGTAAAGAAACTGAACTTCCAAATTCCGTTAGCAAACAGAGCCGTCTGATCTGGGTCTACTCTGTTTGCAGATACGTGAAAACGTGTAAACATATGAGAGAAAGGATTAAAAATATCATCACATTCTATATTATTTTCTGACTGTCAGCTACTCAAAGACAAACTAAAGAGCACATGAATGGATTACATGAAGTAGAAAACTACTGCAGTATATTTTTAATCTTTAACCTTTTCCGTCATAAAAATGTGTTTTCACGCATTTGCAAACGGAGTAGACCCAGATCAGATGGCTCCTTATAATTGGAGCTGTGTGACCAATGTCTGCTCTGTATACTTATGGAATTTGATAGTAAATCCGTTTCTTTACTTTCTATAATCATTAATGGCTACAATGTTCCACCTTCAATATTTCATTATAACTGTTTTGTCCATGAATATTCAGTGGGTATTAGAAATTTGAACTAGAACAATCACTACAGGTGATGAATACCCCCGTAGGACGTAACATTTTGTAGCCGTTTTAGAAAGTAAAGAAACTGACCTAATGAATTTCATTAGTAAACAGAGCAGACCCTGATCAGACGGCTCCTATAGAAGCCGTCTGATCTGGGTCTACTCTGTTTGCAAATGTGTTAAAAAACATTTATATGAAGGAAAGAGTTAAATGAAGAAAAGGCCTAACAAGCTACAGAGATGAAGTAATTCAAGCATTGCAGTATTCGATATCAGCCCAAAGATTAGTACATGTATCAATCATCTTGTATAGATCAAACAACATACATGTACATCCTCAAACAAACTATCAGACAAAACTGCGAGAAGTCGGACCTGTTGCTTCAGATGTTGTCTTGAGGTACAGTATCCGAAAAATCTTTCCTTCACACAAATACTTTTTCACATCTTTGCAAACGGAGTAGACCCAGATCAGATGGCTCTATTTCTATAGGTTATATGGAGCTGAGACAGGGGAAAAGTTGCCGGCCCCACATCTTTTTCACATCAAGATATAAAATAGGGTATGGATCCAAAAACTTTACACCTGCTGAAACAAATATTTGTGAGGTTTTGACATGGACACAGCTAATTATGAGATACTGACAATACAGTGCTCCCTCCCTACAACGGCCCTCTCAATAACGATTCCCTCCTTACAACAACGCAAGGCTCCAGAAACAACTTTTTTCCATCGAATTTTCTTTATGCCTCCATCAAACCCTATGTTGTGACCACTCTTTAGAATCGTCACTTTGTGACGATTCTAAAGAATGGTCACAACATAGGGTTTGATAGAGGCATAACGGTTTTAGATCTCGAAATACACCTTATCTGGGGATCTGCAAACAAGCTAATTATGTTTGATTTTCCCTCCCTATAACAACTCCCTCTGAACAACACATACAATCTTCGTATCCCAAAGGGTGTCGTTGTAGAGAGGGAGCACTGTATATCACTGAACTTTCCAATAATGCAGAACTAGTTCAATAAACTTTGTGAAACGTGAACATAGAGACCCAGTTCTTATTCTGTACTGTCTGACAATCAAATAAAGTATTTCTACTTCATTTCTGTTGAAAGTCTGCAACCTTTTGTTTGGTAAACATAAATCCCATTATAAATATCATTATATAAGTACTGAAAGACTGCTAACTACAAATTGAAGTGGTGTTGGAACTGGAGTAATGCATAAATCCCTTTCCTTGTTGCATATTCAAATAGGAAATAATGACTTTATGAGTATTTATTAGCAAAATCTTTATAGTCAAAGTGGCATATATACACAGGACAGTTTGGTACAGCTGATAGAAACTGTTACTGAGTATTAGATCTACCGTATTACAATTTCAAACGAAAGCAGAACAGCAGATTCCTATAGGCGCCATCTGATCTGGGTTTACTGTTTGCAAAAGCATATTAACCCTTTACTCCATAACCGCACTGTGTAACACCTAAATGTTCTATGCCTTTGAAAACAGAGTAGAACCAGGTCAGATGGCTCCAATAATAGAAAATATCTGATCAGGGTCTGTTCTGTTAAATTTGCTTATGGATGATATAACATATAGACAGGATTCTACAGTTTATGCCATTGCCAAATATTCCTGTGTCCATGTGCTATTATAATAAATACAGTAAAACCTCTCTATAATGGCCACATAATTACATCAAGTATTTTGTGTAAAGGGCAGGTGGCTGCTTAAAGCAAGGTGAAAGTAAAACAGAACGCTCCTATCCTATAGGAGCTTTCTGTTTTACTTTCACCTTGCTTTAAGCAGCCACTCCTATCCTATAGGAGCTTTCTGTTTTACTTTCACCTTGCTTTAAGCAGCCACCTGCCCTAAATACCAACGGATTTACAACACAATTTAGTGGCCGTTATAGAGAGGTTTTACTGTAATCTAATTAATATTCACAATGTCACTTATTTTTTACATGAATACTCATCATAGAACAAAGGGTTAAAAGGCTTTTATATAAATGAAGAAATTTCTAAGGATTAACATATACCGGTATGCTAATTCAATATATGAGATTGGACAATATACAACAAGCTAATGACTATATGATGGATATGACCATGTCAAGGATCATGACTTGGTTTGCAATCATCAAAGCATGAGACTATCAATTGTAATAAAGCTGTGAATTTTTCAGGATTTCAATGTCACTCTACAGGGCAAAGTGAGCAATTATAAGTAATGTTCATCTCAACTATATGTCTGCTACCTTTACTATGTCAGAGGTCCAGATAAGATGCGTAATTTAAAACATTTTCAAGAATAACTTCTTTATTTCTCCAGAAAACGCTATGTTATGACCACTCTTTAGAATCCTCTCGAAGAGACGATTCTAAAAAGTGGTCACAACATAGGATTTGGTGCAGAAACGATGAGTATTTGAGTAAAGGGTTAAACAACTATCTTTGAATTTTAAAGACGCCTATGTTTGCTGAGTAAGCTTAGTGGTCATTGAAAACAGGTTTAACCCTGTCTCTGTTCTATATTTATTCCAAATTTCAAAACTTACTGATTATTCATGGGCAAAATTGTTATAAAATCAAATATGAAAAGGTGGACCCATTTTAGAAACTAAAGAAACAGATTTATCAAATTCAATTTTAAAATAAACAGAGCAGACCCAGATCAGACGGCTCCTATAGGAGCCGTCTGATCTGGGTTTACTCTGGTTGCAGATGTGAGCCATCTGATCTGGGTCTACATTGTCTGCAGATGCGTGAAAATGTGTTTATATGAAGGAAAGGGTAATAATTATAATAGACAGTAATAAGGTAGCCATGTACATTGTATAAACATTTGCTGAAAATGCTTGACAGTCCGTGTCATGTACATGTACAATGTACATTAAAGTTCGGCTATGCGTATGCAAACGGACAGTGTAATCTCCACAAATGGTCAGCGTGAACTTCGCAGGACAAACATTAAGTAATTGTTTGCATACTTAAACACAGGCCAAACTTTCTCCAGTTCACGACATCCCATGAATACAAACAAATTACACAGTAGCTGTTCTTCCACTATGTGTCAGTAGCTGTTCCAGGCTGATAGGTCAATTATACAAATACTGGTAACCCATTTCTATATTGTAAACAAGAGGGTCATGATGGCCCTTAATCGCTCACCTGTTCATAACAGATTAATGATTTCAATGACAGATTACATAATTTGAAAAATATTGGTAGAAAACCATTAGATGATGCTACATACTAAATATAAAGAGTCTAGACCTTACAGATTTGGAGGAGAAGATATTTTAAAGATTTGCCTATGAAAGACTGTTAAGCCCCAGGGTGGGGCCATTTTTGATCCGGGGTTCATAATTTGAAAATCTTGGTAGGGACTATTAGATAATGCAACATACCAAATATCTAAGGTCTATGCCTTACAAGTTCAGAGAAGACTTTTAAAGATTTTTAAGAGAAGAAGATTTTTTAAAACTTTCCTCTGAAAAGCTGATATGCCCCTGGGCGGGCCATTTTCAACCCAGGAGACATAATTTGAACAACCTTGGTAGAAAACTATTAGATAGCGCTACATACCAAATATTAAAGGTCTCTGCCTTACAGTTTTGAAGAAGAAGATTCTTAAAGCTTTTCATATGAAAAACTGATAAGCCCCAGGGCGGGGCCATTTTTGACCCAGGGGTAATAATTTGAATAATCTTGGTAGAAAACCATTGGATGATGCTACATACCAAATATCAAGGGCCTAGACCTTAAAGTTCTGGAGGAGAAGATTTTTAAAGATTTTCCTATGAAAAACTGATAAGCCCTTGGGCGGGGCCATTTTTGGTCCGGGTCATAATTTGATTAATCTTGGTAGAGGACCATTAAATAATGCTACATACCAAATATCAAAGGTCTATACCTTATAATTTTAGAGAAGAAGATTTTTAAAGATTTTCCTATGAAAAACTGATAAGCCCCGGGGCGGGCCCATTTTTGTCCTGGGGGTCATAATTTGAACAATCTTAGTAGAGGACCATTAGATGATGCTACATACCAAATACTAAAGGTCTATTCCTTACATTTACAGAGAAGAAGATTTTTAAAGATTTTCCTATGAAAAACTGCTAAGCCCCGGGGTGGGGCCATTTTTGGCCCAGGAGTCATAATTTGAACAATCTTAGTAGAGGACCATTAGATCATGCTACATACCAAATATCAAAGGTCTATGCCTTACAGTTTCAGAGAAGAAGATTTTTAAAGATTTTCCTATGAAAAACTGATAAGCCCTGGGGCGGAGCCATTTTTGTCCTGGGGGTCATAATTTGAACAATCTTAGTAGAGGACCATTAGATTATGCTACATACCAAATACCAAAGGTCTATGCCTTACAGTTTCAGAGAAGAAGATTTTTTAAAGATTTTCCTATGAAAAATTGATAAGCCCCGGGGCGGGGCCATTTTTGGCCCAGAGGTCATAATTTGAACAATCTTAGTAGAGGACCATTAGATCATGCTACATACCAAATATCAAAGGTCTATGCCTTACAGTTTCAGAGAAGATGATTTTTAAAGATTTTCCTATGAAAAACTGATAAGCCATGGGGCGGGGCCATTTTTGTCCTGGGGGTCAAAATTTGAACAATCTTAGTAGAGGACTATTAGATCATGCTACATTCCAAATACCAAAGGTCTATGCCTTACAGTTTCAGAGAAGAAGATTTTTAAAGATTTTCCTATGAAAAACTGATAAGCCCAGGGCGGGGCCATTTTTGGCCCAGGGGTCATAATTTGAACAATTTTAGTAGAGGACCATTAGATCATGCTACATACTAAATATCAAAGGTCTATGCCTTACAGTTTCAGAGAAGAAGATTTTTAAAGAGTTTCCTATGAAAAACTGATAAGCCCTGGGGCGGGGCCATTTTGGCCCGGGGGACATAATTTGAACAATCTTTGTAGAGGACCATTACATCATGCTACATACCAAATATCAAAGCTCTTGGCTTTGTAGTTCCAGAGAAGAAGATGTTTAAGTAAATTGTTGACGCCCGCACGTACGCACGACGCACACCGCACGACGCCGGACATAGGATCATCCCAATAGCTCACCTTGGCACTTTGTGCCAGGTGAGCTAAAAAACTGGAAGCGATCTCTATCACTCACTATTTACAACATTGGTAACCAATCTCTATACAGTAAAACCCCTCTAAACTGGAATTCTAGTAGAATAATTTAGACACTTTTAGGCAGGTGGCTGCTTAATGCAGGGTGAAATTCATGCAGAAAGCTCCTAGAGGAGCTTTCTGCATGACTTTCACCCTGCATTAAGCTGCCACCTATCTCCAAGACAGATATTTATACAATATTTAATGTCCTGTTTAGAGAGGTTTTACTGTATTGTACAAATACTGGTAGCCGATCTCTATCAGACTTAGATCTCTATCAGACTTAGACATTCGCTATTTTATTACAACATTTTCCACTCACAAAACTGTAACAAAACCCATCACTCTGAAATTGAACATTTGTAATATTTTCTTAACCCTTAACTCCATAAATACGTCTTTCTAAGCCTATGCAAGCAGCCAAGCATGGTAGACCCAGATCAGATGGCTCCTATAGGAGCAGTCTGATCAGACTCTGCACTGTTTGCTTATGATATAATATACATGTAGGTTATGATTCTGTAAATGGAGTAGACCTAGATCAGACGGCTCCTGTACATTATAGGAGCTGTCTTATTATGACAGGATCTGTTTGCTATGGTATAACATAGATATGATTCTCTAGTTGGTGCCATGGCCAAAAATCCCAGTGTCCATGTACATGACTGTGTTATGATAACAATTTAGATCTAATTTTGGATGATTTGTCCATTTTTTGTCAAAAGCTATTTTCTACTTGTCTGAATGATGAAAACCAACAAAATTTCACTTGTCCGTTGTGGCTTTGGGACAACACATGCATGGAGTAAAGGATCAAACAAACGGTACAGAGTAATGAGAGTATCTATATCTATATAGGTGATTTCCTTTTCAAATTCATCTTGTCATTTTGCCAAGGTAACCTAATCCCAGTCAAAACTTCTGCTTTTAGCACTTTACACCATGAATATTCATGTAAGAAATAATGACAGAATGAATATTGATTAGATTAATTGTTCTAATAGCATATATCGAGGGCTTGGCGCAAAACTATTGTAACTCCTTCACAAAGTGAAGGAGTTACAATAGTTTTGCACCAAGCCCTCGATATGGAAACAGGACTTTTTGACCATGGCAAAAACTGCACAATTATATGGTTTTATATCTACATTGTATAAATATCATAAGCAAACAGAGCAGACCCTGACCAGACGGATCCTACAGGATCTGTAATCTGATCTGAGTCTACTCTGTAATTTGAGGCTTATTTATGGAGTAAAGGGTTAAGAAAAATTTACTCTTTAACAACTACAGAAATAAATACTCTACTAGAAAATTGAAAAAATCATCACTGAACACTTAGGTATCTGTAGTGCACAGAATCTCGTTAATTCTATTTTTAGTAAAGTGAGAAGATTTTTAGGCAAGTGGATGCTTTTAATGCAAGGTGTGAAAAGGTGTTTATATGAAGAAAAGGGTTAAGAGCAGTTTGACCTGGGTCTGCACTATTTGCCAAAGTATTGTCGGAATACTTGGGATAGTTAGAGTACCGGTATATAACTGGCTAGACTTCATACAACCTGAGGGAAAACACTGGTAACAAGTGTCAATTTCAATGAACCTGTCAGGGGTACAATGGTGCGTGTGCATAGCTAGAATTATATATACGTATGTGTTTGTGTTTGTGCATCCCAGTGTTCTATTACACAGGTACAATGTAACAGTATATCACGCATGACGTCTTACCAAGAAAACACTGGAACACTATTTCTTTTTTTTAACAAAAACAAATGTGTCAGTCATTTGATAACAGTGTAGACACAGACCAGAGGGTTTCTATATGATCATGAGCCCTCTGATCAAAGTCTGCACTGCTTGCCATTTGTAACAAATTGGTTGGTTTGCTCATAAAACATTCATAGATGGAGGACTCAAATATATTAATTTAAAATATAAATGGTTAAAATAAAAATAAAAAACCCTTTCCTCCATAGGCTATTTTTAGATCCAACCTTTTTTAATTAATCTACCAACAAGAGTGTTCGGAGGAACACATGTGTCACCTGCTCGCAGCCGACACAAAAACTTATTGTTAATATGAAAAAGGGGAATAACTCAAAAAATATTGATACTAGAGTTGTGGCCCTTGTGCATGACACTTCCTCTCATCATGCTTGTTCCATGTGTGAAATTTGAAAGCTCTATAATGATTAATTTAGAAATGACAGCTAAAAACGGAAAGTGTGACTGACAGACTGACAGACGGACTGACAGACAGATGACGGAAAAGTGATCCCTAAGTGACACACTGCCTCTTGGCAGGTGACACAAAAAGGAGCATTTACTAGGGAAAAGGAAAATTTTAGAAGTGTGTAGTATTGAAACCATTATGATAAATAGAGCATTTGCTCCTCAGCCTCAGCAAATGCTCTATTTATCACAATGGTTTCAAAAAGTGACTTTTACAAAGGCGTAGAAAGGCTTATAATTCATGGAGGAAAGGGGTTAAAATACAAATGGTTACAATACAATATTTAGTTTGAAATGAATTATGTACATATTCATATCATTGGGAGCAGTCTCTAGAGGAGTCATCTGCTTTGTCTAAATCTTTCCCTGTCCTGGTTAACCCTTTCCCTGTCAAATATTCATGTAAGAAATGATAATATCATGAATATTCATTAGCTGAATTTTTATAATAGCATATGTACACACAAATTTTTCGTATTGGTAGAATTTGTAGAGTCAGATCTGTTATAATTTCGTAAGCAAACAGAGCAAACCCTGATCAGACGGCTCCTACATGAGCCATCTGATCTGGGTCTACTATGTTTGCGTTAAAAGGCATTTACACGAAGGAAAGGGTTAATCCAAATAAATTGGGCAATAGATCTAGGTCTCTTGCCTGTATATTAGTATTTTTATGAACCCATGAAATGATTAGATTTGATTCTAAATACCATTAATAAATATGCCTTTTGTGGGCATGACAAATGGACAATTGGATCAGAGGTCGCTAGAGTGAGCGTATTGTGCTTACTAAGGGTTCGGCAGCTCTGGTATTCACTGAGGATCTATAGGTACACAACAGCCTGATTAACCCTTTACCTGCCCAGCATTCATGTAAGAAATAACGACATTAGTATTAATTCGCTGAATATTTATAATGTACTCTTCAAGGGAATTATTTCCTTTGACAAAAAACTGCAAGATCAGATCTATATGTCATATTTAAAGTATACTGAGCAGACCCTGATCAGACGGCTCCCACAGGAGCCGTCTGATCTGGATCTACTCAGTTTGCAAAGACATAAAAAAAGGCTTATTTATGGTGCAATGGATTAAGTACAGTGTCTTCTATTGAGGTATTATCACAGATCTAGTGTGGCTTAACCCTTAAGTGCTCCAATGTTAAAAAAATAATTTCTGCTCAAATTTACATCTAGTGCAATTTTGACTCCTTCGATTCAATCATGCTTTTGAAAAGCTATTGATCGAGTGTCAAACAGCCTGTATCCTGAAGAGAAACCAATTTACTTGGCATCTCATCTGGATCTAAATTGTTTGAAAATACGAACCAGGTCGCGCTAACCTGGGTGAGGGTTTAAATCCTAATTCACATTCCACCTACCCAAAAGTAAACATACATAGTTGACCTATTTGGCAGTGGTGTATCAGGACCATAAACTTACAAATAACTGTTTCAATGGTTTGACAAATTTACATAAGGGCTACAAACAAGTATACAATCCACATATAAGGGTGATCCGGCATAAACTGTAAACCTCTCTACAATGACCATCCTAAATAAGCCTAATTTTGGGTTTTTTAAGACAGGTGGTAGCATTCCCTCATATTGACGCATTTTTAACTTTTAAGTCTCTGTAAAAGCTGCACTGTTCGAAATCATTGTGATAAATAGAGCATTTCGAGGGCTTGGTGCAAAACTATTCTAACTCCTTCACTAAAGTGAAGGAGTTAGAATAGTTTTCCACCAAGCCCTCGATTTGCTCCATAGGAGCAAATGCTCTAGTTATCACAATGGTTTCAAAACTACACAATTCTAAAATTTTCCTTTTCTCAGATCTCTACGTAGTAAATGCTCCTTTCAGGTAGATTAATGCAAAGAGGTTAGATCTAAAAATTATGCCTACGAGGTAATGGGCTAAGCAACCCCTTGCTCTTACAGACTCCCATGTTTATTCCATGAATATTCATGTAAGACATAATGACAGCAGGAATATTAATAAGATTAATTCTTATTTTGACACATGAACACAGGAATGCATTCAATCATTGGCCATGTCAAAAACTGTAGAATCATACAGAGCTACAGATAAAGGTGCGTACCTAAATACTACAAGGCAGTCCAAAGGACAGCTATATCCCCCACCGCCGCCACCTAAATTAAGACATTGACCTGGGTTTTAACGTGGTTGACATTCAACCTTCCATTTGTTAAGAAAATAGGACGCGGAAACAAATATAATGGAAACTGAAGGTAAGAACACGACTTTCAAATGTGACCTTGACCTTGAGCCGACATGACTGCCACATGTGTTCTGCACATCATCTCAATTTGGTTAATATTTGACTCAAATTTTATGAAAATCCTTCAAATGGTTTAGAAGATATGGAGCGGACACGAAATGTAATGGAAATTGAAGATTAAATCACTTGGCCTTCAAATGTGACCTTGACCTTGAGCCGACATGACTGCCACATATGTTCTGCACATAGTCTCAACGTGGTTAACATTTGAGGCAAGTTTCTTGAAAATCCTTCAAGGGGTATAGGAGATAACGAAACTATAATGGAAATTGAAGGTAAGAACACTTTATCTTCAAATGTGACCTTGACCTTGAGCCGACATGACTGCCGCATGGGTTCTGCACATCGTCTCAATTCATTTAACATTTGACTCAAGTTTTATGAAAATCCTTCAAAGGGTTTAGAAGATATGGAGCGGACACGAAACTGTAATGGCAACTGAAGGTTTAAACACTTGACCTTCAAATGTGACCTTGAACTTGAGCCGACATGACTGGCACATGTGTTCTGCACATCGTCTTAATTTGGTTAACATTTGACTCAAGTTTTATGAAAATCCTTCAAATGGTTTAGAAGATATGGAGCGGACACAAAAATGCAATGGAAATTGAAGGTTAAAACCCTTGACCTTCAAATGTGACCTTGACCTTGAGCCGAAATATCTGCCACATATGTTCTGCACATCGTCTCAACTTGGTTAACATTTGAGGCAAGTTTCTTGAAAATCCTTCAAGGGGTATAGGAGATATGGAGCGGACACGAAATTGTTACGGACAGACGGACGGACGTACTAACAAATGGGTAGTTGTGTGACTTTTTCCTTTGATCTTTTCTTGTGTGACTAGTCCCACAAGTAAAACTATTTTTGGCTCTAACTTTGGAATAGAATGATCTGGAAGCTAACCCTTACCCTAACCCTATGTCCCACAACTGGCCAGGTTAATGTCACAAGAAATGGCCAGGTTAATGTCACAAGAGATGGCCAGGTTCATGATTTTACTTGTGCGACTAGTTAGAAAAAGTCACACAACTACCCTTTGGTGAGTGCGGACAGACGGACAGACGGACGGACGGACGGACGGACGAAGGCCATTCCTATAACCCCCCTCCGCTATGCGGTGGGGGATAAAAAAAAAACCTATACTGTGACCACTCTTTAGAATCGTCTCTTCGAGACGATTTTAAAGAGTGGTCATGGTATAGGGTTTGGTGGAGAAATAAAGGAGTTATGCTTGAAAATGTTTAAATTCACGCACCTTATCTGGAGCTCTGATCATATCTATATTATTTCATAAGCAAACAGAGAAGACCCTGACAGGACAGCTACTAATGGAGCCATCTCATCTGGGTCTACTCTGTTTGCAAAGGCGTAGAATGGCATATCTATGGAGTAAAAGGTTAAAAAGGCAGATGTGGAAAATTGTGGTTAGGTACATGATAATGATAATATATTATGTTGTGCACGATGTAACAAACTAAACACTGCTTGCAAACCCTGTCTAAATTCCATACAAAACCTTTGAATACAAGAAGTGGCATATATGCATACATGTAGTTCGGTCCCTGATAATTAAGACAGCTCCTAGAAGGACCCTCTATAGATCATGGTCTGCATGGTCTGCTATTCAAAGTCCTCTTGAAATTTAAACCTTTCATCATGTTGAATGGACTCCATTTATAGCTAAGCAGTGATGGCTCAATCCACTTGTAATATTCAGCATTCCAAAGGTTAATTCATAGTACAGTAAAACCCCGCTAATGCGACCACTTAATAAACAGCCACTGATGTCGTCTAAAGCAGGTGGTTGCTTAATGCAGGACGAAAGTTATGCAGAAAGCTCCTATAGGAGCTTTCTGCATAACTTTCGTCCTGCATTAAGCTACCACCTGCCTCTGCCACCCAGAATTATGCCCCTTTTTGGTGGTCGCATTAGCGGGGTTTTACTGTAATTATACAAAATTATACATCTTACTGACTAGAAATTGCCAATTCCACATTTAACCCTTATTACAACCATCCAATTTCCAACAAGAAAATTACACATTAACCCTTTCCTTCATAAAAACGTGTTTTCATGCATTTTGCAAACAGAGTAGATCCAGATCAGGGTCTGTTCTGTTTGCTTATGATATAATACAGATATGATTCTATAATTTCTGCCATCGCCATGCCATGGCCAAATATTCCTGTGTCCATGTGGTATTGTAACTAATAATCAAATTAATATTGATGATGTCATTATTTCTTACATGGGTATTCATGGAGGAAAGGGTTAAGTAATTATATGGCCTGTCCTTTCTCTATCATATTAAACCAATGTTGTATATAATTCTTATGTTCTTTTACTCCTTTAACAGTTCTGCTTATAGCAAATATAACAATGTTGCTTATAGCAAATATAACAATGTGTAAGCAATAACATAGATTTACAAAAGAGAACAGTTTCTGAGAACATGAATACAAGGTCTCAAATGCACAGTAATTAGGTTAATTATCATCGCTAATTAGCATAATATATAAATTTAGACAAATTATGGTAATGTTAGAGTGTTCAGACTATGTGTGTTATTAAGCAAATTGTAGTGTTGGTCTTTTTATTTACGTCTCAATTCAGAAAAAAATGATAATTTTCTATCAAACCTTACATGGATATGCACGAAGTATGTTATGGTTACAGGTAGTTATTGATTAAGTTCCTTTACCATATGAATAATTACATAAGAAATACAGACAATATATGAATTAATATTACATAGCTGAATTTTTATAACATTTACCAGATTTATAAGGTGAACAGGGAGCAGCTGGTTCAACTAATAATTATCCCTGATGTCATTATTTCTTACATGAATATTCACATATCAGCTACAGATACCAAATACTAAAATTGAAATTTCTCCACCAAACCCTATACTGCGACCACTCTTTAGAAAGACGATTCTAAAGAGTGGTCACAGTAAAGGGTTTAGTGGAGAAATAATTAAGGAGCTAATTATTGAAAATATTTAAATTTACGCATCTTATAAATCTGGACCTCTGTATTCATCATATAAAGAGTGAACTGCAAATTTTTATACATAACCCTTTCCCTTATAAAATACAAACACATTTTCATGCATTTGCAAACAGAGTAGACCCAGAGCAGATGGCTCCTATAGCCGTCTGATATGGGTCTGCTCTGTTTGCTAATGGAATTTGATAGATCTGTTTCTTTAGTTTGTAAAATGGCTACAATGTTCCACCTTCCTTATTTCATTGTAACTATTTTGTCCATGAATTGTCAGTAGGTATTGAAATTTGGAATAAACATAGAACAGGGAAAGGGTTAAAGTACTAAGATCTGTGTTTTTGTGTAAAGCAATAAAGTTCCTAATTAACCAGAAGTACCATCACTATTGGATATCTGTACAGGGTACGTGTGTACAAGTTTATGTGTATTTCAACAAGCTTCTCCAAAACAGCTGTTCAGATACAGTAACGATACCTTAATTACTCAATGTATTCATAACACCCAACAATCTCCCTCCTCCACCTGCATGGCTAAATTTTCAACTTTAACTCTTTCCCTCATATAAACGTCTTTTCACGCATTTGCAAACAGAGTAGACCCCGATCAGACGGCTCCTGTAGGAGCCGTCTGATCAGGATCTGCTCTGTTTGCTAATGAGATTTGATAAATCTGTTTCTTTACTTTTTAAAATGGCTTCAATGTTACACCTTCCATATTTCATTATATCTAGTTTATCCATGAATATTCGGTAGGTATTGAAATTTGTAATAAACACAGAACAGGTTAAGGGTACATTAAGTAGCATATAGTGTACATGCATCCTAATCAAACAGCTCCAATTGAAGAGTTGTCTGTCTGTCTATCTGTCTGAATGCCTAGGGTAATCATCTCACTTCATTCAGCATAACTTCATTTCCATCAGCCAAGAGGAATTTTAAGTAATAATTGATATTGTAATGGAAGTGTTACTGTCTTAATGTATCCATTTGTATGTACAGTAAAACCTCTCTATAACGGCCACAAAATTGTGTTAATCATTTGGTATTAGGGCAGGTGGCCACTTAAAGCAAGGTAAAAGTAAAATAGAATGCTCCTACTAAGGAACGTTCTGTTTTACTTTCACCTTGCTTTAAGCAGCCACCTGCTTCAACACAAAATACTTCATGTAATTTAGTGGCTGTTATATAGAGGTTTTACTGTATTGTACTTTGACTAAAACTGGAGAAATCATGAAAGTTTTTGTTTAACCCTTTCCTTCATTTTTACACATGTATACAGAGTACACCAAGATCAGACGGCTCCTATAGGAGCCGTCTGATCAGGGTCTGCTCTGTTTGCTTATGATATAATAAGAGATATTTTGCCCTAGCAAAAACTGTAGAATTTAGTAGAAGTATATCCATATCATTCCATATATGCAAACAAAGCAGACCTTGCAGGAGTGAGGAGCCATCTGTTTCTACACTGTTTGCAATGACATCTATGGAATAAAGGGTTAACCCTTTCCTCCATAGGCTTTTAGACCCAACCTATTTGAATGAATCTATCAAAAAGGAGCTTTTACTTAGTACTGAAAAGGAAAATGTTATAATTGTTTAGTATAGAAACCATTGTGATAAATAGAGCATTTGCTCCCATGGAGCAAATGCTCTATTTATCAGAATGGTTTAAAGAAGTGACTATTACAGAGGCATAGAAAGGCATGCATTTATGGAGGAAAGGGTTAAGATATTTAAGAAACATTTCTATTGAAGAGTCCTCTAAGACTCGCAACAAATATCAAAGAATTACATTGTCAACATAGAATCTCTAAGGTCATTTTCATAACATTTTTCTTAGAAATTAATTAGCCAAGGATCCCATGGTGGTGACCATTATCATAAAGTTTCAGTTTCTGAAGAATTGATGTGATACTGCAGGATGACAAGTCTGGACAAAACCACATTAACCAATTGACAAACCAATTCAAGCATAACACCCCCCCCCCCCCCCTCCCCCTTCACCACAGATCTCTGTGACTTGTGCAATACCTGTGATAACAAGTTGTAATATTAAGAAAGTTATAGACCTGTAATATTAAGAAAGTAGATAACAAGTAGAAATATTAAGAAAGTAGACCTGTACATAATGAGGGCTATAGAACATTCATAACCCTTAAGGCTTTACTCCATAATATAAATAAATACACCTTTCTATAATATGCCTTTGTAAATAGAGTTGACCCAGATCAGACAGTTCGTGAAGGAGCCATCCGATCAGGGTCTGTTCTGCTTGTTTATGATATAATATAGATATGATTCTATGTAGTTTCTGCCACGGCCAAAAATTGCTTTGTTCATTTGCTATAATAACAATTGATCTAATTAATATTCGTGCAAAGGGTTAAATCACTTAACATCTACCAAAGCCTATGATGTTGATACTCATTAGAGAAACAATCCTAATGAGTACCTACAAGATAACATTTGGCAGAGAAGTATAGAAAACAGTTTAACCCTTTCCTCCAAGAATATTCATGTAAGAAATAATGATGTCATGAATATCAAATAGATTGATTTGTTATAATAGCACATGGATACAGGAATTTTAAGCCATGGCAGGAACGGTAGAATCATATCTATATTATATAAGCAAACAGAGCAGACTCTGATCAGACCATCTGATCTGGGTCTACTCTGTTTGCAAAGGTGTAGAAAGCGCATTTATGGAGTAAAGGGTTACGGCGGTTAGATAGTCCTCTTATCTACAGCTCTGATTATCTCTTTCCTTCATATAAAGGAAAGGATTATTTAAAGTATATTATAGTAATTTTAGTATAAAACATGAACAAATGCTGTCTTAACAGCTCATTGTTGAGACTAACTTGAGGGACAGAAGGCGGTCAGCACAGTGAGCACACTGTCCTACTTTCTACCTTCAGTCTTTCCTATCATTTCTATACCTTCTGTATCTGTATCTATACGTCGTAGAATCCTATATAGGCTTTTACACGACTAGTGAGAAGAGTCACCATTATTATTGCCGATGATCTCGTAGGGCTGTCTTGAAAGCCTCTACGGAATCAGCATGCACCTTTTCTTTTACCATACTGTTCCAAAACTTAATAGTCAATTTTGATGGAGTTTTATATCTTCATTAAGAGAAAATTGGAGCATAACTGAAGTTGTCATTTAATCCACAATGTATGGCCTAATGGTTCTACTCAAGATCTTTTGCAAATTAATATAATCTATGTGTAATAGAAAGCTTAATATATGAAAAAGTGTTTACAAGGAAAATATTAGGCTACTAAGCACAACATGTGTACATATGCTTAAAATATGGGAGAAATTGCCATATATGTGCTTAGTGACATATATTTTCTTTTAGACCCATTTTTATATAGTTTTCCCCTTTAAGGCTTTTTTGGTGAGTCTGTTGTAGAAATCACATAGAAACTACAGTAGTAATAACTGACAAAAACAACAAAACTTTGTCTACTTTTCATCTAGGTTTGATTCAATGAATTGTTATCTTTATAGAAATAACATGCTGTGCACTTGATTTCTGTAATCTTGTTTAACGTTTACAACTAAAATCAGCGAAAATGGAAAAGTTCGTATTAATTTTCATTTCTTTCATAGTTTATTAGTCATAAATCAAGCACTGCGTCTTTGCCCATCATCATCAACTTCATGTAAACTTGAGGGAGCAGTCGGCAAGAATAGACAGAATTTGCACAACACACGTCGATAGATGCCGACGTACAATTGAAAATTGATCACAAGAAATCAACAAGAAGTTTATAACCTTTCATCTGAAATAAAAAGTATTTCCCCACTGATCGTTTAATAAGAGAAAAGTAAGAAATTCCATAAATTCTCAACTTACGAAAGTTCAGCTCGCCATGTTCAGACAGCACTGACTATTCTTGCTCTTCATCACGAAAGAGTCGAGAAAACAGCGAGGGGTCGTCTCAAGTGTTAAATGACCTTTCAAAACGAAGACCTACCTGAGTTGTCTCCCGTGAATAAATGTACAGCTGTATGGACCTTTGTAAAGTTTGAATCCAAATAAGGAACTGAATAACTAGGTGTCTCATCAGAATTAAAACTGTTTTTGATAATCATAATAATATCTATAGAGAAAATGAGACCTTGTGCAATTAACCCTTTCCTTCATAAATATGCCTTTCTACGCCTCTGTAAAAGTCACTTTATGAAACCATTGTGATAAATAGAGCATTTGCTCCTATAGGAGCAAATGCTCTATTTATCACAATGGTTTCAAACTACAAAATTCTAAAAAAAATCCTTTTCTCTAGTTAATGCTACTTTTCGGTAGATTCATTCAAAGAAGTTGGGTCTAAAATTAGCCTATGGATGAAAGGGTTAATAACTTAATACACATCAATAAAACAACATAAATCCTATATAATATGTATCCATTAAATAAAGAAATATAGGTTATTCAAAACACATGCGGTAGCTTAATGCAGACTGAAAGCAATGCAGAAAGATACCCTATGAGCTTTCTGAATTGCTTCTGAATTGAGCAACCACCTGTGTACAAAATACAAGCTCCTTTTAAAAAATGTTTGCAATTGCAAACAGAGATGACAAAGATCATATAGCTCCAATAGGAGCTGTCTAATCAGGATCTGCTCTGTTTGCTTAAATGTACCAACTTGCATATTTCATTACAACTATTTTGTACATGAATATTCAGTAGGTATTGAAATTTGAAATAAACATAGAACAGGGAAAGGGTTAAATTTACATTCACGAGATATTTATATGGTTAACCAGTTTAATGTAGGAAATGCGAACTGTCATTTTTTAAATGATTTGCAAAAAGATAGAACCAGATAAGAGGGTTCCTAGGAGCCCTCTAATCAGGGTTTTCAGTGTTTTTCTTTCATTTTAACCCTTTACATGATACTTTGCCATTTAGCGCCTTTGCAGAGTAGACCCAGGCCCCATTTCATGAACAAGCAAGTAAGTAACAGCTCAACTGATCCTGTTATTTCAAAATTGTGTAATTGATAGGTATACTTTTGACTCCAAATGTAAGTCTATACATGTATTTCCTAAATTAACCCATTACATCATAGGCTATTTTTAGATCCAACCACTTTGAATAAATCTACCGAAAAGGAGCATCAACTAGAGAAAAGGAATTTTTTAGAATTTTGTAGTTTAAAACCATTGTGATAAATAGAGCATTTGCTCCTATAGGAGCAAATGCTCTATTTATCACAATGGTTTCACAAAGAGACTTTTACAGAGTCGTCAAAAGTCGTCAATATGAGGGAATGGGTTAATACTTTGTACAGGGTGTTCTTAACCCTCACTGTGTGGGACATGAGTTACTAATGTCCTTTGCAAACAGTGTAGACCCAGATGAGAGGGCTCCTAGAGGAGCCCTCTCATCTAGGTCTGTACTGTTTGTTATGTTACACTTTTCTTCAGAAAATCCCTTAATATTCACGATAAGCTTGACCCGTTTGAATTTTGGAATAGTCCATTTGAAAACTCATTGTAGTAAGGGTTAATAATACTCAATTTAAATCAGTAATAATGTAATAATGAAAGTTGATATGTGCCCCCTCAACGATTTCAAGTATTTGCTAAAGTACATTTCAAGTTATAAAACTATATTTTATGCAAATTATTGTATTTGAACATAAGAAATAGGTGGGTATGTTTGTTTCTAACAGGGTTTTAAGTCGCTTTAACAGTTTTTCAGTCATATCACTATACACTATATTACAGCAACCTGCCTAAATTGTTTTCAATTCTGTTTTACTAAAGGTTCGAATAAGCATGGTTTTACTGTACTGAAGACTATACAGACACTTAACTCATTCTCTCCTAGACTATTTTCTTTGTGTTAATCTACCGAAAAGGAGCATTAACTAGAGGTCTTTGTCACAAAAATGGATATCTCCCCTCCTCCCCACCCCCCTACCCCACACATACACACACTGCGACATATCGTCACATTTCTATACATGAGAACTCTACCGTACAAGATGTGTGACTGACATAATGAAATGTCATTCCAATAGCATCAGTAGAACAGAAGTTATTGATCAGACAAAAATGTAACAAAGAGCAATAACTCCAAAAGTATTGAAGCCAGAGTTATGGCCCTTGTTCATGATACTTTCTCTCATCATGCTCTTTCCATGAATGAACTTTCAATACAATGGCATGAGCAATGTAGGAGTCATCGTCCGGACAAGAAAGCGTTAAACAAATGTACAAGGGGCAATAATTCTCAATTTATTGAAGCCAGAGTTATGGAACTGATGCATGACACTTTCTCTTATCATGATCTTTCCATGTATGAAGTTTGACTCAAATGGCATGTGTCATATAGGAGTTATCGTCCAGACAAAAAAGTGTGAATTTTTTTACAAGGGGCAATAACTCCAATATTAGTGAAGCCAGAGTTATGGACTTTAAGCATGACACTTCCTCTCATCATGATCTTTCCATGTATGAAGTTTCAATCAAATGGCATAAGCCATATAGGAGTTATCATCCGGACAAAAAATTGTGAAATTTTTTTACAAGGGGCAATAACTCCAATATTAGTGAAGCCAGAGTTATGGACATTGTGCATGACACTTCCTCTTATCATGATCTTTCCATATATGAAGTTTCAATCCAATGGCATGAGCCATGTAGGAGTTATCATCCCGACAAAAAAAGTGTGAACTTATTTTACAAGGGGCAATAACTCCTATATTAGTGAAGACAGAGTTATGGACATTGTGCATGACACTTCCTCTCACTATGCTCTTTCCATATATGAAGTTTCAATCAACTGGCATCAGGCATATTGAAGTTATCATCCGGACAAGAAGTGTGATGGTCAGACGTGTGCGATCGAAAAGAGACTGGGGGCCTTTTCAGTGGTTGACAGGTATACTATGGGCCATTTTACAGCAAAGGGCCATGGCCCCGTTACAATGGTTCACCTTCCATATTTCGTGATAACTATTTTGTCCCTGACTATTCAGTAGGTATTGAATTTTGGAATAAACATAGAACTGGGAAAGGATTAAGTAAAACAATCCCTTTCAAATTTTACCATACAGTGCTCCCTCTCTACAACAACACCCTTTGGGATACGAAGATTGTATGTGTTGTTCAGAGGGAGTTGTTATAGGGAGGGAAAATCAAACATAACTAGAGGTTTTTGTCAAAAAAACGGATGTCTCCCCTCTAATAAAAACAATATGTAAAGGGAAATCACTAAAAATGTTATGGTCTTGATGAATGATACTTCCCCTCATTATGCGTTTTCCACACTACATTTTTCAAGAAGAAAATGATAACAGCTAATAACTCCAAAAATACTGATACCAGATTTATGGCCCTTGTGCATGACACTTACTTTCATCATGCTCTTTCCAAAAATAAAATGTCATTCCAATAGCATCAGTCGAACAGGAGTTATTGATCGGCCAAAAAATGTAACAAAGGGCAATAACTCCAAAAGTATTGAAGCCAGAATTATGGCCCTTGTTCATGACACTTTCTCTCATCATGCTCTTTCCATGTATGAAGTTTCAATACGATGGCAAGAGCCATGTAGGAGTTATCGTCCGGACAAGAAAGAATTAAACAAATGTACAAGGGGCAATAACTCTAAATTTATTGAAGCTCGAGTTAAGGATCTTATGCATGACACTTTCTCTTATTATGATCGTTCCATGTATGAAGTTTCACTCCAATGGCATGTGTCACATAGGAGTAATCATCTGGACAAAAAATTGTGATTGTTTTTACAAAGGGCAATAACTCCAATATTAGTGAAGCCAGAGTTATGGACCTTGTGCATGACACTTCCTCTCGTTATGATCTTTCCATATATGAAGTTTCAATCCAATGGCATGAGCCATATAGAAGTTATCGTCCGGACAAAAAAGTGTGATTTTTTTTACAAAGGGCAATAACTCCAATATTAGTGAAGCAAGAGTTATGGACCTTGTGCATGACACTTCCTCTCGTTATGATCTTTCCATATATGAAGTTTCAATCCAATGGCATGAGCCATATAGAAGTTATTGTCCGGACAAAAAATTATGATATTTTTTACAAAGGGCAATAACTCCAATATTAGTGAAGCCAGAGTTATGGACCTTGTGCATGACACTTCCTCTCATTATGCTCTTTCCATATATGAAGTTTCAATCAACTGGCATCAGGCATATTGAAGTTATCGTCCGGACAAAAAATTATGATATTTTTTACAAAGGGCAATAACTCCAATATTAGTGAAGCCAGAGTTATGGACCTTGTGCATGACACTTCCTCTTGTCATGATCTTTCCATATATGAAGTTTCAATCCAATGGCATGAGCCATATAGGAGTTATCGTCCGGACAAAAAAGTGTGATTTTTTTTTACAAAGGGCAATAACTCCAATATTAGTGAAGCCAGAGTTATGGACCTTGTGCATGACACTTCCTCTCATTATGCTCTTTCCATATATGAAGTTTCAATCAACTGGCATCAGGCATATTGAAGTTATCGTCCGGACAAAAAGTGTGACAGACAGACGGACAGACGGGCAGACAGACAACTCTCACAAAAACAATATGTCTCCCCCATATAAATATGGGGGGAGACATAATTAGCTTGTTTGCAGATCCCCAGATAAGGTGTATTTCGAGAACTAAAATCGTTATGCCTCTATGAAACCCCATGTTGTGACCACGCTTTAGAATCGTCACAAAGTGACGATTCTAAAGAGTGGTCACAACATAGGGTTTGATGGAGGCATAAAGAAAATACGATGGAAAAAAGTTGTTTCTGGAACCTTATTATTTCGGAAACAGTGACATGCGTTGTTGTAAGGAGGGAATCGTTATTGAGAGGGCCGTTGTGGGGAGGGAGCACTGTATAAAAAATTAACTAAATGAATATTCATGAAGTGATCAATTTGTGCATAAATGTTCATCAGGGAAAGGGTTAAACACAGATGGGGCGTTCCATATTGACTAGTCAGTATTCACAGGTATATTTGGTATTTATTCTTTAACCCATTCCCATTTAAGGTATTTTTAGACCCAACCTCTTTTAATAAATCCACTGAAAAGGAGCATTTATTAGAACAAAGGAAAGTTTTAGAGTTGTTTAGATTGGGAACCATCGTGATAAATAGAGTATTTTTATCACAATGGTTTCAAAATATGACCTTTACAGAACTGAAGTGTCAAAAAGCAACAATATCGGGGAATGGGTTGGATACTGGGAAAGAAACAAAACCACTCCTGATACAAATGTATTATTTTATTGTGCCATTATTGCATCAATAAAATTTACAATTAGCAAGACAATTAATACAAAACTAGCCATACAACTTGTAACAAAGCTAGACAGCTGAGATATAGACATTCTATACCAGAAACCAACCTACTTATGCAGATTATAAAAGAAAAAAAACTCTTCTAATAAATATCAAAATAAATACAAAGTATATGTACTCTGAAAATATGTAAATGAGACTCGTTTGCAGTTGAACTATGATACCTCGAACTTGGAAAACTCGAACTTTGGGATAGCTCGAAGTAAAAGTTCGATCCTCCCAAAATTTACAATACAGAATTGTTCTAAAATGTTTCACTAAGCACATCTAGAAACAAATGTGACAGCTTAGTGCAGGTCGAAAGTACAGTAGCTTTCAGCTTTACTTGACACCTGCATTAAGCTATGAACTTGAGAAATTGTTCAGATTAGAAATCAGATGACTCGATTCTGTTATCTCGAAGTCATTATATGGTTCCTAGGATTTCGAGATATCAAAGTTCAACTATATATCAAACACTTTCCACACCAGCCACAGTGTAAGATTACTGTGATCAGACTTTGCACACAGTTTATTGGACGGCAAAAAGGACATCTGTAGATCAATGTATTATATGGCATTTTCTAAGACTCTAATCTATCTAACATATAAATAAGTACATGCATACTCATTTTTTAACTGTTACTATTGATAAGTTATTGACATTCATTGTTGTTGGGCATATACTGAGAGTTTTAAAATACAACCACTATCACTATAAAACTTTTGAATGATAGACCGCAAATTAAAACAAATCTCTGTAACAACAAATGTTTACAAAACTTGAAAAGACATAACAACAGCCATACAGAATCAACCCCACAAATGAATGAATGGAAAACACAGATGACACTGTGCCTCCGTGTCAGGCAGTTTGAATTCAAACATCATGTTAGCACATGTACATCTTGGGCTTGTACATCCCAATAATACATAAGCTTTTATTTCTTAAGTCTTACTTCATAGATACTTCTTTGAAAACCTTGCAAACAGAGATGACCCAGTTGAGACAGCTCATGTAGGAACTGCCTGATCTGGGTCTGTTCTGTTTGCTTTTATGTTAACCCATTCCCTCATAATGACGCCTTTTGATGCCTCTGCAAAAGTCACCTGTTGAAACCATTGTGATAAATTGAGCATTTGCTCCTATAGGAGCAAATGCTCTATTTATCACAATCATTTCAAACTATAAAATTCTAAAAGTTTCCTTTTCTCTAGTTAATGCTCCTTTTCGATAGATATATTCAAAGAGGTTGAATCTAAAAATAGCCTATGAGGTAATGAGTTAAAGATGCTCTACTTTATGCCATGGTAGAAAAAATTCCTTGTTTTGTATTTTTAATACAAGGGTTAAAAGAATAAAAAGCTGTTACCGACAGAATATTTCATAAAGATTAAGAAGTAATATACATGTACATGTACTTCATAACTTTGAGTACACATGGAAAAAGCCATTTCACTAAGAGTAAGCCCCAAGTTATTTCTTGTACAGAGACGACAATGTCCTGCATGATATGTTATGTCACATACAGATCAATTTTGGCAGCAAAGAACCTACATGTGTATATATTAATTAATGTAAAAACCAATAAATAGAGTATCACAAATCTAGACTACTAGATAAAACACACTCATCAATGAGGATATGATTTCTAAACTTTTAACCCTAATACAGAACAACAGATAAATGTGCGTACTCAGATACTAAAATCGTTATTTCTCCACCAAACCCTATGTTGTGACCACTCTTTAGAATCGTCTCGAAGAGACGGTTCTACAGAGTGGTCACAACATAAGGTTTAGTGGAAAAATATAGAAGTTATTCTTAAAGATGTTTTAATTTACGCATCTTATCTGGACCTCTGCAAATATGATAAATGATAAACTTGTCTAAACTGAAACTTGGGACCCATCCATTTGTACATGTGAGGGGCTCCTGCTAAATAAATGAATGAAAACCTTTGATATTGTATAGCAAACAGTGAAGACCTGAAGAAAGGGATTCTGAGGTAACACTCTCATCTTGATCTACTCTGTTTGTCTATGTTCCATCATACATGTATAGGATTGCGGAAGTCTACGGGGGAATAAGTAAATGTTTTACGATTAAACTAACGCAAGTACTGCATCAAGTTTACAATAAATTAGCGATGATACTTTATGTCAATATATCATAAATGATGGTGAAAAAGACATTTTCATAATGGAGTTGAAATGCCATGTATAAATGCAAGGCTCATCAATGGTGACATTTGCATGTAACTTAATTCAATGTACAGTAAAAACCTCTCTAAACCGAAATTCTATTATAGAAGAATTTAGATACTTAGGAGGAGTAACCTAAAGGAGCTTTCTGCATGACTTTCACACTGCATTAAGCTGCCACCTATCTCCAAGATCGATATTTATACAAAATTGAAAGTCCGATTTACAGAGGTTTTACTGTATCAGCAGCCTGTCAGGATACTGACACATGAAACATTGGTTAATTTGCTTCGTTTGCTTAACCCTTTACATCATAGAGACCCCTTTTGCAAACAGAGTACCAGAGCTACAGATAAAGGTGCGTACTCAAATACTAAAATCGTCATTTCTCCACCAACACCTACTTCTACTTCGTAATCGGCCGCCTTCAACTAGATGAAGATTACACCTATGTTGTGACCACTCTTTAGAATCGTCTCAAAGAGACGATTCTAAAGAGTGGTCACAGCATAGGGGTTGGTGGAGAAATAAAGAAGTTTTTCTTGAAAATGTTTTAATTTAGGCATCTTATCTGGAGTACACACAGATCTAATGGAGATGGCTACTGTAGGAGCTGTCTCATGATCAGAGCCTGCTCTGTATGCTTATGCAATAAACTAATAAATTGTACTAAAACTATATATACAGTACACAGAGATCAAGATAAGATAAGATGCATACAATAAACTATGTTCAAGAAAAACTTCTTTATTTCTCCACCAAACCCAATGTTGTGACCACTCATCAGAATCGTCTTTTCGAGACGATTCTAGAGTGGTCACAACATAGGGTTATGGGAGAAATGACGATGTTAGTATTTGAGTACGCACCTTTATCTGTAGCTCTGTATACAATATATATATATACAATATACATATAAGCAAATAAAGCTAGCCTTGATCAGACAGCTCATATAGGAGCAATCTGATCTGGGTCTACTCTGAAAGATCCTTACAAAGTTGTGATAATGAATAGAGGATCAAACATGGTTTCAAACTGTTGGCTATCCCAGAAGTGTCAAACAGTCATGCAAATTATTTCATTTTTGAGATTTAATTCATTGACACTCATAAGTGACTTATTATCAACAAAATATCACAAAATGTAAAGACATTAAATATTTTTTACCTACATGTACCTATACTATTCACCTTAACAAGGGGTTCACATTATCCTGACATGCTTATAATGTCAATAATCTTTATTTGTCAAAAGTGGTGTGACCGTGTCAATACATCATCATCTAAGTCTGACATTAGTGGTACAGTAAAACCTCTCTATAACGGCCACTAAATTACATAAAGTATTTTGTGTTAAAGGCAGGTGGCTGCTTAAAGCAAGGTGAAAGTAAAACAGAATGCTCCTATTGGAGCGTTTTGTTTTACTTTCACCTTGCTTTAAGCAGCCACCTGATCAACAACTAATTAACACAATTTAGTGGCCGTTATAGAGAGGTTTTACTGTAGCAACCACTACAATGTAACTTCAAACCTAATCATGGTACACGTATGTCCATTACTGTCTGATAAAAAACATGTTCATCAGTGAAAACTTGTCACATTATTGTGACTCCATGTGAGGTTGGTTATCTGGGTGCAGACACTAGACCTAGCTCTCTATGTTACTATATATAGATTTCATAAGTGACTACCAAATTTACCCTAAATATTCCACCAGACAAATTTAACCATATACTTAATAAATACGCCTTTGCAAACAGAGTAGACCAAGATCAGATGGCTCCTGTAGGAGCCATCTGATCAGGGTCTGCTTTGTTTGCTTATGAAATAATATAGATATGATTCTACAGTTTATGCCATGGTCAAAAATTCCTTTGTTCATAATTGTCATTAAAAAACCCATTTAATTATTATTCATATATTCATGATTTCTTAATAATTATTTCATGGAGTAAAGGGTTAATATGCAAATAGTGTAGATCAAGATCAGACTGTCTCTGAAGAAGCAGTTCGATCAAGATCCTCACTAGTTCCTATTCCATTAGTTTCAGCTTTACAACGTGGTGGAATAGGCATACATACTATTTGTCTGAATATTTTAGGTAAATATAGTATTTAATAACATTTACACTACAGAATAATACTGAAAAACAAATACAAGTACATATACCGAATATATCACAGTCAACATGTGCTGCCTCTGGCCTTAACCTGTACACTGCTACCGGTGAATTCATATTATATTTGCAAACAGTTTCGATCCGGATCAGATGAAGAGTAATGCTGTCCTCTCTTCTGATTTAAAACTATTTGACAATACGATGGTAGTTTTGCAAAGACAACAAAGCTTGTTTTTTTTTAAAAATACGAGACACAAATTGAGCTAACGACAATACGCTCATTGTGATATAGGTTAATAGCACAGAAACAACAACAACAACAACATAATGTGGATCAAAAGTTGTAGACTCTTGAGACATTATCAGATCTGAATCTGAATAAATAATCCAGATAATAGCCATGAGATAAAAACAGCAGCAGATAAGATGCATACTTATCTATCAATTCTTTACTCAATTAAACCTTATCTTGTTGCTACTCATTAGAAACGCCTCTCCAAGACAATTCTGATGACTAGCAACAAGATGGGCTTTTGTGGAGAAATATAAAAAAAATAATTTATTTAGATTTCAAAAATATGTCTTTTAACTACAGTTCTAATAGAAACTTCAACAAATCATACATACAGTAAATTCCCTCTAAACTGGAATTCTACTAGAGAAGAATTTAGATACTTTTAGTCAGGTGGCTGCTTAATGCAGGGTGAAAGTCATGCAGAAAGCTCCTAGAGGAGTTTTCTGCATGACTTTCACCCTGTATTAAGCTGCCACCTGTCTCCAAGACCGATATTCATACTAGATTTAACATCCGGTACAGAGGGGTTTTGCTGTTCAAGAAAAGTTTACAGGTTTTGTGATAATCAGTGTAATACAAGGGTTAACACATATATGTAGCATTTATTTTGTACCCTGTAACCTACAATTTTTAGCTCTCATTTACTGAACCCTTTACTCCACAGATATGCCTTTGCAAATAGTGTAGACCCAGATCAGGCAGCTCCTGACGGAGGCGTCTCACCAGGGTCTTTTCTGTTTGCTTATAGAATCATAGAGATATGATTCTACAGTTTTTGCCAGTGTCAAAACTTCTCTTGTACCTATGCCATTATAAAACTTATTAAGTTAATTAGTAGTAATATATACATTACTTCTTACATGAATATTCAAAGAGCAAAGGGTTAAACTGCAACATGATACAAAGAAATCTGAGAGAGTCCAATCCCCTTAAAGCTTTTACCATATTAGTAATACAGTATGGGATGAACTGCTGTTACAATGAAATGAAAACAGGAAAATACAATACATGATGTATAACCCTTGAAACTCGTCAATGATTTTTACAGTTGAAATCATGATTTGCCAGACTCTATACATACTGATACTTTGACTGAATCATGGATAAATGGAAACAATTCTAGACAAGCCAGACTACTTGATATTGGAAAAGCAATAATACAATTAACAACTGAGTCTGAATCTTATTCCCTAATTATCTTAAGAATTTGTAATAGATACAGTACGAGTCTTACTACCAAAGTGTCTTCTTACAACCGTTATCAGGACAGTTTGTTCGCATGACCGAAGACGTGTCCGAGGCGTAGCCTTTGCAAACAGAGTAAACCCAGATCAGACGGCTCCTATAAGAGCCATCTAATCAGGGTCTGCTCTGTTTGCTTATGAAATATAGCATACATCTGATTCTACAGTTTCTGCCATGGCTGAACATTCCTGTGTGCATGTGTCATTATAAAACTTAAATTAATTACTATTCCTGATGGCATTACTTCTTACATGAATAGTCCTGGAGTAAAGGGTTAAAGTTATCAAAATGTGTTTACAAATGCATGGTGAGGGCAGTCTTAATACTATAGGTAACTCAGGACATATAAAATTCAGGAAATGGAATGACTCTTTTGACTGTAAGAGTATATACATTTAATCACAACTTGTGTAAAATTTTATTGTAAATTCATAAATAGAGCTCAAGTATAACTCCTATAAAAGTTAACCCTTTCCCTCATACAAGTTTTTTCCGCATACAAATTTTTCATGCCTTTGCAAACAGAGTAAACCCAGATCAGATTACTCCTGTATGAGCCGTCTGACCAAGGTCTGCTCTGTTTGCATATTTAATTATATTAGATCTGACTCTCTAGTTTCTACCAATACCAAAACATCCTGTATAAATATACCGTTATAAAAATCCAGCTAATAAATATTCATGATGTATTTATTTCTTACATAAACAATCAACAGGAAAAGGGTTTAATCATCTATGATGCTTTTAGAAAAACCAGTTTATAAAACATAAAAATTGTATACACCACAGGGAATGTACTTGTTGAATAAAAGGAATGTATTTGTAAAATAACTATATGTAAGAGGACGGAAAAAACTCACCCTACAAAAAAATTCTGATAAAATAAAAATACCAAAGTACATATACAACAAATATGTCAATAGTAATATCACTGTAACGGCTCAAAACAAATCCTGGTATACACACAAACAAGCACTGCCATTAATAACCTCTGTACAGGTTTATGTCATAACCTCTATACAGGAGAAATGTAAGCCTTAACCTCTGTACAGGTTGATTGTAAGTCTTAACCTCTGTACAGGTCAATGCCTTAACCTCTATACAGGTCGATTGTAAGTCTTAACCTCTGTACAGGTGAATGCCTTAACCTCTGTATGGGTTAATGCCTTAAACCTCTGTATAGGTCAATGCCTTAACCTCTTTACAGGTGAATGCCTTAACCTCTGTATGGGTTAATGCTTTAAGCCCTGTACAGGTCAACTGTAAGCCGTAAAGTCTGTACAGATAATTATTGTAAGTCATCTGGTTTAAGGTTCTAACAATAAACAAATAAACTTCAATCTTTCAGAATAAACATAATCTGTACAGAAGTCATACTGAAGAAATCCAACAAATCATTAATTCTGTATCATAAACAACCATATATCCATTCATTTGCCATATCTCCATTAGGCTGGTACCAGTCTATAAAACTGGTATCCATGATTAAGACTGGGCAAGTGTTCAACTCTTGTCCAGCCCAGGGTCTTCTAGGTTCCAACATCCAGCATCATGCACACATTTACATTATTATTTACATAATACATCCACAACTCTCAGACTGACTAAACTATTGTGACATCTCCATCTGCACGTTTTTGTTATATCACTGTTTCATGGTCAATTTGATCACAATATACTCTCATCTATAGACTTTCTCTTCATAAACCTTTTCTCAAAATCTTCATCTGTCATGGACATAGGGGCCATGGACTCATTGTGACCTTTGGGCAGTCTGGAGGGTGGGGTTTGTGAGCGCCGGGCAGGGCTACGGCTGGGAGTTGTCGACATGCGCACACGGTTGTTCTTGGTTGGTCCTGGAGAGCGGCTACGAGTTCGTGCTCGGGCTGGAGATCTGCTACGCCCGGGGGATTTACTACGACCAGGTGATTTTCCTACATTATCCAAATTCTTCTCAAGTTCAGCAATCTGTAAATTAATCAATATATATTATATACTTAACAATGGTAGTGATCTCACTGTTACAGTCTTGTTGAGCAAAATCTTTATTGTACTTACAAGAATGAACTCTCTATAAAGACTGCTTAATGACTAAACATGGGGTTTCATATGAGTAGGTGGGTGCTTAACCCTTTCCCGAATACAAACACTTTTTCATGACTTTGCAAACTGAGTAGAACCAGATCAAATGGCTCCTGTAGGAGCTGTCTGATCAGGGGCTGCTATGTTTGCTTATGAAATTATAATAGATCTGACTACACCCTCTACAAGTCCCAAATACTCTTATGCACATATGCCTTTATAAACAAGAGCGCCGCAAGCGGATGCGAACGCTCGTCTGTTATCATTTTGTTATGTGTGCATAGGCCTTGTCAAGATGAACATGCATACCAAAAATGAAGGTTGTAAATGAAAAATTGAAGAAGTTATGGTCAAAGTTAAGATTTTGGACGACGGCAACGACGCGGACGCCGGAGTTATGACAATAGCTTGTGATTTCTTCGAAACAGAGAAGCTAAAAATCAGCTAATAAATATTCACGATCTCAGCATTTCTTACATGAATATTATACAGGGATGGATTAAACAAGAGTTAAAATTGATTGCACGGCAACTCTAATGAAGACAATGACAAACATAAAACTGCCACGAAAATACTTTGACACTTTCTCTTTGAAAACTGAAGAGTAGCAAAAACCTTCATACCTGATAGTTGCTGAGATTAGCCACCTTGATTTCATTCTGTAGTGCTTTCATGGTCTGTTGTAACCTGTCAGTAGATTGAAAATACTGTATAAATATATATTGTTTTAAAAGCTTTTAACTCTTTCCTTCATATAAACGCCTTTTCACGCATTTGCAAATCAGGAGCCATCTGATCAGGGTCTGCTCTGTTTGCTTATGGAATTATATGGATGTGATTCTACAATTTCTGGCCAGTTAAAAATATCCTAAATTCATGTATCATTATAAAAATTCAGCTAATAAATATTCATGATGTCATTACTTTTTTATATGAATATTGAACAGGCAAAGGTTAACAAAATATACATCATACACAAAATAATGTGTTTTCTTACAACTGAAGAAACTGTGCATTTACTTCAACCCTTTGCATGATGAATATTCATGTCAGAAAAATAATGACATCATGATTTTTTATTAGCTGAACTTTTGTAACAGCCTATGAACACAGGAAGTTTTGGGCTTGGCAGAAACTGTAGAATCAGATCTGTATCATTCCACCAGCAAACAGAGTAGACACTGATCAGACAGTTCCTACAGGAGCCATCTGATTTGAGTCTACTGTTTGCAAAGGCATGAAAACTTGTCTCTACGTTTATTCCAAATT
The DNA here is from genome assembly GCA_963576725.1 of Azorinus chamasolen. Taxonomy (NCBI): domain Eukaryota; kingdom Metazoa; phylum Mollusca; class Bivalvia; order Cardiida; family Solecurtidae; genus Azorinus; species Azorinus chamasolen. The sequence goes on along the minus strand of OY755235.1, from coordinate 105,345,168 downwards.
CAATACCTACTGAATATTCATGGACATTAAATAGTCATAATGAAATATGGAAGGTGGAACATTATAGCCATTTTGGAAAGTAATAAACCCCAAGATCTTTCAAATTCCATTAATAGCAAACAGATCAGACCCTGATCAGACAACTCCTATAGGAGCTGTCTGATCTGGGTCTACTCTGTTTGCAAATGTTTGAAAACACGTTTATGGGAAGGAAATGGTTAAATAGTTAGGACCAAAAATTATATTACAGCAAAGTTAAAATCAACCATCAAGTATATTGTACAACAACTTGCAGAATTACTTTTCTAAAACAAGTTTAACAACAACAAGATGTGTTTGTGAAACACTATGCCCCCTCATATATTTGACCTTTGACCTTGAAGGATGACCTTGACCTTGACATGTCACCCCTCAAAATGTGCAGCCTCATGAGATACACAAGCATGCCAAATATCAAGTCTCTATCTCTACTGGTCCAAAAGTTATGGCCAATGTTAAAGTCGGTGATTTGACCCATATATTTGACCTCTGACCTTGAAGGATGACCTTGACCTTGACACGTCACCCCTCAAAATGTGCGGCTTTATGAGATACATATGTATGCCAAATATCAAGTCTCTATCTATACTGGCTCAAAAGTTATGACCAATGTTAAAGTTGCTGACAAACAAACAGACAAACAGACAAACAGACAAACAAACAAACAGACAGGGCAAAAACAATATGCCCCCGACTATCGTCAATGGGGGCATAAAAAGTCCTGTTATAATATCCATAATGTTGACCTACCTTAAATACCTTTCCTCTATCTTGTTCTTTTCTTTGTCCTGAAAGAGATGAAAACAGCATAAATGCCAGATAACCATGTCATCAACTAACCCAATCATCTAGAATTGAACCAGAGCATGTAGATATGTTCAAACAATCATTCTCTTTCTTAAAGCCTTTATATGATAAAGATGCCTTTGAAAACAGAGCAGACCCAGATTGGAGCCATTTGATCAGGGTCCTCTGCTTTGTTTGATGATGGAATTATATAGATCTGAGTCTATAGTTTCTTTCATGGCTATTAAGTTGTGTGTTTATCCTATTCCCTCATATTGACGCCTTTTGAAGCCTCTGCAAAAGTCACCTGTTGAAACCATTGTGATAAAAAGAGCATTTGCTCCATTAGGAGCAAATGTTCTATTTATCACAATGGTTTCAAACTACAAACTTCTAAAATTTTCCTTTTCTCTAGTTAATGCTCCTTTTCGGTAGATTTATTCAAAGTGGTTTGATCTAAAAATAGTCTATGAGGTAATGGGTTATATACATGTACCTTTATTAAACTTCAGCTAATTAACACTTTGCTCCATGAATATTTATGTAAGAAATAATGATGTCATGAATATAAATTAGATTAATTTGTTATAATAGCACATGGACACAGGATCTTTTTGGCCATGGTAGGAACTTTAGAATCATATCTATATTATATCATAAGCAAACAGAACAGACCCTGATCAGACGGCTCCTATAGGAGCCGTCTGATCTGGTTCTACTCTGTTTGCAAAGACGTAGAAAGGTGTATTTATGGTGTAAAAGGTTAACCCTTCGCTTGCTATTCACGTCAATATACCTACCTGTAAATAGTGAAGACCCAGGTGAGACAGCTCCTGTAGGAGCTGTCTCATCGGGTTCTGCACTATTTACAAGTTGATAGTGCAACAGGTGCACTCCACAGCAGTGATTGCACAGCGAAATACTTGTACACAGTGAAGATATATGTAATTATACAACAGGGAATGGGTAAAGAAGGAGAAATGTATTTTAAAATTCAGCAAGAGAAGGGTTAATATTCATACAATCATTATTCAGTATTCATGTTTTAATGACTGAAGTAAGATTCCTGCAAAGGAAACCTGCCGGTCAATACTGACTTTCTTATACTGTAGCAATTGTGTATGAGTTTATTACCCTGAGTCCAACTATGTCGTCCAGTATCTGCTTCTTCTCATACTGATGAGCCTTCATCTGCTCTTGTTCTCGTACTTTTCTCAACTCCAACTCGTCTGTTAAGTCTAGAATATGATCCTGAAATACAAGACAGATTGAGACACTACAACAACTACTTTAGGAAGTTTTAAGTTTAATATGACAGAGAAATAAAAATACAAACACACATAGGTTAAACAGACAGAAGTAAAATATATGATCAGCTTAACAGCAAAGTTTTAACTGTCTGCATGCTAGGTAATCGTTGTATGGAACAAGAGTGCTCAAAGGAACACGTGTCACCTGCTGGAATGTGTGACGGACAGACAGACTGACACACGGAGTTACCTCTCATCCAGATTCAAACAGTTTGCACAGATTATCACATATTCATTGTGTGTGTGCATAGTTAATATATACAGTACATTATCATAGATCTTCAGGCACTACTAATCCCAACTAGAATTATCACTAACGGTGATTGAATACCCCCCACCCCCCCTCAGCTGCCTTGATCGCAAATCAAACTAGTGACCTAGTTTTTGACCCCACATGACCAATTTTCGAGCTTGTCAGAGATTTTATCAAGACAATTATTCTGACCAAGTTTCATAAGATTGGACAAAAAATGTGACCACTAGAGCATTCACAAAGTTTTTCTACTGTTTGGCCTAAATACCTAGTTTTGGACCCCACATGACCCACTTTCAAACTCATCTGAGATTTTATCAAAACAGTAATTCTGATAAAATTTCATGAAGATTTGGCTACAGATGCAACCTCTAGTGTGTTCACAAGGTTTTTCTACTATTTGACCTAGTAACCTAGTTTTTCACCCCACATAACCCACTTTCGAACTCTTTCGAGATTTTATTGAAACAATCATTCTGACCACGTTTCATGAAGATTGGGCTGAAAATGTGACCTCTAGAGTGTTCACAAGGTTTTCCTACTATTTGACCTAGTGACCTAGTTTTGGACCCCATGTAACACCCTTTTAAACTCGTCCGAGATTTTATCAAGACAATCATTCTGAAGATTGTACAAAAATTGTGACCACTAGAGTGCTTACTGTGCCAGGTTGTGCCATGGACATGCCACAGATGGACATGCCAAGGACAGACACACCGACTCCTATATACCCCCTCTCAAACTTCGTTTAGAATGTAAGAATTTAGGCTAACTTTGTGCAACAGAAATTATCATAAGTTTTGACCATCATGTGTTAGAATGATACTTTATCACATAATCTGCCTTGTGGGAGTGCCGGGAAAGAGTGCTTTAAATTGCTGAAATGCACTAGTGCATTTTTTCATGGAATGAGCAGTTTAAATCTGCCTATACTATGCTGTAAACAATGGCCAAAACAGCCGTCAAATATAGTCTGTTTCACTTTCTATTGCACTTTTTAAGGGTTATGTGACAAAAGACGGGCCCATATTTATTGTTTTTTGAAGTCTACACTCAGTGTCATATAGACTTACCTCCAGACACTCAACAGCCTGCAGATTATGTATTTCCCTCTCAGCAAGTTCTGAAACCAATATAAGCCATGATTAGTCTAATGAAAACAAGATACAATCAAAGACAAAAACTCAATGTAAATCTCATTTCAGCATAAAGTAAAAGCTCTCTAAAGTGACCATCGAAGACAAGTAAAATACTGGGTCATAAGGGCAGGTGGTAGCTTAATGCATGAAGAAAGTTTATGGAGAAAGCTCTTGCATTAACCCTATATTCCATTTAATACATTTTTCTACCCTATGTCAAACAGAGTAGAACTCAGATCAGACGGCTCCTGTATGAAATACTATTAGTTACACAGTTATTTGGCAGGGTGTATGGGCTGGTATGACCGGGTTAGATCCTGTATTTCCTGAGGCGTTAGCCGAAGGAAATACGTGGTCTAACCCGGTCATACCAGCCCGTACACCCTGCCAAATTACAGTGTAACGAATCTATTACCAGTCAGAGATCCGATTTACCTAATTAAGAAACAAACAACTCTTTTATTTTTGCTGACATTAGATCTCTAATTATATTATGACATGACAAGGAAAACATGACGTCATCACAGAGCAAATATGCCGCCTCACAGCAATTTCGAAAGAGGAATTCAAACTTCACTTGTAAACATTTGAGTTGAAACGATTACACGTTGTACTGAGAAGTTGATAGTGTCAAATTGAGGAACATACGAGGAACAGGTTTTTACTTTTATTATCAATTATTTGGGCGTAATCCGTCCAGAAATAATGGAGTAAGGACGATATGAAATTTCTAACAGATGCTAAAAACAAAAACAAAACGAATGACGCCACACGTCAAATTTGAATTCTGTATTCTTTATGGAAGCCGCCAAATACGGTTCTGTACACCCCGGCAGTTTTTGGCAAACTGACCAATCAAATTCCAAGGATTTACACAGACTGGCAATAATATAGATTATGATTCTACAGTTTCTGCAACGGCCAAAATTTAATGTGTTCATGTGCCATTTTAAATATTCATCCAATTCATATTCATGATGTCATTATTTCTAACATGAATAATCATGAGTAAAAGGTTAAGCAACCACATGCTTTTTATACATTTATGTCTATTCATAAGTGGTTGCTATAGAAATGTTCTGCTGTATTTTAGTACTTTCACATTAGCTCATTCATGTAGGAAGTGACTAGTGCTAAATAATAATTATTGCATTAATACTCATTTGCAAAGAATATTACAGTATCTCAATTTGTCAATATTTCAGTATTTAACTAATTAAAATTTCCTAATGCTCAGTCTTTCACATATACAATCAAGTTATCATAAATATCATTTTTTTCTGGAGTAACAAGTCTTTCAATAAATTGGAGTAAAATACACGTCGTGGGGAAAGATTTTTAGCATTGGAAGGATTAACCCAATCCCTCATATTGACGTCTTCCGACACCTCTGTAAAAGTCACTTTTTTAAACCTTTGTGTTAAACAGAGCATTTGATCCATAGGTTTCAAAACTACACAGGGCTTAATTTTACTTTTTTTCTAGAAAATGCTCCTTTTCAGTAGATTTATTCATAGAGGTTGGATCTAAAATAGTGTATGATAATGAGGGAATGGGATAAACAGAAGTGGGTTCATACCAGTTTTAGCAGCTGCGAGTTCGTCAAGCACTTCCTCTCTGCGGGCAAGTTCCTGTAGTAAGTACTTCCTGTCCACATCGTTGGCAGTCAGCGCGTGCCGCAGATCTTTACGCAGCTTCTCCTCATAGTTCACCTTCTCCCTGATTTGAGTTCTCAGCCACTTCATCTTCATCTGGTGTGAAAACAAGAGTAAATGTGAAAATCAGAGTACAAACATAAACCCTGTATTCCATGAATATTATTGTAAACAAGATGTGTTTGTGAAACACTAGGCCCCCGATTTGACCTTTGACCTTGTTGTATGACTTTGACCTTAATAAGTCACTCCAAAAAATTTCGTCTCTAGAAGTTGCACATGCATGCCAAGTTTGAAGCATGTATGTTGAATGGCGACAAAATTATCAACCAATCTATATTTGAGCTGTAATTTGACCTTTGACCTTGATATATGGCCTTGACCTTAATGAGTCACCCCTAAAAATGTTCGCCTCCAAGTTTGAAGTATGTATGTGCAATGGCGACAATATTATCACCAACCTTAAAGTTGGGGACAAACGAAAAACCAACAGACAGACAGAGAAAAAACAATATGCCCCCATGATGGGCATAAAAATAAGGACATTATAAACATTAATTAGATTATTTATATTTATCATAATGGCACATGGGCACAGGAATCTTTTTGGCCATGGCAGAAACTATAGAATCATATCTGTATTATTTATAAGCAATCAGAGCAGACCCTGATTAGATGGCTCCTACAGGAGCTGTCTGATCTGGGTCTACTCTGTTTACAAAGGCATAGAAAGGTGTATTTATGGATTAAAGGGTTATAGCCTACAGTGTAAAGATTACAGTGAAAACAAGCCATAATGGATTTCCTCTTCTACATGAATACTGCATTTATCTGAGTTTGTCCTGTGCATTTTGTCTTACATTAGACCAATTAACCCTAAAAGTGTTATAAAAATTATGCCGACTCAATCTCTGATCTTACTTTTGATTTCTCCGTTCTTTGACAAAACTCCTAGCAAAGAGTCAAAGAGCTTGAAACCTGATCAAATGCCAAATTATTAGCTATTAACCCTTTAATCCATGAACCATTACTTCACATCATGGATACTGATTAGAATACTATGATGGCACATGAACTCAGGAATTTTTGGCCATGGCAGAAACTGTAGAATCAGACCTATACTATTCTATAAGTGAACGTATTTGGGAGTAAAGGGATAATCTGGGTCCAAACAGTCTACAAATGCCAACCAGAATATAGGCCTGTACAACTAGTACCAACAGAAGCATGAAAAGACCAGCTATGGAATACATACCTTTATGTCGGCTATAAATGAGCCATTCAGAGCACCTTTCACAGCACTAATTGTCTGAAAAACACAAACATGTGACCATTAGTTATCGTCATAAAAACCAGCTTTTTTCAGGATGTTCAGGGGAATCAAATTAAGATAAACAGTATAGATTGTTTTATATAATATTCTGTAAGTAAAAGGCAATATATAGTTTACTTTATATACGTAGAAAACATTCTGACAATAAATGAATATTAATTTGATTTAAAATAGCAGTACATACTATGGCAGGCTTTGCCCAATTTTTAAACATTCATTGACTTAAATGTCATTTATATGGAAACAAGTATATAATAGAGGTTTGCTTTGGATATTAGACAGCTGCCTAATACGAGCTTCAGATCCTTATCATCTACCACTACCAGCCTATACTAGATGCTGATGTCCATACTTCTCTTTATTTTCTGTCATACAAGCTCTTACACAATAAATGTATTTATATCCAATTGCTCATACTTACTCTAAACTTCTCAATATTTCCTGTGGTACACACATCCATGAGCGAGTCCACTTCCGTAACAATATCCTGGGCCAGGTTCTGAAATGAAAGTATAAATATGATGAGCACAAGATAATAAATCTGTCAAAATTTAAATTCAAAGATCTAAAGTAACTTGGTATTTCACCAGCATTCAAGTTAACTGACAAATATATCTTTTTTTATAGAAAGAAATCAATTTTGAGACAAGAGCGTTTCAAACGGCTAAGTCTTAACCCTTACAATGCTGAATTCTCAAATGAACCATTCCAAAATGCAAGCAGGTCAAACTTATAGTTAATATTTAGGGAGTTTTCTAAAGAAAAGTGAAACATGACAAACAGTGCAGACCCTGATGAGAGGGCTCCTCTAGGAGCCCTCTCATCTGGGTCTATACAGTTTGCAAAGAACATTAGTGACTCGTGTCCCACACTGTAAGGTTTAAAGTGCATAGTAATTTCCCTAATCAAAGATTAAACGTTTTGGATATCAAAGTACCAAAAGTAATTGGACAGACAAAAGAGTGCAGACATAGATAAAAAAGACCCTGAAGGATCAATCTGATCAAGGTCTACACTATTTGCTACTCAGATATACAAATCAATAGAGAGAGGAAAATGTGCATGACCAAACATTTTGGGTAATCAAGGTATGTAATATCAGTCTGGGTAAGGAATTCATAATTTACATGTATATACAATTGTACTCAATTTGAGTCAATGATAACATTACATGCAGTGATTTTCGATATAACCAAGAACATTTACATTTATACCGAGATAGCACTGTTTGCTTTACTAGTTCCCTTACTCTCTTTCAGTCTATTTGACTCAACACAGTATCAGGGGACCTGCATTTGTATAGGGACCTGCCATTGTATGGGGACCTGCCATTGTGTGGTGACATGTCACTGACTGGGGACATGCCATTATGTGAGGACCTACCATTGTGTGGGGACCTGTCAATCTATGGAAACCTGTCATTGTGTGTGGACCTGTCATTGTGTGGGGACCTGTCATTGTTTGGAGGCATACCAGTGTGTGGATATCTGTCAGTGTGTGGGAACCTGCCACTGTGTGGGGACCTGCAATTGTGTGGGGACTTGCTATAGTGTGGGGACCTGCCATTGTAGGGACCTGCAATTGTATGGGGACCTGCCATTGTATAGGGACATGTCACTGTATGGGGCCCTGCCTTCTTGTCACCCACCTCATACTTCCTGCTCAGTTTCTTCAGTTCACTGTGAGACATGAACAGCTCATCCTCCAGTTTCTTCACCTTGGACATGTCAGTCTCATTGATCTGTGTCTGCCACAAATAACAAAACAGCTGAATGGACAACTCATATACCAGAGAGACTAAATAGTTTCAACCCTTTCTATTGGTTAATGAATCAAAGCCTTACAAGAAACAGGGGGCATCAAGGCCTTGCATTCATTAACCCTTTCCCTGTTTTATGTTTATTTCAAATTTCAATACCTACTGAATATGCATGGCCAAAGTAGTTGTATCTAAATGTGGAAGGTAGACCATTATAGCCATTTTAGAAAGTAAAGAAACAGATCTGTCAAATTCCATTAGCAAACAGGGCAGACCCTGATCAGATGGCTCCTCTAGGAGTCGTCTGATCTGGGTCTACTCTGTTTGCAAATGCGTGAAAACACGTTTATATGAGGGAAAGGGTTAACCTATGAAAAATACTTTTTGGCACAGAAGTACAACTTGTCATTAAAAGAATAAATTACTTTAAATACAAACTGTGGCAGTTTGAAAATTAAAGAATATACATGTAGTGAAATTTATAATGCTTCAAAGCCTTCAGACCTGTGTGATGTAAGTTAAAATTTGATGATTGACCACTCTTACCTGTGCATCAAACTCATGTTTTGTCTGTTGCAGTCGACTCAGTAACTTGTGATTCTCTTCCTCCAACCTGAAAAATGAAATATTCAAACTAGATAAAAGGAAGTTGTTAAACATGAATTTGTACTGTAAATATTCCTACTGGAGCTGTCTGATCTGGGTCTACTCTGTTTGCAAAGGTGTAGAAAGGTGCATTTATGGAGTAGAGAGTTAAAATTATTAAAACTTACAAACAATCAAGATATGATAAAAAATCTCACACTTTTATAAAATTAGTATGCTGAGCTGCATCAGACCAATTAAAGGTATAATTTCCTGAATTTTAATCCTGCAAAAATCCTAAAATCTTCAAAAATATTATATACTCTATTTTGGCCAATGGTTTATTTGATTGTCCAGGAATTATATGATCCACAAAACAAACTATTTTACATATCTGAAGTTCTGAACCCTTTACCTGATAGATCATAGAGATGCCTTTTGTTACTCTTGCCAACGAAGTAGATCCAAGTGCCACTCAAATGCCATTATAAACTAGGACAGGGATAGCCCTGTAGCAATATTGTGTCTAAATCAAGCACTTTTTGTATTCTTTGCGTCAGCAATGAATACTAAGTTATAAGTCGTATTCTCAGGTCTGTCATATGCTTCACCTACATACCTGACAACGGCCATTCCACATGGCAGTCTAGTACAATTTATACGACATGCATTCGATGGATATAAACAGTGTTTAATAACATGGCATCCGGAAACAATCAAGGTATACTATTCCCGACATGAAAAGGCTTCGTAATGCTAGCTTTGATTTAGTATATGCAAAACAATCCCAAAAATATAGCAATGTGTAAAGCTTTGATTACAAAATATTACATGACTTTATTGTGCAGAAAATTTCAAAGTCCTATAATTCTGATAAATATGGTCAGAGTAAAAATTCCCTTCTTTACGTATGCATGTACCTTCACATCAAAGTTGTTCATTTGTGAGTATTTAGTAGGTATTTAAAATTTTAAATCAGCTTGTCAATATTCATAGTCATTATTTCTTACATGAATATTCACCGAGTTTATACAGACTGTTGAGTCCCATTATATAAATCAACTAGCATGATTGTAAGACCAAAGCTGACTCACCTGTTCATACCCTGCTGCAGTATCTCCGCCTCCTTCCGGTACTTCTCTTCATTCCTCTTGGAAATCTTCAGACTAGACTTGTCCTCTGACAACTCCATCTGTGAATTCAATGTGAGGAGAAAATTAACCCATTATTCCACAGAGACGACATTTTAATGCTTTGCTCCATGAATATTAATGTAAGAAATAATGACATCATGAATATTGATTAGATACTTGTTCTAATAGCACATGAATACAGGAATTTTTCCCATAGCAGAAACTAATAATCATATCTATATCATAAGCAAACAGAGCAGACTCTGATCAGATAACTCCTACAGGAGCCATCTGATCTGGATTTATTCTGTTTGCAAAGGTGTAGAAAGGCATATTTATGGAGTAATGGTTAAGGTCAATGCAAACAGTAGACCTGCCTCCTGTTTGAGATGTCTGATCAGGGTCAGCTCTGTTTGCTTAAGGATCTGATTCTACATTTTCTTCTAAGGCTAAAACATTCTATGTTCATATGCCAATATAAAATTCCTCTAAACGATATTCATGATGTCATTATTTCTTACATGAATATTCACTAGGTAAAGGCTTTAAGTCTATCTGGGTGTTGCATAGCATGAGCCTAGAGCAAAACCATGGTATTTACACTTTGTTTTAACAATTTCCCTCATATAAACGCCTTTTCACGCATTTGCAAACAGAGTAGACCCAGATCAGACAGCTCCTATAGGAGCTGTCTGATCAGGGTCTGCTCTGTTTGCCAATGGAATTTGATAGGTCTGTTTCTTTACTTTTTAAAATGGCAACAATGTTCCACCTTCCATATTTCACTATTTTGTCCATGAATACTCAGTAGGTATTAAAATTTATTATAAATACAGAACAGGGAAAGGGTTAATCTATTTCTTTTTAACAATATAATCAAGTTATCAAACAGTTTTGATCTTGATAAGACACCAATTAGTACATCTTTTCTAGATCAATCTTTTTTTCTATAAATTTCCCATTGGTGTGTAATAGTTAACAAATTCAGCTGTAGACCTAGCAAGATTAATTGTGATATGTTTTATTTATCAAATGGCCTCTCCTTGACAAAGTGCTAAAGTTGGTGGAAATTACACAAACATATGAGTTACTTTATATGAAAGGGTTCTTATCAACCCTTTGAATGTGGAAAACAAGTGTATTGGAATTTACAAACAGTCTAGACCCAGACCAGAGGGGTCCTAGGATATCTCTCATCAGGTTCTGCACTATTTGTCATTCAAAATTATCATGCCAATTATACCCATCACACTGACTGGACTCTATTTTTGATGGACCATTCCACTTTCAAATTCTGCAATCAAAGGTATATAAAGTACATGCATATCATTGTTGTCTTGGATGGCAATGAACATGACATAATACAATGGGTATGCATTCAGTTGAGCCCAATTGTTGTAATACAAACACCTCTGCCCGTCTTTACCTTGAGTGCTTGTATGGCTGCCTCGTACTCTGCTTTGTCCTTCTTCAGCTTTCGCTGTAGGTCCTGTAACACGTGTGCCTCCCGTACCTAAATTATATCATAAAATCGATATAAATACATACGGCTTATACGTAGAGGTCAAAGAGTACACATATTCAACCAATCAACACTGACTGCTATTACAAATACAGTTTAACTTCAATATCCTGATCTTCAAGGGCCTATATATATCAGTTTGAGGTAACATAAGCTTGAGTTATCCAATATCTACTCTGGACAATTTCTCAAGTACACAGCTTAATGCAGGTCTTAAGTAATGCTGGAAGCTCCTGTACAAGCTTTCTGCATTACTTTAGACCTGCATTAATCTGTCACATGTGTTTCTAGATATGTGTAGTAATACATTTCAGAGCAATTCAGTATTGTAAGGTTTGGAAAGACCAAACTTTTAGTTTGAGTTATCCCATAGTTCCAGTTATCCGAGTTTGAGATATGGAAGTTCAACTTTATAGCATTTGGGTCTTAACCAAGAAATTGCCAATAAATTACACCAATGCTCTCCTTGAAATTTTATGAAATCAAAGTAGAATGGGGGCCATCATTGTTTGACCCATTCCCTCATATTGACGCCTTTTGACGCCTCTGTAAAATCACAATTTGAAACCATTGTGATAAATAGAAATGCTCTATTTATCACAATGGTTTCAATACTACACAATCCTAAAAGTGTCCTTTTCTCTTGTAAATGCTCTTTTTCAGTAGATTCATTCAAAGAGGTTGGGTCTAAAAATAGCCTATGCGGTAATGGGTTAACAATAGTCCATTCATTAAAAAAGGTTATATTTTGCAAGATGATTTTGAATGACAAACAGTGCTGACACTGATAAGAGGGCTCCTCAAGGAGTCCTCGGATCTGGTTCTACACTGTTTGCAATTGACAGCTAACTTGTATTTTATTCTACCTGTAGTTGTGGTTTAAACCTATTCCCTCATACAGACACCTTTTGATGCCTCTGTAATAGTTTAAAAACTACTTTTTACACAATTCTGATCTTATCCCTTTTCCTAGTAAATGCTCATTTTCCGTATATTTATTTAAAGAAGCTGGGTCTTAAATAGTTAATGAGGGAATTGTTTAAATCATGAATACATTATAAAATAATAATTACTGACTGACTGAAGTTTAATAGTATAAATTGGTACAAGAGTGTAAAGTATTAATTTTTCTAGAAACAACCCACAAAAGGGAAAGAGTCTCAAATATATTCTATCAATCTTTTATCCTAAACAAATAATTGAATACTCCTACACCAAACATGGTCGTAACAAACCATAGCTATAGATATTTCCACTGCTAGCGGAAACCGAACCCGGATCTCTCAGGTGAAAAGCAAATGACCTAACAACTGATTTAAAGAATCATTACTGCAGATATCAGGTATCACCTTTATACTCAGAGCTAAACATGCTGAAGGTAGGAATGCTGACCCTTAACAATACCCATAAACAGAAGTTTTTGTCTTAAACGCAGTAATATTAAGAAGCCTGTATTGGACTCCAAGCACATGCAGCTGGCAGATGTTACACAAAATGTCACCTTGGACTCATTCAACTCCCTCTTCAGAGTTTCGACAGCAACATGGCTGTTATCCCGCTCCTCCTGAAGCTGGTTTTGGAATAGTTTGACCTCCTCGCGGGCGGCCCTCTCTCTATGCTGGATCTCCAGGTAACTCTGTCTCAGGTCCTATCACAGGTGAATAAGCAATGAGATGGCTAGCGACAGCAATCATACACAAGCTTGTTTATCATATGCCTGGCAGTAACAGCCATTTTATAATACAGTAAAACCCCTCTAAACTGGATGTTAACCCTTTCCCTGTTCTGTTTTTAGGCCAAATTTCAATACCTACTGAATATTCATTAACAAAATAATTATAAAGAAATATGGAAGGTGGAACATTGTAGACATTTTAGAAAGTAAAGAAACAGATCTATCAAATTTTATTAGCAAACAGAGCAGACCCTGATCAGACGGCTCCTCTAGGAGCCGTCTGATCTTGGTCTACTCTGTTTGCAAATGCGTGAAAACACGTGTATATGAGGGAAAGGGTTAAAATTAGTATCAGGGATGGTCTTTCAGACAGGTGGCAGCTTAATGCAGGATGAAAGTCACAGTTTCTAAAGGAGCTTTCTGCATGACTTTCACACTGCATTCTGCAGTGACCTAAATTGTTCTTTATTCAAATTCCAATTTAGAGGGATTTTACTGTGCATGATGACAGAATTTCATGCAAAAGTCTAGGTAGCCAGTCAGACATAAGAAAAGATTGGCATGCAAAAGTTACGGTCAATATATATTTATTTATTTATCAAGTATCTACACATGATATGTAAATGCTTACACTGGATATGTTCATTACAATGTATCTAGCTCAATGATTATTAATAATTGTTACAAATATAATATGTCTTGTCTTTCTGACCCAAGCATATCACTTGATATCAACTGCTAAAGTATACTAGAACTTGCTAAAAATAAAAACAAATGAAACGTCTTTAATGTCATCACATTGTGGTATAATATGCCATTGAAGAAAATAGAGATCTAATCAGTATCTGGTATTATTAACTCTCACATATTGTTTTTAAGTGCTTTCTTTGCATGATACCCCTACCAAGTGTACATTAAAGAGATATTTTTGACTCTGAATATACTGAAAATGACAACTCAAATTATTGTCTTCATAAATTCATTCATTTTTGTTAAAATGAAACTGAAATGGGAAATCAGAAAGTATCATATTTGAGTACTTCTAAATCCTAAATATAAAAGGTTGGAATCAACCAATATCTTATTTCTCAGTCTAATCTGATCTTGTTTTATATTCATTAGAATTGCCATTCCCCATTCCCTCATACTGACGCCTTTTGACACCTCTGTAAAAGTCACTTTTTGAAACCATTGTAATAAATAAAGCATTTACTCCTATGGAGCAAATGCTCCATTTATCACAATGGTTTCATAACTATATAATTCTAAAAGTTACCTTTTCTCTAGTAAATGTTCCGTTTTGGAAGATTTATTCAAAGAGGTTGGGTCTAAAAATAGCCTAGGGATGGAGTTAAAGCAATGATTTTAATGAGTATTAACAAGATAGAATTTGGTGAAAAAAATTAATCAAAACTCTTCAAAACTATGCCTCATAGCCAGAGCTCTGTCAAATGTATACATCAAATTTGATCTCATACTAATTTTCTACGAATTGATTGAATTGTTGGTTAACTCTTTGCACGCTAGCGGCAAAAACATGATTACCTTATGTAAACAGTTTGGATCCAGATGAGACACCGCATAATCCGGCTTCTCATCAGGATCCAAACTGTTTGTCACTTTGACCATATTTTTGCAAAGAAATGAGAGAAATTTTATTTTTAGAATTGAAGCAAGTTTGGATCCAGATGAGACACTGCATAACCCGGCGTCTCATCAGGATCCAAACTGTTTGTCACTTTGACCATATTTTTGCAAAGAAATGAGAGAAATTTTATTTTTAGAATTGAAGCAGACGACAATTGTTGCAGACGAAAAATTACGTGCAAAGAGTTAATTTAGTCTGTTTCATTTTGACCATGAAATGCTACTCAGCAGATAAAGAGTCAATAAGTGGACAGAAAGAAGACCTACATGTACTTTGCCCTTGGCCTCGGACAACTCTGTGGCAGCTTGTGCCTTGGCACCACTCAGGTCCTTGAGTTCTTGCTGTGAATAAAGCCACACAAAACCGTGACAGCTAACACCAGTGCAACCCTCACACACCTCTAACAACCTGCTGGTTGGGCTTTATGCTACAGTAACCCAGTTATCAAAGCAAAGTCCTAATTTGTGCTTCTTTAACCCCTTACTCCATGAATATTCATGTAACAAAATATGAAATTTTAAGTATAATAACCCTTTCCTCCATGAATATTCATGTAAGAAATAATGATGTCATAAATATTAACTAGATTAATTGTTATAATAGCACATGGACACAGGAATTGTTTGCCGTGGCAGAAACTGTAGAATCATATCTAATATTGTATCATAAGCAAACAGAGTAGACCCTGATCAGATGGCTCCTATCGGAGCCATCTGATCTGGATCTACTCTGTTTGCAAAGGCGTAAAAAGGTGTATTTATGCAGTAAAGGGTTAATTTATAAAATGGCATATGAACAAGAAAAGTTTTGGGCTTGGAAAAAAGAAGAATAATACCTATATAATTCTATAAACAAACAGAGCAGACCCTGATCAGGCAACTCCAACAGGAACCATCTGATCTGGGTCTACTCTGTCAGCAAAAGCTTTTAAAATAAAGGGTTAAATAACATATGATAGCTCTCCTGGTATAAATCAGAAAATGTGCTTTCTGTCCGTTTCACTCACTTTTGTCACTCAATTTGATTTCGGGATGGAATGAATCTAAATCTACATGATTCAACCACATTATATCTAGGTACCCTCACAATAAATATTCCCATGTTCCATGCAATATCAAGGATGCAGCCAACAGTTTGTGGGTACAATTCTTTATTCCATGATAAATTCAAGTACTAAAGATTCTAAAAAAGATCAAGTGTTCCAACTTGCTCTCAATACAGTACAAAATAAACCAAATGTGTGGTTCAATACGAGTAACAATAGTGAGTGAAAAGCTCTGCAGGAAATAATCATATTTTTTACATGACAAGATGTTTAATAAGAACTATATGTACTATTTGTGCTAAATAATTATCATTTGTTTTGTAACTTTGATTACTTATCCTGAAATATGAGCTACATTTGGATGTCATGTTTTGATTTGAACACAGAATGCTTATAAACTTTGCACAAAATAAGTGATGTGGCCTGCCAATAGTTAAAGTTGGTCTGATTAAGTAAGGTGCATCATATAGAATTTCTTCTTTTACAAACAAGATACAACAATAGTTAGATCCATACTACATGTACTTTCTTGGTCAAATGTTATTTGTATATATAATCTGCCCCCTTATCAAAGATATTTAGCTGAATAGGACAGTATCTAAAATATCACATACAGTAAAACCTCTCTATAACGGCTACAAAATTACATCAAGTAGTTTGTATTAAAGGCAGGTGGCTGCTTAAAGCAATGTCTCCTATAGGAGCGTTCTGTTTTTCTTTCACCTTGCTTTAAGCTGCCACCTGTCCTAATTACCAACTAATTAACACAATTTAGTGGTCGTTATAGAGGTTTTACTGTATTTTAATGTGGACCTATCTATAGGCAGTTTAGGTATGGACATGAATACAGAGTTATTTCCCTTTACACTATAGCTGTTTTTGAAAGAGGTAAATAAACATTATGTCAAAGTGACATATAATCATGCGACATAATATAAATGATGGAACATTTCTTGATTATTATACATTGTGTAAATACAAAGATGGGGACAGTAAGCATGCAAAAGAGTAAACAGCCAATTATTTGTACCCTGTGCTGGCAAAACTGGCCTAATGATGCAGTCTCTATGCAGTCTTATCAGACACTATGCTTCATTTGAAGTAAGAATAAGTCAGACACACTAAACAAAAAGATGAACAATACAACTCTCTATTTAAAATCCCATTAAAATTGCTGATAAGATCACACATTCAATTATTGCTGGCAGACTTGTTTCTGTCATTCTAGGATCACTATAATTCAAAGGATGTCAGAATTTTTTTTAATGTACTTACAATTTTATAATTCTTTACTACAAACTTATTTATTAGAGTAAAGCATACAAGAATGGCACGATATTTACGAATTTAAATAATAATGCTGCGATATAAAATAACCAAATTCATACCTTTTTACAACATTTCTAGTCATAAATTATAACATCAGCAACAGATGATGTATTATTATACACCTCAGATATTTTATTTTTTTTCTCTAATATTTGTACTGGCTAAATATGTGTTACACTTCACCATGCTCAAACTCGACAAACATTGATGCCATGGTTACTGTGCTTATCACTACGGCTACTGGTACCTGTAGTTGGGCTGCCTGATCCTGGGCCAAACAATGCGCAGCTTCCACGGCTGAAAGTCTGTCCTCTATACGGTTCTTCTCCTCCGAGACCTGAGCCAGCCTGGACTGAGCAGTGTGAAGTTCATTCTCTAACTGAATATACAGAAAAAGGAAAAACATGTATTGCAATAAAATAACAAATTTGCAAACAGAATAGACAAAGTTCAGACGACTGATCAGGTTCTGCTCTGTTTGCTCTGTTGATATATCATTTGACATAAGGAACATGCTCTAGAAAAAAAATGGAAGAAATATTGTCCTTGAGAACTGAAAGAGAGAATAATTTCTGCAAAAGAAAATAGCTATTAAAGCATTTGCTTAGCGTTCTACTATAATAACCCTTTCCTCCATAAATACCCCTTTCTACACCTTTGCAAACAGAGTAGACCCTGATCAGGGTCTGCTCTGTTTGCTTCTGATATAACATAGATATGATTCTACATTTTCTGCCTTAGCCAAAATTTCCTGTGTCCGTAGTGCTGTTATAACAATTAATCTAATCAATATTCATGACATAATTATTTCTTACATAAATATTCATGGAGTAAAAGGTTAAAATATGAACCCTTTTCCTCATGAATACTCATGT
Organism: Azorinus chamasolen; assembly: GCA_963576725.1. Classification (NCBI taxonomy): domain Eukaryota; kingdom Metazoa; phylum Mollusca; class Bivalvia; order Cardiida; family Solecurtidae; genus Azorinus; species Azorinus chamasolen. The sequence goes on along the minus strand of OY755235.1, from coordinate 105,327,082 downwards.
AAGAAATAATGACATCATGAATATTGATCAAAATAATTTTTATAACGTCCTGTGAACACAGACATGTTTAGACATGACAGAGAATGCAGAATTAGGTCTATATTATTTAATTTTAAAGCAAACAGAAGACCCTGATCAGATGGCTCCTACAGGAACATTCTGATCTGGGTCTAGTCTGATTGCAAAGGCATCAAAGTCATTTCTATTGGGTAAAGACTTAACCCTTATCCTGTTCTAGGTTTATTCCAAATATCAATACCTCAATATTCATGCCCAAAAACTGAAATATGGAAAGTGCTAGCCTACATTGTAGCCATTTTGGAAAGTAAAGAAACAGATGTATCAAATTCCATAAGCAAACAGAGCAGACCCTGATCAGACGGCTCCTAGAGGAGTCGTCTGATCTGGGTCTGCTCTGTTTGCAAATGCTTGGAAAAGCGTTTATATATATATATATGAGTGAGAGGGTTAAAGAAGCAGAATTACTGAACATATTTACATGTTCTAGTTTAGTTGTAAATGAATGGGACAGTTGGTGACATGGTTATGTGACATTTATGTTGTGTTCTGGGTCTAGTCTTGTTTGCAAAGGCATTAACCTTTCATTCAATGAATATTCATGTAAGAAATAATGACATCATGAATATTAATTAGATTAATTTTGTAATAGCACATGATCATAGTAGAAACTGTGAAAATCATATCTATATTATTTCATATTAAGCAAACAGAGCAGCTTCTAATCAAACAACTCCTATAAGAGCCATCTGATCTGGGTTTACTCTGTTTGCAAAGGTGTAGAAAGGCATATTTATGGAGTAATGGGCCAAAATGCCTATCTATGGGGTAAAGAATTAATGGTGAAGACGGAACTGACACTGTGGTCAGCCATCAAGTTAAAGAGCCAAGCATACCCTATCAGAAACTGTCCTTGTGTCTCTCAGCTCCCGATCCAGATCCATCCTTAAGGACTTTAACTCGTTGATTTCCACATCCTTGAGTCTGATCTGCTCATCTTGAGCTGCTCTGACAGCCTACAACAGCGACAGCACATATGACAAAGACTGACACAAAACCCTCAGATAAGAGGAACAGTTAAGAAATCTGTGATTAACCTTTTACTTCTTGATTATGCATGTAAGAAATAATCACATCATGAAATATAATTAGCTGATTTTTTTATGATAGCATTTGAACATAGGATTACCATGGTACAAACTGTAGAGACAAATCTTTATTTGTTTCATATTTCATTAGCAAACAGAGCAGACCCTGATCAGATGGCTCCTATAGGAGCCATCTGATCTGGGTCTAACTCTCTTTGCAAAGGCATGAAAAAGGGGTATTTGTTAGATAAAGGGATAATGTTCAATGCACAGTGCTACCTTAACGTCTTCAATACTTTAGATAAAATTATGCCAACTGGGAATCATGGCCAACACTGTTTGGCACTCAGAAGAGAATAATTTCATTGTCCCTACAGATTACAAATACGTCTAAATACAGTAATATATGATCATGCTTAACCCTTTCCTTCATATAAATGTGTTTTCATGCATTTGCAAACAGAGTAGACCCAGATCAGACGGCTCCTATTGGAGCCGTCTGATCAGGATCTGCACTGTTTGCTAGTGGAACTTGAAAGATATGCTTCCTTACTTTCTAAAATGGTTACAATGTTCCACATATCTATTTTGTCCATGAATATTCAGTAGCTATTGAAAATTGGACTAAATATAGAACATGGAAAGGATTAACTTATTTGCACAGAATCATTTCTGCAGCACAGATTTATTTACCAAGGCATCTCCAAGCTCTCGACGCATGTTCTCCAGCTGTATACCGTAAGTGTGGCCCTGCTGCCTTGTTGCCTCCATCTCCTTGACAAGCTGTTCGTTACGTTGCATCATCTGGTTGTTGCCGTGTTTGTGCCGGTCCAGCTCCCGCTCTAGCTGCTTCACCTTCATCTTCCACCTGAAACAGAACAGGGCGTGAGAAACAGCAGAAAAGACAAAAAGGGCCTGACTTAGTTAACCCATTCCTGCATATACTATTTTTAGACACAATCTCTTTGAATAAATCTATTGAAAAGGAGGATTAAGTAGAAACAAAGAAAATTTAAGAATTGTGTAAAGTTCAAACCATTGTGATAAATACAGCATTTTCTCCTATGGAGCTAATGATCTATTTATCACACTGTTTTCAATAAATTACTTTTACAGAGGCGTAAAAAAGGCATCAATATGAGGGAATGGGTTGAAACATATTAAGAGTTAAAACTAAAAATCAGTATATTATAGTATAATTAGTATTGTAATACCATTATGCAGCATTTAACCCATTACCTCATAGGCTATTTTTAGATACAACCTCTTTGAATAAATTTACCGAAAAGGAGCATTAACTAGAGAAAAGGAAAATTTAAAAAAATTTGTAGTTTGAAACCATTGTGATAAATAGAGCATTTGCTCCTATAGGAGCAAATGCTCTATTTATCACAATGGTTTCACGAAGTGACTTTTACAGAGTTGTCAAAAGTCGTCAATATGAGGGAATGGGTTAAAGCAAACATTCCATTCTTCTATAACTTAATGATCTGCACTTTAATTTTAAAACGCAGAAATCACTCACTGTCTAACAGTTTCCTGAGCACGCCCTTTGAATTCATCCCGTTTTTTCTCAGCATCTGAAAGTGCAAGCTGTGTATTCCTGAGCTCTGTGAGAGCTTTGTCAAGCTCTCTATTAGTGTCCCTGAGCTTATTTGCAGTATCCTCCACCTGCACCAGGAGATGGTTCTTGTGACGATCAGCATCCTCATACTTGTCAGATGCATCCTTCAATTGGTTGATTAATTTGGCTGTTTGTTTTTCTCTGTTCTCAAGATCTTTTGTTAGTGTCTGAAATATCAAGGAAAAAATGGATCTCTTCATCACATTATGGATGATTGCAAATACAAGTTAACTGATTATGTCAATTTTTTTCAGGATATTTTTAAGCTCAATTTTTTTTATAAATTTACTGAAAAAGAAGATTTACAGGTATTTATATTAGGAAAATTATTAGAATTGTGTAGTTTTGAAACCAATGTGATAAATACAGCATTTGCTTCTATGGAGCAAATACATTATTTATCACAATGGTTTCAAAAAGTGACTTTTACAGAACCGAACCGTCAATACGAGGGAATGAGTTTAATAGACTGCTTGCTAATAGGTTATAAACCAGCTATACATTGAATATGAAGTTAACCCTGTGCCTTATATAAACGCCTTTCACACATTTGCAAACAGAGTAGACCAGATCAGATGGCTCCTATAGGAGCCATCTGCTCAGAGTCTGCTCAGTTTGCTTATGATATAATACAGATCTGATTCTAGTTTCTGTCTGAGCCAAAACACCCTCTGTAAATATGCCATCATAAAAACTCAGTTAATAAATATTCATGATGTCATTATTCCTTACATGAATATTAAACAGGGAAAGGTTTAACGAAGAAAATTCTACTGTATGACAAAGCTATACTATACTGTAGTATTATATTTTCAAGAGAAGCTTTTACAACTCTAAATATCTTTCTGTCCTGATAGCTCGATATAAATGGATACTTTCTGTTTACAAATGAGATATCAATACATTCTAAATGTTATTATGCAAACATTTGCAGTCTGTTTTCTGACCTCTATGTGGTCTGAAAGCTGTGCCCGTTGTCTCTCGCTCTTCTCCAGTGCCCTTCTAAAGTCCTCTGATTCACTGCTAGAACCTCGCGACATCTGGGAGCGTAGAGCTAATAGTTCCTGTTCCAACTTCTTCTTTTGTTCTTCTTCCACTGTAAACAGTCAACAGTTAAAACTGAATAACTTTATCCAGCTATTAACCCTTTCCCTCATATAAACCCTTTTGTCACACATTTGAAAAAGGAGAAGACCCAGATCAGATGGCTCCTGCCGGTCCATCTGAGCATGGTCTGCTCTGTTTGTTTATGACATGAAGTAGAGCCGAGTCTACAGGTTTTATCAAAGTAAATAATACCCTTGAATGCTCTATTTATCACAATGGTTTCAAAACTACACATTTCCAAAACTTTCGTTTCCATAAGTAAATGTTCCTTTCCAGTAGATGTATTCAAAGAGGTTGTATCTAGAAATAGCTTATGAGGGAATGGGTTATTATAAGAGTATATAAGGTTTGTAAAGCTTGATATGTTAATTCAGTACCGTTTTGATTACTTTACGTTACTTGACACCATAAATATCCTTTTTATTGCCTTTGCATACAAAGATCAGATGGCTCCAAAATATCAGTTTCACACAACTTTATAAACTTTCTCACATTGCAGTTTATATGATATTAAAATATTCATTAATCTATTTACATACTTTGAACCCTACAAAGAATTTTTATCAATACATGTCATAATACTTTAACCCTTTCCTCCATGAATATTTATGAACGAAATAATACCAAAATTAATACTTATTAGACGCATTCTTCTAATGGCATATGAACACAAAAAGTTTGGGTTATGGCATAATCTGTAGATTCATATTTATATTATGTCATAAGTAAACAGAGCAGACCCTGATCAGACGGCTCCTAGAGGAGCCGTCTGATCTGGGTCTACTCTGTTTGCAAAGGCAAAGAAAGGCGTATTTATGGAGTAAAGGGTTAAATATTCATTCTTTTTAACTCTCCTGTAAACACAATCTCACTATTCAGTTAACCCTTTCCCTGTTCTATGTTTATTTCATTTTTCAGTACCTACTGCATATTCATGGCCAAAATCGTTATAATGAAATATGGAAGGTGGAACATTGTAGCCATTTTAGAAAGTAAAGAAACAGATCTTTCAAATTCTATTAGCAAACAGAGTAGACCCTGATCAGACGGCTCCTCTAGGAGCCATCTGATCTTGGTCTACACTGTTTGCAAATGTGTGAAAACACGTTTATATGAGCGAAAGGGTTAAGTATTCAAATATTTATACACAACAAAGTGCCTGGTACACTTCAGGTTTGGAATGAAACAATAAGTTAAAATTAACTAGGAAAATTTAATGCTTCATTACATGATCGTCTTTGCCGACGCTCTCTCAGTTCCTCCTCCATTCGTTGTTCCTCGAGGTGTGACTTCATCTTGGTACGGTCATTTTCTAACCTCCGCAGCTGGTTACGCATATCATCCACCTTTAAATCACAATGGACAGAAGTGTGAAAGTTTAGAATTAATGAAAGGGAATTAAATCTCTAAGGAATATTTGCTCACCTCAATTAAATTATCCCTTTACCAATAGATGTGTTTTTTATATCTTTGCAAAAAAGATAAGACTGTATCCATGCTTATAAAACTTTTTGGTTGATTCTGAGTTTGTTCTCAAGTTTTTGATTGGTCAGATTTGAGCCTTTGGCTCAAATCTGACCAATCAAAAGCTTGAGAACAAACTCAGACTCAACTAAAAAGCTTTATAAGCATGGACCCTGGTCAGACACCTATTGGATCTCCTCTGTTTCTTTATGGAATAATAAAGAACAAATTCTACAGTTTCTGTTATGGTAAAAATTCCTTGTTCACAATACATGTACCAACAGTACCGTTATTATGATTATAACTGATTAAGGAACCAATGACAGCTGATTAATATTCATACAGTCCTTAACCCTGTACTCCATAAAAATGCCGTCCTACACCTTTGCCAACAGAGTAGAACCAGATCAGACGGCTGCTATAGGAACTGTCTGATAAGGGTATGCTGTGGTTGCTTATGATACAATATGGATATGATTATACAGTTTTTGCCAGTGCCAAAAAATCCTATGTTCATATGCTGTTATAATTTTTTTATCTAATTAATATTCATGACATCACTATTTCTTACATGAATATTCATGGAGGAAAGGGTTATTTCATACACAATATGCATGAGGTAAAGGGTTTACACATAGAACAGTCAAATTGATAAGTAAAAATATTCTCAAACATTTCATGTTCTTACAATCATAGTCTAACTGTCAATCAAACATTATTTACTAGAAATTAACAGTTACAAATGCTTCTTTTAACCCTTTCCCAGTTCTATGTTTATTCCCAATTACAATACCTACTGAATATTCATGGACAAAATAGTTATAATGAAATATGGAAGGTGAAACATTGTAGCCATTTTAGAAAGTAAAGAAACAAATCTTTCAAATTCCATGGGCAAATAGAGCAGACCCTGATCAGACGGCTCCTATAGGGTCTACTCTTTGCAAATGCAATGCATGAAAACGGGTTTATATGAAGGAAAGGGTTAAATACTTTTTATAGAATTATAAATGTAAATCTCAATTCGATGGAAGTGATGGGTCATATAGAGATGACTTTCTTTACCTGCTGCTGCATAGCAGACTTGGAGCCTTCAGCCATGTCCAGCTTCCTCCTCATGTCATCTAAGTCCGACTCCATCTGGAATATAAAATGTAAAGCCTTACAAAACCATTGTTTAACCCTTTACATGACAGAGATGCCTTTTCACAGCTTCACAAACAGAGTAGACCCAGATCAGATGGTCCCTAAGGGTCTGCTGTGTTTGCTTGTGCAATTTTATTACCCTGCTTGTCTCCAAGTTAACACTTTCCTCTATAAATACGCCTTTCCACGCCTCTGTAATTGCCACTTCTTGAAACCATTGTGATAAAAAGAGCATTTGCTCCATAGGAGCAAATGCTCTATTTATCACAATGGTTTCAATACTACACAATTGGAACATTTTCCTTTTCTCTAGTAAATGCTCCATTTTGGTAGATTCGTTCAAAGAGGTTGGGTCTAAAAATAGCCTATGGAGGAAAGGGTTAATATAAAGAGTTCAGATTTTTTTATACTGCACATTATAATATAACACTCAACTGAGGTAAGTAAGTAGAAATACACATTGAAAATTGTGCCTGTTTTTCTTGTTTATGAGTCATGTTGTTTTTTTACATAAATATTCACAATAAGCTTGACCTGTTTGAATTTTGGAATAGTCCATTTGAAAATTCAGGATTGTAAGGGTTAAAGCAACTTTACTTTTTCAAATCAAATCAGTATATAATCTGACAGGTCAATACATTCCTGTCATATATATACTGCAGAAACTGATGAACATGAAACGGTGTAGACCATGCATTGGAGACACAGTAACTAGTCTAGGTCTACACTGCTTGTACTTGCTATAAGATTCATTGTCTCACATCCTGGCTCAATTCTTTCTTAAAATATAATAAAAATCAATGAAAAATATCTTGAATTAAAAGATCATTCTTGCAGCGATGAGTTAATGTATATGAATTAGCCCTTTACTCCATAAATACACCTTTGCAGACAGAATAGACCCAGATCAGACAGCTCCTGTAGGAGCCATCTGGTGATCAAGTTCTGCTCTGTTTGCTTATGATATAAAGTAGATGTGATTTTACTGTTGGCCAATTATTCCTGTGTCCATCTGCTTATATAACAATCAATCTAATTAATATTCATAATGTTAATATTTCTGACATGAATATTCATGGAGTAAAGGGTTAAATAAAACTGTATTTGGGACAACTATACTGGTTTATAAGATCTCTACCACCAGTGCTTCACCATGGCAATACCAATATGCGAGGACCTTTGCACACAGTTAGGATCCAGATGAGAAGCCATATAATGTTAAACCTCTCTAAACCAGACGTTCAATTTAGTATAAATATCGGTCTTGGAGACAGGTGGCAGATTAATGCAGGGTGAAAGTCATGCAGAAAGCTCCTCTAGGAGCTTTCTGCATGACTTTCACACTGCATTAAGCTGCCACCTGCCTAAATGTTTTTTAAATTCTTCTCTACTAAATTGTGGTTTAGAGGGTTATTTATGGCTACAGTGCAGCACATTAGCGTGTGTTTGTGTTGTCTGTGTACCCATACCCGATGTTTGTGCACCTCCGAGTAGTTGGACCTCAGTCGCTCCTCCATGGCCAGCTGGGATTGTTGCAGCTGCTGCTGCTGTAATGCCTACAACACAACAAACACACACGTGCAACAAACACACATCATTTTACCATAACACAAGAGTAGGACAAAAACATAACCTTCTACTGGTCTGAAAGTATTCATGCCCTGATCAATCAATTGTTCCTATGTAATATATATTAGTTATAAATCAATATTTACAAGGTATCCAATAGATGACTGACAATGCTTGTAACTACAGTGTAGATTCAAATTAAATGTGCCCTTGCAGATCTTCGTTAGAACATTTAATAATATGTTTAATACTGGTACTATATTAGCTTTAATACGCGGTCTAAATAATCATGTTGCTCAATATGAAATACTAGATATGAAAAAATGAAGGCTTCAGTACATTTCTGAGATCCATAGAGAGATTGCTGAGTTCCTCGTTGCGTCCAGTTGAGATCCTGTCAGCCTCCAGCTCTGACTGTATCATCCGCAGTCGTCGCTCAACCCTATCTGCCACCTGGTGTCACGAAAATAAAACCAAAGCTGTGCAAATCGTGCAATGAAATAACCCAACCCATATTTACCACATAACTGACTGAGGTATCATATGACTGACTGAGTATAAGCTAACTAATACAAGATAGCATCACTGACCTTTTAAAACAGACATCACACTTCAAGACTTTTAGCATACATGTACTTTCAGATTCTAATTATATTGTCAAAGATTTATAAATATGCATAAAGGCACTTTGCAGAGATAATACACTTAGAAACTTCTTGATTCACATTCAATTAATAAAACACTTTACAACAGAATAAATTTGTTTGTCTCTCATAAAAACAAATATATACTCTGTTCAGTGTTGATGGGCCGTATAACATCATTCATTCATTCTGATGGCATCATGATCAAACAACTTGGATCCTACCAAGGCACTGACACACTTGGCATTTGATTATCTCATTATGACTCATACTATTTTCATATGTAATCACTGTTTCATACAATGTAATACACTTAACTCTTTCCCTGTTCTACGTTTATTTCATTTTTCAATACCTACTGCAAATTCAAGGCCAAAATAGTTATAATGAAATATGGAAGGTGGAACATTGTAGCCATTTTAGGAAGTAAAGACACAGATCTTTCAAATTCTATTAGCAAACAGAGTAGACCCTGATCAGACGGCTCCTCTAGGAGCCGTCTGATCTGGGTCTACTCTGTTTGCAAATGCGTGAAAACACGTTTATATGAGGGAAAGGGTTAAGTCTTGCTAATAAGACCACACAAAAGAAGTCTAATTCTGGATTTTTAAAACAAGCGGTTGTTTAACATGTTCCTCCATAAATATGCCTTTTCTATGTCTCTGTAATTATCACTTCTTGAAACCATTGTGATAAATAGAGCATTAAAAAAAATTTGCTCCATAGGAGCAAATGCTCCATTTATCACAATGGTTTCTTTATTACCCAATTCTAACATTTTCCTTTTCTCTTGAAAATGCTCCTTTTGGATAGATTTATTCAAAGAGGTTGGGTCTTAAAATAGCCTATGAGGGAATGGGTTAATGCAGGACAAAACTTATGCAGAAAGCTCCTATAGGGGCTTTCTGCATTACTGTTGCCCTGTATTAAGCAGCCACCTGCTATTATAGACTCCTATGTTAATAAATTATGCGGCCGCATTAACGAGAATCTTCTATATAAATCGTTTACTTCATAAATACGCCTATCTACACCTTTGCAAACAGAGTAGACCCAGATTAGAAGGCTCCTATAGGAGCCGTCTGATCAGGGTCTGCTATGTTTGCTTATGGAATAATATAGATATGGTTCTTCAGTTTCTACTATGGCCAAAGATTCCAGTGCTCATGTGCCATTATAAAAAGTAATCTAATTAATATTCACGATATCATCATTTCTTACATGAATATTCATAGAGTAAAAGGTTAAGATACACTTTATCTAGCTGCTGTCTCCTTCACCAGAGAGTGCAATGCATGATCCATTCCCAGCAATGCAATGTAACACAGACTGACAGTGCAACATAGAGCAACAATCTCACACTAAACAAAAGTCTGGGACTAAATCTCAGTAAAGTTTCATATACAGTAAAACCTCGATACTACAGAATTTTAGTAATGAAGAATTTATGTCTTTGTAGGCTGGTGACTGCTTAATGCAGGGTGAAATTCATGCTGAAAGCTCCTGAGGAGCTTTCTGCATGATTTCCACCCTGCATTAAGCTGCCATCTGTGTTAAAGATCAATAATAGCATGTATTTGAGTGTTTGTAGTACCGAGCTTTTACTGTAGTTTATCTGCTTATCTTTGTAAATTTCTACTTTTTTCAACTCTTTGAATGCTTAGTTTTCGAATTTTAAAAGCAAAATGATCTATTGTATTTTAGCGATCCATTCAGTATGAAAGGGTATAATCCTCGAGAGGATTTTGAATGACAAACAGTGCAGACTCTGATCAGAGGGCTATCGGAGGAGTACTCTGATCTGGGTTCACACTGTTTACAAATGTCAGTACACTTGTCAAAGGACAAATGAAGTACAGTAGAACCTGTCTTAAGCGACCATCAAAAACCGTTCTGTTTATAGGTCTGTAAGACAGGTGGAAGCTTAATACAGGTCAAAAGTAATAGAAAAAGCTCCTATAGGAGCTTTTTCTATTACTTTTGCCCTGTATTAATCAACCACCTGATTTTTAAGATTCCTGTGTCCAATTAATATAAGGTTTGCTTAAGACAGGTTCTACTGTAAATAACAGTTTATCAGTATATGTCCATATTTTTAGTCTAGGATTCTATATATGTACCGGGTCTGAATTTGAGAATCTCTTTAGGTCGTCCGAAATTTCTCTGATCTTCTTCCGGGTCTCCATATCATAGCTAAAACAAAAGAAAACTGAGTTCAAAGGAATTCATCACACAAAAATCACCAGTATTTTAAGTCTGCCTAATCAAAACAAGAAATTAAGTATTTTTACAGTATATTTCTACATGATGATTTTTAAATTAACACATGACAAAATGTTTATATGTACAGTTTTTTTTAATTTTTAAATATAGTTTTACTTTTAATACATAATTTTATTCATTTTTACAAAGAGTTTATCTATATTTACATTTTTTTTATTATTATTACCTAAAGTCTTATTTTATATAAAAAAAAATTATTTTTACCTAAAGATTTTTTTTATTTTTAGATATATGGATTTTTTATACGGTACATAAAGTTTTTATTTTACATAGAATTCATTTGTTGTTTTTCTGTTAACATTCTCCAAGAAAATATTGTTTCAGAATAACACAAATTCTGACACAAAGTTTAACACTTGACCTCACAGAAACACCTTTGCAACAGAGTTGACCCAGATGGCAGATTAGACTGCACCAGTAGGGAGCTTTCCATTCAAGGTCTGCCCTGTTTGCTTATGAAATCGTATAGATCTGACAGTACATTTTCTACCATGACCAAAATTCATTTTGTTAACCCTTCGCTTGCTGAATTTTAAAATATATTTCTCCTTCTTTACCCATGTCCTGTTGTATAATTACATATATCTTCACTGTGTACCAGTATTTCGCTGTGCAATCACTGCTGTGGAGTGCACTGGTTGCACAATCAACTTGTAAATAGTGCAGACCCTGATGAGACAGCTCCTGCAGGAGCTGTCTCATCTGGGTCTTCACTATTTACAGGTATGTATATTGACGTGAATAGCAAGTGAAGGGTTAATTGGTCATTATAAAATTTCAGGCACTGAATATTCATGAAGTCATAAAGTCTTGTATTATAACAATTCATGAGGTTAAGGCTTTATGTACATATAAATTACAGGCAAGATTTCATTCATTAGTATCATTATATGAAGTAGCCACTAGCCAGCGTCCTGTGAACTCACCCATCTCTCCTCTCCACCTCCCTGTTGAAGCTTGTCTCTAGGTTGAGGTGATCACTAGAAAGATCCCTGACTGAGTGGTGTATATCATGTAACTCTCTGTTCATGTCATCTGCAAAACGGACTGTTGAACGTCTTTGCCGTCGCCGACGGCGGACAGGTGAGGCTGCCTCATATTCACTGTCACTCTGTTTTGCAAATATAAAATTCGTTAACATAGTCTGAGATATAAAATGAAGCAAAAAAGTTGTATTAACTACCAGAACGAAAAAATAAAATAATCTCGAAATTATTCCCTGTTGAATATTCATATAAGAAATGAATATTTATCAGATGCATTTTTATAATGGATTTTTTAGTTTTGGTACAAACTGTAGAGACTATTAAAATTTCATATTAAAGCGAAATGAGCAGACCCTGATCAGACAGCTATAGGAGCAGTCTGATCTGTGTCTACTCTGTTTGAAAAGGCATAAAAAGGTGTTTATAAGAACGAAAGGGTTATACATCATCTAATTAGATCAGTTTTTGAAAAACTACTGGCTGAGTTGCAAACAGTTTTGATCCTTACAAGAAGTCCAGTTTCTTTATAGTTCTAATCTGGATCCAAACTATTTGTAAATGCTAGTCACGTCATGATCAACAAGAAAGGATTTAACCCTTTCCTCTATAGATATCCATGTCAGAAATAATGACATCATGAATATTAATTAGATTAATTTGTTATAATAGCACATGGACATAGGAATGTTTAGCCATGGCAGAAACTGTAGAATCTTATCTATATTACATCATAAGCAAACAGAGCAGATCCTGATCAGACGGCTCCTATGGGAGCCGTCTGATCTGGGTCTACTCTGTTTTCAAAGGTGTAGAAAGACTTATTTATGGAGTAAGGGTTAAACTTGCTTGTTCTTCCTTACCCTTTTCACTGATAAACATTGATGTAAGGAATAATGACATCATTAATATCAATCAGCTGATTTTTGTAACGGTATATGAACACATGAATATTTGTCCATGGAAGAAACTGTAGTCAGATCTATGTTATTTCATAAGCAACCAGTGCAGAGCCTGATCCGATGGCTCCTACAGGAGGCATCTGATCTGGGTCTACTTTGTTTGCAAAGGCTTAAAAAGTGACTCTAAAATTTTTCATAATATAATGGTCGCAAACAAAAAAGAGCATTTCAAAATATGGGCAATGTATTCAACTCATTATGTTTGATTTGCTAAAATTAGAAATAACAAGCTATTTTCAAGCATGTTAACCCTTTCCTTCATATATACCCCTTGTCACACCACCTTTTCTTTCATATATACGCCTTGTCACACATCTGTAAACAGCATACATGTGATAACCTGCTGAGGCATGTCAGGTAGATTTAGGAAATTTGTCAGGTAGATTTGACTTTTGTCAGGTAGATTTTACTGACGCGACAAAATATATGGAGGAGAAAAAAGAAATTTGCTTGATACCTATGTTTGTTATACTTTTTCACATTATCATTCATACTTTACCATAAATGCATATCATACCATTATAAACCTTACATTACACACATAACATTTACACACTTAACCCTCTCCCTCATATAAACACCTTTTTCACGCATAAATTTGCAAAGAGAATAGACCCAGATCAGATGGCTCCTACAGGAGCTGTCTAGTCAGGGTCTGCTCTGATTGCTTATGATATATGAATGATTCTACACTTTCAGGTTTGGCAAAAAATCCCCCATTAACCCTTTCCTTCATATAAACCAAGGTTTCACGCATTTGTAAACAGAGTAGACCCAGATCAGACAGCTGATCAGGGTCTGCTCTGTTTGCTTTAGGAATTTTAAAAATGTTTCTGTACTTTCAAAAATGGCTATAAAGTTCCTTTCTCTGTATTTCTTTAAAATTACTTAAGAATAAGAATATTCAGTAGGGACTGGAATTTGGAATAAAAATGGAACAGGGAAAGGGTTAAAAACAAATACTAGTAATTGGCATGCAGTAATAATTCTAGATTTTTTTCATGGGTCAAAAGGACTCTTTGAAATCAATAGGTCTCAAGCCCAAAACACTGGGTTCCTTATTAAATAATGTCATGAAAAAATCAAGATTTATTACTGTTTTATCATATAATGAAAAAGATATTCTATTTTATCTTATTTTTATAATAACATTCAGTGCCCCAGATAAGCTGCGTATCAGCATATTTTACGCATTTAAAATGGCCAAATACACTTTGGGAATCAATTCAATGCGTATCAAGTACGCAAAATAAAAATCAAATACTCTAAACTTATCACGTAAATGCGTACAACGAAAGTCGAAGTCGATTCCGCAAACAGATTCCATTTCCGACAACTTTGACAATCGTTACATCTCGGCCGACTACACATCCAATTTTCGCCAGGTGTAATGCCTAAATCTGTGAAGTATTCCGATTGTTTGTATCTATGGTACACTACGGTGTACCAGTTCACTGCTAGACGCTTGCTGTTCTGTATTTCTATAAGCGTCTCGATATTATGACTATTTGACACTTGTTTTCGCGGTTTCAATCAAAATGTCACGGTAGAAAAGTTGTAAAGAAAAACACTAATTTAGACCCAAGTTCATCAATTTTGTGGATTTTTTTTAAAATCGGAAATGGAGATTTCAACAAGAAGTATTGTAAAACCACTATTGCTTGATATAGTTAAATCTGCCGTCGATAAGTGAGTTAAAATCAGGATCCAAAAAGCATGATGCTGATCGTGTATTACTGTGTAGTTATATACATTTGAAATAATAGACTGAGAGTGTTTATGTCTACTATACCAGCGATTTTTTTCCTGGGATTGTGAATGGGTCCGGTACCTCTTGAATTGTGAAAAATTAGCGTGGTTTTGTCAAAAATTGTGAAAAAAATATCGGTGTTTTTACTAAAATTTTGAAAATTTGAATAGGTGATTAAATGCACTTTTTTACCAACTAAATCACCTTTTGAAAGAATTTTCGGCCGAATATAAATTTGAGGACCGAGACGCATACGTTTTATTCATATTCTTGTAAAAGCGTCCGAGACGTGCAAAGAAAAGTGATACGAAATTCGAATACCTTGGACTTTATCCTGAGAAACCGTTTGAGATACAAAACTTTGCAAAGGGGAATATAGCGATGTAAATATTGGTAAAAAATCAGTGTAAGTACAAAGTAAAAGGCCGATTGTGAAATAACTCAACAGCTTTGTGATTGGGTCCGATGGACCCTGCTTGTAAATTGTGAAGGTCCGTTTCAAATTGTGACAGGGTCCGTTTTACGGTACCAGTTATATCTATAGGGGAAAAAATCGCTGTATACCATTACTACTAAAAGGGCAAGTTACAATATTCAATTACAGGTATGTCTAGAATCTATATAAGTATGTTCTTTTTAGATAATTATTACTTTAGAATACAGCAAATGTAACTTTGTAGCATTTTATTGCAGGTACATGAGTTAAACAAAATGTCAGATACTCTATTATTTTTCATTTCACTCTATTCATTTGAAAGAGGGGAGTGAAATACCCTATTTACTGATTTCTTATCTGGGGCACTGAACATTTTTAGGGGGTTGCTTATTTTATAGCCCTATTTAGCTATACTCCCCAAGGACAACCTTTACTCAGTTCAAGTTAGTTAAACCTTTATTCAGTTCAAGTTAGTTACTGCAAACATTGAGCAGTCACAGAAAAGTTGAAATCCAAACAGGTCCAGAGTCCGTGTTTTAGCCCGTATCTACAATCGTCGCGAAAACTTATGGCATTTCAACTTGATATAGTTATTATTTTTTGAAGAGTTTGCAATGGTAGATAATAATTCATGGTGTTTTCAATTACTTCTTTAGTGTCCTTACCACTTATTATATTAATGAAAAATAATTTAGTGTACAAATCAAATTCATGGTTATCAGTCCAATCACTGTTGAAGCAGTCTAATGACATTAGTAATGTTTCGGCCATTGCAACAACGAGACCAAGCACAACTGTCTTTGACAAGGAAGCAGAGAAGCATTTCTATGTCTTATAATTTAATTATGAGAATATAATTCCTATTATAGGGTCATGCCACTCCCATGTCGCCTCGCTTGAGTAATAAACCTGCTGCATGTTTTATTTGTGGTAGACGTTTGCATTTTGACACGACTGGTTCCCGAACAATTTATTTGGAAAAGTAGTAGAGTGAAAACAGGAACCACCTCGTGATCATGTAATTCGAGTGTTCTCCATGGTCACCACAGGGGATTCCCTTGATTGGTCCCTACCAAAACAGACCAAGCGTGGATCACAGCATGATAACAAGCTAAAGGTGGTCTGTGTATGTAGAGAACTAACAGATAAACTCCATCAGGGATGAAAATACATGTCACTAAAAAATTGCCTTGGTCAAATTTCAAAACGGTAGACCGGTAAAGTAGAACGGTAAACCACCTCTGAAAACGGTAGAATTTACCTACCGCCAGTAGTTATCACATGTATGAAACAGAGTCGACCCAGATCAGATGGCTCCTATAGGAGCCGTCTGATCAGGGTCTGCTCTGTTTGTCAATGGAATTTGATATACCTGTTTCTTTTAATTGCTACAATGTTCCACCTTCCATATTTCATTATAAACTATTTTGTAAATGAATATCCAGTTACCAGTAGGTATTGAAATTTGGAAGAAATGCAGAACAGGAAAAGGGTTAACCAATTGCCTGATAGAAATGTTTTTTGACACCTTTGCAAACAGAATACACTCTGCTCAGACAGCCCAGGTAGGAGCTTTCTGATCAGGGTTAGCTCTGTTTATTTATGTATATACGTATATATATCTGATTCTACCGTTTTTGCCATGGCAAAAAAATCCGAGTTTGTATATCATGTACCATTACAGATTCAGCAAAGTAATATTCATACAATCACTGTTTCTTACATGAATATTCATGAAATAAAGCGTTAAGTAACAACACTCCAACAAGATATTTGTTACCATGTTTATATGTTCATGTTTGTGAGACTGTGCAATTTTTTTATACATAATTCCCATCACCTTATATACAGTGCATAACATTAAATCAAATCAAAATGCTCTTGCTTAAAAGAAATAGTTTAACTGTTTTGGGAGTATTCAGCTTGTGAACTAAAGCCAAAGGAGGACAGACAGTCAGACAGATAAATGGAAAGGATAACAATGCAAAACAACTGATCAAATGAGCAAAACTCCAACTGATAGAGGCTATATGATGAAAAGAATGCAGGATAGAAACAGCAACAAAGATTGACAGACATAGTCAAACACATATAGTCGAAACACACATAGTCAAACTGTTACATGTAGTAAACTCCTTTGACAGACTAACATATTTACAGAAGTCTGAGAGACAGAAAGAAAGACCAACAGTAAGATGTTAGACAAATAGACATACAAACAGAAAGACAGACAGACAGACAGACAGATCTAGAGACACACTGACAAACATAAAATACATGTAGTAAAATATAGTAGAGAAAGACCCAAAAATATAAACAGAAGTACAATGTATTTTCAATCTTTAAAGTGATGCAGACAGTCTCTTCTACAACAAACACATTTTTTTCTTCAATAAAACCTTTAAATGTTGAATTATTCTAAGAATATTGTCAACTGGAACCTACATCAAAATCACTTTATCATTTAACTCCAAATACAGATGTATAGTAAAACCCTGATAATGCGACCACCTAAAAGAGGTATAATTCTGGGTGCTAGATGCCGGTGGTAGCTTAATGCAGGACAAAAGTAATACAGAAAGCTCCTAGAGGAGCTTTCTGTATTACTTTTGTCCTGCATTAAGCAACCACCTGCTTATAAAGACACCCATGTTTATTCATTAAGTAGTCGCATTAGAGGGGTTCTACTGTATATGTAAACCAAGATCAGGTTTTGCTCTGTTTGCTTATGAATAATTTAGATATGACTCTACAGTCTGTGCCATGGTAAAAAATTCCCTTGTTAATGATGCCATTATAAAGACTCAGAAACTTACTGTTCACACATGAATTCATTATTTTTAGTGAATATTCATTGGGTTAACCAATTCCCTCATATTGATGCCTTTTAAAACCACTGTAAAATTCACTTTTTGAAACAATTCTGATAATTAGAGCATTTGATCCAAAAGCCTGAGCAAATGCTTTATTTATCACAAATGGTTTCAAAACTACACGATTATAAAATTGTCCTTTTGCCTATTAAATGCTCCTTTTCATTTGAATTATTCAAAGAGGTTGGGTCTAAAAATAGCCCTTGAAGGAATGGGTTAGGTTAAGAGTTCAGAAAAACAGATAATGACATGGTACAGGAAGTGAAATATGAAGAGTGACAGTAGAGGAAGTTTGATGCTGTCCAGGCCCTGGTATACTGCTCTATACCTCATAATCTCTCATATGTGGGCTCTTCAGCCTCTCCTCTCTAATCTGTTGGTGGGTCCGCCCCACATCGTCCCGTAACTATGGAAACACAAACAATTACCAGTATAATTACCTGGATAAAACTGTCTCTAAATATTATTTTAAACATAAAAACAGGAGACTGATCATTTTGAAAAATAACAACATTTAACTGTTTTAGCTGTGAATTACAAGGAATTTGTCGCATTTGGCATATTTAGTATCAACTCGTACTCATGAAAAATTGTAGCTTTTATCGAACCTATGAACAAACTGCATCACAATGGAACTAAATAGTCCTATCACGCTGAATGCGGAAATGATTGTACTGATATTTGCAAACAGTGAAACTGGTGAACTTTGTGAAAATCATATCTTAGTATAATCTATCGGTCAAACTGGTGACATTATTGTGCAAACAATAGATCATGCAAATAACAATCCATGCATATTAACTAATAGCTTGTACTGAATTATACTTCAGCTGACTTCACTAGTCAAACCTTGACCCAATGAATAGTATACATGTGCAGTAAAACCTTTCTATAACGGCCACTAAATTACATAAAGTATTTTGTGTTCAAGGCAGGTGGCTGCTTAAAGCAAGGTGAAAGTAAAACAGAACGCTCCTATAGGAGCGTTCTGTTTTACTTTCACCTTGCTTTAAGCCACCACCTGCCCTAAATACCAAATAATTAACACAATTCAGTGGCCGTTAAAGAGAAGTTTTACTATATTCATATATAGAATAATAACATCATGAATATTTATTAGCTAAACATTTATAAAGGTAATGAACAAAGAATTGCTTTTCCGTTGATAGAATCTATACACGATTTCCGTACAAATGTACAAGTGAACATAAAAGACCTTGATCAGACTGCTCCTACAACAGCTGTCTGATCTGAGTCTACTCTGTTTGCGAAAGCATGCAAAGTCGTCTTTAACTATCAGGTAAAGAGCTGAATATAATATATTACCTAACTTTGTCTATAAAACTCACAATTTAATTATCTAACATTGTCTGAAAGAGTCACAATATCATCCAATGATTTGCTGGGTCAGTTAACAATGACTAAACTATGACAAATTTTTGTGTTTGCTAAATTGTGACAGATTTCAAATTTATAATTCATACAAACACAGTACTTTTCAATTTTGTTCACATCAATTATTAACCCTTTACTCCATAAATACGCTTTTCTATGCCTTTGCAAACAGAGTAGACCCAGATCAGACGGCTCCTGTAAATGCTTTCGATATAACATGGATATGATTCTACAGTTTCTGCCATGACCAACACTTCTTCTGTCCATGTGCCATTATAACAATTAATCTAATTAATATTCATGATATCATATTTCTTCATAAATATTCATGGAGTAAAGGGTTAATGATGATGTTCACAATTATAGTTTGGATCCAGACAAGACGCCGCTAATGAGGATCCAAACACTTTCTTTTTAATCTTTTGGTTCATGAATATTCATAAAAGAAAATAATAACTGCATGAATTTTAATTCAGTTGAATTTTTACACACATGAACATTTGGCCATTGTAAAACAACTGCAGAATCAGATCTACATTATTTCATAAGAAGCAAAGCAGACACTGATCAAACGGCTCCTACAGGAGCCATCTAATCTGGGTGTACTCTGTTTTCAAAGGTGTAACATGTGTATCTATCCTATTCCCTCCTATTGATGCCTTTTGATGCTTCTGCAAAAGTCACCTGTTGAATAAATAGAGCATTTGCTCTTATAGGAGCAAATGCTCTATTTATCACAATTGTTTCAAACTAAAAAATTCTAAAAAATTCCTTTTTCTCTAGTTAATGCTCCTTTTCGGTAGACTTATTGAAAGAGGTTGGTTCTAAAAACAGCCTATTGAGTAAAGGGTTTAAAGAAGTTACAGAAAAATACTAAGATCAGCCCACTGTATGACTTACCCTGTCAACATTGTGTCTGTGGTCTCGACTAACATCCCGGTACTGGTCTAACATACGATCCAAACTCTTGAGGTTACGGGTGGTACCCTGAAAACACAGAAACACAAAATCTTAAGCAAAGAGAATAAAGTAGGATAGGAAAATGTTGTGCATCATTCAATTTTCTAATATCTATAACCAATATATCTCGTATAAGACTAGTATGGACATTTTAACTCGAACACTCACACCCATACACAGGTTGTTTTTATTTGAATATGACCTTTATAGACTTGGTCAAGATCTCTCTACTATATATACGGATATGGTTCATAAAGACTTTTGTGATCCAGATCTCTCTCCTTAGACTTCTGTGATTAACTCCTTTCTTCATAAATACGCCTTTCTATGCCTCTGTAAAAGTCACTTTTGAAACCATCGTGGCAAATAGAGCATTTGCTCCATAGGAGCAAACACTCTATTTGTCACAATGGTTTCAATAATACATAATTCTAAAACTTTCCTTTTCTCTAGTAAATGCTCTGTTTTTGGTAGATATATTCAAAGAGGTTGGATCTTAAAACAGCCTATGAGGTAATGGGTTAAGATATCTCCTCTATGTTTGGATATATACATGTCCATGTATAGCCCTTGTAGACTCTTGTAATCCAGATCTCTCACGTTTGTTTGGATATGGTCCTTAAAGACTTTTGTGATCAAGATCTCTCCCCTCTGTTTGGATATGATCCTTGTAGACTTTTTGGATATGACCCTTCTATACTTTCATAAACAAGAAGTTTCTTCTATGTATGGATATGACTCTTGTAGACTTTTGTTATCAACATCTCTCCCTTATGTTTGGAAAATGCCTTTGTATACTTTTCATTTATTTTCAAGTTATCTCCCCTTTGTCTCAAAATGTCAGCAAGGAACTTTGTTTTTCACAAATATGAAACTCTCATTTAAAACTGAAATACAAATTTAGCAATACAGATGGCCTATAGCTAATCCCAAGTTAAAGAATTGATCCACTAACACAGTTGTCAGGTATTGCCATTATACTCAAAGTCATGTATTCTGAAGGTAGGAGTGTTGACCCCAAAAACAAAACAAGCTATTCTTGTAAAAAAGTTTGTCTGTTTGAATTATGGCAGTTAAAGTATGTTTGTCCTTTCATAGTATTTAATAAGATCCAGAGGCAGAAATCTACTGAATGAAATCATCTGAATATAGGTTCAGATTTTAAATCAATGTTTTCTCTGTTGATATCATAGAAATGAATGCCGTCAGAAATTCCATTATCCCTTTATGAACTTAATTAAATTTTAGGTGAAATATTTCAAATCTCCAAATATATTTTTCACTCTATTCATTTCTTTAACAAATGAATTATTTACTCATCCTTATGGCCTAACAGATTTTTTTCTTCTGCTGACTTGGAGATAAATGAGATACCACGCAGGTATTATAAATAACCGTAAGGTTTATAGAAGTTACCTGATGAAGTCAAAACTTGTCTATATATTTTTTAAATTAACCCTTTAATCCATAGACATGCCCTTTAATGCCCTTGCAAGTGTGCAACAGAGTAGATCCAGATAAGATCACTCCTCTATTAGTCTAAGAGCCATTAATTGATCAGGGTCTTCTCTGTTTTCATATGGAAAAATATAGATCTGATTCTAAAGTTTCTGCTATGATAAAAATTGTGTGTTAACCCTTCGCTTGCTATTCACATCAATATACCTACCTGTAAATAGTGAAGACCCAGATGAGACAGCTCCTGCAGGAGCTGTCTCATCAGGGTCTGCACTATTTACAAGTTGATTGTGCAACCAGTGCACTCCACAGCAGTGATTACACAGTGAAATACTTGTACACAGTGAAGATATATGTAATTATACAACAGGGCATGGGTAAAGAAGGAGAAATGTATTTTAAAATTCAGCAAGCGAAGGGTTAATATAATGCAATGTTAAAATTGCATCCATGTAATGTTCGCCGGATGTCATTATTTCTTTTATGAATATTCATGGAGTAAAGTACATGCCAAATTAGAATTCAGACTCTAACTTAGTAATAATCCTATTCTATACTACTTTTCAATATTTTGAATCTCAAGTCAAAGTGCAGAACACTGCAGTTACTAATTTTAAAAGCCAGCTCAAATAATAAATCAATTAACTAATAGGTCTTATTGTCTATGACATGTTGACCCATGGACTTAAAACCTCTGTGTCCTTTTTGTTTATTCCATTAACCTCAGTTTTGTAAGCTGTTAACTTCAGAGCAGGATTTGAAATAATGTACATGTAACCCTTTACTCCATGAATATTCATAATGGAAAGAACATCATGAATATTAATTAGTTTAATTTAAATAATGACACATGAGCACAGGAATTTTGGCCATTGTGGAAACCGCAGAATCATGCCTATATTACATTAGAAGCAAACAGAGCAGACCCAATCAGACTGCTCCTACAGGAGCCATCTGATCTGGGTCTGCTCTGTTTGCAAAGGCATAGAAAGGTGTATTTATGGAGTTACGGGTTAAATAAAATGTCAGGGAGAGTCAAAGAATTAAAAAGTACAAAACAACAACTGGCTGACAACAATAATAAGACTGATCATTTTGTTAATCATTCTAACAGAAATTTCAATACATGTACAAGCTAGTACATACCCGAGATAACCGTTATCTCATGAATATTCATGTAAGAACTAATGACATCATGAATCTTGATTAAGTATTTTTTTCATAATGACATAAAAAAAATTTATGAACAGGGTCCATGCTTATAAAACGTTTAGTTGAGTCTGAGTTCGTTCTCAAGTTTTTGATTGGTCAGATTTGAGCCTTTGGCTCAAATCTGACCAATCAAAAGCTTGAGAACTCAAATCTGACCAATCAAAAGCTTGAGAACGAAACTCAGACTCAACTAAAAGCTTTATAAGCATGGATACAGAATAAGTTTTGGCTATGGCAGAAACTCAAGAATCAAAGCTATACAATTCACTAAGCAAACAAAGCAGACCCTGATCAGACTGCTCCTATAGGAGCAGTCTGATTTGGGTCTACTCTGTTGGCAAAGGCGCAAGAAGGTGTGGAAAAGGGCTAACCAAACAAACTTCAGTTCCAATGCAGATTAACCCTTTCACCTAATAGACTATTTTTTATACCCAACTTCTTTGAATAAATCTACTGAAAAAGAGCATTTACTGGAAAAAAGGGATTTTTTTTGGACTTGTGTAGTTTTGAAAATACTGTGATATGGTTTCAAAAAGCATCAATATGAGGAATGGGTTAAGCACACGTCTAGTTGGCATTCCTGTCACTCTTTTCTTCTTGCCAAAGGAATATTTGAAATTAATTCTTGGCACATATACAAACCATCTGGATTCATGATCAGATGATACAACGAGAAACTTAAGCAACTCATCAGGATCCAAACCGTTTGACATTCTACGACACTTTCCTTGGTAAAGAAACAAAACAAAATCAGAAGAACTGAAACTGTCAAATCTTCTACAGGACAAAAGTTATTTATAATTGAAAGGGTTAACCCTAAGAATCCATTGCAGAAAATAAAAGTACTGACATTTGCAAAGACTGTAGACCTAGATTACAGGACTCCTAGAGGAGCCGTCTGATCAGGGTCTGCATTCTTTGACACTCACATCAAAATTATACTTTTAATACCGAATGGACTCTTATTATCAAACAATGATTGGTCAGTCCATTTTGAATATTCTGCATTCAGAGGGGCTCATGCCAAGGTATTCATAAGGCAGCTCTGGAGATCAATGTAATCCACTAAGCAAACACTGAAAGTTAGAGATTGGCTTACGCACCTTAACCCTTTCCCTGTTCAATATTCATGTAAGAAATATTGACATAAACATTTATCAGTAGAATTTTATAATGTAAATTTATTTAGGGAATTTTTTGCTTTGACAAAA
The DNA here is from genome assembly GCA_963576725.1 of Azorinus chamasolen. NCBI lineage: Eukaryota > Metazoa > Mollusca > Bivalvia > Cardiida > Solecurtidae > Azorinus > Azorinus chamasolen. The sequence continues at coordinate 105,302,899 of OY755235.1, read as the reverse complement.
AATGTAGAATCAGGTCTATGTCATGTCAAAAGCCAACAGAGCAGACCCTGATCAGACGGCTCCTATAGGAGCCGTCTGATCTGGGTTCTTCTCTGTTTGCAGAGGCATGAAAAGGCGTTTATATGAAGGAAAGGGTTAAACTGAACTGCGCTGAAATGATTTTCCCCGCTCTTTATGATTTTATCAATCTGATTGGTCAGTGAGTTTTGATACTGATCTGAAGATAACTTATATCAATATAGGTGAAACAGTGAAATGTCTTGTGATATTGTAACACATAATATCTTTAAGATTTTATTTCAATAGCTGTTTATCCTTTCAATGCTGGATTTTTTGGTGTGGGATGGTTAATCTTTGTTTACAGTTAACATCAGAGTCAAATATTTAGCATAAAATAATAACACTTGCTAATGGATTTTGAATGATAGCGAGGATTCTGATCAGCTGGCTCTCATCTGGGTCTACAGTTTGCAAATACTAGACAACTGTTGTCTCACATTTCAAGGGTTGACCCTTTCAGTGCTGAATTTTCAGAGGGGAATATCCCATCCGCATTTACCTGTACAGTCCACTCACTACGAATAGCTTGGACTTGCTAGATAACTTTGAATGACAAACAGTGCAGACCCTGATCAGAGGGCTCCTCTAGGAGCCCTCTGATCTGGGTCTACACTGTTTGAAAATGACAGTGCATGCATGTCCCATATGCAAAGCGTCAATATGCCTTCCGATGTTATCAGGTCTACTTACAAGTAGCGTCATAAATTGTATTACACCTAGCAGTCACTATGTTTGTGACAATTCTTTGCATTAAGTGGTTCAGATGAATTTTGTATTCCAGATAGAGGAGAGTGTTTATACAACAAGCATCATGAAATCTTAAGGGGCTGTATTGGTAAAGACAGTAGACTAATGTCAATATATCGCTTTCATTTCGGTAAAGCGACGCTAATCCAAACACCCAAAAAGTACCATTACACCAGCTGGCATCTTAATGCAAAATGAAAGTCATGAATGAAGAAAGTTCCTTTGGGAGCTTAACCCCTTTACTCCATGAATATTCATGTAAGAAGTATTGAAATCATGAATATTAATTAGATTAATTGTTATAACAGCACTGGCACACAGATTCATTTGGCCATGGCAGACACTGAAGAATTAGATCTGTATCATATATCATAAGCAAACAGCAAACCTTGATCAGATGGCTCCAACAGGAGCCATCTGACCTAGGTCTACTCTGTTTGCAAAGGCATAGAAAGGTGCATTTATGGAGTAAATGGTCATAAGACTATAACCCATTCCCTCCTAGTGACACACTTTGACGCCTCTGTAAAAAGACATCTTTTGAAACTATTGTGATAAATAGAGCATTTGCTCCAAGGAGCAAAATTTAATGCTCTATTTATCACAATGGTTTCAAAACTACGCAATTTTAAATATTTCCTTTTTTTTTCAAGTAAATGCTCCTTTTCGGTAGATTTACACAAAGAGGTTAGGTCTAAAAATAGACTAGGAGGGAATGAGTTAGCTATGCGTGAAAGAGTAAGTTCCCTTATCAAATTGTAACTGTTGTGATGTTGGAGAACTCTGTGATGTTTGATTAAGATAACCGTACTGATACTGCCAGGATTTTGCATATCACAACAGTCATGACACCAGCAAGGCTATATGCCCATATATGGCATCATAGCTTTATTCTTCGAAAATCAGACAAGCTGAAAATGGAGACCTTCCTCGCTTTACTTGCACTTTCAGAGCAGAGTGAAGTGTTTTATTTTCATCTGATAGCACACTTGAATTCTAATCAAACTTGTTTTTGCACATCAAAAATGTTTAGAAGAATCAATAAGGAGCTAAGTACAGCCAGTAAATCTGACATATGGCCACTATATCATATTTTAAGTGGAATTTTATTGGACAAATCAAGATTTTTATGTTAACACTTAAATTGCAAAACATGAATTGATTGCTGTTAGATCTTGATAGAACAGTGAATTACATTAGAAAATGTATATACATGTACATGTAATAGCAGAGTTCACTGAAGGTTTAAACATCTTTTAAGAAATTGGCAGTGTTTCTTCATGAAACCATTTGATTATATTGAAAAAATCCATTTTGTGAGTTACTATCTTAGTTATAAACATTATATATTATCACAAATATAAATATGAATGGAAATTTTTCTCTTAAATGTATATTATAAATCCCAACTGTGTTATCCCAAAACAGTAATAATGCGGTCCTAGCACTGGGCATTCAAATAAGGCTAAATGCAGGCCTTTAACCCATTCCTCCATAGTCTATTTTTCTTTAGATCAAACCTCTTTGAATAAATCTACCAAAAAGGAGCATTAATTAACTAGAGAAAAGGAAAATTTTAGAATTGTATAATAATTTTAATTCTGAAACCATTGTGATAAACAGAGCATTTGCTCCTATGGAGCAAATGCTCTATCACAATGGTTACAAAACGTGACCTTTTACAGAGGCGTAGAAAGGCGTATTTATGGAGGAAAGGGTTAAGACAGGTGGAAGCTTGATGCAGGACAAAAGTATTGTAGAAAACTAAAACAGGAGCTTGCTGCACGACTCATCTTGCATTAAGCAGACATCTGTTTAAAAGATTTAAATTCTTCTTTACTGTGACAATTCTGGTTTAGAGGGGTTTTATTGTATTTAGCTCTTGAATGCTGAGAGTCAAGGCATTAGAGTGTTACAGAGCTAATGCATTTTTTGTATACTGATGTCTAGTGAAGCTCAAGTTTGATAGATAAACTCCATAATATAATTATCCTCATGTTACAAATATATGGAGGTTAACCCTTTACTCCATAAATATGACTTTCTATACCTTTGCAAACTGAGTAGACAAAGATCAGACAGTTCCCGTATGAGCTAGCTGTCTTATCAGGGTCTGCTCTTATGAAATAATATAAATCGAGGGGTTGATGTAAAACTATTCTAACTCCTTCACTTTGTGAAGGAGTTAGAATAGTTTTGCACCAACCCCTCGAAATATGATTATAGAGTTTCTGCCATCACCAAATACTCCTGTGGTCATATGCCATTATAAAAATTAATCTAATTAATATTCATGATGTGATTATTTATTACATGAATATTCATGGAGGAAAGGGTAAAGAATTTTAGGGGTAACCCTTTCCCTCATAATAAACGTGTTTTCACACATCTGCAAACAGAGTAGACCCAGATCAGACGGCTCCTATAGGAGCCGTCTGATCAGGGTTTGCTCTGTTTGCTAATGGAATTTGAAAGACGTTTCCTCACTTTCTAAAATGACTACAATGTTCCATCGTCCATATTTTATTTTAACTATTTTGTCCATGAATATTCAGTAGGTATTAAAATTTGTAATAAATATAGAACAGGGAAAGGGTTAAGCAATAGCAGTGACAAGTTGACCTACACAACTATAACTGAACATGTGCAGGCAAATCTAATCATAAAACTATTCCACTTCCAGTTATAAATACCAAATGTTGTATCAAGAAATGTGTTAGAGTATTCCATTACAGGCCGGCTACCCCAAATAAAGCTTGTGATCGTTTCTCACGATAAAACATCCAATATCAAATTATGAACCATTGTAACAAGCCCAAGATATAATACAAAGCTTTGATTTGATGGAGTGATAAAAGTAACCCTTTGTATGCAGAACAAGACTTTGATTTAGCTGTCATTTGCAAAAGGTGTAGACCCAGATAAGAGGGCTAACTCTGTTAGCCCTCTGATCAGGGTCTGCACCGTTTTTCATTCAAAATCTTCTTGCAAATTATACCCTTTCATATTAAGTGGACAGAGGGGACTATTGTTAAGCACTGACACCATTCCACTTTGAAAATTCAGCATTTCAAAGGGTTAACGGGCAATTTGTGAAGTTTTAGCATGTTATGGGCAATATATAATACTGCTTCTCATCTGGATCAACACTGTCTGATACTTTAAACATTTTCTTTATAAATAAATGACAGAAATATCTATTCATGATGTATTGAGTATCATTGACAATTTGCTCTGGGTACTGAAGGTCTCGGGTATTGAGAACCCACACACGCAGAGAGCCCTCATATATATATAGTCAATGAATTTTGGTCATGTATAATGCACAGGAAACAATCAACTCAGGCTGCATGAAGTGTGAACGACCAATTTGTACTAACTTGCTAAATCCTACCATTGACAGAAGCAAATTAACCCATTCCCTCATAGGCCATTTTTTAGACCCAACCCCTTTGAATAAATCTGCTGAAAAGGAGCATTTACCACAACAAAGGAAACTGTTAGAATTGTGTAGTTTAGAAACCACTCTGATAAATAGAGCATTTGCTCCACAGGAGCAAGTTCTCTATTTCTCACAATGGTTTCAAAAAGTGACTTTTAACAAAGGTGACAAAAGGCTTCAATATGAGGGAATGGGTTAACCATGTTTACAACTAGATAAAATATTTAATAAATTCAAGACTTTAACCTCTTCAACCCCAAATATGCATGTACCATCATTTACAAACAGTGTAGATCCAGATCAGAGGGCTCCTAGAGGAGCCCTCTGATCAGGGTCTGCACTGTTTGTCATTCAAAATCCTCTAGCAAGTTTAAACTTGTCATACTGAGTGGACTCTATAGTTAATCCATTCCCGCATATAGACGCCTCTGTAAAAGACACTTTGTGAAAAAGTTGTGATAAACAGAGCATTTGCTCCATAAAGGAGCAAATGCTCTATTTATCACAATGGTTTCAACACTACACAATTCTAAAATTTTCCTTTTTAGTAGTAAATGCTCCTTTTGGGTAGATTTATTCAGAGAGGTTGGATCTAAAAATAGCCTATATGGGGGGGGGGGGGGGGGGAATGGGTTAAACACTGATAGGCTATTCCATTCTGTTAATTCACGGTTGAAAGGGATAATTCCTCAGATTGCCCACTAGCTCAGTTGTAACATATGCAAACATATAGAGGCCAGGGCAATCTCAGAAATCAATACATACAGCTGGCATCATGTCTTGCCAATTGAACCTGTAACTTAACACATGGTCCGTGAAAGAGAACTTGTGAACAATTTATCTCATTATCGCTGGTCTAACTATTGTCTGCTATAAGTGGACATTAAAGGGCAATAAAAATCTGTACGGCCTGCTATTGATCCAGCACATTCATTGTAATTTATTTATAAAAATTTAAACAATTTCAACAATAAAATGGTTAGCAGACTGGAGGATTTAAAATGAGATGACAGATTCAGTGAAATTAATTGCTTTTGTCACAACACTAATTTAATACAGATTTCTGTAAATACTGAAGATCAGGTATATTTGCACTTTTAAATAAAAAAAAAAAGAGTCCAGCTTTTAGAATACACAAAAATGCTTCTTTACTCCATAAATCTAAACAGAACATATATTTATTGATTTGTACATCAGTACTGTACTACATCATCATTCATATGCATATGTAATAATCCATAAATATGTCTTTCTACGCCTTTGCAAACAGAGTAGGATCCATCTGATCAGGGTCTGCTCTCAGAGTCTGTTTGCTTACGATACAATATAGATGATTCTACATTTTCTGATATTGCTGAAAATGTTTGTGTCCATGTTCAGTTACAACAATAAATCTAATTAATATTCATAATGTAATTATTTCTCACATGAATATTCATGGAGTAAAGGGTTAAAAAACCAGATCAGCTTTTAGAACACACAAAAATGCTTCTTTAAGGAACTGTTTTGTAAGTCAAACAATCTACCAAGTTTTACTGTTTAAAATCACTTTATTCATCTATGTAAATGCCAACACATAAAAATCCTAATTCATTTATGTACTGTTTATTTTGTTGATCTTAGGAGCGAATCCCTCACCCCTGGCCGCCAGTGAATGTCAGTTACTTTATGAAGCACTTGTGTGTGCAACACTTTTCAAGTGTTATGCATTTCTTAAATTGGATTTGGACAAATATTGACATTGTCATATAAACTCTTGTTTTAACAAGAGCAAGGGGAAATTCTTTCGCTGGCCTGGAATGAAATGTTTTATCAAATAAATTGCATGGTTCCTTAAAATGAAATCAATAAACTGCCTATATATCTATCTGAGCTGTCAATCTTCACCCTTATCATGTATAAATCCAACTGCCAATGATTTACCCACAGTCTAAGTTCATATCAAATGCTACAGTAAGTGGGTGATCTTCATACAAGTTCATATCAAATGCTGCAATAAGTGGGTGATCCTCATACAAACTGCGTGTGTATGGTTTTCAATAAATATTCTGCAGAAAAATGTGAAACGAAATAAAGTCTATGTACAGAGGCATCAGGTTTTAATTTTCAATTTATAAGACTGGGTTGATACTTTGTATCGATACCTGTGTTTTCCAACATTGGTTGTCAGTATACAAACAATTATGAATGGCTACTTAACCTTTTACTCCATAAATACACTTTTTCTATACCTTTGCAAACAGAGTAGGCCCAGATCAGACGGCTCCTCTGGAAACCATCTGATTAGGGTCTACTCTGCTTGCTTATGATATGATATAGATATGATCCTACAGTTTCTGCCATGGCCAAACATTTCTGTGTCTATGTAGTATCATAAAGACTGTAATTCTACAAAAAGTCAAGCACAAGAAAAGTCAAGTTAGATTTGTATTCTCTAAAAATAAATTCATATACATGTATTAACTTTCCATGAAATATCTAAGAAATTACAAATTTTTTTTAGCAACATTAGTCTTTTCATGAAAAGGCCATAATTTCCGTAAATAATGTAAAATGCAACAAAAGTCAAAGTCGATAGATCTGCAATACCTCAAAGCAGTCATACACCAAGATTCTATTAACATGTGTATGATGACAACAAAATGATTGGAAAACTATAACCACGGATAGACATCTACTCCTCTTATGTCAGAAGTGTGCTACTGTATGGCTCCGAAACCTGGGCTGTCTCAGCCAGCATACTAAAGAAACTAGAGCGTAATGATAAAGCCATGATCAGATGGACCTGTTTAGTGAAGGTGAAGCCCGAAGAAAACATTCCATTTGCGTCCCAGCTCCTCACTCAAGTCAACCTGGAGAGCATCGCAGACATCATGCAGAAGAGAAGACTGCATTGGTTGGGGCACATAGAGCGCAGCACTGGCTGGATTGCTCAAGTCCAACAAATGAATGTACCAGCAGAAAGGACCACTGGTAGGCCTAAGTTGTCTTGGGAAGAACTTGTAAAGCGTGATAGGAAAACCCTGGGTATGGATTCCAGCAACCCTCAGAACAGACAGGAATGGAGAGGACGACTTCGATCTAGACTGGGCAGTAAGGCCCCACCCTCATCAGAGGATTAATTGATGGCCTGATCAACAAATAAACCGGATAGTGAGTGAGTGAGTGAGACATACATATGACTTTGCATATGTGGATGATCAGGTTTATGAACAATGTCGTTTATATAATATGATTGTCCAATCTGAAGACGGGTGTATTACAAACTATTTGAAATACATGTATTGTAAACATTTAATTCCACATACCTCAAGGTTTTCTGTTAGCCTATGCACTCTATCGTCAACAGACATGGCAACCTGGTTTCATTCTTCCATGGCTGAAAAAAAACTCCACATAGATACATACATGCATATGTAATATAGATGTATTGTATTATCAAACATGCGCTGCAGATTAAAGGTTAAATGAACAGTGTAGATATAGATCAGGTGTTGCAGTGACTTGATAATAAAAGTAAAAGAACTATTTTTTTAATACAGATATACGCCTTTCTACGCCTCTATAAAAGTCACTTTATGAAACCATTGTGATAAATAGAGCATTTGCTCTACAATTGCTCTAACAATGGTTTCAAACTACAAAATTCTAAAATTTTCCTTTTCTCTAGTTAATGCTCCTTTTCGGTAGATTCATTCAAAGTGGTTGGATCTAAAAATAGCCTATGAGTCTGAGGGAATGGGTTAATAAATCTGTTGCTCTGTTAAAGACTCATGTGAGCTTCTCAGAGTTGTGGCATCATTAACTGGTACATGTACGTGTTTCAATGCTATGCAAACAGTATAGACCAATATCAGCCACGGTGTAGCATTGTTAACAGTTTCATTCATATACAGTAGAACCCCTCTAATGCGACCACTTAATGAATAAACATGGCTGTCATTATAAGCAGGTGGTTGCTTAATGCAGGACAAAAGTAATGCAGAAAGCTCCTCTAGGAGTTTCTGCATTACTTTTGTCCTGAATTAAGCACCCACCTGCCTCTACCACCCAGAATTATACCTCTTTTAGGTGGTCGCATTAGAGGGGTTATACTGTAAATGCTTCACCTTGCCTTTACAAACAGAGTAGACCTAGATCAGATGGCTCCTGTAGAGATAATACAAAACTCATATGCTTATATGAGCTGTGACACCAGAAACTGTATGCATTCCATTGCTCATTGCCACAGGTGTTTGTCGTGTGCTACCCCACTACCCGACCATAACCCCCCTCCCCCCCCCCCCCTCCCATCTGCAACACACAGAAAAATATTGAATATTGGCCAAAATAATCTAAAAAATGTCAAAACATTGTCAAAATACCATAAAATTACATTTAAAAGTGAACTAAAAAAATCTGTGTTTTTTTTGTTCGCATCAATGTAATAGATAATAACTATCTATTACATTGATGTGAACAAAAAACCACAGATTTTTCAATATTTTTCTGTGTGGTTGCAGACGGGAAAGGGGGGGGGGTATGGCCGGGTAGTGGGGTAGCACACGACAAACACCTGTGCTCATTGCTATATGTAAACAATATAGACCAACAACTGCCACTGAGTTAAACCTTTACTCAAATACACCTTTTTACACTTTTGCAAACAAAGTAGACCCATGTCAGATGGCTCATGTAGGAATCATCTGATAAGGGTCTGCTCTGTTTGCTTATGATATTAATAATATAGATATTATTCTACAGTTTCTGCATGGAAATCAAAATGTCCATTTAGTGGCTCAGTAGTGGCAAGGTAGGCCAGACACCCTGGCTATGAATCCCAGCAGTGCAACATTCTTTTCATTAGCTGTGTCTGATCAGGACCTACACTGTTTGACATCTACCAATGTTTGTCTAAAAAACTATAAATATGTAACAATTATTTAAATAAAGGTGGCTCTATCAGGTAAAGGGCACAATCGTCAGACTCGATCATATCAATGTCTATTTATAGTATATAGTATAGAAACATCAGTAACTTTCACTTAAAGGCGTCAGACTCACATCAATGTGTTTATAGTATATACTATATGTTAATAATAATATGAATCTATAGTAGAGGGCTAAAGAAAAATGGGCTTGATTCTATACTTTAGCCGACCCCGGAAGTTTTCGTTTTAAAGTACCATTCCGCGCATGCTTTGCTGTAGCTATGCAGAACAATTTATGGGGATAGAGGGCATTTTTAGAGGTTCGATGTACAAACATGGGGTTTTAAAGACCTACTGGGGTGTGGGGGCAGTAGCCCCCATATGGGGGTCCGCTAAAGTAGAAGTCTACCAAAAAATGTCAGTCCCAGAGAACTTACGATTTTTAATCAAGCACTTTACCATATCACCAAACTAAAACCAAAAATATTTTAAAGCCAGAGTGTACAACTGTACAAAGTACTAAACTTTATGTGATGAGTACATACTCCTTCAATTTTTGCAATAAAATTTTAAGTCCAGGCTGTAGCAAAACATACACATGTCACTGAAGTACACACATATGTCACTGATGTTCAGTACTTTGAGATGCAATATATATACATCACATGTTCCACATCATGTTTATAAAAAATGATTAGTTTTACTCATACTTTTAAGTGGGTGGGGTATTATGATTTGTTTACCAACTTTGTCTTTAATTCTGAAATACAAGATACAAGAAAAGCAACAATATTGTCTTTAATTCAAACCGTGTATTTCATACAAATGTGAAAGAGTATTCTTTAAAATCTTTAACATCCCTGCATTCATCTGTGTCAATTTTTCTTATAATATGACCAAACGGTACCAAAATATTAACACACTGTTAATCTGTTTGCATCAGGCTGTTATTAATGTGTTGTACGTGTACATACCAAATAAAAACCAAAGTACTGCAGTATGAACAATTATCACATCTCTTGCTTGTTGGCAGAATTAATCCATGATGAGCACTGTTATCAAAAAAACATCCCCTGATGTATCTGGCATGTCACATATATCCAAATCTCCTGGTTACTCCGCAGAAAAGGGGGATTAACAATAAGGCAATTGGATGCAAGTTCAAACACGAATAACTAAATAATTGTCAGTTTTAAATGAAGTTATTTTGAGAAAAACAACCGCATTCCATGTTTCATAAAATGTTGTCTTTGTTTCAATACCAGTCACATCGTGACAACTGTTGCAGCGATAATTAAATTATTGGAAACTAATTTGGATAGAATGTGACAACAATGTATAAGTAAGCGCCTGGGGGACAGGGACAAAAGAATTTGAGATCTTTGTGGCGAATTATAGAACATTTTTCCTTTCATGAATATAACTGTATATAAAAATCATGTTTGTTTTCGTAACAGATTGAATATAAATGTTTGACTGATGGGATGACTGCAGTTTGTGACAAACATATTTACTCGTGTGTATGTGTTTCGACTTGTTGTTAGTGTAATCAAAAACACCGCCAAGCGCCTGGGTCACACTGAATTGTTTCGTTGGACTTGATTGGTCATCAGATTCTCGGAAGGAATCGGTATTTTCCGTTAACAGAGAACTCTTCGCCGACGATTTGTTTCAGATTAGAAGAGTTATATTCCTTTCGTATCACGCGAAAACATAGAAGACCTAGAAATAAGATCAGAGAAAACCCAGAAGCTGGATCTATAGAAACCGTCTGATCAGGATCTGCTTTATCTGATTATGAAATAATATAGTTTAAAAAAATGATTTTCAGTTTCTGCCGAGGTAAAATAATCAATTATAAAAATGACCCCCCCCCCAAAAAAAAAAAAAAAACCAAACAAACAAACAACAACACACCAGGTAATGAATTAATGAATATTCATGTTGTCAGGTAAGGGTTAAGCATGAGTCTGCGTGGAACTGTATAGCATACATGTATATAGATGCTGCTAATGGGTGTCCGAACTTACTCTAGATCTTATCCCACTCCGCACGACCATGCACTGTGGAAAAAATAATGTCTGCTCAAATTCGGACCTGATGCAGTTTTGACTGAACTACCAACTACCGAGTGTTAATCAGCTTTGATCCTGACCAAATTCTGAGCATTTGTATATCCAAGCTCTGTTTACAAATGCCAGTCAGGCATAAGTGTTAAAATTCTATAGTGCAATATTTTGAATGCGTTTATTTGTTTTTAACATTTGTTATTGGGATAGGCTCAAATATGGTTTGATTTTTATATATCCTTAGCGGAATAGCATCATCCCATGGATAAACAGTGCGATCACTAGTTTAACCATTTCCCTCACACGTACGTGTTTTCCCGCAAAAATATGCAAACAGCGTAGACCCAGATCAGACGGCTCCTACAGGAGCCGTCTGATCAGGGTCTGCTCTGTTTGCTTATAGCATGATATATATATCATTCTACAGTAGTTGTCAGAGTAAAAAATTCCCTTGAAAATTGTTTATTATTAACATTCAGCTAATAAATATTCATGATGTCATTATTTCTTACAATAATATTGAACAGGTAAAGGGTTATAGTTGATGCTAGTGGAGTATCTTAAAATGCCCAATTTGTAATAACTTATCCTAATCTAGAGAGGTTTTACTGTAATATAATTTATATAAAAAAACATGAATACATAATAAAATATATACTGAATACATGTTAGAACAATTGTTTATAATTATTGATAATATACGTTAATTGCACTTTGAAAATAAATCTCAGCAATAGGAGCATTGTATTGCTCACAGGTGGCGGTGTCGAAATGTCTCATTGTTGATGAATACATGCGGAAAGTTATTTATAAATCAGCCTGCTGAAAAAAGAAAAACAACAACAACAAAATCACCCGTATAGTAAATCGGATGGATGTTTCAAAAATCGTATTCAGTTCAGCAGAATTCACTATGACGTCAATCTGACACCGCTACCTTTATATAAATCACATTTCAGTACAACATATTGTTCACTTACAATTCTTACCTTCGTCCTGCTGAAGAAATGGGTTGGCTGTCTACATAAACTGGTCTGCTGAAGGTAAATATCTCTAAGCTACCTCAACTCAGCATCTTCATGCACCAAGATTATTTGTAAAACCTTTTGCTTGAGTCTGAGATCATTCTCAAGTATCTGACCAATCAAATACTTGCGAATTGTCTCAGACTCCGTCTCAGAAGTTGTATAACCTTACATGAGCCGGGTCGCGATTATATAACAGATAATGGTGAACATTCTATTTATAGAAATTACCAATACAATGTACATACATGTATGTCATTAGTGTATATATACTTCTAACCAGGAAATACCTGAGCAACTTGTCAATCTAAAGCCATGTCGGTCTGGACATGGGGATTCGGTAAATTAGGACAGCTGGGAAACGGACAAACGGACACATGCCACACACCAGTGAACCCGAAATTTCCTCCTAAGCTGAAGTGTGTCAATGTTCACAGTGGCGGATATTTCACGGCGGTGATAACGAGGGATGGCAGGTTGTTTACGTTTGGATGTGGCAAATATGGTCGTCTTGGAACAAACGACGAGCAGGACAGACGTGAACCAGTAGAAATAGTTGTACGCTCGCCGGAGTCCAAGAACACTAACGTGGAATTTACCCAGGTATGTTTGATAAACAGTGACTGTATTTGAATGCTAAACGGGAGACAACTCAAACATGTCAAATATCGGGATATGACTAAGAGTTGTCGCCATGCAATATGCCAACTGCAGGAATCACCCCGTTTTCATAGTATACATCCTAATTTTGGAAACAAGAAAGGAAAGTAAATAATTATATTCTTTTAAGTCTTTCCTCAATGAATATTCATATAAGGAGTGGTATGTGTATGCTTATTATTAACATATTTCTTTATAATGGCGTATGAAAAAGAGAATCTTTGGTAATGACAGAAATCTTAAGAATCAGATTTACATAATCCAATAAGCAAACAGAGCAGACCCTGACCAGACGGATCCCAATGGAAGCCGCCTGATCTGAGTCTACTCTGCAAAGACATTAAAAGACGAATCCATGGAGCAAAGGGTTTAAACCATTCCCTCATATTGACGACTTTTGACGACTCTGTAAAAGTCACTTTGTGAAACCATTGTGATAAATAGAGCATTTGCTCCTATAGGAGCAAAATGCTCTATTTATCACAATGGTTTCTACTACAAAATTCTAAAAAAATCCTTTTCTGTAGTTAATGCCCCTTTTCGGTAGATTTATTCAAAGAGGTTGGATCTAAAATAGCATATAAGGGAATGGGTTAAAGTATACGATAGACTATGATGGTACATGTATTTGGTTTTAATTATTTTTTCAGTCATGATAATTAGTTAGGTACATGCAATAATAATGATCACGATATAATAATGATAGGCTATATTCCATCTTTTAATTATAAATTATAAAGCATATATATACATGTAATTATTTTTTGGTGACATTTGACGGGAGAGGCCATGGGCCATAAATGAAATGAAATAGCTTTAATTTTAATACATAAATATTTTTATATTAAAAAGAACATTAAATGCAACATGACAAAGAAATTGAAAAACAAAAACAACAAACCAATAATAAATTACATACGTATGTAAAATGTTGTTAATTACCTAAATTGGAAGGACCCTCCAATTACAATTACATGTTAATTATCCCATGCTTGATTATAGGTGTCTTGTGGGATATGGCACGGTGGGGCACTGACGTCAGACAGGGACTTGTACCTATGGGGATACTCAAGTGCTGTGGGTGACATTAGTTGCCAAGGACCTTTAAACTACTGTCCACCACAGCTAGTTAGAGGTCCATTTAATAACAGAATAGCGGGCATCTCGTGTGGGAACAATTTTACTCTACTTTGGACCACAGACGGCGAGGCTTACTCTTGGGGATGTGGCAGAAATGGCGTTCTTGGACAGAATTCTGTTGAAAATTTTCGATCACCAACTCTCATGACATTTTTCAAAGAAAAACATAAAGTAATATTCATGCATGCAGGATTCGCGCACTCTGGAGCTGTCACTGAGAGTGGAGATGTGTTTATGTTCGGTAAAGCCACAGATGGTGCTCTTGGAACAGGAAACGGTTTTAAAGAAGCAACAACACCCACATGTGTTGATAAGTTAAAAGGTGTAAGAATAAAAGAGTTAAGCTGCAGTGTTGGTGAAAAACATGGCCACACGTTGTTTCTGACTGACGACGGTCGCGTGTTTTCCTGTGGCGATGGTTATAAGGGCAAGCTCGGACTCGGGGACCAGGAGTCTCGAGCTTTCCCAATTGAAATTCAACCGGAAAGTTTTCACGGAGAGAGACTAGCTCATGTTTCCGCAGGTGGAATCCACAGCGCAGCTGTTAGCGCGGATGGTCACGTGTTTACATGGGGGTGTGGGAGTGACGGTAGACTTGGTCATCCAGAGGGCAAGGGTCATCGATATCTCTTTCGAAGTGACACCCCAAGACTTGTAGACTCTTTGACTGAAAGTGGCAAGGCTGTTGGAGTCAGTACTTCTTACTATCAGGTGTGACCCCGGTGAGCAATTGCTTCCGGAGGTCGTAGTACAGTAAGAAGTAGTTCTTTAGAACTGCAGTGCTTTAAATATGAGCTAATAAGTGTATCTTAAGAACTTGACAGGCTGAATAATTGCATATTTTCAAGTTATTGTGTGTATTCTCTGCCCATTGGGGTCATTTTTTGTGACTCTCTTGCAGGACTACTTCCTCTGGTGGATGTTGGGAAATATGTGTGTGGAGCGTCAGAATGGCCCAAATTTAAAGCGAAAATAGACGGTGTGTACATACTTTTGTGTGTAGCGAAAAAAGTCAACGTTCTTGACCTTGTTTTCTGGTGATCTAGAGACTGTGTTTGGACTAAATATGAACGTGTTAAGAGGGTATAACCCAAATCTATGCCTGGAAGTAGCTATGGGATGCAGAAAATGCCTGTTTTTACATAGAATAAAGAAGGGCAAAAGTGACCGGGCTCACACCATCACACCGTTGCCTTGCTGCAGTAAAAACTATATTATGGACTGGTGCGCAGTGATTATACTAATTCAATCTGTTAACCCTTTACTCCATGAATATTCATGAAAGAAACTATGAAATCATGAATATTAATTAGAATACGTGTAATTGTTATAATGGCACATGTATACAGACATGTTTGGTCATGGTCTCGTATAAACCAAACCGATATAATGGCTTAAACCAATCACTTACATAACCCCCTTATTCCGTGAATACGCCTCTGCAATGGAGTAGACCTAGATACGATAACGTAGCTCTATTCCTAAATAGACTGGACGCTAGTCATTATCAGTCTTACAGCTACGATATCGCATCTAGAGTAGACCCAGATCAGACGGTCCCTATAGGAGCCGTCTTATCAGGGTCTGCTCTGTTTGCTTTTTATATAATGTAAATGTTATTTTACAGTTTCTGCCATGACCTAAACTTACTGTGACTTACTATGTTCTATTACAACAACTATTTTAATTAATATTCATGATGTCATCATTTCTTACATGAATATTCACGGAGTAAAGGTTAAGCCCCGTAGAGAATGAGCTCAGAATAAGCCTTGGAAACGGTTCGGAAACATATATACACATGTACAGTGTTTCTCGGTGATTCATCTGGATCCAATCTGTTAGGATATCTATTTTTTGTAACCATTTACTCCATGAATATTCCTGTAAGAAATAATGACATCGTGAATATTAATCCATCTGTCTGATAAGGGTCTGCCTTGTTTGCTTCTGAAATTAATATCTGACTCATCATTTTCTACCAATACCAAAACCAAAGGTTTACATAATACCTTTATAAATAAAAATCGGCTAATAAATATTCACGATGTCATTATTTCTTTTATGAACATTCAACAGGGAAAGAGTTTAACCCATTACCTCATAGGCTTTTTTAGATACAACCTCTTTGAATAGATCTACCGAACAGGAGCATTATCTAGAGAAAAGGAACATTTTTAGAATATTGTAACTACACATGGGTCACTTTGGGGGCAAAACAGGAAATGGCTCAAGTGGGCCTCTAGTGGTCAATGACGTCACGAACGTGACGTTGAGTCATCACGTGACGTTAAGTCATCGGAGTCACGCGACAGTGAATCATCGGGGTCACGCGATCCTGAGTCATAAAAACTTTCGGTGACAAATCAAAGAACCCATCCCTTCGTGAAAAATCTCTACTTAAAACAATCGACGTTAGAACCAATCGCAGAGCACCACGTATCTCATTTGATCACGCCACCGTGAATCAGACGTTAACTTCCTTTAAGTCGAGTGACACACACTGCACTGAGTCATCGAAGTCACGCGATCCTGAGTCATAAAAACTTTCCGTAACACGTCATAAAACCGATCCCTTCGTGAAATCGCTACTTAAAACAATCGACGTTAGAGCCAATCGCAGAGCACCACGTATCTCATTTGATCACGCCGCCGTGAATCAGACGTTAACTTCCTTTAAGTCGAGTGACACACACACTCCAACACGACGGTTATTACGAAACCTAACCAATCACCGACCTGCACGTACGTGATGAGAACGTCGACGTAAGTACGTTCAAGTGTCCATACCACTCGAGATCGTCGTCTGCTATATATAAGAGGCTTACTCCAACAGCGTGGGTTTTGTATCTCTAGCGATTTTTCTGGATTTAAGACGTTACGTAAACATCGCAGTACGGAATTAATTATAAGGTAAGCTTTATATCCACTATTCTCTTTACCCTAAACGCGTACTCTAACACAAATGATCCGACTATATCTCCACTACGAAATTACACTAGACCTTTTACAAACGAAAATCTGTATATTACTTTCAAGGGTCAAACTTCGTCATTAAAAGGTTTATGATGCTTTTTTACATAAAGTCTAACATTCTTTCTAAAAAGGAAGCAAATAAGTTATCGACTCTTCTATTTGAAATATATTCAAAGCCTGTTTAGCTAAATACATTTTAACAAACAAAAACGATATTCAGGGTTATAGTCCTCTCACACTGTTTACCCTAAAATGGAAACAGGATCTTCACTTACTGTACTAAATATGTTATTACTCCATAGACTAAAAAAGGTTCCGGCTAATCTATTTTAGTTTAAAATCATTACCCACACATATAGCGAAAAAAAAATGTGTAAGCATTATTTCTTAAAACTTAACTCACTACGCGAGATATAAACGACGGCCAGATAACTTTGAATCTGTCTTTACAACTTACAAGGGTTCGTATTAAGCGCCCGAAAAGCAGTCATTGACAAACCCTTAACCAGCGATTTACTCTGTCACTTTGTTTTTACAGTTTACCATTGGCCTTTAGTATGTTAAATACGTTGATTTTTGATCATCGATTATACTAGAGTTCTATTTACTTTTCATCATTATTTATCAGACTAATGACTAATCTAATATCTATAAACATTATCTTCGACACGGTTATACTATTTCTACGATGAATTATTTAGATACCGCAGATACTAGTTTTAAGACAAACGCTATTCAAGTAAGTTTATATCCTACTCACCGAATCCCTTCAAGTACCTTTTCCTTCAAACAGGACAGGCCCCCTTCAACATCTTAATGACGGACGTACACGGATTAGTTTAAATAGATTCGTCCGGTACGGCAACAGATCAGTCTACTTTCACAGATTAAAAATATCCCGTTTCTAATTCTCATTTATACATACGTTAATTTGTGTTGACCACAGTGTATACTCCACTGAAATATACCTTAAAACCAACGTGAAAGAAACAACAACAACCACAAACAACATTACACAACTGTTTCAGTTTGTTAAATTTTATTAATATATCGGAAACAATAGAGTGAAGACGTTTTACTTGCATAGAGTTTGCCTATGTGTTATCGACCTTTAGCTTACTCAGTTATAATCTAGCACCAAAAGAGTTGTAGAATAATGCAAAATAACCAGATAAGGTGATCCATAGTGAGATATTTGTATAAATAGGACTTACAATTGATCTCGCATTATTGTAGGATGAGTTCGAGGTGTTCCGTCTGTTCAAATCCATGTTAAATAGAATGTGGCAAGTGCTTTGCCATTCTCACATACTTGGGAAAGAAGCACAATTGCCCAGTAGAAGAAGAGGGGTTTTATGACGATCACGAGGGATCGTGTCCTATGTGCCCGATTGTCAGGGAAAAGAGGATGAAAGTGTCGCTTGCTAGTCCGCATCTAATCTGGATCAAGGTTATTTGTCCTTGTGTGTATGACCTCGACCCCTACCCCTAGACTAAGAGATAAAACAAAAGGTTTCTGATTCTAACAACAACAACAACAGCAACAACAACAACAACAGCAACAACAACAACAGCGACAACAACAACAACAACAACAGCGACAACAACAACTTCAACAGCGACAACAACAACTTCAACAGCAACAACAACAACAACAACAACAACAGCAGCAACAACAACAACAACAACAACAGCAGTAGCAGCAGCAGCAGCACGCCAGCCAGCAGTAGCCAAAAAACAGCAGCAGCAGCCAGCAGCATCAGCCATGGAATCATAGGGGTCACGCGATCCTGAGTCATAAAAACTTTCCGTGACAAATCAAAGAACCCATCCCTTCGTGAAAAATCGCTACTTAAAACAATCGACGTGAATCAGACGTTAACTTCCTTTAAGTCGAGTGACACACACACTCCAACACGACGGTTATTACGAAACGTAACCAATCACCGACCTGCACGTACGTGATGAGAACGTCGACGTAAGTACGTTCAAGTGTCCATACCACTCGAGATCGTCGTCTGCTGTATATAAGAGGCTTACTCCAACAGCGTGGGTTTTGTATCTCTAGCGATTTTTCTGGATTTAAGACGTTACGTAAACATCGCAGTACGGAATTAATTATAAGGTAAGCTTTATATTCACTATTCTCTTTACCCTAAGCGCGTACTCTAACACAAATGATCCGACTATATCTCCACTACGAAATTACACTAGACCTTTTACGAACGAAAATCTGTATCCCTTCGTGAAAAATCGCTACTTAAAACAATCGACGTGAATCAGACGTTAACTTCCTTTAAGTCGAGTGACACACACACTCCAACACGACGGTTATTACGAAACGTAACCAATCACCGACCTGCACGTACGTGATGAGAACGTCGACGTAAGTACGTTCAAGTGTCCATACCACTCGAGATCGTCGTCTGCTGTATATAAGAGGCTTACTCCAACAGCGTGGGTTTTGTATCTCTAGCGATTTTTCTGGATTTAAGACGTTACGTAAACATCGCAGTACGGAATTAATTATAAGGTAAGCTTTATATTCACTATTCTCTTTACCCTAAGCGCGTACTCTAACACAAATGATCCGACTATATCTCCACTACGAAATTACACTAGACCTTTTACGAACGAAAATCTGTATATTACTTTCAAGGGTCAAACTTCGTCATTAAAAGGTTTATGATGTTTTTTTTACATAAAGTCTAACATTTTTTTCCAAAAAGGAAGCAAATAAGTTATCGACTCTTCTATTTGAAATATATTCAAAGCCTGAGTAGCTAAATACATTTTAACAAACAAAAACGATATTCAGGGTTATAGTCCTCTCACACTGTTTACCATAAAATGGAAACAGGATCTTCACTTACTATACTAAATATGTTATTACTCCATAGACTAAAAAAGGTTTCGGCTAATCTATTTTAATTTAAAATAATTACCCACACATATAGCGAAAAAATGTGTAAGCATTATTTCTTAAAATTTAACTCACTACGCGAGATATAAACGACGGCCAGATAACTTTGAATCTGTCTTTACGACTTACAAGGGTCCGTATTAAGCGCCCGAAAAGCAGTCATTGACAAACCCTTAACCGGCGATTTACTCTGTCACTTTGTTTTTACAGTTTACCATTGGCCTTTAGTATGTTAAATACGTTGGTTTTTGATCATCGATTATACTAGCGTTCTATTTACTTTTCATCATTATTTATCAGACTAATGACTAATCTAATATCTATAAACATTATCTTCGACACGGTTATACTATTTCTACGATGAATTATTTAGATACCGCAGATACTAGTTTTAAGACAAACGCTATCCAAGTAAGTTTATATCCTACTCACCGAATCCCTTCAAGTACCTTTCCCTTCAAACAGGACAGGCCCCCTTCAACCTCTTAATAACGGACGTACACGGATTAGTTTAAATAGATTCGTCCGGTGCGGCAACGGATCAGTCTACTTTCACAGATTAAAAATACCCCGTTTCTAATTCTCATTTATACATACGTTAATTTGTGTTGACCACAGTGTAAACTCCACTGAAATATACCTTAAAACCAACGTAAAAGAAACAACAACAACCACAAACAACATGACACAACTGTTTCAGTTTGTTAAATTTTATTAATATGTCGGAAACAATAGAATGAAGACGTTTTACTTGCATAGAGTTTGCCTACGTGTTATCGACCTTTAGCTTGCTCAGTTATAATCTAGCACCAAAAGAGTTGTAGAATAATGCAAAATAACCAGATAAGGTGACCCATAGCGAGATATTTGTATAAATAGGACTTACAATTGATCTCGCATTATTGTAGGATGAGTTCGATGTGTTCCGTCTGTTCAATTCCATGTCAAATAGAATGTGGCAAGTGCTTTGCCATTCTCACATACTTGGGAAAGAAGCACAATTGCCCGGTAGAAGAAGAGGGGTTTTATGACGATCACGAGGGATCGTGTCCTATGTGCCCCGATTGTCAGGGAAAAGAGGATGAAAGTGTCGCCTGCTAGTCCGCATCTAATCTGGATCAAGGCTAATTGTCCTTGTGTGTATGACCCCGACCCCTACCCCTAGACTAAGAGATAAAACAAAATGTTTCTGATTCAAACAACAACAACAACAACAACAGCGACAACAACAACTTCAACAGCAACAGTAGCAGTAACAACAACAACAACCACAATTGTTGTGTCTATAATGTAGGAAATGTCATAGACGAGAGAATAAATTATAAGCGCAGCATACGCATTAATTATATCTTTTATCTTCAGTATAGCGTTGGAGGCCTAGATTGTCGCCCAATAGTAACAAGGCGTGGATTGGGGGCAATTTGACTAGTTTTTCCGCGAAGTGTGCAGAATGAGCGATTTTAGAAACAGTAGCATTTTGGGAAAAAAGGTTCGTTTCCACAACCGTATTCGTTGTATAATTTACGTTATCCCGGAAGGACATAGACTACGACCCGTACCCAAGAAAATGCCCGGTTTATCTCCTCAGATGGTTAAGGTTGACCATTCGAAAAAAGTAGCCAAAATAAAGAACAGCTTAAAGAAACGGCTTTTAGTATGGTTACCGGAATAGCTCTGAAAGTCAAACGCGCGGAAGTTTATAAGAGAACGAACATTACAGCAACGCGTATCGCGCTAAAAGGGAATCATGCATCGTTGTAATCTTTGCGACAAGTCCTATACCTGGTTGGACAGTTTGAAACGACACCGGAAACAGAAACACAAAGACATATTTGACGATAAGGAACAGCAACAGCAACAACAACAACAGCAACAACAACTACAACAACAACAGCAACAACAACAACAGCAACAACAACAACAGCAACAACAACAACAACTGCAACAACAACAACAACAACAACAACAACAACAACAACAGCAACAACAACAGCAACAACAACAGCAACAACAACAACAGCAACAACAACAACAACCGTTTACCTTTCAACACCCGTTTACTTGCATAGTCAGCGGTCCAACCTCCTGCGGCAAAACTTATTTTCTGTTCCAACTGCTACAAAAAGCGGACAAGATACAACCCGCGCCTCAACGTATCATCTGGTTATACAAACGATGGCAGCCTCTGTACGACGTCATACGGAGAACAGTTTACCCTAAAGTGGAGTTTATACGTGGCGTTCCTTTAAACCTAGACAGTGACTACTTTCTAGATCCACGCCTGAACAACGTCATCGTTTTGGACGACATGGCTACCGAAGCGGCCAAAGACCCGAGAGTCACGGACCTGTTCACCGAAGGCAGTCACCACAGAAATTTATCCGTCATCGCTCTCAATCAGAACCTTTACTATACTAAGGACCCGACCCAGAGAAGAAACTGCCATTACCTAGTACTATTTAACAATCCCGTAGACAGGCAACAAGTCATGACCCTGGCGAGGCAAATGTACCCGGGTAACGCTCGACATCTGTTACGTCATTTCGAAGAAGCCGTCGGACAGCCGTACGGTTACTTGTTGATCGATTTGAAACCGAACACGCTCGAACGCTCGCGTATGCGGGCCAATGTACTGGAAGATATAAGAGAGACGACCCAAGCTAAGGTCCAAAAAACGAAATCCAGCGATCCGTCGAAAGTTAACTGCCAACCAGTACGTAATAGTCAATCATTGGCGCCTACGGACCTCCTTACACGGAGCGACATGGGGATCACGTGCGACGATTGCGGATCGATTCTATCTAATATACGTCACTTGCGAGCGCACGTCGAAACGTGGTGTCCGATGAAAAAAGAAGGTACCGCAGTTTATGACGACAGTAACAGCGATTCGGACGATGAAAGGAATTTGGATGAAGACATCGCGGAATCCGACGATACCGAGGACGAAATCCTCGGTGAAGGTTTAGAAGAAGAGGCGGACGAGGAAGACGAAACCGATTCCTTTCAACGGTTCTCAGAGGCGGAAAAGTGGACGAGGCATTTTCGAAAAATGGCTGAGGGAAAAGTACGACCGAATCACAAAGGTCACTATATCGTGGAAGACCCCCAAACCGGTTACGGTGGAGGGAAGGATGGAGGTCAACGGGTCATCCCTTGGGTAACGCCCCTCGCCCAAGATATAGAAATGGCCAGATCGTTAGTCAAAGGTCAAAGAAAGTTGACGGCTTCAGCCCCTAATCATATAAGAGTCGTTAAGGAGAGACCAGCCGCAATAGTACCCGAACCCGACTTTTCGATGAGGCCTCCGGGAATTCCGGCGTACGGATGGTATAAACAGAAAAATACTCACCGGCAATAACTACGGTTTTGAAGACATATTCTATTGTCTTACTTATTCGGCGAAAACAGAGAGGTGGGACGTTGGGTTTGGCTTTCAGCCTTATTGCTCCGCGTATTTCGGTTCACCGTGTCCAACAACAATCCATCAAAACTTGCGAAATCTTAAGCCGACACTGACGCTGGAAGATTGGATATAATAGGCGGTGGTGAGAATAAGAGACCTTTCCGAGGGATAGGAAGGGAAAGGACAGTTTGGACGAGGCTGAAGACATTCAGTTTGTTTCGTAAATAGCATTTGCTAGAACTGTAGTAAACTGAAACATGTTGACGTTGCTGCTATTGTCGGCGACTTTGTGTTTAGAAATAGAGAGTTGGTGCCGATATATAAAGTACAGAAGAGACTATAGAGAAGCTTCCAAACGTTTAATCCGTATACTAGAAAGTTACGTAGAAGAACGCTCTGAATGAAGTATTACCATTGAAGGTCATTTTGATTTATGCGAAAAGAAATGAAATAAAAATTGTACGATTGTAAAAGGAAAATGTCGTTTTCTTTTACCTCTCATTATGTCCCCCTATCTTTCAATTATCTTTGTATATCTGTCTGTCTATGGGTCTGTCTGTCTCTCTTTTCTTTCTCTCTTTCCGTATTTCTATGCGAAAATAAATAAAAACATCACTGAATGTTACAATTTTATTAGCCCCGGTCGCGCTTTTACAATAATGGTAGTGTAATTATAAAGGACATACACGCTTCATACAATTGTCTAATCGTGCATTAACTCTTCTCTGACTTCCATCAATATCCGTCCCAACAGATTTTCCCCACGCCAATGCATCGGGTCTTGAATGCACGGATCCCCTAAAGCTCTCCCGATGCCCCATTTTCTGTCATATGGACTAGCTTCCATTAGATACTTCGGATACGAAGCTATTAATATCTTTTTCAAATTATCGTTCTGTCTAAATTTTAACAAATTTCCTCGCTTGACGATTAATTTGGATTTCTCCGTCAAAATGGAATCGCGGTAAAATCGCACCTGCCTCCCCAATCGCTTATGGTTAAACGGAGATGCGGTGGTAAGAATACGTCGACCACTTTCTTCGTCCCCAAAGGTTTCTGTTGAAATTAAGTAAAAGAAAACGGTTAAGCGCTTAGCTTTTTGGTAAAACTATTTAATATAGGGCAAGGTGTCATTTACGGCGAATTAGTACGCCGGAATTTGTAAATATCTAGAGAAAAGATTTACGTAAAAACTGACAAAAATGTTAATAGGAATTAAAAAACTGTGTGTACGTCTATGATGAGATGCTTTTACTATCAAGGTCGCTTACCTGCTTTTTTAAAGTGCATATATTGTTCCATACACGTAAAATCTTGTCCGTTCTCTACGAATGTACTCGGGAAAAACTGACTGTATACTACATCCATTCCGTAGAAAAAAATATACCTTAGGTTCTCATTCGAAGGCATTTTAGGGTATTTAATTTATGACACAAATAGGGTCCATATATACGCAAAACAGGCACTATGCGAGATCGTTTAGAAAACGTAGGTTGCTTTACTTTCCAAACTCTTTACTCGGATCTATTCGCAAACGCTCGTGTCGTAACAGTGACATATCTTTATAAACCCTACTCAGGGTAGCTTAACGGTCATTGGCTCTAACGTCGATTGTTTTAAGTAGCGATTTCACGAAGGGATGGGTTTTATGACGCGTTACGGAAAGTTTTTATGACTCAGGATCGCGTGACCCCGATGATTCACTGTCGTGTGACTCCGATGACTCAACGTCACGTGATGACTCAACGTCACGTTCGTGACGTCATTGACCACTCGAGGCCCACTTGAGCCATGGAATCTCTGCTGGTTATTTGGATTTGAGGAGTTTGGACGCTGTCGGTTTCGATATTTGACATCAATATAGTCGCGAGATGAGCGGCGTCGCACGCCAAAAGAGATTCAATGAAGGTCTGAAAGGCGTGGGGGCCCCTTTTCTGAATCACGGATAATAAATGTCTAGTTTTTTGGCTCGAAGTCTGTTTAGATTCGAGTTCTTCTCTCATTCCCATGGTTAGAATGTTCCGTTCGACTAGAATATCCGCGATATTAGATATTTGATCCGAGGTTAAAGAGCGAACGAGAGTCGTCCAACCCTTTCTGATAGCGGTTCTGTGTATCTCTTCCATGAATGACTGAGGACTAAATGTTATATTATCGTTACTACGTATATATGTAGTCTTTTTAATATATGTATATATGTGTCGTGACTACGTTTAATGAGTTCATGACTCACACACCCCGTGATGATTCAGGACCGCGTGACCCCGATGATTCAGGACCGCGTGACCCCGATGACTCAGTGCAGTGTGTGTCACTCGACTTAAAGGAAGTTAACGTCTGATTCACGGTGGCGTGATCAAATGAGATACGTGGTGCTCTGCGATTGGTTCTAACGCCGATTGTTTTAAGTAGAGATTTTTCACGAAGGGATGGGTTCTTTGATTTGTCACGGAAAGTTTTTATGACTCAGGATCGCGTGACCCCTATGATTCACTGTCGCGTGACTCCGATGACTCAACGTCACGTGATGACTCAACGTCACGTTCGTGACGTCATTGACCACTCGAGGCCCACTTGAGCCATTTCCTGTTTTGGGTCCAAACCGACGGGTCTGTAGTATTGTAGTTTGAAACCATTGTGATAAATAGAGCATTTGCTCCTATAGGAGCAAATGCTCTATTTATCACAATTGTTTCACAAAGTGACTTTTACAGAGTCGTCAAAAGTCGTCAATATGAGGGAATGGGTTAACAGGTCTATTAGGGACATGGTGAACATTTAGTGACATTTTACCCAAGGTGAATTCTGCAATAAATTTTAGTACTACTAATTGTTGGAGATACATTAATCCACTTAAGTATATTAGGTCCATAGAACACGACACGTTAGGCTTTAAGCAAATCGGTATCAATTGATGCTTAACCTTTAGCCTGCTGAGCAAATTATTTTACAGAATTTTTCACATACTACAAGCTATAATCAATGTGTCTAACAAAACCAAAATGCAATCTGGATGTCAAACAGTTTGGATCCTGATGACACGCCGAGTTACTCGGCGTCTCATCTGGATCCAAATCGTTTGCATAGGTATTCACTCATCCGCACATAGCAGGCTAAAGGTTAATTGAAATCGACCTTACCTTTGATATGCTGTATGCGATTTGGCGAAACTCTTTCGTAGAAAGTTTGGTTTCAGATGAGACGACTTTCTTAACGCTTTCCTTTTTATGCCCCCAAAACTAGGCTTTGACGGCATATAGTAATCGCACCGTGCGTGTGTGTGTGTGGGTGTGTGTGTGTGTGTGGGTGTGTGGGCGGGTGTGTTTGTGGGTGTGTGTACCTTTCGTCCGGAGTATATTTCCTTTGTCACATCAGCTACGGATACCAAATTCGGTGTGTGAGTTCATTTTGGAATGGCGGAGTGTCGTGTACTATTTTCAGGTCACTGTGACCTTGACCTTTGACATCGATTTTACAAAAAGCTTGTCCGGAGCATTTCACCTATATCTTACCAGCTACGGATTCCAAATTTGGTGTGTGAGTTCATCTTGGGATGGCGGAGTGTCGTGTACCATTTTCAGGTCACTATGACCTGGACCTTTAACCTATTAATTTACAAAAAGCTTGTCCGGAGCATATCTCCTACCTTTTGTCCGGAGTATATTTCCTTTGTCACATCAGTTACGGATACCAAATTCGGTGTGTGAGTTCATCTTGGGATGGCGGAGTGTCGCGTACCATTTTCAGGTTACTGTGACCTTGACCTTTGACCTCGATTTTACAAAAAGCTTGTCCGGAGCATAGTTCCTATACCTTACCAGTTACTGATTCCAAATTTGGTGTGTGAGTTCGATCCCCCGCCGGACTAAGTCCTTCGGACGAGACTATAAACCGAGGCCCGATGTATCATTGCTTTACACTTGGCATCTAAAATAACCAGAAAAAACTTAGTCGATAATAAGAGTAGGGCATCGCGCCCGGATTTCTCTGTGTCCTCTCTCCTCTCTCTGGGGCGTCCAATTAGCCCATAGTGAGCAGACACGGACGTTAATCAACACAAACAAACAAACAAACATCTCAGGATTGCGGAGTGACGGGTACCATTTTCAGGTCACTGTGACATTGACCTGGAACTTATATGAAAACTCTTCATTAAAAATAATATTCGCTGAACTTTTCTATTTGTCATGATTGTTTTTATCTGAATGGATTTCAAAATAACCTGGCACATGGTCACCGCACAAAGATGATGTGTCGCGTTCAACTCCATGGTCCATGGGTCAAATGTCAAGGTCACAGGGATATCCTTTGGGGGCATTTGTCACGTGACTATGACAGCTCTTGTTCAATATTCGTGTAAGAAATAATGACGTCATGAATATGTATTGGCTGAATTCGTATACAAGATTATTAAGTATCATAAGCAAACAGAGCAGACCCTGATCAGACGGCTCCTATCTCTCATGTAAACTCCTTTTCACAACTTTGCAAACAGAGAAGGCCCAGATCAGACGGCTCCTGTAGGATCCGTCTGATCAGTGTCTACTCTGTTGGCTTATGAAATCATAATAGATATATTAGATTTTACTTGGCAAAATTAAGGTTTTCTTCACATCCCCTCGAAATAGATACCGGTAGATACGGTAGGAATAGCGCTGCGAGAAATGAAAGGTATTGTGATTTTTTTAATACGCAAGATGTTGAGGATGAGTACCATTTTATACTAATTTGTTTGAGTTTTAATGATTTAACCCTTTCGGCGCCAAATTTCTAATTGTCGTCTGCAATCCAATTTTTGTTAAATAAATCGGTACAATAAGGAAATGAGAATGCACATGTCAAAGGAATAAAGCACATAATTATATAGAAATAGATATTGAGACAAAAAGTGAAGTCCCTGATCAGATGCCGCCTTGAAAAGGCTGCGTCTGATCCGGGACTGCACTATTTGTCGTGGTGCATTTATGCGACATCGGCGGTGAAAGGGTTAAGTAAAACGCTTATAAATTATCCTACAGTGAGTGTATCCCGTTTGTAAAATGCCAGAAAAGGCGTTTATATTCTTGTAAGGTTTAAGAAATAGAAATTATCTTAGTAACCGTATTTTATATTCTCTGACTCGTAGCAGTAATCGTATCTTATATTCACTTAGTCATATCGATCTGACTTGTAATGTCAGCCTTTAGCCTGCTGAAAAAGATGATGGCCGATCAAACGGATCTGCTAAAAACTTTTGAGAAACTATTTCTCTAATGTCAAACAGCTTGGATCCCGATCTGATGCCAAATTAGTCGGCGTCTCATCTGGACCAAGACTATTTGCAGACGACAGGCAGGTCGCGCGTGGCAGGCGAAGGATTAATACACACGAACACTCAAACTGGAACTTATAGACTCCAAAAGAATTCAAATACCACAGCTTGGATAAATCTGCGTGATTTACTACATATACATGTATATATGTACAGTTGAACTTCGATATCTCGACTCGGGTAACTCGAACTTCGAGATTACTCGAACTAAAAGTTCGGTCCCTCCAAATGTTCAATATAGAATCGTTCTAAAATGTATCACTGCGCATGTCTAGAAACGCGTGTGACAGCTTAATGCAGGTTAGTAATGCTGAAAGCCCCCACAGAAACCTTCAGCATTAATTTAGACCTGCATTAAGCTGTTGAAAATTGTTCAGATTAGAAATCGGATAACTCGGACCTCTGTTATCTCGAAGTAATTTGTATGATCCCATGAAGTTCGAGATATCCAAGTTCAATTGTATAATATAGCGCTATATATGGATATTTTATTTCCGTTGGGTCAAGGATGATTTTCCCACATGTATATACATGTATCGTGTATTCATGAATCAGACTGTAGTTGAGCTATTTACCCACTGGGTCAACAACACACTGTGTGACACGGCCCTGATTGTTTTGAAGTGGCTGACAAACAAAGCACGAGAGCTTGTCAAATACGAAAAAATCATTGCAACTCATGGCATTCCATCTTGAACGATGATCATCCCATACACATTCATTTATCATGGACGTTCCTTGACCTAAACTCCGATACTGTTTGGAAATAGAGAATCTTACATGAGTGTTCGCTACAAATTGTTTTTATGAAATCGAGTTTCATGAAAACAATTTGTAATGGACACGAATGTAAGATTCTGTTTATCAAACAAGCCTTAAATTCCAATAGAAAATGAAACAGGCTATAGCTGACGACAGTTTCGGCCATTGTTTACAGACAGCGTTGTATTGCAATGGACGACAAACTTGGAGCGCTACGAATAGCTTACGACTAAATGAGCTCTACGATTGGCTAACGACCACACGGCACCATGTATTGGTTCCCCGTGATCTTTTTAAGATTCATTATCGGCCTGAGTCAAACTGCTAATTTGCATTAAAATGCTAGTGCATTTCTGCGATAGGTTTAAATATAGAGAGAAAACGAAAGCAGGTTTAAATATAGAGACTGTGAGTATGTTTATTTCTACATTTTTTTCCGTTTTTTAGAGACAGTGTTCATCCCACTTCGGCTTCCAAGAGATGCCTAAATGCATTGTTTGATATCGAGAGGTGCATGCGCGAAGTGTTTGCTATATTTATAGCAAAGAACTGTAATATTTTTTGACCGCTGGAACAAAAAGTGCAGCTCGATATATTTTCGCCACATTAGTGGTAAAAGGTCGTATCTGACATTTTTTCAGAAAATGACTTTTTTTCATTTTTCAAATCTAATTTATCTGTAGCAACTTCTGTTAAAATATCTAACTTATATTCAAAACACTTTTTGAGATATTGATAAAAAATCAAAGGTCGTATCTGCAAATATGAAAAATACTTCGTGGTAAAAAGTCGTATTTGATGTAAAGTTTGTGGTAAAAGGTCGCATCTGCCAAATACGACCTTTTTCTTCTAATGAATTTATTAAAAATCCTTACAGTTTAGAATGAAAAGGTCATATATGACAGATAAGACCTTATACCTCTAAATGGTTTTGCATAATGTGTTATACGCAACCTTGTCATCAATCTTGTAATTAGAAACTGTGTGTGTTTTGATGCCTGTTTTTGTTGGATTATCGCTGAAGTAATTATTTATGAAGGCTCTGTTTTAACAATGCTTTTATCGGTCATTTAGCAAAACAGAGTGGTTCATAACTGGTCATGAATAAAAGTATTAACCCTTTCCATGTTCTATGTTTATTTCATTTTTCAGTACTCACTGCATATTCATGGCCAAAATAGTTATAATGAAATATGGAAGGTGGAACATTGTAGCCATTTTAGAATGTAAAGACACCGATCTTTCAGATTCTATTAGCAAACAGAGTAGACTCTAATCAGATGGCTCCTCTAGGAGCCGTCTGATCTGGATCTACTCTGTTTGCAAATGCGTGAAAACACGTTTATATGAGGGAAAGGGTTAAGAACTCGAAATTGCCATTTCTTTCGTTTCAAATTTAAGAAAGAGGAGCTAAGAAAGTCAATTGGTAACTGTTATGACCACTATACTTGCCCTTTGTGACACTTGGAAGTTGAAACACGAGAACGAATAAAAGTTTTTTTGAAGAAGTGACCAAATTTGGACAAAGTGGACACTGGAAGGCAAGTATTGCTGATGCTTGCCTTTAGCAGTTTACTAGCAATTTATTCTTGTTTGATTTCGACCCTAGTAATCAGTGTTAAACCGTCTGGTTGGGAAGAGGGCAGTTCCTATGAATTTGTTGAGCGGGTATACATTGCAATTCGACAGAGTGAGCATTATGATGCAGATACACCTGTGACAAATGTGTCCCTACAAACTGATACCTCAGATCCGCAGACGACAAATGCATCATGCTCTGACTTTAACCAAGCAACGCCTCATAAACGATCCAATTAGGAGAGCCCGAAAAAGAAACTCTCAAGCCGAAAACGTAAACGAAATGAAACTATGTGGAAAGCATCAGCGCATAAACGACAGAGATGCCAATGCAAGTCCTATTTATCAAAGACTGGTAAATCGGTAAAGGAAAGAAGACTTAGTGTACAATAACAAGACTGCGAGCGTTGTAGATTCAGATGTTGCACTAGAGTTAGTGAGTCAAACAGGCAGAAGATGTTTTACATGTATTATGCACTTCCAACCTATGAACGGCAGCGATGTTTTATTTGTAACTTCGAAAAAAAACCTAGCAAGTCGAAAGGGAAAAGAAAACTGGATAGACACGCTGGACACGTTAGATAGAAAACACCAAGGTGTGTTTCAAGGTAGAGGATGAGCGGTCCCGTCGACAAAAATCAGCAGTGACAGAGTAGACCTAGTATGCGAACATGTCAACAGAATGGACTCGCATTACACGAGGAAAGACACAGAAAAACAATACCTGTATCACGACTTGAATATTAAAACAGATATACACCCGATATACAGACTGGTGTAAATCAAAAGGCCATACACCAGTTAAGCAAACGATGTACAGAAAAATATTCTGTGAGAAATTCAGCTTATCTTTTTTCAAGCCTCAAACGACAAATATTCCTTGTGTGCCAAGTATGAGAGGCATAGGAAAGCCGGAACTGTCACAGATACGATAAAGGCAGACGTTGATAATACATTTGACGAGAGTCAGTTCATCACTGTTGACACATTACAGAAAGTGTCAACACGCAACCAAGGTCATCCATAGGTTTGGCCCACTAAAGATTCGGACATGGACATGTATTACCTATCTCGCCTTCCAATATTGAACCAAAAGAAGGCAGATTTGGTACACATTTGTTACAAGGAAATCATACCGCATTGTTTTTAGCGTATACTTCGCAAATTTGTCACCTGACAAAAAAATATGCGGAATACCAGAATATTCAGAGTTTGAAGACATTGACAGTAATTAACGCACATTAGTTAAGTCACAAAGTCTGCTTACGATCTAGTTTAACCCTTTCCCTATTCTATGTTTATTCCAAATTTCAGTACCTACTGAATATTCATGGGAAAATGGTTATAAGGAAATATGGAAGGTAGAACATTGCAGTCGTTTTAGAAAGTAAAGAAACAGATCTTTTCAAATTCAATTAACAAACAGAACATACCCTGATCAGACGGCTACTGTAGGAGCGGTCTGACCTAGGTCTACTCTGTTTGCAAACGCGTGAAAACACGTTTATATGAGGGAAAGGGTTTAGCAAAAACGAGTGATAGTTGTTGCTTTCAAACCATGTTTCGAGTTACATGTACATGTATTAAGGCACATGTTGGCTGGTAGACTAATAATTGTTATATCTTTTTAACAGTGTTTTGTGTGACTATACCCTTCTGACAAACTCATTACACAATGATAATAATTTAGACATTTTGTCTCAGTCAGGCATTATAGAATGCATAATCAGGTTCAATCAAAGATCAATATTTTGTTTGAACAGGTAGGTTTTTGAATTATTATTGTTGATACGGTACTGATAGTTCAAAAAGTTCATCTTCCTGAAATCATCCCTCATGATCATGTCATCTCATCATTCATTGGCGCTATAGGACCTATTCAGTGTCCCAGTGCCGTAAAGCCAAACTCACACACCCAAAATCGGCTAAAATTCACAACAATGTATTTACATTTGTATAACAAATGCATATTCCGTTTTGAATACAGCATTTATTTTGAATTTAGACTATATTATGTATTCTTTGGCTGTGTGAATGTGCATAATTGTTTTCTTTTAAATCAATTTGGTTGACACTTTATATAAATGTACGCTCGTATAGGCTAAAAGTAAATTTCAAGATCCGTTGTACAACTGAATCCATTATTTAAATACAAATGCCACACAGAGATTTAGAATAACACAGGAACAGGGACATAATTCAATATTTTTCATAAGTCTTGTTTATTTCTGACATATAAGTGAAAACTTAAAAGTATCCGGTTCAGTTTTGCTTAGAAAAGACTTTTATATGCTATTTATTTACATTCATTTGACATTAAATTGTAATGGAAAAAGGTCGTATTTGCCAAATACGTCCTTTTACAAACTACAAATCGATGAAATCGTTGAAATGTGTTTGTGGTAAAAGGCCGTATTTGACAGATAAGACCTTTTCATTTTTCAAAATCATGAAAAGATGTATGTGGTAAAAGGTCGTATCTGCAAATTTAATTATAATTAATGACGTAGTCAATTTTTGGTGTTGAAAGTATTATCAATATCGAGTTTTCAACATTACACACTAATAGTTAAAATGTCATTTGTGTGACTTTCATCCCTGATTTTTCATAAGGAACCAAACCTTTAAACTCAATTTTCTCGAAAGTTTGAAAACTGCACATACGACCTTTTACCACTAACGTGGCGTTTTAGAGTTTTATTGTTGTTTCTCAACAGAAAACGATCAAATAAAAAGCAAGACTGTTTAAATGGTATACTGAAGGGTACATTCAGCATATATTTATTTGTTTAATGCAGAGGCGTTCAGGGACTTTAAGAAACATCTCGACTCAAAACACCTTCGGTGATTTGTGAAGAGTTGAATCACTTTCACTACAGCTATACAATAGAACCTGTATTATGCGGCCATCAAAAAAAGGTTTATTTATGGGTCTGTAAGACAGGTGGTATCTAAATGCAGGTCAATAGTAATGCAGGAAGCTCCTATAGGAGCTTTCTGCATTACTTTGTCCTGTATTAAGCAACGACCTGTTTTTTAAACTCATATGTTCAATAAATAAATGGCCGCTTGGGACATGTTCTAAGGTATAGACGATTAGAGTTTTTGTCCGGAACCTAAACAGTTGCTAATTTATTTCTCCGTTAACTGCTGTAGCCAAATGACTTCATTAAAACGTTTTTCTCCACTGTCTTCTGACATTGCAACGCATAGGTACAGCAGGTCTTCGCCAACGTACGCACTTGGAGATAAACTCAAGTTTTCAGAACCCCACCCCCTTAAAACTTCATTTTATTATTTAAAATTTCTAGGAAAGAATGTTCTGTGATGTATTAGAGGGTTATTACAAGTTTTTCGGGCAATATCATCTGCAGCGTCCCTTGTATTGTTGTTGTCCCGAGCCCGATTGACGAAGGCAAAAACAATCCAAAGGGACGCTGCAGATCTTATTGCTCGAAACAACCGTATATTATCGCTGTTCTTGCATAAAACCCCTTTTCTGCTTTCCCGTGTTTATTTAATCATTCAAAATACAACTAACTGTACATGTACTTCTTTGACGGTTCATTCGATTTATGCTGTTACTGGGACAGTTTTGTTTCGGCCGAAACGGGACAGTACTCGCGACCATTGTTTACGTTAGGTCCCGTAAATGAGTAATCGGGATAACAAACGCATGTTTTATGCAAGCATATGAGTTGAACTAAATAAGATGTTTTATGATATAGCGTCATACATGCGCATAGTTTTGACATTGGTGCATTGCCTAATAAGAGATAAGCCAAATAAGGCAATTTTTAAAATAAGAATATGGTTAAACTACAAAACAAACACAGTAGAGACTAGTTGTGCAAATGTATATTTAAAGTTATACGGAGGTATATACATGTAGAGGTATATATACGGATGTATAAAATATGAAGAGGGATATTTGGAGGTATAAAAGTTAATGAGAGGTAAACGAAGGTACATTGTACATGTATATATAGGTGCATGGAGTGTATGGAAGAATAAGGAGGTGTAAAAGGTATATGGGGCTAGACGGATGTAAGGAAATATATATATTGGGAGATATATTATGTAGGTATATGGTGACCCACAGATGTATATCGCGGTATTGGGATGGGTTGTAAAGGGAGGTACTTGGAGGAATATGCAGGTATGGGGTGGGGGTAAAGGGAGGTATAAAGAAGTATGATGCGGGGGTAAATGGAGGTATTGAGAGGTATAGGGAGGCATGAGTCGGGGGTAAAGGAAGGTATAGGGAGGCATGGGACGTAGGGTAAAGGGATGTATATAGGGGTATGGGGCGAGGGGGTAAAGGGAGGTATTGAGAGGTATAAGGCGGTATGGGGCGGGGGTAAAGGGGTGTATCAGGAGGTATATTGAGGATGGGGTAAGGGAGGTATGGGAGGGAAATGGAGGCACTTGGACTTAAACACCATCTTGCTGATGTCTGTAGGACAGGCTGCGTTTGTATATACGAGCGTATTGTGTATAAAGGCGGACACACTCACTAGCTTCGAATATCTAAATGGCTACAACGGAATTGCGATGCGATGCTATGCTATGCAGGCTCGAAAAATGGAATATCAAAAAAGATTAATGTCTATTGTATTATAAAATCATCATTGGTAAGAACCTATACTAATATAAGTACATAGTTACAATTCATAAGTACATTTATAAAAACGGGTTTTTTCCTTTTACCATGCCATTTATTGTCATAATTAGCAAGATGGCTTAATAACCAAATAATACAATATACAGACATTTCATATTTTTATTTATTTTATATTTCATTTTTTATTTCAGATACCGAATGAATGGGACTTCTGAACTATACATGTATTATTTTACAAACGCGTATTGAATGAAAATATTGTTTTTGATAATAGGACAAATTTTGCAGCAAAACGTTTAGACTTATATACAGTGAATACTCATTATACCGGCATTCGTTACAATGGCACCCTCGTTATACCGGCAATATGCATTGAAACAAAATTACCGTTAAGTCTTTGAAACAACCACTAAATAAATAGGTGCAATGCCAATAAGACAGGTGATCGCTTAATGCAGAACACAAGGAGTGCAGAAAGCTCCCAAAGGGAGCTTTTTTGCACTTCTTGTGTTCTGCATTAAGCGCACACCTGTTGGTACTAGTTTAAAACTGGCCATATGGTTCCTTTCATATTTAAACTCGTTATAACGGCAACCTCGTTATACCAGCAAAATGTCTTGAAACAAACTCCTCCGTTGTAACGAGTGTTCACTGTAGCCTTAAACCCCTCCCTCATAGGCTATTTTTAGACATAACCTCTTTGAATAATTCAACTGATTAGGACCATTTACTAGATAAAAAAGAATGCTTTAGAATTATAGTTTTGAAACCATTGTGATGAATAGAGCATTTGCTCACTAATTATCACAATGGTTTAAAAAATGACAAGTCCTTCGGACGAGACTATAAACTGAGGTCCAATGTATCAGTGCTTTACACTGGGTATCTAAAAGAACCAGAGAACTCTGTCGATAATAAGAGTAGGGCATCGCACCCGGGTGTCTCTGTACCCTCTCTCTTGGGCGTCCAATTAGCCCATAGTGAGCAGAAACGGACGTTAATCAACACAAACAAAACACAATAAACACAAATGACTTTTTACAGAGACGCCAAAAAGCGTCAAATGCTATGAGGAAATGGGTTGATGTTCATTTGAGACGTAAACTCGTACATATCAGCCTATAATTGCGTCCCATCAGCATCCAGACAGCGTAACTGGGAACGTTCCATTAAGCCAGCTATGCTTTAGGATTTAATATGAAGATCACTAATCTACATTAGCTTACCTAGGAAAGTTCCTGACATTGATTTGTCCAGGAAATTGTTAGTGGTTTGCAGCTAATCACCAATTAATTTGCTCGACTATGATCAAACGCTTAATGCATATCAAAGGTAATACAGAAAGCTCACATAGGAGCTTT
Organism: Azorinus chamasolen; assembly: GCA_963576725.1. NCBI lineage: Eukaryota > Metazoa > Mollusca > Bivalvia > Cardiida > Solecurtidae > Azorinus > Azorinus chamasolen. Next base: position 105,265,905 of record OY755235.1, on the reverse strand, counting down.
CTGCATTACTTCTGCCCTGCATTAAACAACCACATGCTTTTTAAGGCTCCTATTCAATACATGTAAATGAATGGCCACTTAGGGCAGGTTCTAAAATATTTGCAAATGCGAGGCAAGTCGCTGTTAACGGGGTAAGGATCAAATGTTGAGGAAGCATAGGGACATTATTTCCATTTCCATACTCTGAATCAAATAATTACTTCATTCATTTGCTAAAATTACAAGTATTTAATACTCAGTGGCGATCGATTACAGTAATTTACATTAAATATCTGATCATACCACCGAGCTTTAACGGCTCTGTACGTAGTTGTACTTTCTCCTAAATTATTTGACACTGTTGAATCAGGTTTCATCTATAAAGGTCGTATTAGATCGCCGCTAATTCAACAAGTAAAGAATCATGTTTCTCTTAAGAGTCCTCTTACGCCCGCCTGCACAAATATTCTCAGAACCACGTTTACAGTATCCATGGCGATTACTGCTTGTTGAGTGCAAATTATTAGATAATGCTGCTGGAACACACGGCAAAAAGCAAACTAACCAAATTGAACGGTAGTAAACACTTATGAGGAATAGTTCCATTAAAATAGCACACAGTTTATTAGTATGACACATGTTTACCTTCGTTCGGCTATTCCTAAGAATATAAAGCAAACAGCAATCTGCTTTACCCTGTACCTGCCAAAGACGCACTTTCTCACCTTTACAAATAGAGTAGACTCAGACCAGACTACTATTGTAGAAACCGTTTAATCAGGATGAGCTTTCTTTGATTATGGGAAAATATAGATCTGGTTTTACAGTTTTTGTCATGACCAAAACTGCCCGTGTTCTTAAACCAATGTAAAATTTGAGCGAATAGATATTCAGAGTGCCATTATTCCTTAAATTGATATTCGTTAGCAAAATGCTTAAAACTACATCTTTGTAACAATCTGTTAGTATCCGGTACAGTTGAACATCGAACTTCAAATGCTTCGAGATAACAGTAGTTCGAGTCATCAGATTTCTAAACTGTACAATATCTAAAACGCACAGCTTAATGCAGGTCTAAAGTAATGCTGAACGCTCATGAAGGAACTTTCAGCAGCATGAATGAATAAACATGGATCTCTTTATAAGCAGATGGTTACTTAATGCACGACAAAAGTAATGCAGAAAGCTCCTCTAGGAGATAGGAGTTTTCTGCATTACTTTTGTCCTGCATTAAGCTACCACCTGCATCTAGCACCCAGAATTATTCATCTTCTATGTAGTCGCATTAGCGGGGATTACTGTACAAACATATATTTGCTCAAACCCTGATCTGGAGCACTTGTTTGTTATTTTCGGTTCATTCAAACTTTTGATGAATTACTGACCATGTATCAAATACCTTAGATACTAACCAGACACACATTCACTCGGCGTTTCATCTAAATCTAAGCTATTGTAAACGTTAGTCAGGTCCCTCTTAGCATGATAAATAATTCGCAAGGAATACCAAAATCTGTATTGCAGGTCTTGAAATTATTGGCATAAAAGATCTTTGAAACTAATATCTGCGTTTGGTTCTTTTTCAAAATGCGTTAATGTCTGGTTGGACAAGATCGAAGCTCTTAACCTATCTGTATAAAGATTGCTAAATCATTTGGAAATCTATATACAGTAAAACCCCGCTAATGCGACCACCTAATGCGACCACTTAAACAAACATGGCTGTTTTCATAAGCAGGTGGTTGCTTAATGCAGGACGAAAGTTATGCAGAAAGCTCCTATAGGAGCTTTCTGCATAACTTTCGTCCTGCATTAAGCTACCACCTGCCCTTGCCACTGTGAATTATGCCCCTTTTTGGTGGTCGCATTAGCGGGGTTTTACTGTACGATGAATGCACTTAGAGACACGACACACGCACTTGGATACGACACACGGACATGGACACCCGCACCCAATTGGGCACGACACAAAAACTTTGACACAACTTACGTATTTGGAATGACCCACTTACTTGGACACGATGCACTCACTTGGACAAGACACATCCACTGGGAAACGACATACGCTGTTGGACACCCAACGTCCATTTGGATACGACACACGCACATTGACTCGATAAGCCTACTTGGACAACGGACTTTGTTCATTAGCCCATTGATCTGTTTGATTGAACTGTGTGTCTTCTACGAATATTGTCGCCTGCTTCAATATTGATAGTTAATGATTTTTTAACTGCTTGTCAGAACCACGACAAGAATGCCATACACAGTGGATCATGATAAGACGCGGAGTAACCACTGTAAAGCCTCTCTTAACCGGAATCCCTGTTCTATATTTAGTCCAAATTTAAATACCTACTGAATATTCATGGGCAAAATAGTTATAATGAAATATGGAAGGTGGAACATTGTAGTCATTATAGAAACTAAAGAAACAGATATATCAAATTTCATTTGCAAACAGAGCAGACCCTGATCAGACGGTTCCTCTAGGAGCCGTCTGATCTGCGTCTACTCTGTTTGCAAATGCGTTAAAATGTGTTTATATGAGGGAAAGGGTTAACAGGAATTCTAGTAGAGGAGAATTAAGATACATTTAGGCAGGTGATCGCTTAACCCTTTACCTCATAGGCTATTTTTAGACCCAACCTCTTTGAATAAATCTACTGAAAAGGAGCATTTACTAGTGAAAAGGAAAATTTTAGAATTTTGTAGTTTGAAACAATTGTGATAAATAGACAGGTGACTTTTGCAGAGGCTTCAAAAGGCGTCAATATGAGGGAAAGGATTAATGCATGGTGAAAGTCTATGTCTTTCACCTTCCATTAATCTGCTACCTGTCTCCTAGACCAATATTTATTCTAAATTAAATGCTCTGTTTAGAGAAATGTCACTGTATTGACAAAGTTTATCTCAAAGTCACCTGTAGTGCCTAAGGCTAAACCCCATTGTATTAATTGCAACTGCATAGTTACATGTACGTACTATAAAGCAATCTAATTTTCATTTGAAGGATTGGTTTTGTTTTGCAATGATTATATTGGCGAGGTAATCTTTGTAAAAAGCGCACACACCCTAATAAAAGGTCTTCTATAGTCTAGATCAATGTCGGAGTTTCACTGTATTTAAACGTGGGTTTGGAATGTATTGAGGAGCTACATGCATGTAATGTTCTTGTCTCATATGTCTGGATTTATTCCACGATTTCAATAATCATAAGCATGAGAATCGTAGTCTGAAATAACAAATAACAATAATAAGAATACACACACATTAATACATAAATACAATGATAAACATAACCACATTGTACAAGAATGATTAAAGTACGGGTTTCGCATAGCGATAAACACACGATTTAGTACAAATTACAAAAAAATATGTTTAAACAACGAAGAGGAATGTATGAAACCTCAAAAGTGTCATTATCTATAAAATGTTAGAATATCAATCGGGAATATATTTACCTGTATAAATATTAAATTTATCCAGAGTTTTATATTTCTGAGCAAAGTAATTATTGCGACTGTTTGTATTTTTGAAATATTCCCGCTGCCAATCACGTGATATCCGGTTAGTAGAAAATTAAACATGCGGAAAATGGATCTAGAAATGGGTAATGAAAACAAAATTAACACAATACTGCTGGTAAATTTATTTATTTCAACAGCTCAGTTTCACCGTATGACATCAACACTATATGTCCATGTTCGCTTTAGATACACTACGAATGGTTTAACCCATTCTGTCCTATTGGCGCCTTTCTGCGCCTCTGTTAAACTCATTATTTGAAACCATTGTGATAAATAGAACATTTGCTCCAGAGGAGCAAATGCTCTATTTATCACAATGGTTTCAAAGCTACACATTTATAAAATTCTCCTTTTCTATAGTTAATGCTCCTTTTCGGTAGATAAATTCAAAGGGGTTGGGTCTAAAATAGTCTAGAAGGGAATGAGTTAACACTGGTCGTATTGCTGTAATAATTAACATTAATCATTATCCCGTTATCAGCGACCTGGCTCACACTTGGAAATAGCTTGAATCCCGATAATACGTCGATCTAGGCTGTTTGGCACTCACTTTCCTTCATATAAACGCTTTTTCGCATTTACAAACAGAGTAGACCCAGAGGAGCTGTCTGATCAGAGTCTGCTCTGTTTGCGTACGACATGATATAGATCGGATTCTACAGTTTTTGTCAGAGTAAAACTTCCCTTGAAAGTTTTACATGATGAAAATCCAGCTAATAAATACTCATGATGTCATTATTTCTTGCATGAATATTGAACGTGCAAAGAATTAATGGTTCCTCAAGATTTTGTTCGAATCGAAGAAATCACTATGGCAACAGATTGAAATTTGAGGAGACATTATTGTTTCTACAGCAAGGTAATTATTAATTCAACGAGCTTATAGGAATTAATAAAAAAAAACAACTTGATTTGAATCGAATACCCTAGTTGTCAAATATTTACACATATCTAGTATTTCTATATACCACTTGTAAGATATGGATATTTTTAATAGTTTTCTCTATATCACCAGGTAACACATGCCGATATCAGGACTAAATCTGCTGAAACGTTGTCAGTATGCATACATGTATTTGTCACAGTAGAAATTGCGACTCAGGACAATCGCCGATTCTCCTAGGAACGAGTGCGATCGCAATCTCTCCTAGGACAGACTGATCCTAATTACAGCCTGAGGACAATCGATGATTCTACTAGTACATATTCCGATTACAGTTTGACCAAGGACACATTGTAATTCTATTATGAAATTTACTATTCTACTGGAAGAATTTATTATTAGTTTTAGATATGACACTTTCATTCTTTGAGGAAAATCTACAATTCTACTAGAATTTTTTTTTATTATTAGTGTTATATATGACACTTTTAACTCTACAAAGAAAATCAACAATTCTACTGGAAGACTATATTATTCTAAGATCACAAGTCTGTATTCAAACCATGACAAACAACACATAAATGTGAATGATTTAAAAAGAGGATCGGAGTCTATCCGAGGAGAGATTGCGATCGCAATATGTCGTAGGAGAATCGGCGATTGTCCTGAATGGCAATTTCTACTGCAACATATTTATTAAAATATGTTTATATGCGATCAACATATAGCCACAAACTACATGTATTAACTTTTTACTCCACAAAAACGCATTTTCTACACCTTTGCAAACAGAATCCGTCTGATCAAGGCCTGCCTTGTTTGCTTATGAAAATAATATACATAATGATTCTACAGTTTCTGCTATGGCCAAATATTCCAGTGTTCATCAGCTATTATAAGCAATAATCGAAATATTCATGATGTCATCATTTCTTAACCGTTTAATCCATCATTAAGCCTTTCTACGCTTTTGCAAACAGAGTAGACCCAGATCAGACGGCTCCTATAGGAGCCGTCTGATCAGGGTCTGCTCTGTTTGATTATAATATAATATAGAGATGCAACTATAGCTTCTGCCATGGCCAAAGATTCATTTGTCCATGTGATATCATAACAATTAATCTAATTAGTATTCACGATGTCATTATTTCTTACATGAATATTCATGGAGAGAATGTTTAAATGAAAACATTCTTTGACTAAAGGGATAACGCAGATTACTATGTTTACAGCTATGCAATTGTTTACTAATACGTCAACACGAGGCTTGGAATATGAACAAACAGCCTCCAGTACGCCAAGAGTTTGTTGTAAATACCGGGACCAAGCACTCGTCGCCAGTACTGGACTACTGTATTGGATATTATGGTAACCGCACTCTGTCAACGTAGTCTCCTGGTGGTAGAATAGAATCGTATTGATACAGTTGTTCGAAAAATTCGCTTAAGCTTGAATCAGCGTGCCATGCCATGTGCAATTACAGAGGAAACGTTCGTGGATGCTTTAATTGGTATGCCATGTATATGGAGACTATAATTTGGTATGTCATGTATAATGTATAGGGACGGTTGATCATGCTTTGAACCTGTTTTGAACAGGCTGATTAAATGAAACAAGTTGCTGTGGAAACCCTTTGGAGCATCAAGGAGTTATTCTGACCATTGCGAAATATTCGTGAGGATTAAACACAGGTGTAATCGTGAATGAGACTGTGTTAAATTTGCAAGATTTGTTTGCCAGAGAATATAATGTATTATATCTTATTTGTTATTGTTCGGAAATTCTCGTTGTGTGATTAACCCTTTCACTCAAAAATATTCATGTGATAAATTATGCATGTATGAATATTCATTAATACAATTTTTCAGAATAATACCATGGACAAGGATTTATTTACCATGACAGAAGCTGTAGAATCATATTCAGTGTTCCATAAGGAAATAGAGTACATCCTGATCAGACCGTGGGGACCGTCTGATCAAGGTGTACAAAGGCATCAAAGGTTTATTCCTATGAAGGAACGAATTAACAATTTCCTTCATGCAAACACCTTTTCACACATTTGCAAACAGAATATACCCAGACCAGACGCCTCTTGTAGGAGCCGTCCGATCAGGGTCTGTAGGTGAGGATCCAGGATTTAAGATTAGGGGGGGGGGGGGGGGGGGCGTATACATTTTTCGGAGGGGGGCGTAGATTTTTATGTTTGATGACAAAGATAAATAGGGTGTTTGTAATACATGTTGAAAAAGAGCTGTGTTAAAGGCAGGTGACTGCTTAAAGCAAGGTGAAAGTAAAACAGAACGCTCCTATAGGAGCGTTCTGTTTTACTTTCACCTTGCTTTAAGCAGCCACCTGCGCTAAATACCAATTAATTAACATAATTTAGTGGTCGTTATAGAGAGGTTTTACTGTATATAGATCTAAAATATTACTAAAAATGTTTTGGAAATTTTAGGGGGGGGGGGGGTACGCCGGCTCCGCCCCTCTAAATCCGCGCCTGGTCTGCACGGTTTGCTTATGAAATCATGATATGTCTGACTCTACATTATCTATCAATACCAAACAATCATATGTACATATACCATTATAAAAATCATCTATTAAATATTCATGATGTCATTATGTCTTGCATGAATATTCAACAGGGAAAGGGTTAAAGCTTTACTAATACTTCTAGATCTCAAATAGACATACATTCATGTACCCGGAAAACGGTCATAATGGATGACAAGTAACTATGGCAACATATTCAAACATATAGCACACTGGATTAATGACACGTTACAATTTCTTATATTTTTGGAATACCTACTGACAATAAATCACCAGTGACCAAACATGTCGTATATATTAAATACAACCCTCTGTCGTAATATGGTGAAAAGTTTGAACGTGACAGTCGTGCAGGGTGTGACGCCTTCCATAGAATTGTATGAGACTCTATTACTGGTGATAGGATTTGGGACATTTGCGACTCTTGTAGCCCTTTTGTTTGCTTTCATTCGGAGTAGAGTCTACCAAGACAAGGTAAGTAGACTTAAAACGTCACTCCCCCGCCGTTATATTGATCCCATACTACATAATAACTAATTATCATACACAGGTATCTGTTTTGTATCCATAACTATTCATGTTAGAAATAATGACGCCATGAATGTTAATGAGATGGAATTTTTATAACCCTTCATGGAGACAGGACATTTTGACCATGGTGGAAACTGTAGAAACGTAGCTGGATTCTATATTACATTATCAGCAATCAGAGCAGACCCTGATCAGACGGCTCCTAGCCGTCTGATCTGGGTCTACTCTGTTTGCAAATGCGTGAAAACACGTTTATATGAAGGAAAGGGTTAAGTAAATCATCAATTCATATATCATTTCATAATTTGTAATATCTCAAACATATGACTGTTAATTACTGACATATCTCGTTCCATAAAGTAACCTGACACAGCACACCTAAGTACTGATTATGCAGTAATTACTGCATCGATCGTATGGTAACATTTAAATGTACTAGCTCCTATCAAAGTAAGCACAGTTGAACTTCGATATCTCGAACTCGGATAACTGGAACATCGGGATAACTCGAACAAAACGTTCAGTCCTTTCAAAACTTACAATAAAAAATTGCTCTAAAATGTATCTCTACAGATATCTAGAAACACATGTGACAGCTTAATACAGGTCTAAAGTAATGCTGAAAGCTCCTACAGGAGCTTTCAGCATTACTTTAGACCTGTATTAAGCAATGGCCTTGAGAAATTGTTCAGATTAGAAATCGGATGACTCGAACTTCTGTTATCTCGAACTAATTGTACTTGTGTTTTATATGCATGCTCATTGATAACTAAGTAGGTTTGTAATTTGGATTTTTCATGTGAGGAAGCCTCCCAGCTGGCTATGTAGTAGGTTGGTGGCTCTCCAAGGAGTTCTGTTGTACATGAAACTTGTTCCAGGGACACCTGTAGTTAGCTGGACGTGATAGGACTGAAATACTGTTAACCCATTACTTCATAGGCTATTTTTAGATACAACCTCTTTTGAATAAATCTACCGAAAAGGAGCATTAACTAGAGAAAAGGAAAATCTTAGAATTTTATGGTTTGAAACCATTGTGATAAATAAGAGCATTTGCTCCTATAGGAGCAAATGCTCTATTTATCACAATGGTTTCACAAAGTGACTTTTACAGAGTCGTGAAAGGCGTCAATATGAGGGAATGGTTTAAAGAGACGTACTAGTATTATACGTCCGATAAAACAAAACAGACACTTTATCAACGGTACCTTTTTTCGTGCTTTCCAAATGGAAAACGTAAATAACTTTGTGAAAATGTAAGATTTAAATATACATATTTCATTCAGAACTTTGCTATTTGCGGAACCATGTAATTATCCTGAAGTGAGATATTTGAAACAACTTTTGGCAAAGAGTGGGGTATATTTTAGTGCTATCCGCTCAATTTATTCAGAACTTAAATTTCCCCATTTGACTTGACCTACCTTATAAATGTTCTATTTAAGTCAGAGTTCCAGATAAGATGTGTAAATTAAAACAGTTTTAAGAATAACTCCTTTATGTCTCCACCAGACCCTATGCTGTGATACTCTTTATAATCATCTCGAAGAGACCATTAACCCCTCCAAATCGACCGTTATCTGTAGCTTTAAGTGTAGGTACTATTTTCGATTTTAATTATCATTTTGTCAACCAAACCCCTAATACACAGTGTTTCGTTACTGTATTATCTTATCGACATAATAAAACGTATGTGTATCGGTTAAATTGTCCGAGAATTGTCAAATGAAATGCTTTAACCTATTACTCCATAAATACGCATTTTATATCCTTTACAGACAAAGTTAGATAAAAAGTGTAGTATGCATTAAACCCATCTAAAGCGACCGACCAAGAGAGGTCTAATTGTATGTCTCAAAAGTACATGATAGCATAATGCAGAACAAACGTAATACAGAAAGAAGGCTCCTACACGATATTTTGCGTTACTTTCATCCTGCATTAAGCAAACACATTTGAAAGAAATTGTAGAAATATAATATACTTTCGGAATTGAAGCTAACTGCACTATATGTAGACGACAATTACCCAGAGTGCAGACGGTTAAATGTTGATAATTGCTGTTTTACATGTTTAATACCTTTTATTCCATGACTATTCATGTAAGACATACTGACATCATGACTATTAGTTTGATTAAATAATATTTGTTATAATTCCATGTGGACACACTAAGTTATGATCAGGGTAGAAACTGTAGAACCATACCTATATTATATCATAAGCAAACAGAGCAGACCCTAAAGGAGCCGTCTGATCTGGGTATACTCTGTTGCAAAGGCGTAGAATGGCGAATTTACGGAGTAAAGGGTTAATACCATTTTTAACAAACTACCTCTTGCATTTCTTCGGAAAACGTTCATACAAATACATTTCACTTGTCAAATACAGTGAATCTAGCTAAGGAATGTACATAGCTTGTACTCTACAAAACAAACTTTTCGAAACTATTATTGTCCAAAGCTGCAGGCCGTATTTGTTCTGCGAACCTTTGCAGAAATATTTGTTAGCAGATACTCCACAAAGGTTGGTCAGTATATTCATAACACAGTGGAACCTAATAAATGGCAAAATTTGTTTCACGAACAGTTTTTGTCTTTTGAGTATAGATGATATGAAAATTAAATTCTATCAATCCTACATCTGGCAGGTATGCTCCTTTTTTTTTTTTTTTAAATTACACCATGTTCAACTGCAAGGTGACCATATCTTAAGAGAACTAGTCCTTGAAGTTGACATGTTGCACCGAACTCAAGTCATCCATAGGACCTTCTTAACCCTTTTCATTATCTACAACGCCTGCACTGTTTACACGAGCTACGCTTGTCTTTCACACAACATATCTTTATCTTTCTTGCAGAACACCCTAGACACGGCGTTTGACGCAGGCGGGCGTGTCAGTATTGGGCTAACAGCCACAACCATTGTGTCCCAATGGACATGGGCAGCCACCTTACTAATCTCATGCACTGTTGCCAGTCGGGTAAGCAGTTTTTATTGTCGTGTGAACATTTATCTGGTATATTCTAGTTTTCCTTAATACATTGCCAATCCATTACTACACATAGCATTGTCGACTCGTGTTTTTTTTATTTACAACAACAGAGAACTTTAAGTATACTTGCATAAGGATAACATTTGAACTAAGTACATTCAGTTTCAGTACGTTTATTAACACTTTCCCTGTTAATATTCATGTAAGAAATAATGACATCATGAATATTTATTATTTAATTTTTTATAATGGAATTTGTATATATTATATATTTTTGGTATCGGTATTGGTAGAAACCGACGAGTTAAATCTATTATAGTTTCATAAGCAAACAGAGCAGACCCTGATCATACGGCCGTCTGATATGGGTCTACTCTGTTTGCAAATGCGTAAAAACTAAAAAGGTGTTTTTATGAAGGAAATGATCAAAGAAATAATGCAAGGTTGCATGAGCCATTTACTAATTCATGTAGTTAAAGGATAGCTGTCAAAGGCACGCTTCCAGCAGTCATATTCCTCTATAAAAGAAACATAATTACTGTATTAGTATAACGCGTTCATATGTCTTTGTGTTTCTTTCCAATGCTTTTTACAATATATTAATTTAATTGATGTTATTTTCATACTGAGTCATTCAGCGGCGGTTTAAAACAAAATTTTAATATGATGAGTATAAATGTACGTTCGCAAGTACCTATTTGAGGATGAGTTTTGTGATACATACACTGTTCCATAGAAAGCGTGAAAATAATAGTATATAGACATGTTCATGAATTCACTAACCAATTCCCTCATACTGACGCCCCTGTAAGAGTCATTTTAGAAACCATTGTGATGAATAGATCATTTGCTCCTATGGAGCAAATGCTCTATTCATCACAATGCTTTCAAAACTACACAAACATAAAAAAAATGTTTTCCGTTCATTTTAGTAAATGCTCATTCCAATAGATCTATTCAAAGAGGCTGTGTCTAAAATAGGCTATGAGGAAATTGGCTAATGGCGCTAAATATTTAAGCTTCACAAATAATTTAATTGGGGGTTGAACCCAAAACTGTCGTAACAAGAGCCTATAGCATGCACTCCAGGGTCCATGCTTATAAAGCTTTTAGTTGAGTCTGAATTCGTTCTCAAGTTTTTGATTGGTCAGATTTGAGCCTAAATCCGACCAATCAAAAGATTGAGAACTCAAATCTGACCAATCAAAAGCTTGAGAACGAACTCAGACTCAACTAAAAGCTTTATAAGCATGGACCCTGATGATCGTTGCAGACAGCTGTGATCCACACTTTTTTACACTCTGATAGTGTTTTCAAGTAAAAATGAAAGAAACACAATCTTAGGTTATTTTAGGAAAACTGTTATTTTAGATGCTTATAAATGTTAAATAACATTTACTCTCGAAATGTAAAGAATAGTGTACGGTTTGTACAAAGTTGCTGGAGTTATTTTGCATTATAACTGAATAAAGTCGTCATCATAGTATGTGATGTGTTCTTATTCATGTGAACCTAAGCACTACTAAGTTTTAACGGATGTTCTATCTTTGATGTCATACATATTTGGTTTAAACTTTCGACTGGGTAACACTCTAAAGGCAATGTTTAATGCATAATTTAGATTATCTAGGTTTATGGGGACGTGGGTCAATTGCATTTGCAAAGTGGTTTTATGTCAGAATTAATAATGACCATTTCTAGAGGGAATATTTACCTGGTGAAATTTAATAAATATTGATTCAATCCCGATACTGTCGTCATATTTAATAATTAACCAAATGATTACATGGTGAATTGTTAATTAGATTTATATTTAGAATGTCATATTAACACATGAGATGTTTGCCAAAGTAGAAACTATAGAATCATATCTATATTATATCATAAGCAAACAGAGCAGACCCTGATCAGACGGCTCCTATCGGAGTCGCCTGATCTGGGTCGACTCTGTCAGCAAAGCCGCGGAACGCCTTTTTTGTGTGGAAGAAAGGGTTAACAATGACAGCAACACTTTAGATATTGAATAGTAGGACTACCAACATCCCAGTGAAATGGTTAAATGCTTGAAGACCTTTTATTGGTTTTATGCACACTGAGGAGTTGGCTTTGAATATCACAAATATGCGATTGCTAATGATCAGAGTTTTACACAATTACAATCGAACCAAATTACTCCCTGCAGTCCAATTCTTACTAATGGGTAGGCGAAAGTGAATTCACCAGGATTTGGTAGAGATTTGGTTTTCTTTCCTTATGTGTATTTTATCCATCGATACGCACGTGCGTAACATCAAAATTAAAGGTGAAAACATTATTATGTCTAAAATGGAACAAAAAATCAAAGGTTAAGGGGAGTAGACGTTGATAAACGTTCTGTCTTATCATGAATATACGAGTATAAACATAACTTTATTCAAATCCATAAGGCCATCGGCCCACGAGGAAGTGTATACATAGTATACACATTAAACACATATTTAAAACTATAACTGACAAAACTATAACTGACAAAACTATGACTGACATAAAAATACATGGAAGCATCAGTAAGGTATATGAAGGTTGCTAGGACCTAAGGTACATTAATTAGGCATCTAAAAGTTTGAGATAAGATAAGGGTATTTTTACAATGTTCTTGCCATGTTATTGTGACTTGAGTTACACTATGATGGCAATTGCATGTTGTAAAACTTTAAATCATATTACCTAATACCTACTACATGTACCATTTAGCAACGTCAACCACAAACATAATATATGCAAGTATGTAATGTCATATATACAGTTATTATGTCTCAAAGGCGTAATTATGACAATATGTATTAATCATATAATGCATGTAAATCTGCTTGAACGGTAAATTTCAACATAATGTGCAATATCGGCCTCTTTAATCATAAATTCTGAAGGGAGGTGATCCCCCGAAAGCAAAAATTGCAACACAAAAAGAGAAAATTGCAGACTCGGTTTTATTGAGTCTGTTCATGAGCAGTAATTGAAAGTGCAACACTGCTCACGCCCCCTAGCACCGGCTTAAGCGGTATTCAATTTTCAGAACAAGAAGTACTGAAATTCATGCTCTCGAAGGATCAGAAGGTATAACAACACTGAGAATGAAGTACGGGGCGACGTTTTACGGCCGCCACACAAGCACTTAACACCTGCTGTTGTGAAGATTATAAATTCTGAAGGGAGGTGATCCCCCGAAAGCAAAACTTGCAACACAAAAAGAGAAAATTGCAGACTCGGTTTTATTGAGCCTGTTCATATCTTATGTATACCAATATTTGTATTAAATTGCAGACATATTATTTGATTTTGCTAGCTAAGTGCGTGTTTGAAATAGTAGATTCTGCAAAGAACCCCTCTTACTATTTCTCATGCATTTAACAAACTTTCTCAGTAGCTCTGAATATACATAGTCATACACCTCAACAGATAATGTGGAATGTTATTTGCATATCCATGAACCAATAATATATCTTATCTGGCGTCAAAAAACCTATGATTTCATGTAAGCTTTAACCATTTCCCCCATGTTGACTCCCTTTGGTGCCTCTGTTAAATTCACCTTTTGAAACCATTGTGATAAATAGTGCATTTGCTCCTATAGGAGCAAATTTTCTATTTATCATAATGATTTAAAAACTACACAATTCAAATTTTCCCGGGGCGCATGCCCTCGGACCCCTATAGCCACGTTGCATACATTGCATTTTGATTCAGCTACGCTCCTAATTGTAGTTCATTATATATGCACTTTGTGTTGTAAATACATGTTTGCTGTAACATTTTACCCTAGGAGTTGTTTCAGCTTCCTCCTTTCATATACCATCTCGTTCAATCCAAAATCGTTCATAACGGCCCGAAATGGTTCTTTTGCCTTTTAAAACCTTCTATAATTCTAAAGATGCAATTGTTCAAATACGGTCTTGAAGAAAAGACGCAGAGTGTATCCTGAAATTAACAAATGCACTGCTTAGAGTTACATGTTTTGCTATAAATTATCTTGCAAGTCCACTATTAAATCGACTGTAAATGGTTGAGGGTTCTAGTCCGACCTCAGTTGAAATACAGCTCATGTCATTTATGTTCTTACTTGTAATGCGTTCAGGGTCCCTGCTTATAAAACTTTTAGTTGAGTCTGAGTACGTTCTCAAGCTTTTGATTGGTCAGATTTGAGCCTTTGGCTCAAATCTGACCAATCAAAAGCTTGAGAACTCAAATCTGACCAATCAAAAGCCTGAGAACGAAACTCAGACTCAACTAAAAGCTTTATAAGCATGGACCCTGTTGTGGTATCCAGTATGTTGAAAAACTGGTCGCGCTTTGAAAACTAGATTCCGTGAACATGCTACCACTCAGAAACTTTTTGTACATACATTCGGTCGTCAGGGCGTGATTTTGCATGTGAATGTATAACTTGTGGAACAAATTTCATTTGACAAATATGTTAAAAGTAGTTTTAAGATAGTTGTTGTTTTTCATTTGTATGTTTGCTGTATATGGTTGTTGCAGCCCTTAAAATGTGTTTGCCTTTCCGTTTATAGGTTTGTTGCAGTCTGAAACTTTAATCTGAAAGTTATTCATTTTTATGTTTGCAGCAGTTTATTTTGGTCATTGTTATGTTTGCTGAAATCCTATATCTGACCATACAAACTCAATTTAACCATTTCCCTGCTCTATGTTTAATTCAAATTTCAATACCTACTGAATATTCATGGACAAAATGGTTATAATGAAATATGGCAAATGGAACATTGTAGCCATTTAAAAAACTGAAGAAAAAAAAATCAAATTCCATTAGCAAACAGAGCAGACCCTGATCAGACGGCTCCCCTAGGAGCCGTCTGATCTGGGCCTACTCTGTTTGCAAATGCGTGAAAACACGTTTATATGAGGGAAAGTGTTAACCCTTTCAAACTTGGACTCGCATACACTGATATTTACATAGAAAAGCCCATTGGTCAGGGTCTGCACTGTTTGTCATTTAGATTCCTCCAGCAAAGTTTCAGCCTTTCATATTGAGAGGTATTTGTAGTTAACCCGTTCGCTGCCAATGCCGGATCTGTGATTACCTATGCAAACAGTTTGGATCCAGATGAGACGCCGAGTAACTCGGCGTCTCATCATGATCCAAACTGTTTGTTACTGTTACTATGTTTTTGAAACAAAAATGAAGAAAATCAAAAGAATGAAAATTTGTAGCAGACGACAAAGTTAGCAGACGACAGAGTTTGGCAGCGAAAGGGTTAAACACTAATGGACGATTGCACTCTGTTAACCCTTTCCCTGTTGTATATTAATGTAAGAAATAATGACGTCATGAATATTAATAAGATGACTTTTTTTTATAATGGCATATGAACACATGCCATTTTGCCTTAGACAGAAGCTGTAGAATCAGATCTATATTACACCATAAGCAAACAGAGCAGACCCTGATCAGACGGCTCTTATAGGAACCGTCTCATCTTGTTCTACTCTGTTTGCAGATGCGTCAAAATGCGCTTACATAATCCTTGAAAGCATTTTGCCGTATTATTATTTTTTTTCAGTACGGTATAAGTGGACCGTTTTGGTACGCCGCTGGAGCAACCATTCAGATTCTGTTGTTTGCCATGGTCTCCGTCCAGATGAAGATCCGAGCCCCGGGCGCCAAGACCTTCCTACAAGTCATTAAAGCCAGGTTTGGCAAGTCCACTCACAAGGTGTTTGTGATGTACGCCCTTCTGACTAACGTCATCGTGACGGCTAATTCCATGCTGGGTAAGTCTGATTGGCCTTTGTTAATCACAGTCACACGGATAAAGCACACACGGGGGAACGTAAAGATACAGTAAAACCCATCTAAACAGAAACTTTAATAAAGAATAATTAAGGTCGTTTACGCAGGTTATTGCTTAATGCAGGGTGAAAGTCATACAGAAAGCTCCCAAAGGAGCTGTCTGCTTGTTTATCCTGCATTGAGCTGCCGCCTGGTTTTAAGACCGGTATTAATACTAATGTCGTCCAGTTTAGGGGGGATTTACTGTATATGAAAAGAAAAGGGCTTCCAAAAGCTTTAAACATAGAAATAAACGGTAAACATTTAATAGTCCTGTATTAGCATAAATACTTCGGTACAGACATTCGTTACTAAATAGTTGGAGTTAATGAAAGGTGTATTCGGCTCATATTTGGGCAACAAACAGACTTCGGAATCAGACTCTATATGACTTAAAACTAATTTGGTGCTAAAGAGCACGGTAACAATTGATTAAATTTGATTGTCATGGAAACTAGCGGAAACACGCCTGCCATTCATCAGAATATGTCATAAAAGGCAGTTACGTGTACCGGACGTACTTATTCAGATGTACATGTGGGTCAACTATTATTGTCCATTGATTTCTCAGAGTAACAGATAAAGACGTGTACTCAAATACTAAAATCGTCATTTCCCCACCAAACCCTATGTTGTGACCACTCTTTAGAATCGTCTCCAAGAGACGATTCTAAAGAGTGGTCACAACGTAGGGTTTTGTGGAGAAATAAAGGAGTTATTCCTGAAAATGTTTTAATTCATGCATCTTTTCTGGACCTCTGATTTCTATAACAATCGACGATGTTTTCTGTCCCGTTAAAGACCGTCCGTATTCCAAGGAACAATATTCAGATATCTTTAACCCTTTATCCATACATACGCCTCTCTTTGCACGCTAGCGGTGAAACTGTGATTACCTATGCAAACAGTTTGGATCCAAATGAGAGGCCACATAATTCTGCGTCTCATCAGGATCCAAACTGTTTGTCATCTTGATCATATTTTTGCATAAAATGAAAGAAAGTTTATTGAAGAATTGAAGCAGACGTCAATTGTTGCAAACGAAACATCACTCAGCATTGTAAGGATTAAGCAAGCTGTAATCTAAAGTTGCAAAAATGTTTCCAAGCTGACTTATTCAGCTGTACAAACTGGTAGAGATGCTAGAACACTAAACCTTTCCTTCATATAAATGTTTTTCACGCGTTTGTAAACAGAGTAGACCCAGATCTGATGACTCCTATAGGAGTCGTCTGATCAGGATATGCTCTGTTGGCTAATGGCATTTGAAATATCTTTTTCTTTCCTTTCTTAAATGGCTACTCATTTCCACTTTTCATTTTCATATAATGAAACATGAAAAGTGGAAATAAGTAGCCATTATTTTGTTCATGAATATTCAGTAGGTATTGAAATTGGAATAAACATAGAACAGGAATCAAGTTTCTTACATGGATCCGTTCAATTTGCGCTCTGTGTCTATATACAGGTACTTTTTTAAACTATTGTTTTTGTTGATTTAATTATTGTTCAAATCATCAGGGAATTTTTTATAGTCAGTTTGAACTGTGCAGTAATTCCTTTCGAAACAAACTAAGTTTTCAAATATTATGCAGGTTATCGTGACCTAATTGCCAGTTGTACATTGTGTGTGTCGGTCTGTGATCAAGATCCTAGATGTTTGACAATTTTAAAATACAACTATGCAAATCATAGACTAATTGAATATATATAATTATATATGCAATACACAAAAAAATGAGCAGGTGACAATTTTAAATTGAACATGGTACCTTCGAATTCATAGTTGTCCTAGCACAAAGTCTGGATCCTGCCTCTAAGTTTCATCGAAATGCATACTATTGACACCAGGACTGTATGTTAATATAGCATAATGCTTTAAAAAGTCCATAACAAGTTTCAAGAGGCATGCTTATGTTTTTCTAGTTTGTTTGCTTTAAAATGTATTAAGAGAAAAGAATATCAAACAAGATGAAGAATAAAAAATATATTAGAATCTTTTTTCCATTTGCATTTGGTTTAGACGGGATTCGAACCAAGGACCTAGAGATTCATAGACGCAGCTCTTTCCCCTCGGCCACCGCTTGGGTCCCAATATATAAGTGTTACATGGTTCTATTTAAACGCTACAAAGGTGTGAAAAGCAACAACGACTAGTGAACGTACATACTTAATATGCAAATTATACAGACCCATTTTTCATGAAATCTCCAAGTATAAAATGAATAGATTTTACCAATGACCTACTGTCAATCCAAACGCCTTTGTTCAAACAGCATGGTGTCTTTTTACAACAGAAGTCCGACATAAGGTCGTCGGATTCTGAAAGTTCCATACCCTTCCTGTGGTATTTACAAAAGTCCGATATATTGTTGTCGGATTCTGAGTTAAATGCCCCTTTTGCCTAGTCACTTATGCCCTTTGCAAACAGAGGAGACCCAGGTAAGAAGGCTCATAGAGAAGCCCTCTAATCAGGATCTGCAAGGTTTGTCGTGTTATACTATTGTTTGGAAAAGTCCCTAAATAATAACCATAAGCTCATTTTAGCTTGACTTGTTTGAATTTTGGAACAGCCCATTTCACCGTTGTAATAGTTAGGTAGACCAAAGTAACATAATTGTTAGATTTTTGCAGAACATTATATAATTGTTGGAGGTACATGAAAATGACACATAACCGAAAAGAATTATTTGATTATAACAGCCACGGTTGATATTTCGATACACTTTCAACATTTTGTGAACTACCATGAACTATCGAACATCAATGGTACTATTTCTAGGGTAGATCAAAATTCTAACGCAGAAATTCGATTCCATTGCGACATTACAATGTTTCCTGATGAAATTTATCAATGGTCGTGCGACGTTGTTGCTAAGATCTGGTTTGAAAGAAATAGAATTTCAAAAATACATGTACGGTAAAACCCCTCTAAACCAGACTTTAAATTCAGTATAAATATCAGTCTTGGAGACAGGTGGCAGCTTAATGCAGGATGAAAATAATGCAGAAAGCTCCTCGGCATGACTTTCACCCTGCATTAAGCAGCCACCTGCCTAAAAAGTTTCTAAATTCTTATCTACTAGAAGTCGGGTTAAGAGGGGTTTTACTGTATTGTAAAAGGCGACAAATCTATACTTTTGAATGTATTTCAGAGATTTACAAGTGATACCCTTATTACCCTAGGTATTTTAACAAACACACTTATGCAAATAGTGCAGACCCAGATCAAACACCTCCTTAATGGGCCCGTTTGAAGGGTTTTCACTATTTGCTACCATGTCTGTTTAATCTAAAGTTGCAAAGATGTTTCCAAACTGACTTATTCATCTGTACAAACTGGTAGAGAGGAGAGACTGGGTGCTAGAACACTTAACCCTTTCCTTCATATAAATGTTTTTCACGCGTTTGTAAACAGAGTAGACCCAGATCTGATGACTCCTATAGAAGTCGTCTGATCAGGGTCTGCTCTGTTGGCTAATGGAATTTGAAAGATCTTTTTCTTTACTTTCTTAAATGGCTAATAATTTCCACTTTTCATGTTTCATTATAACTACTTTGTTCATGAATATTCAGTAGGTATTGAAATTTGGAATAAACATAGAACGGGAATCAAGTTTCTTACATGGATCCGTTCCATTTGCGCTCTGTGTCTATATACATGTACTTTTTTAAACTATTGTTTTTGTTGATGTAATTATTGTTCAAATTCTCAGGGATTTTTTTATAGTCAGTTTGAACTGTGCAGTAATTCCTTTTGAAACAAACTAAGTTTTCAAATATTATGCAGGTTATCGTGACCTAATTGCCAGTTGTACATTGTGTGTGTCGGTCTGTGATCAGGATCCTAGATGTTTGACAATTTTAAAATAAAACTATGCAAAGCATATATTAATCGAATCTAAATAATTATATATGCAATACACAAAATAATGAGCAGGTGACAATTTTAAATTGAACATGGTACTTTCGAATTCATAGTTGTCCTAGCACAAAGTCTGGATCCTGCCTCTAAGTTTCATCGAAATGCATACTATTGACACCAGGACTGTGTGTTAATATAGCATAATGCTTTAAAAAGTCCATAACAGATTTCAAGAGGCATGCTTATGTTTTCTAGTTTGTTTGCTTTAAATTTATTTAGAGAAAAGAATATCAAAAAAGATAAAGAATATATTAGAATCTTTTTTCCATTTGCATTTGGTTTCGACGGGAATCGAACCAAGGACCTAGAGATTCATAGACGCAGCTCTTTCCCCTCGGCCACCGCTTGGGTCCCAATATATAAGTGTTACATGGTTCTATTTAAACGCTACAAAGGTGTGAAAAGCAACAACGACTAGTGAACGTACATACTTAATATGCAAATTATACAGACCCATTTTTCATGAAATCTCCAAGTATAAAATGAATAGATTTTACCAATGACCTACTGTCAATCCAAACGCCTTTGTTCAAACAGCATGGTGTCTTTTTACAACAGAAGTCCGGCATAAGGTCGTCGGATTCTGAAAGTTCCATACCCTTCCTGTGGTATTTACAAAAGTCCGATATATTGTTGTCGGATTCTGAGTTAAATGCCCTTTTTGCCTAGTCACTTATGCCCTTTGCAACAGAGGAGACCCAGGTAAGAAGGCTCATAGAGAAGCCCTCTAATCAGGATCTGCAAGGTTTGTCGTGTTATACTATTGTTTGGAAAAGTCCCTAAATAATAACCATAAGCTCATTTTAGCTTGACTTGTTTGAATTTTGGAACAGCCCATTTCACCGTTGTAATAGTTAGGTAGACCAAAGTAACATAATTGTTAGATTTTTGCAGAACAATATAGAATTGTTGGAGGTACATGAAATGGACACATAACCGAAAAGAATTATTTGATTATAACAGCCACGGTTGACATTTCGATACACTTTCAACATTTTGTGAACTACCATGAATATCGAACATCAATGGTACTATTTCTAGGGTAGATCAAAATTCAAATGCAGAAATTCGATTCCATTGCGACATTACAATGTTTCCTGATGAATTTAATCAATGGTCGTGCGACGTTGTTGCTAAGATCTGGTTTGAAAGAAATAGAATTTCAAAAATACATGTACGGTAAAACCCCTCTAAACCAGACTTTAAATTCAGTATAAATATCAGTCTTGGAGACAGGTGGCAGCTTAATGCAGGATGAAAATAATGCAGAAAGCTCCTCGGCATGACTTTCACCCTGCATTAAGCAGCCACCTGCCTAAAAAGTTTCTAAATTCTTATCTACTAGAAGTCGGGTTAAGAGGGGTTTTACTGTATTGTAAAAGGTGACAAATCTATACTTTTGAATGTATTTCAGAGATTTACAAGTGATACCCTTATTACCCTAGGTATTTTAACAAACACACTTATGCAAATAGTGCAGACCCAGATCAAACACCTCCTTAATGGGCCCGTTTGAAGGGTTTTCACTATTTGCTACCATGTCTGTTTAATCTAAAGTTGCAAAGATGTTTCCAAACTGACTTATTCATCTGTACAAACTGGTAGAGAGGAGAGACTGGGTGCTAGAACACTTAACCCTTTCCTTCATATAAATGTTTTTCACGCGTTTGTAAACAGAGTAGACCCAGATCTGATGACTCCTATAGAAGTCGTCTGATCAGGGTCTGCTCTGTTGGCTAATGGAATTTGAAAGATCTTTTTCTTTACTTTCTTAAATGGCTAATAATTTCCACTTTTCATGTTTCATTATAACTACTTTGTTCATGAATATTCAGTAGGTATTGAAATTTGGAATAAACATAGAACGGGAATCAAGTTTCTTACATGGATCCGTTCCATTTGCGCCCTGTGTCTATATACATGTACTTTTTTAAACTATTGTTTTTGTTGATGTAATTATTGTTCAAATTCTCAGGGATTTTTTTATAGTCAGTTTGAACTGTGCAGTAATTCCTTTTGAAACAAACTAAGTTTTCAAATATTATGCAGGTTATCGTGACCTAATTGCCAGTTGTACATTGTGTGTGTCGGTCTGTGATCAGGATCCTAGATGTTTGACAATTTTAAAATAAAACTATGCAAAGCATATATTAATCGAATCTAAATAATTATATATGCAATACACATAATAATGAGCAGGTGACAATTTTAAATTGAACATGGTACTTTCGAATTCATAGTTGTCCTAGCACAAAGTCTGGATCCTGCCTCTAAGTTTCATCAAAATGCATACTATTGACACCAGGACTGTATGTTAATATAGCATAATGCTTTAAAAAGTCCATAACAAGTTTCAAGAGGCATGCTTATGCTTTCTAGTTTGTTTACTTTAAAATGTATTTAGAGAAAAGAATATCAAAAAAGATAAAGAATAAAAAATATATTAGAATCTTTTTTCTATTTGCATTTGGTTTAGACGGGATTCGAACCAAGGACCTAGAGATTCATAGACGCAGCTCTTTCCCCTCGGCCACCGCTTGGGTCCCAATATATAAGTGTTACATGGTTCTATTTAAACGCTACAAAGGTGTGAAAAGCAACAACAACTAGTGAACGTACATACTTAATATGCAAATTATACAGACCCATTTTTCATGAAATCTCCAAGTATAAAATGAATAGATTTTACCAATGACCTACTGTCAATCCAAACGCCTTTGTTCAAACAGCATGGTGTCTTTATACAACAGAAGTCCGACATAAGGTCGTCGGATTCTGAAAGTTCCATACCCTTCCTGTGGTATTTACAAAAGTCCGATATATTGTTGTCGGATTCTGAGTTAAATGCCCCTTTTGCCTACACACTTATATATATATATAGGCTACTTTTTCTTTCTTTTTTTTCTTTACTTTCTTAAATGGCTACTTATTGCCACTTTTCATATTTCATTGTAACTATTTTGTCCATAAATATTCAGTAGGTATTGAAATTTGGAATAAACATAGAACAGGGAAAGGGTTAAGGAAATTAGGGTTTTTATAAATCAGACATTTCTTGCATATGTTTGGTACTGACCAAGTAATGGTCAGAATCATCCGGGGTCCAGTCTAGACCTACAGTGTTCTCATTCAACGATAATGGTGAAATCGTTAATTCTATTATGCTAAGCACGACTTAACTTGACCCTTACTTTCAAATAACGGAGTGATGGCTCTTTACTACATACACTATCAATTTTGGCTCTATTGGCACAAAGTGGCAAGATGAGCTATTGGAATCGCCCTGTATGTGACATGTTCATAAAACAATTCTTTAAATGTCTTCCATACTACTGACATGATTTTCAGAAAAATCCACAGCAAACAATCAATATGATATATATTATGTCCGAAACCTTCAGTACTGTCAGTACTTTGATTATTTGTGTTGATTAAGGTTCGTTTCTACTCACTTTAGGCTAATTGGACGCAGCACTCTTATTATCGACAGAGTTTCTCTGGTTCTTTTAGATGCCCAGTGTAAAGCATTGATACCTCAAATCTCGGTTTATACTCTCGTCCGAAGGTCTTATCTGGTGAAAGTTTAGATTTGCTTTGTCAAAAGAACTGCATTTATAATAGCATACATGGAGACTGTTGTTAAGGATAAGTGTATGGCTGTATGCTATTATATGAGAAATTGTCAATCGCAGGAAAACATGTCAACATTCACGAGTGAATACTATAAATGTCCGGATAGTTTGAATAAAGTTGAACCTGTCTGAAGCGGCTATTCAATTTTTAATAGATGGGTTTAAAACAATAGGTGCGTGCTTAATGCAGGACAAAAGTAATACAGAAAGCTTCTACAGGAGCGTACGGCATTACTTTTAGCCTACATTAAGCTACCGCCTGCCTTATAAACCCACAATTAGACCCTTTGTGATGGCCGCTTAGTTTAAATATATTTTATTTCTTTCAGTTATATGGCCGCTCAAGACAGATTAAACTTTAGTAAGAGCATGCAATATAGAACAGATAGGAGTGCTCACAAAATATTCTCGAACTCAAATGCGTAGTTATGACATTAACCCATTCCCTTATATTGACGACTTTTGACGACTCTGTAAAAGTCACTTTGTGAAATCATTGTAATAAATAGAGCATTTGCTCCTATAGGAGCAAATGCTATATTTATCACAATGGTTTCAAACTACAAAATTCTAAAATTTTCCTTTTCTCTAGTTAATGCTCCTTTTCGGTGGATTTATTCAAAGTGGTTATATCTAAAATAGCCTATGAGGGAATGTGTTAATCTTTAGTAAGAGCATGAAATATAGAACATATAAGAGTGTTCATAAAATACTCTCGATCTCAAATGCATGCCATCAACGTTACGAACTCAGAATGTTCTGATACCGTTGGCGTTGTCCATAAACAGATACATAAAAATACATAAACCGCACATTTTCACATTAAATTGTAAATAACAAGCTGTATATTTTTGCGTGACACTAGTTATACATTCAAATGCGTTATAGTTATCGAATGGAACTATCTCACCTTTCAGTCTCTAAAAGCTCTTAATGGTGACAGACAGAGTGTGTTTTTAGGCAATAAATAAATATCAGAAATGGAAATGAAACATTTTAACGCTAATGGGTTCATATTTAAATCACACAAGCGTAACTTCACGTTAAATCATTTTAATACATCATCAGCCTCATACCTGATCATTCAAAGAGTTTGAGTATAAAATAGAATGGTCCATCAATGTTTTTGGCATGGAAACATTTTATTATGAATGTCTTAACCCTTTACACATGTAAGAAATGATGACATCATGATTGTTTTTTAAAATGGCATATTTGAATATGATTGTTTTTGTAATATACACTGTATAATCAGATCTATATAATTCCAGAAGCGAATAGAGCAGAACCTGATCAGACGGCTCCAATAGGAACCTCTGATCCGGATCTACTCTGTTTGCAAAGACATAGAAATGCGTATTAATTGAGTAAAGGGTTAAGTTTGCAACATGACTTAGTGTTGTTATACCTTCTGATCCTTCGAGACCATGAGTTTCAGTACTTCTTGTTCTGAAAATTGAATACCGCTTAAACCGGTGCTAGGGGGCGTGAGTAGTGTTGTACTTTCAATTACTGTTCATGAACAGACTCAATAAAACCGAGTCTGCAATTTTCTCTTTTTGTGTTGCAATTTTTACTCTCGGGGGATCACCTCCCTTCAGAATTTAGGATAACAGTCAGTGTGCACCATGATCTGAGTATTTCTCCTGGAGCCCTCCGTTGTGGGTCCATACTGTATAAACATATGCAAGTGAAAACGTTTTCCGCATACATAGGTTAAATATCTTATTCTGTATCAAAACAGTAGATACATGTGCGTACTCCGATACTAAAAGCGTCTTTTCTCCACTAAACCCTATGTTGTGACCACTCTTTAGAATCGTCTCTTGGAGACGATTCTAAAACGTGTTCACAATATAGGGTTTGGTGGGGGAAATAAAGAAGTTATACTTGAAAATGTTTTAATTTACGCATTTTATCTGGACTTCTGTTGTATTCATGTAACACCGTGCATCGTCAATTCCGATCACCGATCACTGTAAGCATTCACATCTCCAGCAATTTGTACTACAGTGCTCCCTCCCTACAACGACCCTCTCAATAACGATTCCCTCCTTACAACAACGCATGTCACCGTTTCCGAAACAACAAGGCTCCAGAAACAACTTTTTCTATCGTATTTTCTTTACGCCTCCATCAAACCCTATGTTGTGACCACTCTTTAGAATCGTCACTTTGTGACGATTCTAAAGAGTGGTCACAACATAGGGTTTGATGGAGGTATAACTGTTTTAGTTCTCGAAATACACCTTATATGGGGATCTGCGAACAAGCTAATTATGTTTGATTTTCCCTCCCTATAACAACTCCCTCTGAACAACACATACAATCTTCGTATCCCAAAGGGTGTCGTTGTAGAGAGGGAGCACTGTATATTGATGCTGATTGTATTTTGAGAAAATATATAAGTAATTATATTTATTTAACCCTTTCCTTCATATAAATACCATTTTCACGCATTTGCAAACAGAGAAGACCCAGATCAGACGGCTCATACAGGAGCCGTCTGATCAGGGTCTGCTCTGATTACTTTTGACATGGTATAGATATGATTCTATAGTTTTTGCTAAAGCAAAATATTACCTTGAAAAGTTTATATCATAATAATTCAGCTAATAAATGTCCAAGACGTCATTATTTCTTAGAGGAATATCGAACAGGGAAAGGGCTAATCACTTGTACACATACTAATCGAAACTTCGCACTGAAAGAAGAGTAGTAACTAAACTATATGTATCCGCACACACAAGAACCCCATTGCTTTCGTTTATTATATTGTTTAAAAAAGACAGTATATAGGACGGGGTGAGGCAGTGGAAAACTATATCAAAATTTGAATCAAAATCATGAGACATTATTGCATAATTAATACAATAAAGCAAGTCTTATGCTATCAACATACGTGGGCGACTGATTTCAAACAGGTCAAGGACATCGCAGATGACTACTGTTCGGTTCCTTAACCCATTACCTTATAGGCTATTTTTGGATCCAACCTCTTTGAATAACTCTACTGAAAAGGAGCATTACAAGAACTACAAAAACAATAATTTTAGAATTGTATAGTTTTGAATACATTGTATAGTTTGGAAACCAAGGTATAGTGTTGAAACCATTGTGATAAATAGAGCAGTTGCTCCTAAGGAGCAAATGCCTTTTATATCACAATTGTTTCAAAAGATGACTTTTACAGAGGCGCCAAAATCGTCAATATGAGGGATTGGGTTAAAATAAATATAGCGGGTTGTGTTTTAGTAATAATCGGAAAAAAGTATTATAATGGCAATTGTTTCCATATTATTCGATTTCTTGAGACAATAAAACAATATTACGAAATCTGTTCTAAAAGATAAAATCTGATTTTCTTTCAGATCCCGTTGTAGTTTTCTGATTTCTGAAATTCATATCTCAAATGGTTCTAAATGAATGCATTTAACTGCGTGTATAAATTTACCCACTCCAAAATCTAATATGCTGTGGTACTTTAATCCGTTACAGCCCGGACATCTTTCGCAAATACTAATAATGTAGAGCAATATTAGAGTTCTCCCGGAGGATCTGCATTATTTCAAGTTTAAGCATTTCATAAGGAGTGGACACTATTGCTAACCCTTTATTTCATGAATAAACATGGAGAACATAATGACCTCATGGATATTAATTAGATTAATACGTTTAATGTACATGAGTTTTTGGAAATGGCAGAAACTATAGAATAATAATATACGTGTATGTTATTTCGTAAGCAAACAGGTCAGACACTGGTCAGCCGTCTGCTCTCGGTTTACCCTGTTTGCAAATACATAGAAAGGCGTATTAATGGAGTAAAGGGTTAAATACAGATGGGCTATTCCACTCTAATAATTCAAGATTGAAAAGATTAACACTTGTTCTGCAGACCTCTCTGTCATGTTTGATGTCATGTTTCAGGTGGTGCGGCCGTGCTTTCTGGTCTGACTAAAGACATGAGTGTGGAGTACGCCACGATGCTGATGGCGGCGGTGATCGGCACGTACACGTTTATTGGCGGCCTTGGTGCCACGTTCTACGTGTCCTTCTTCAACACGGCTATGATCTTCTGTATGATGCTTGTATTTATTATCAGAGTATTTGACGATCCAGATAATACTGACAATCCGCTTGGTAAGAGCCATTACATGTTTCCGGTATATAACTACTGTTGGTGTATTTAGACTGACTGAAGTATAACTTAAAATCTAATTTTATTTCAGTAATACAAATTGCATGATACAATGTAATAGTTTTATGACCAATGTGACTATGTTACATTAAAAGGAGACACCATTCGTTAATCATTGACCCACCCAGACGTGCAAACGTGACCGCCGTTAACGTTTGGTTGAATATCGAATGTTGGAAGCTGGTCCCATATTTTGGAACACACTTTACGTTGCAATTTGGTTCTGTTTGTTAGGCCACGCTTAACTGCAGGAACACTCCAGGGAATCAATAACCAGCACAGCTGGACACCGTGTATTGCTTAATGATAGAGTGCTTATCTTATACAAAACGTAAAGTTTTCATACAAATTGTCATTTAAGTCCTCATCTGATCACGGCTGTGTGTGATCAGGAACTTCATTGTTTGTCTTAACATCTAATTCAATGTTTACGTTTTTTCTTGAAAAATGTACTCATTGTCTCACTGCTGCATTTTACCGAAATGATTTGACTATTAAGTTGGGTTGTGGACGATAATTAGAAATAAAAGAAAATAGTTGACCGAATTGAAAATAGGCATTATTGTACGAGATCCAAATTCATTGAGATACTATGTTTTTCACAACGGGATATCGGTATCTAATCTGGATCTAAACCGTGTATATAAGCCAGGCAGCAATGCTTTGTATGAGAACACTATATTATCTCATCTCAATTGTTAGATATCTTCCTTTTGTTGAATTTACTGTCAAAAACGTATAACAATTCTGATCGCAATTTATCATTAATCAGTTTTCAACAACTGTTCTAGTTAAAATTTGATGTTGACCTTTGACACGGGTTCATATTTTAACTTTGAAAAAAGAAACTGTGGGTTCATTACAATGCGTTCACAGTAGTGTAGTTGAATGGTAAACCTTCGGTATAAAATCTCTTATCCAGATGAGACGCCGAGTAACTTGGCATCTCATCAGGATCCAAGCAGGTCAATAGTTTCTTAACCCTTTCACCGCCACAGTCGCATAAATGCACCACGACAAATAGTGCAGTCCCAGATCAGACGCTGCCTTTTTAAGGCGGCATCTGACCTGGGACTTCACTTTTTTCTGTATTATTTTAGCCCAAGCATACCGATTTATAAAAACAAATGTTTTATTAATATATCTTTATTATTAAGTTTAGAATTATATTTAATATGAAATTATCATTGCAGACGACACTTTTGAATTTGGCGCCCAAAGAGTTAAACGCTATGGTCAATGTTGACCAAATCCAATTAGAGCAGACACTACCACAATGACTAGCACTGTCACTAAATTACTAAACAGTACACTCTGTCTTAAGCAGCCATCAAAACGAGGTCTAATTATGGGCCTGTAAGACAGGCGGTAGCTTAATACAGGTCAAAAGTAGTGCAGATAGGTCCTATAGGAGCTTTCCGCAATTACTTTTACACTGCATTAAGCAACCGCCTGCATCAAAGACTCCTGTGTTCAATAAATGAATGTCCGTTTATAACTTGTTCTACTGTATAAAGTATCGCTACCAGTGCATACAGTTATATACTACCACGATCTGAAAACAGTCGTGTCTATTACGCAATTTTCACATTGCCCTCTAATCACACATAAACAGATAACACATGACACGAGGTTATTCCGGGTAATGTGATATTTTCACGCAGGTACTTTGTGAGGTACTTTGCTTTCAATGTTATCAACTGTCACTGATTGAGATTGGAATAACCCGTCAATAGTTAACCCATTTAATCCAATATTATTTATTTAACCCTTTCCCTCTGTAAAAGTCACTTTCTGAAACCATTGTGATAAATAGAGCTACACCATTCTGAAATTTCCCTTTCCTCTAGTAAATGCTCCTTTTCGGTAGATTTATTCAAAGAGGTAGGGTATAAAAATAGCATATGAGGTAAATGGTTAAGAAAAACCCATCCAGATACTAGTTTGGAACCTATCCATTTTTTCTCATGGAGGGGACACAGCAAGCAGATTTGCTGGTATAAGCCAATGGCATTGATGGGTTCAGCAAACAGTGCAGACCCTGATCAGAGCGCTCCTACATGGTCCCTCTGATCTGGGTCTATACTGTTTGCCTATATTCTTTTAAGGGATACTGGGTACTAATGGGTGAACTATAGAATTCAATCATTATGGAATACTTAACCCTTCGCTTGCTGAATTTTAAAATACATTTCTCCTCCTTTACCCATGCCATGTTGTATAATTACATATATCTTCACTGTGTACAAGCATTTCGCTGTGCAATCACTGCTGTGGAGTGCACTGGTTGCACAATCAATTTGTAAATAGTGCAGACCCTGATGAGACAGCTCCTGCAGGAGCTGTCTCATCTGGGTCTTCACTATTTACAGGTACGTATATTGACGTGAATAGCAAGCGAAGGGTTAAAATTGCTAGAAGATTTTAAATGACAAATAGGTCAGACACTGATCAGAGGGCTCTTCTATATACAGAATGTATGCAATGAGACGCAAATCAAGGTACATGTACTCTTACAACATTGTTACGTATTATACGACTATATTCGGATTAGAAGAGATACACTTGATTCTAACATTCAGATGGCATTGAAGAAAAAGAAACAAATCTTTGTTTTGCACCAAAATGGCAAATATTTTTATCCGGAGACATCAACCGATATGTGATAATCCTTACAATAAACACATTACATGTACTTTCAATAACATCATAAAATATGGTAATTGTTGTGTTCAGTCATTCTTATGCATATTGTCAACATGTATACCAAAAATGCCCCATGTGATACAAAATAAAGGGTTGTGTCGATACTTATAATTTGTTGTTGTACAACAAAATGTTATCATGCAATGCCGAAACTTTACGAAATATACACTAATATATCTGGAAATACATGAACGTTGTGTCTTCAACCGATTTTCTTGCAATATACACCTTTTTAGAATATAAAGAACTGAGTTATGTATTTTTAAAACGCTGCGTAAGCAGAGACTATCACTTAACCCTTTCCCTTTTCTGTATATTGGCCAAATTTCAATACCTACTGAATATTCATTAGCAAAATAGTCATAATGAAATATGGAAGGTGGAACATTTTAGACATTTTAGAAAACAAAGAAACAGATATATCAAATTCTATTAGCAAACAGAGCAGACCCTGATCAGACGGCTCCTCTAGGAGCCGTCTGATCTGGGTCTTCTCTGTTTGCAATTGCGTGAAAACACGTTTATATGAGAGAAAGGTTTAAGTGTCAGAATGGGCTTTCCTTCGAGTTATTCTCTAAAATGCGAATGGTGTGTTAAACAGTTTTGGTCTTGAACAGAAGCCTAGTTACTCGGTGTCTCATCTTGAACCAAACTGTTTCTCGCATTTCAACAATCCATGTGAGTCACTTTCCGGCACCTTTGGCACTGAACGAGTTAAAGAAGCATTGTTTAAGTGAATCGTCTGAGGATGTAACCGAACTCGATGTTTATTGAGTCGCCGTTCACGGAGACCCTTTATTTCTATTTGGTCCTGGAACTGTCTGTGGGAGGAGAAATCATTGGTTGATCGCGGCCCTTTGTTTTTTTATTCAGGGAAAGTCTGTGGGAGGAGAAATCATTTGCTGATTGCAAAGACCATGTAATCGGTTTCTGAAATACTTTTATTGTTAAAGTTACTCAAAATATTTGTTCTGTTTTTATCATGTAATTTCCTTTTCTTTATGTGCAAACAACTTTTTATAATATGGTAAAACCCCGCTAATGCGACCATCTAAAAGAGGCCTAATTCTGGGTGCTATATGCAGGTGGTAGCTTAATGCAGGGCAAAAGTAATGCAGAAAGCTCATAGAGGAGCTTTCTGTATTACATTTGTCCTGCATTAAGCAACCACCTGCTTATAAAGACACCCATGTTTATTCATTAAGTGGTTGCATTAGAGGGGTTCTACTGTATATAAAAAGCAGAGAAAAAACAACAAATTTAATCGGGCATAATAACATTTGCTAGTCTTTCGCAAAGAATTATGGGAGTAGATAATTTTATTTTCCAGATGTGATGCGGAAAAAATGCTGTATGCAGAATGATGACGCCAAATTTCTAAATGTCGTCTGCAGTCCAATTGTGTTAAATCATTTGGTAAAATAAGGGAATGAGATAAATAAATGCAAATTTCAAAGGAATAAAGCACACACATATAGAAATAGATTTTGAGACAAAAAGTGAAGTCCCTGATCAGACGCCGCCTTGAAAAGTCGGCGTCTGATCTGGGACTGCACTATTTGTCGTGGTGCATTATTGCGACATTGGCGGTGAAAGGGTTAAACTAATTATCATTTGATGCTAATTTAGAGATGTATTTAAAGAGAGGAGCATTTACGGATACATTGTATGTTACTATGAAATCTATCTTTATGCAACGTTCTTGTACGTTTGAATGTTGGGTGTGTTACTGGTATGACAAAATACGTAAATGATGTTGGTTTGCGCAAGGGTGCATACTGCACGAATGAGTCCCAAATTAGGTTTGGGATAAAAAACTAATTGCTATATGGTATCATATTCCTCTGTAATCACGATTACTAATTGACTGCAGCTAACAAATATAATTAGTATACTAAGCCTACCAATCTCCCTTGGTGCAAATGATATTCACAGTTAATCATTCACATGTACTACTTTCAAATTTGATATATACAGTAAAACCTCTCTATAACGACCACTTAATTGTGCTAATTAGTTGGTATTTAGGGCAGGTGGCATCTTAAAGCAAGGTGAAAGTAAAACAGAACGCTCCTATAGCAGCCACCTGTCTTTAACACAAAATACTTGATGTAATTTGGTGGCCATTATAGAGAGGTTTTACTGTAGACAATACAGATATTTAGACAATAGTTGCTATACACATTGTATTATGTTTAATGCAATAAAAATTGATTGATTGATTGATATACATCTATACAAAGTTTGCTGTACCATGGCATCGAAACATTATTTCGGCGACTTTGATGCTCTGCATTAACGGTTTCTTGTATTCGGTTTAACCCATTCCCTCATATTGACGACTTTTAACGACTCTGTAAAAGTCACTTTGTGAAACCATTGTCATAAATAAAGCATAGGAGCAAATGCTCTATTTATCACAATGGTTTCAAACTACAAAATTCTATTTTTTTCCTTTTCTCTAGTTAGTGCTCCTTTTCGGTAGATTTATTCAAAAAGGTTGTATCTAAAAATAACCTATGATGTAATGGGTTAATTGTCTGTTACAGGCTCCATTCGTGGAGTGTATGATCTGTTGTCCTGCAGTGAGGGTCCGTCCGGAAATGAAGGGGGCAGTTACCTTACCATTCTGTCTAATTCAGGACTGATATTTGGATTGATCACTGTATCCAGTAAGTAATATTTGTATATTACGGTCAATTCTCGTTACAACGATCGCGTTCATTCCCCAAAGAAAGTGTCGCTGTATCGAAACTGTCGTTGTAATGAAAATTAGATTATATAGTAACACCCTTGTAAACCGGACGTTCGAAATAGCATCAATACAGGTCTGTAAGATAGGTGGGGGCTTAATGCAGGTTGACTTTTATCCTGCGTTAAGCAGGCGCTTGCCTAAAACTATCTTAATTCTTCTTTACTAAAATTTTGGTTTAGGCTGTCTTTATTGTACAGTACAACCCCTCTAAACCGGATTTCTAGTAGCAAAAAATAAAATACTTTTAGGCAGGTGGCTGCCCGTTGAAAGTCATGCAGAAAAATCATAGAGGAGTATGACTTTAATCCTGCATTAAGCTGCCACCTATTTCCAAGACCGATATTTATACTAAATTGAACGTCCGATTTAGAGGGATTTTACGGTATAAGTTTCCATAATCCGTATCATTATACTGAATATTCCGCCAAATCGAATATCGTTTTAACAAGGGTTCTTATGTCTGAATTAATATTTATGGCTGGTAAGTATAACTACATACCTAGTTACTCGGCGTCTCATAAGCACCAGACCTACAGTAAAAAGTGAATACTTCGACATTTCATTAACCCATTTCCTCCCACGATCCCATATATTAGGCAAACAGTGTAGACTCTGATCAGACGCCGCATAATGCGGCGTCTGATCAGAGTCTACACTGTTTGCTGATAGGAATTTCAATATAAAACCAAACGAAATTGAAAATTTAAGCCAGGCACCCCTTAAATCAAAAATGGACTAATCCAATTTATAAACATGGAAGAATCCACTGGGCGCGAATGGGTTAATGAAGAAGTTATGCCTTTTCAGGCAGGTGGCTGCTTAAAGCAGACTGAACGTCATACAGAATATCTTTCATCCTGCATGAAACTACCACGTGTTTCAAAGACCAATAACGATACGTATTTGAGTGTTTGAATATTCGAGTTTTTACTGTACATGTATTTGAAAATGCAAATCAAGTCGCGAATTGGAGGAGAAGGGATGGAAAGGTTATCATTATTTTGAAATTCAAGAAGCTGACAACCAGTAGCCAAAGTAAGTTCCTTACATTGAATTAAGGTAAATAATTTGTAGATAAAGAACTTGAAGACAGAATACCTAAAGTCAAACATATGTCGTTAGAAAACCGGCTTCATAACCCTTAACTCCACATACACAGTAAAACTGCTCTAATGCGACCACTTAATGAATAAATATGGGTGTCTTTATAAGCAGGTGGTTGCTTAATGCAGGACAAAAGTAATGCAGAAAGCTCCTCTAGGAGCTTACTGCATTACCTTTGTGCTGCATTAAGCTACCGCCTGCATCTAGCACCAATAATTATACCTCTTTTAGGTAGTCGCATTAGCGAGGTTTTACCGTATTTCCTTTAACGCCTTTGCAAACATAACAGGAGTCGTATGAATGGGTCTGCTCTATTTGCTTATGAAGTTATATAGATATGATTCTATAGTTTCTGCAATTGGAAATATATCACATGTTCATATGCCTTTATGAACAAATCATTTAATTATATACATGATGAACCTATTTCTTAAATTAATATTCATGGAGTAAAGGCTTAACTCTTTCCCTGTACTATATCTATTCCAAATGTCATTACCTCCTGAATATTCATTAACAAAATAGTTATAAAGGAATATGGAAGGCGCTACATTGTAGACATTTTAGAAGGCAAAGAAACTGATCTATCAAATTCTATTAGCAAACAGAGCAGACCCTGATCAGACGGCTCCTCTAGGAGCCGTCTGATCTGGGTCTACTCTGTTCGCAAATGCGTGAAAACACGTTTATATGATGGAAAGGGTTAAGCAATTGTCTATGTATATGTTCGACACTATTTAAAAAATAAATCAATTTCAGCTTCAAATATAAACTTCCCTCGTATAAACGCCCTTTCACACCTTGCAAACAGAGTATACCTAGATCAGACGGCTCCTGTAGGAACGGAATGATCAGGGTCTGCTCATTTTATTAGCTTATGCAATAATATAGCATTTATATAACATTATAATTACATGTATATGAAACATGCTTATGAAATTAAATAGACCTACAGTTTTTGTCTAAGCCAACACTCCTGTTGGACAAGTTACCTTATATAAATTAAATCGACGAATAGCCATGAAATGTTGAATTCGTGAATACATTTTCATGAGGGAAAGGATTTAAATATAAATTTCGACGACTGTCAGAAAGGATAATTGCTCCAAAACTGTTTCTGTATATCGTTATTCAACAGTATGCAACTTCTTTACCTTGATTAAAGCTTGACAAACCGTAATGAAATTAGCATAAATATAGATGTTCTCCATGCAAATGATAAATAACACTTCGATAAAATCTTTCTGATAATTCGAAATAGCTAGAGATTGTATGGGAGATAAATTTGGGCTTTGGGTTATAATCTCGACATTATTCTCAATTACGAATAACTCCATCAGATAGATGACTATCAACGATGTTTTAATGATTTGCTTGATGTCAAGGGCAAGAAAGCATGATATGAAATACTGAAATACTTGTAAGATACTGACGAAAACCAGATATGACAACTCAGGCAGGTGAGGCCAATTAGTAAGCAAACACATCGGGCAATAATGTCTGCGGGGGGAACAAGTAATATGAATAAATGCAACAAACAACCAAATATAAAATAAGAAAGGAAAACCTCTTAAACTCGATTATTCGAACACTCAAATGCGTATCATTATAGATCTTTAAGACAGGTGTCAGTTTGATGCATGGTGAATCTCATGCAGAAAGATCCTCTAGGAGCTTGATGCATGCTTTTCACCCTGCATTAAGCAGTCCTAAAAAGGGAATCATTTCTTTATTACCAAAAATTCGAAGTTTGTGTTATTATCGAATAAAACTTCAGCACATGTTAACCTTTAATTCTTATTCGACTCGTCCAAATGTGTAATTGAATAAAGCTAATCTTTATTTGGGGGGTTTTCAGCAATAATTATTTAGTCGATGTAACCTATGTAAAGATACTGGCGAGACAGACAGTGTAGACTCTAATAAGATGATTTGTTCAGGAACTTTCTAATTTTGTCTACACGTTGTGCTTGCGTCCCATTTAAGAGTCACTATACACAGCTGGGTTAATCTTAGAGACGGTTGAATGCTGGTTCCTTCGCACAGTAAAACCCATCTATAACGACCGCCAAAAATAGTCTCATATTGCGTCTTAGAGACAGGTGGTAGCTTAATACAGGGCGAAAGTTATGCAGAAAGCTCGTGCAGGAGCTTTCTGCTTTACTTTCATCCTGTATAAAGCAACCACTTGTTTTTAAAGACATCTGTGTTTATTCATAAAGGGATCGCCTAAGAGGAGTTTCACTGTATATAACCACAGTTTAGTACACTTCAGCAACGATAAACCTAACTCTAATTGACAACAAAACATCTATCAGCTAATTAGTTTTGTACTAAATGTCACAAGCTTTAGAATGCAGGAAACGAGTTCACTGACATTTGCCAACAGTGTGGAACCAGATCAGAGGGCTCCTCCATGAGCGCTTTGAAATTAGTATCAAAACCGGTCTGTAAGAGAGGTGGAAGCTTAATGCAGGTTGACAGTCATGCAGAAAGCTCCCAATGAACTGTGTATGCCTTATAGTATGTCAATGGTCACAAAATTTGACAATTCCACCTGTTCGATTACAAATAAATCATTTTGATTTTAAATAATGGTTGAAACGACCACACAGTAGTAGTCTATAGGATGTGCTAGAAATAACTGCTCAACAACCATCATTGTATCCAAGGCAACTGTTTGATTAAATTGTCTTTAACACAGTACCTAACTTATCTTACAGACCACACAGAAGATACTCACCCATTCAGACATAGTGCCGCATTTTGTAATTGCATTTGCAAACAGTGTGGATCCAGATGACACGCGGCGACTTATCAGGAACCATACTGTTTGAAACCCTGGCTGTTTTGTTGTAAACAGCATGAAGAAATAATGTATTGAAACGTTATTTATAATGCAATAGCCATAACCCCATACAGTACAAACCCCTCTTAACCAGGCTTTAAATTAGTATAAATATCGGGCTTGGAGACAGGTGGCAGTTTAATGCATGGCGAAAGTCATGCAGATAGCTCCTCTAGGAGCATTCTGCATGACTTCTATCCTGCATCAAGCAGCCACTTTTCTTAAAGTTATTAGAGTAAAACGTCTCTAGAACGGCCACAAAATCACATCAAATATTTTGTGTTAAATGCAGGTGGTTGCTTAAAGCAAGGTGAAAGTAAAAACAGAACGCTCCTATAGGAGCGTTCTGTTTTACTTTCACCTTGCTTTAAGCAGATACCTGCCCAAAATACCAACTAATTAACATAATTTATTGGCCGTTATGGAGAGGTTTTACTGTAAATTCTCTCTTCTCAACTAGAACTCCGGTTTAAAGGGATTTTACTGTAACGAGACAAAATACATATGGTTCTATTACAATTAAACCAGTTTAATTTTGAATCTAGGTTGAACGATCACATAACTAGATGTGTTAAAATAGTAAAGAAACAATGCTCTATAATCATCTCTATAATCTCTATAATCAACTCCTCGATTAGATTGTATATAAATAATGGTTGAAACGACCACACAATTGAATGTGCTAGACATAATTGCTCTACAACCATCATTGTACCCTAGGCAACTCTTTGATTAAATTGTCTTTAACACGGTACCTAACTTATCTTACAGACCACACCAAAGATACTCACCCATTCAGACATTGTGACCAATTTAGTAATTGCATTTGCAAACAGTGTGGATCCAGATGTGACGCTGATTAACTCGGCGTCTTATTAGGATCCATAATGTTGACATTCTTGTTGTCTTGTTGTAAACAGCATGAAGAAACAGTATACAGTAAAACATCTCTATAACGGACACCAATGTGTGTTAATTCGTTGGTATTTAGGGCAGGTGGTTGCTTAAAGCAAGGTGAAAGTAAAATAGAACGCTCCTATAGGAGCGTTCTGTTTTACTTTCACTTTGCTTTAAGCAGCCACCTGCCTTTAACACAAAACACTTGATGTAATTTAGTGGCCGTTATAGAGATGTTTTACTGTATTGTTGTATTGAAACGTTATTTGAAATGCCATAACTATAACCCTACATTTCATGGAGACACCTTTACAAACAGAGTGGACCAAGATCCTGTTGGATCCTTCTAATCCAGGTCTGCACTATTTGTTTAACCCTTTCCTCCATAGGCTATTTTAAGACCCAACCTCTTTGAATGAATCTACCCAAAAGGAACATTTACTAGAGAAAAGTAAAATTTTAGATTGTGATAAATAGAGCATTTGCTCCTATCTAAGGGGTGCCTGGCCTAAATTTTCAATTTCGTTTTGTTTTATATTGAAATTCCTATCAGCAAACAGTGTAGTAGACTCTGATCAGATGCCGCTTTATGTGGCGGCTGATCAGAGTCTACACTGTTTGCCTACGTCCCATATATGGGATCGTGGGAGCAAATGAGTTAATGGGCTAAATTTGTAACCCTTTCTCCATAAATACGCCTTTCTACGCCTTTTTCAAACTGAGTCAGTAGGCTTCTATATGATCCGTCTGATCAGCCTCTGCTTTGTTTGTTTATGGAGTAATATTGATATGATTTGTCTGATCAGCCTCTGCTTTGTTTGTTTATGGAGTAATATTGATATGATTTGTCTGATCAGCCTCTGCTTTGTTTGTTTATGGAGTAATATTGATATGATTTGTCTGATCAGGGTCTGCTTTGTTGGTTTATGGAGTAATGTTGATATGATTTGTCTGATCA
This sequence comes from Azorinus chamasolen, assembly GCA_963576725.1. Taxonomy (NCBI): domain Eukaryota; kingdom Metazoa; phylum Mollusca; class Bivalvia; order Cardiida; family Solecurtidae; genus Azorinus; species Azorinus chamasolen. Next base: position 105,226,575 of record OY755235.1, on the reverse strand, counting down.
GCCTCTGCTTTGTTGGTTTATGGAGTAATATAGATTCTACAGAGTCTGCCTTGTCCAAAATTCTCGAGTTCATGTGCCGTTTAAAACAAAATTTAAAATCAAATTATTATTCATGATGGAATTATTTCTGCAATTGATAATCATAGAGTAATGTGTTAGGGACAGTTTCCAATATCCGCAGTCAGTAAAACTGTTTACTTTGAAATAATATCCTTTGATATCATTTACGAATTTCAGTTCGTTAAAGGTATGTACTGCCAAGCTTTCGTATACATCAATAAACGACAAAACATTTTACACATATTCATATCATTAAAATAATGCTCATGACCATTTCCTAACGGTATTTATGTACTCAGATAAATATTTTCGACAACTGAATACTGCCGAATACTTAGAAAACCGCAAACTCTTTAAGAAACTGAAAACTATGGAAATCAACGGACATCTTCAATGATGCACCGACTGACTTCGAATCAGTTTTGGGAACAACGCTTAGAATGGTTAATTGGAGTTCACAACAAAAGCTGACACAACAGGTCAGTCGAAAGTTAAACTCGAAAAGAAGCGTTTAATGGGTAAACATATATATCTAAATATAGTTACATCGAAATGCGTACGTACGAGACGCATTATTTATTTTGTTCCGCTAAATTGCAGCTGCATTTCCGACGGTTTCAGCTGTAATTTTAGATACAAAAAGCCTCTTTCGTTACCTGGCTTTTTAGCAATAAGTTAGTTCTAACCCTTTCACCGAGGATGTCGCATAAATGCACCACGACAAATAGTGCAGTCCCAGATCAGACGCCGCCTTGAAAAGGCGGCGTCTGATCAGGGACTTCACTTTTTGTCATAATCTCTATTTCTATATATGTATGTGCTTTATTCCCTTGAAATTTGCATTTATTTAACTGATTTCCTTATTGTACTGAATGATTTAACAAAAATTGGATTGCAGACAACAATTGGAAATTTGGCCCCGAAAGGGTTAAATCACATAGATTCAGATTTTGTTACGCAAATATTTCGACACTATCTGCAAAATACATCTTTAAACATTTATGTGTTTAAAAATCCGAACATGTCACATTTATTGAGAACGGCAGGCTTAGAACAATGTCCAACAAGTTCGATGACATGGATATTAATTTGAAATTTGTTTTTATGACACCGAGAACAGCCTTCCGGGAATTTCAAATTAATTATCCTGGTGTTTTTAATGAATTTTATCCCATCGCGTGACTTGGTGAAACAACTTAAAAGCAATACTCTATACGAGTGTCAGACTCGTAATCACGGCGCCAGTTACGTCACTGTTATTTTCAGATCGCGCAACAAGACTTTTTTAAATAATTAATTCACCTTGTTGCTGGTATTTATCGAAGGCTGATGACGGGAGACAAATTGCTTGCTCATGTACCATAAATTTCAATAGATCATAGCATTGGAGAGAGATTTGTGTATGTTTCCACTAATTAATATGACCGTTGTTTTGTACGCACGCAGAACTTAAACACATTCCTTCATATTGATGCCTTTTGACGCCTCTGTAAAAAGTCACCTTTTTTTTTTAAACCATTGTGATAAATAGTGTATCTGTTCCACAGGAGCAAATGCACTATTTTTCACGATGGTTCTAAAACTACACAATTCTGAAATGTTCCCTTTTTCTAGTTAATGCTCGTTTTCAGTAGATTTATTCAGATGTTTTGGTCTAAAATACCCTATTAGGGAATTCTAGAAGTTCCATTCAAATCATTAAATTTGGTATCGTATATCATACAAAATTCTAATAAAGCTAATAAAGTGACTGTACAAGTAAAGGACATAATTATTATCCCTTTCGCTGCCAAACTCTGTCGTCTGCTAACTTTGTCGTCTGCTACAAATATTCATTCTTTTGATTTTCTTCATTTTTGTTTCAAAAACATAGTAACAGTAACAAACAGTTTGGATCCTGATGAGACGCCGAGTTACTCGGCGTCTCATCTGGATCCAAACTGTTTGCATAGGTAATCACAGATCCGGCATTGGTAGCGAAAGGGTTCAAGATATCGTAATGCAAGTAAACGATGTGCTGAATGCGAAGAAAAATACTATTTTGTGTAAAAGCAAAACCGTTTTAATCTTTCTCTTGCTGAATTTTAAAATGCATTTCTCCTTCTTTAATTTTAAAATACATTTCTCCTTCTTTACCCATGTCCTGTTGTATAATTACATATATCCCCATTGTCTACAAATATTTCCTTGTGCAATCACTGCTGTGTAGTGCACTGGTTACACAATCTTAACTATTTACAGGTAGGTACATGTATATTGACGTGAACAGCAAGATAATGGTTAACCTTTCACTTCATGGATATTCTAGTAAGAAATGATGCTAGTATGAGCATTGATTAGCTGAAAGTTTATAAGGCATTATGAATAAAGAACGTTTGGCTTAGGTCATGGCAATCACTGTAGCATAAGATCTACACAATTCCCAAAAAGCAAACAAAACATATCCTGATCAGACAGTAATTACAGGAGCCGTCTGATCTGGGTATTCTTTGTTTGTAAAGGCTAACAAAACAAGTATTCATATAGGATTTGATACAGGTATGAATGTTAATTAGCCGAAATTGTATCATTGTATTATAGAGAGGTTTTACTGTAATTCCAAGAAATGTAAACAGAAAAGATCCTGATCAGATGGCTTCTACAGGGGCCATCGTATTAGGAGCCGTCTGCTCTAGATCGTCTTTGCAAATGCACTAAAATGCGTATTTATGGTATGAATTATTAATGTTCCAGGCGCCTTCGGGACGTCATACGTTGACCAGTCGTACTGGCAGAGTAGCGTAGCGGCTAAACCCAAACAAGGAGTCTTGGGTTTCCTTGCCGGGGGACTAGTCTGGTTCGCCATACCGTTCGGCCTAGCCACCACCATGGGACTCGGATATATTGCCCTGAGTGCCAGGCAGAATTCCCCACTGTTGACCGAGGAGGACGTCAACTTAGGTAGATCTACATTCTCTAGTCTGGAATTTGTTTTATTGATGTAACTTCCGAGTCTAGTATCATTCAAATACCGTTTGTAACCCTTTACTTCATATAAACGCCTTTTTCAAGCATTTGCACACAGAGTATACCTAGATCTCTATAGGAACGGTCTGATCAGGGTCTGCTCTGTTTGCTTTTGGCATACTATAAATCGGATTCTACAGTTTTTATCTGAGCAAAACTGTCATGTCTTTATATGCCATGTGCCATGTTGAAAACTAACCTATTGGATATTAATGGTGTAATTATTTCTTACATAAATAGTAAACAGGTAAAAGATTAAATCAAACCAAATATGTATCGCGCGTGTAACCGATTACCTCATAGGCTTTTTATGGACCCATCCTCTCTAAATAAATCTACCGAAAAGGAGCTTTTACTAGAGAAAGGGAAAGTTTAAGAATTGCATAGTTAATAAACCATTGTGATAAATAGAGCATTTGCTTCATATGAGCAAATGCTCTATTTATCACAATGGTTTCCAAACGTGGCCTTTATAGGAGCGTCAAAAAGGCGTCAATATGAAGGAATGGGTCAACCCTTACACAGCTGTGCAATAATAATGTATGCTCAAATCTAGACCTGTTCATACACATGTCGTATACAGAACATATACAGATTGTACAAATAACATATACTAGTCGTATACAGAACATATACAGATCGTACAAATAACATATTCTAGTCGTATACAGAAAATATTCAGAAAATTTTACAGAACATGTACACATCGTATAAATAACACATACAGGTCGAATACATTAAATGCACAGACGGTATAAATAATAATAATAATAATTATAATAAAGACTTTATTTAACGAGAGTACTCATTTGGTTATGACCAATCTTCCATGAGGCCCTCAAACAGAGAGAAAACATTTATACAATTACATATATACAATTTGTAATGCTTTCATAATAATTTTGCATAGGCACCAACCTTGCACTGGTGATAAACAGATCTGAGTTAATCCATTATGTGCTAAGCACGATTTTTACCACACACAGTGTAGACCCGGATGAGTGAGTTCCTGTAGGATCCCTCTCATCAGGATCTGCATTGCTCGCAATGGGAAATTGATATTGAAATTCAAAAAAAATAACATACAGGTCGTATACAGAACATGTACAAATCGTATAAATAACATAATTATACAGGTCACAAACAGAACATCGTATAAATAACATATACAAGTCGTAAATAGAACATGTACAGATCGTATGAATTACATATACATGTGCCTGCCGTAAACAGAAGACGTACATATCGTATGAGTAACAAACGTATGTCGTATACAGAGCATGTACCAGATCGTATACAGAACATGAGCAAATCGTTTACAGAACAAATAGAGGCCGTATGCAGAACATGTACTGAATCATTTACAGAACGTGTACACATCGTATTGAGACTAATGTACTGGTCCTGTACAAACCGTATACAGAATACGTATAGGTCGTATACTGAACTTGTACAGATCGTATACAGAACATTAAAATATCGTATGCAGAAAATGTACTGATGTATAGCTTGTGGTTATCATTTCAAAAAGATGCACAGATCGTTTCCAGAAACTGTACTGATCGTTTACAGGCCATATGCATCTAATGCACAGATCATGTACCGATCGTTTACAGGCCATATGCAGCTAATGCACAGACCATTCACTGATCGTTTACAGGCCATATGCATCTAATGCTCAGACCATGTACCGATCGTTTACAGGCCATATTCAGCTAATGCACAGACCATTCACTGATCGTTTACAGACCATATGCATCTAATGCACAGACCATGTACCGATCGTTTACAGGCCATATTCAGCTAATGCACAGACCATTCACTGATCGTTTACAGGCCATATGCATCTAATGCTCAGACCATGTACCGATCGTTTACAGGCCATATGCAGCTAATGCACAGACCATTCACTGATCGTTTACAGGCCATATGCATCTAATGCACAGACCATGTACCGATCGTTTACAGGCCATATTCAGCTAATGCACAGACCATTCACTGATCGTTTACAGGCCATATGCATCTAATGCACAGAACATGTAAAGTGTGTCGTTTACAGAACATGAATATACCTGACAGTATACAAAACACGTTTAGATCGTATACAGATAATGTGCAGAATACAAATAGCGTAGAGATCGTATACAAAGCATGTACAGATCGTATACAGAACATGTACAACCCATATACAGAACATGTATTATACAGATCGTAGTACGATAACATACAATAGAGATCGTATACAGAACATGTATTGATCGTATACAGAGTGCATACAGATGAAATACTTGAGTATGTTTGCAGGTTTGGTTCTTCCCGTGGTGTCACAGCGCCTTTTCGGTAAGAGCGGAGAAATGATGATGGTTGTCATGGTGATGATGGCTGTGGTATCAACTGGCTCAGCGGAAGTAGTGGCTGTCACATCGATCTTAGTATACGATATATACCAGTTGTATCTCAAAGTAAGTAGATCTACCGAAACATAAGTTTCATAAGAATATTCCCTAGATATGTATAAAATGTGACTTTATCAATATCTCTGTTAACCCATTACCTCATGGGCTATTTTTAGATACAACCTCTTTGAATAAATCTACCGAAAAGGATCATTAAGTAGAGAAAATGAAAAGTTAAGAATTTTGTAGTTTGAAATCATCGTGATAAATAGAGCATTTGCTCCTGTAGGAGCAAATGCTCTATTTATCACAATGGTTTCTCAAAAACACTTTTACAGAGTCGTCAAAAGTCGCCAATATAAGGGAATGGGTTAATACGTACACTGCAAATATATTTTCAAACACATTCAGTGCTGAATTATCAGAGCGGAATAGACCAACTGAGTCCGCTTGGTATGAAAGGCTTTTTGCTAAAGGATTTTGAATAACAAACAATGCATACCCTGGTCAGAGCGATCCTTGTCCCATGACCAAAACTTCAACATAGTGGGGAGTCTGTTGCCGAAGAAGCGGATTTTGTTCTCCAGACTGGTCTGTCTACAGCATGTGTGAGGAGTCCTGACATCCTCGGTGTGTCCTCTCCTTGGTGTTGTCGGACCACCTCTTGCGTTGCTTTCCTCGTCTACGCTCACCTTCCATTGTACATGGGAGGATTGTTTTTCTTAGACTGGTAATACACTGTTTGCAAATGACAGTGCATGCGTGTCCTGTGTTGAAAGGGGTTAACCCTTTCACCACCAATGTCGCTTTTATGCACCACGACAAATAGTACAGTCCCAGATAAGACGCCGCCTTTTCAAGGCGGCGTCTGATCAGGCACTTCACTTTTTGTCTCAATCTCTATTTCTATACCTGTGCTTTATTCCTTTTAAAAATTGCATTTATTTATCTCATTTCCTTATTGCACCAAATGATTTAACAAAATTGTATTGCAGACTACAATTAGAAATTTGGCGCCAAAAGAGTTAAACGATCTGAGTTTATTATTTCTGTACTAATATGAATGCTTTTGATTGTATTAACCCTTCGCTTGCTATTCACGTCAATATACCTACCTCTAAACAGTGAAGACCCAGATGAAAAGCTCCTGCAGGAGCTGTCTCATCAGGGTCTGCACTATTTACAAGTTGATTGTGCCCCAATGCGCTCCACAGCAGTGATTGCACAGCGCAATATTTGTGCACAGTGAAGATATATGTAATTATACAACAGGGCATGGGTAAAGAAGGAGAAATGTATTTTAAAATTCAGCAAGAAAAAGGGTTAATATCGTTTAATTTAATCACTGATATATTTCGGTTAGTATTCTCTGATTGGAGATGAACTTACTAAACTATCAATTCATGTGTATTAATAATATGGTCTATGTTTCATCTTCAGCCATTTAGATTGGTGCTGGATGCTAACAGTTGTATCCTGTGTGGGAAGGCACGTGGTCGGAAGGCCGGAGGGCGGGACAAGTGCGTGTGTGAAAGTATGAAAGGCTGCTCAGATTGCTTCAACGATGACGTGTACGTAATTCATATCGGGGGTTTGGTGCAAAACTATTCTAACTCCTTCACTTTGTGAAGGAGTTAGAATAGTTTTGCACCAAGCCCTCGATATACAAATGTATAGTTCAACTTCGATGTCTCGAACTTCAAGGAACCATAAAATTATTTCGAGATAACAGAGGATCGAGTCCTTCGATTTATAATCCGAAAAAATCTCAAAATTTACAACTTAATGCAGGTCGAAAGTAATGCTGAAAGCGCTAATGTAGGGGATTTCAGCATTATTTTCAACCTGCCTTAAGCTGCCTCATGTGTTTCTAGATATGCGTAGTGACGCATTTTAAACTAATTCTGTATTGTAAAGTTTGGAAGAACAGAACGTTTACTTCGAGTTATACTGACATTCGAGTTATCCGAGTTCGAGATATTGAAGTTAAAATGTACCTGATTGTTACATTAATTGTTTCAAAACTGAAATTTCAAACGGAGTAATCCAAAATTCTAAACAGGTCAAGTTTACCGACAATACTCAGGTGTTAACCTTTAGCCTGCTGAACAAATTATTTTTGCAATTGTTGTCATCTACATGTATTACATTTTCAAAATTCAAGTTATAATGAATTTGTCTACCAAAATGCAATCATGGTGTCAATCAGTTTGGATCCTGATGAGACGCCGAGTTACTCGGCGTCTCATCTGGATCCAAACTGTTTGCATAGGAATTCACTCATCCGCCCACAGCAGGCTAAAGGTTAAAATAATTATTATGTGTATAACATGGCAAATAGTGCAGATCCTGATGAGAGAGTTCCTATAGGACCCATCTGATCTGGGTCTACACTGTAAATGACACGTGTTTGTTTCCCGCACTAAGTATGGGTTAACTAGCACGCGGCTCATGCAAGAAATCACGAATGTACATCTATTAACCTTTAGCCTGCTTTGGCCGGATCCGTTATTTACCTTTGCAAACAGTTTGGATCCGGATGAGACGCCGAGTAACTCAGGATCCAAGCTGTGTGCCACTCTCATAGTGTTAGTGAAAAGAAATGCAGGATAAATCAATTTTGAAATCTGAAGCGATGACATTTTCTATTAACAATAAATTTTACTCCGCATGCTAAAGGTTAATTAGATGAAGTTCTCTGTATAATTTGATGTATGCTATCATGAACCAGGGGACTTTTTGTTAATGGCAGTAATGAATCAGACCTAATTATTCAATAAGCAAACCGAGCAGATCCTGATTTGGTGGCTGCAACAGAGTTCGTTTGATCTGGATCTAGCCTGTTTGCAAATGCGTTTGAATGCGTGTTCTAGGAATACTCTGATCTGTACACTTTTTGCAAATCCTAGTTCACTGACTTCCTACATTCTATTGATGAAATTGACACAGCCTGTCACTATGATACATGCGTGTTAACATTTCATTCCTGGCACATTTAACCCTTTCACCGCCGCAGTCGCATAAATGCACCACGACAAATAGTGCAGTCCAAGATCAGACGCCGCCTTTTCAAGGCGGCGTCTGATCAGGGACTACACTGTTTGTCTGAATCTCTATTTCTATATATGTGCTTTATTCCTTTGAAATTTGCATCTATTTATCTCATTTCCTTATTTTAACTGAATGATTTAACAAACTTGGATTGCAGACGACAATTAGAAATTTGTCACCGAAAGGGTTAGATTCTGTATATTTCACATTTAAATTAACCCTTTACTCCATGGATATTCATCTAGGAAATAATGACATCATGAATAATAATTAGATGAATTCTTATGATGTATATGAACACAGCAAATTTTGACCATGACAGAAAGTGTAGAATCAGGTCTATGTTGTTCTAGAAGCAAATAGAGCAGACCCTGATCGACGGCTCTTATAGGAACCGTCTGATCTGGGTCTACTCTGTTTGCAAATACGTTAAAAGGAGTATTTATGAAATAAAGGGTTAAATAATTCTACTGAATGTTTCTTTCTGAAATGTTACTTGAACTAATGATATTATCTTTGAAGTTAAAGGGTGTCCTTTCATAATACTTAAACTATATATTTTTCCATGTAAGCATCTTAGTACCAGTTTCAGTGTTTCTAAACACGAATATTTGCAGACAAAGACGTCTGTGTAAGCGCGCCATCAAACCCGGGTACATGTGTCGGATTCATGGATCCTTCCGCGAGTACACGGACTACTTATCTCAGCTGAAGAATTGGTGTCTGTTGTGGACGACGCTAGCTGTTGTTCCGCTTACCATCGCTTTACATACCCTTGAGGTAAGCTTATGACAGAAATACCTTAAATATGTCAGCTAAATATTCACATTACATTTTTCTTCGAAGTATATTCAGTACCATTTCGACGTAAGAACAATACTATTTATGGGTAAATACAGCATAAATTCCAGGTAAAAAGATCACACTTTCCGGGCAAACTCATCACAATTTCCAAGTAAATACAGTACTATTGCCAGGTAAATACAGTACAGTTTTCAGGTAAATACAGTCCAATTTCCCGGTAAATACCGCATTATTTCCAGGTAACATAACACTATTTCCAGGCAAATACTACATAATTTCCGGGTAAATCAACACACGTTCTTTCGATTCGTTAAAACTTCTTAGAAACTTAGGACCGAGTGTCAAACAGCTTGATTCCTGACGAGACGTCGAATAACTTGGCATCACATCAGGATCCAAGCTGTTTGCAAATACTAGCTAGGTCACGATTACCAGACTAAGAGCTTAAGGTAGCTGAATATATTTCTAGGGTCATAAGTCGTATAGTACGATCCACGATTTGCGCATTGCAAACAGAGTAGACCCATATTAAATGGCACATAAAGGCACCGCCTGATTTGGATCTGTTCTGTTTGCTTATGGAATAATAGAGTAGAATAGAATAGAACATAACCTTTATTAGCAATTTATACATTTGTACATACCTCATAGCAACACACGTGTACATCTTAATAGTTTCATGACATGACATATAATAGTATAGCGAACAAAAATAAAACATCGGTCAAACTAGAAAAGTGGTTTTCTAATTGAACACACAATAATAGTTAAGCCACTTTATTAAGTACTTTATTATTGAAGATAAAGGTTTATATAAATAAAGTTAACTAACTTGAACAGAACTGTTATCTCTGACTTTCCCTGTAGCTGTAATAGGTAAGTTTATATAAATAAAGTTAACTATATTGAACAGAACTGTTGTCTCTGATTTTCCTTGTAGCTGTAATAGGTTTGGCAAACGCTATGTAACACTCCTAGATGCACACAGAGATTTCAGTCAATGCCGGAGATGTGTCAAACCTTTTCAGTTCCCTCATAGGTTGTTTAGACCCATCCTCTTTGAATAAATATACTGAAAAGCAGCATTTACATGGGGAAACGGAATTGTTAGTATTGTGTAGTTTTGAAACCAATGTGATAAATATAGCATTTTCTCCTATTAGTTGGGCATCCAAGGTGTAAAAAGTCGCTTATTTTTCAAGGTCCATGGCATTTTTTAGTAGAAATGTTTGAATACCATATTTGTGTTGCCAGATACTAATCATTTGTGGTTCTGGTCCATGCCACTGCCAAAACCCTCTTTGAAGGTCAGAAACTAGGTCAAAGGTCAAATGAGTGCAAAAATGTAATAAAATCTCTATTTAGTATAAAACAACTTCAATTTTGACAATTTCGACACTTGTTTTCATTTAAATTTTTAGCAATGTCTCCCAAGCTAGTATAGATATATTTATGGCACATTTAAAGAGGATTTTAGTGACCTGTGATGATTGCAAGTTCGGAAAACATCGTTTTAAATACGTTTACAGTACATTATCATACTGTATAATTATAACTTTGATACAAATTTGTGCAAGTTAAAGTACCTCTTCACGCAGATGTATTATTGAGAGATGATAATAAAAACGCCAGAAGATTAGTCTCGTATTGCCATAGTCTCAGTGAAACATTGTCTGTTTGATTGTACACACCTTATATTAGCTGTCTGTCTGTATCATTCGTGATTGAAACGCCATAGCTCCTGGTGAGTATGGCGATGTGTTTACATAAGGAATTGATATATTTTACACGAGCAGTACCTATGACAAAACCCTTTCTACATTTGCAGGAAAATGAATCTCTCGGATATTGATTTGCCATTTTAACAGCTACTGGCCATAGGTACCCAATCAACCATGAACTCATAGACATATTCACTGCCACTGGATATGCGTAACATTCCCTATCCGAAATGACAACACTCTATATGTTATTGCCACAAACGCTCACTAGTTAAACAGATATACCTCAATACCCGGAATAAGTGAGCATGTCATAGTACTGACTAAAATATCTTTCCTTCACGAAGGAAGCCTACCCCACATCTTGTCCACCTGTGGAAGGAGACTAACAAATGCTCTATGACCCATCAAAATGACTGAGTTTGCAGCACACTTGGCAAATCAGCCCCTTTACCAATCTGTACTCTATTGGATAGTACACAGCCGCCCTCAAATTAGTGGTCCCTTCTAAGTTAACATCCACCAGCTTCAGCCAGCCATAGTGCAACTCCATCACCCGCCATTTATCACGAAAAAAGAAATGTGCATACAAAAAAGTGCTGAGGATTAATGTACAGATGAACTGGGCATATACAAGGAGCTACAGAAAACTTGCAAAGAAGAAGTTCAAGGAAGCTCGTGATGGGTATGTGATTGACCTAGTGACAGACGCCAGCTGTAAGAAGCTCTACGCTTGTGTTAGGAGCAAGAAATGTGACAGCTCGAGAGTAACCCTACTGACGAATGATGACATTAACCATGTTGATACACAAAGCAATGTTGAAATACTGAACCACTAGTTCTCTGTCTTTACACATTAGGACCTGTATCTCCCTTGTGTCATTTGAGAGTATTCTTATTCGGATACCCTTCTTATTCATGTCTCGATAAATAGTGTCTGCAAGGTTCTTAAGGGCTTTAATCTCCACAAAGCTACATATCTAGACACCATCTTACCAAGGTTCCAAAAAGAAGTGGCACATTCCCTGGCTCCTGTTCTTGCTCTGATCTTCCAGGCCTCTTGACCAGGATAAAGTATCCAGTGCTGGGAGGATCGTCACGTTAATCCTATTTACAAATACATGGTCGTCCGGAATAACCTCTTCAAACTACTGGCCTGTATTCCTAACTTCTGTTACATGTAAGATCATGGAATACATCATACACAGTAACCTGTTGTTTTCTTAGTACCTTGACATCATCAGCCAATGCCAGAATGGCTTCGGGAAGCAGCACTTTTGTGAGACGAAGTGATCAATATGGTCAATGACCATGTGTCAGATCTGGACTAGTCCCATTAGATTGACGCAATATTGACTTTTCCAAAACATTTGACAAAGTGTCTTACAGATACAGGTCTGCTTCTTAAGCTCCAACACTATGATGTACATTGCAAAATGCTTGATTATATCCAATTAATCACGCTGGAAGGTGTTTCCTCCGTGTCAGTACCGATAACATCCGATGTTCACCAATGTGCCGTTCTCAGTCCTTTCCTTTCCCTCACAGGCAATGATGACCGCACGGAATTCCTATGCTATCCCTGTCGACTCTTCACTTTCGTGCTGAGTCAATAGCAGATGCTTACGTCTTCCAGAATGATATCGACAGTCTGTAGGAATGGGGAGAGACTGGGTTCAATGCAGAGAAGTGCTAAGATCCTGCTTGTTATCAACAAGCGGACACACATATATACCAATTATACTGTTCATATCAAGAGACAGAAGACGACAAAATAGGCAAAATAACTGGGGACGCTACCGTCTGCTCAATTGTCTTGGAAAGCCCATTTCGATATGGTCATAAAGAAGGAAAACTGATTCACAGCCTTTCTAAGCAGGAATCTTGGATCCTGCCAAAAGCCAACCAAGGAGGCAAATTACAAACCCCTGATCAGTCTGCAGGTTGAATATACATCCTGCGTTTTGGACCCACATACCAAGGCCATGACAAGTCGTGAGGAGATAGTCCAACATAGAGCTACCAGATTTGTTATTTGAATTATTGTAGAAGAAGCAGAATTGGTGTCATGCTTAATATGATTTGATCAATCAGAGGCAGAAAAGGTAAAGGCCGCGATGTTCTATAGGTCCGTGAATGATTTTGTTGCAGCTGACATCCGACCTTATGACGCCCTCACGGTGTACCTACAAGAGGACACTCCTTAAGATCCGTTTCACAGTTTTGCAGGACCAAGTTCCTATGGGAATATTGCTTTCACTCTGCTGTCAATATCATCTTGAACAAGTTACCATAACATCAGGTGATAGCTCCCAACTTTCTAGGCTGGGATCTCAGCTGTCATGTAATAAATATTCTTCTGTTTGCAATGTTTAACTTGTTTATATAATTTGAAAGTTGGACCCTCTCTCACCTACGTGTATATCACAATGGTGCGAGTAGCCTGCTTTAAAGCTGCCAAACACAACAAAATAAGAAGTAGAAGAAGAAGCCACAAACACAGAGTTGATGTATTATACTAGCACTGCAGTATTCAACAGATGCATTGGAATATCGTCATTCAAGGCAAATGCAGACACGAAGTGTCCCAAATCATGACAAGGTGGATACATTGATTGTCTCGATTGTCTTGTTCAAGCCTGGGATGCTGCTAGAAAGGGTCAAGGCTGGATAGTTGTCAAATGCCAATATTTCGATGTACTAGTAGTACTGGTATACCATCTTGGACCTTTATAAGGCATTAGAGTCTGGATGAGGGCTGGGACCTCCAAGAAAACAAAATTGTATTTTCCGCAAGTTATCTAAAGATGTCTGCCGGAACATTTTCATTGGGTTTCATGCAATAACTGGATGTGACGCAACCTTTGCTTTCACTGGAATCGGAAAGAAGACCTGTTGGAAGAAATATTTTTCATGCCCGATCTGCTTTCAGATATTTGAAGAGGTGTATGGTCATACAAGAGATACGCTTGGTGCCAATGGAGAATCCATTGATGTTGCAATAATTACACAATATGGTTAAGGTTAAGAAAACACTTGAACTGTTTCCACAACAAATGATGCAGTAGAACTGAAAATTGCTAGAGCAAACTATCAAGCTGGTATATGGATCTGAGCTTATAGATACGCTCGTACATGCATTAATGCTATTGATACTAACGCACAGCAAGATGGTGCGGAACTTTTATTAGTGGTTTGGAAATGT